>JALXJV020000020.1:24911214-25529038 GCA_024633595.2 Lepomis macrochirus
TTATGCATCGCTGAAATTATGTGACAATATGCATTTTAGACCAGAAAACATCATCTCATGCTTCTATAAATGGAAGCCAGACAGGCTATAATTCCTATTGTGGGTTTGGACAGAGTAGCGTGAGATACAAAAATGGGAAGTCCATTCATCAGGTGGCACGGGACATGATGATAAACAGGATGATTTTAAAGCAAATACATTGATATGAAACAACTAGGAGATATTGCTGCAATGTTTCACATCTAAGATAATTGAATGTTGGAACCTGGCATTTGAGTCTGCACGATGAAATGGTATTGGTGTCCCCGACCCCCATGTGGCTCAACTTATCCCTCATAGGGCAAGTTGAGCCAAGAGTCCACTTTTTTTTTGGAAAGCCATTTTCTGAAAACAGTTTATTTTAGATCCAAATTCATTATTCCCAGGAATGCACCACACGCTAAAATATATGTACATATTTTAGTTGGAGACATTACCATCATGTCCTCACTGTAAAGACACCTCAAGTAAAAACTGGCTCAACTCACCTTTTTCAGACTGAATGGTCTTTTAATAAGTCACATGCTGTGGACATCAAGGTTCAGTCCAATATTCACTGACCTTTTATTTTTGTTTTCGTCTTCACCAGCTCATGAGAACAATATCTGTATTTTTAGATGGTGGACTTTCTTTACCAGGCACCAGTTTGCTTCAGCTGTATTGTGCTGCAAAGTAGAGTATACTCAGGTCATCTGAACCATTTGATGAGAGCTGTGAGACTCAACATCTCTCATCTCAGCATGCCTCTCATGCCAGAAGCATGCTGTGAAAAAATTATGACAGATTTGCCAAATTAGAATGAAAAATACCTGCATTCACTGCAACACTAGCCCTCGCCTTTACAAAAACATTATTACATATACTATCAAGTAAGAACAACCAATATAATAACATATAATAGAAAATATATTAAAACTCTACTTGACAGCATATATCACGAGCTAACCACTGAAGCACTAGCTCAGCTAACCTTATTGTATTCTCTCTGTTTGCCTGGAACTGTTTTTTCAATGAAATCCATTTGCTGTGGGCTGGTTTGGGGGCATGTAGCACTGGGAGGTCATAGCAACATCGGTGGACAGAGGTAAGAAATCAGTGCTGTTTCTCTTAAAATGTCCCTGCACTCACCATCTGTTTCACTAATTCATGTAGTGATTTGTTTGAAGGCAGTTCTTTCGGCCTTGGGCTAGATGCTGTTTCAAGATAGACAGCCCATCAAAATGAGTGACAGGTGTTGTAGAGAAGACTTGACCAACTGCATGGGTGGAACTGAAAATATGCCTCCTGAATGAAAAAATAAATATGCAATGTCCAGTTAGACTTTCAAACAATGTGGTTAAAGTTGTGAAACAGTCACAGGTTTAGGCACCAAAACTACTTGTTTATGTAAAATGAAAAATATCCACTATGTGTGGCTGTCACAAGACTGTAATAAGCACGATTAATCATTTAATTTCTTCCTATCGAAATGATTGGCTTGTCTATCTACCTGTCTACCTGCCTCTGTTTGTGCACTCACTGCACATGAAAATCTAGTTCTGATGATAGTTTCGCCAGCATTCCCTACCCTAGCTTTAAGTTACATAACTTAAGTTAAAGTCAATGTTTGCTATTGGTTTTACACAAACAGCAGTCTCCTGGGTGAAAGCCACGTGCTCAACTCATCCAACCACCCCGACCTCCTGCCTTTGCAAACTTTTCTTGCTCTTTACACGTCACCTGACTTCGACAGCACATGAAAACTTTCCGCTAAGAGGGGCGCCTCCAGAAATGAAGGTTACTTACAGTCTCATAGTTTGAAGTACACAGCCACAGACCAAGCTGTCGGATTTGACACGTTGGGAGTGAGAAAGGGTTGCACAGACATGTGTAGAAATCAAGTTTCCTTTAATAATAGGTATAACACAGAGAAAACATTATTTTACGTCTTTAGAAACTTGACACCTTTACAAATAAATGGGTGCCTGAGGAAAAGACCTGTAAGCAACAGGAATAATCATAAAACATCTAAAGATTTTAAAGGTGAAAACCACCCGCAGAATAGCTCAGATTTAAATGCTAAATTTCAAGAAACTGACAACAAGTTTAAATATTGAAACACTTCTCCATAATTCACACTTACATTCAACACTTCACAGCGCTCGGAGCGACCGGCTCTCATCTCCGACACCTGGGTTCCCTGTTGGGTCGCCTGAAAGTTGCTGGCAGTCCAGCAGAGTGACCTGATTATTAGAAAGATCATACTGTAGCTGCAAGCCACAGGCTTGATCCTCTGCAGAGTTCACACTTCACAGCTGTTGTTAATCCTCGCCGAACTGTGCATGAGCAAGATAGATAAACCTTTCCTGTTACAGGGGAGCCACAAATAGCAACTCTGCACTCAGATCTTCTCTCATAAAATGCATACACGCATGTCTAAAGGGTATATGTGAGGAGAGTGTTTTGTAATTACACTGGCTGTAATTTGGTGATTGAGTGCACTAAAAAAAAGATAAGTTGCACAAGTGTTTTGACTGAGGAATAGATAATTGCGGCGGTTCAGCAAAATTGTTCAAGGATGTTAAATGTTGCCCAGAGCTAATGTGCATGCCCTTGGAAAATCTGCGTACGTATAGAATGTTTAGTAGGAATACGATGAGTCTCTAACTTTGCAGAATAACTTTCTGACCTTTCTCTACTTTGCTTATGTGCAGAGCATCTAAATTTTAGATTAAAGTATTCATTATCAGGTGAACGGACCGCTCCACTTATTGATAGATGCACAATGCAAGTTAAGGATTTATAGAGAAGCATCAAATACACTCAGTTCAGCAGTGTCACACTCTTTTATCTGCTTCATCTAAAAAATAAAAAAAACATCGTTATTTGTTTTTAAAGAGTGATTTTTAAATATGTATAATATTTACCCTCGTGACAAGAGAATCAATACTTGATGAGCATTCATTTTCTGTACTAGTTTGTTCTCCTTGTGCCCTAACACACCTTCCATGAAAAATACATTTGTTTCTCGGCTCTGTTGCCGTCCAAGACTGCCGAAGGTCGAGCTGTGAATTTACTGCAGCCGTTTGTCTTGCTTGCTTGGCACAGGCCGCTTTGTCAGTGTTAATGTGGTAAGTGTGGAGGTGCATCCAACAGCCTTCCCAGTTTATTAACATTCGAGAGTGCAAAGCAAAAAAAAACATGGTCATCTGGATGAATGCAACATTCATTCAGGATCTGGCAGTGCGTTAAGGGTGATGTGCAGTGGGGTGGGTGCGTGTGGGTAGATTGGGTTGGGTGACTGCCCAAAGGCATACTTGTGGCTTCCAGAGTGGATCATCTTTTTGTTCTTAAAGCCATTTGTACATGATAGAAACATACTGATGTGAACATGTTAGCTGTATGCTCATAAAAAGTGCTGTGTCCATACTAAAAACAGATTAAACAAATGTTGATGAACCGTTATGCCGTTTTATACATTTTGCCAGATATGTACAGATCTAGTAATAGTAGAGTAATTAGATACAGTGCACTGCCTGATATTCTGCTCATGTTTGATTTAACAGACTAAAGAATCTACATAAAGTACACAGAGTAAAGGCTTTTGGATTGAGCCAGAAAGACTTTCTTCAGCTGTGTGGTTTTGGTGTGTGACTGTACTAGATCATCTGGTCGCATTCATGGCAACTCACCCAGCATCAAGGAAATACATAACTTCAAACACAAATTTACTGTTTCACTTATGCCTGTTTTATACTTAAAATATGTAAAATAACTATGTTAACCATCCAACATTTAAACTGCACATGAGAATGAATGAAAATGTGGGTGTCACAGTGGTTCAGTTGCCACATCACAGCAAGAGTGAACTGGGTTTGAATTTTAGCATTAGTTTGCGTAATGTGCTTCTTGAGTTCTTTGTTTTCCATTGGTGCTCTTTTTTCCTCACACAGTCAAAACACATGCAGGTCACTGAACTAGAGACTCAAATAATGTGAAAAAGAGTGTGCTTGTCTGTTTGTTAGCCCTGCAGTGGGTTGCTGAACTGTCCAGGGTGTTTCTCTGCCCTCTATACATTGCGGGCTGGATTAGAAGTAAGATCTTCTTTGATCCTGAATGGGAATCTGTGCATATACATGTATTTTGCAATTACGCAGGAATAGTAATGTCCCTTATATAAACCAAGTGTTGCTGGTTGAATGGTAACTGTTTAAGAGATCTCCTTCTGCATTTTCTGCTTTTACCAACAGCTTCCGCAAATTTCATTTCAGCAGAACCATTTCCTCATTGTTCATCAACTATATTCATCATTCAGCACATTCAATATAACTTTATAATGCTACAGTTCTGTAAAAACAATACAGTCCAATAGTATATTGTTGTCTCTAAATTGCTGGTGTTACTAACTTTATAGGTTATCAACACAGACAAAAAATGCTGGCTACAGCACCACAAAGAGTTGACACCTTCCTCTAGCTGTGCCTTGTGCAGCTGTTGGACCAGCTTCTGCACTCTCTGGGTTTTTACAAACATGGACAGACAGTCTGCTGTAAATTATGCAACCAGTCAGTGTTGAGAGAGACATTATGCAAAGGGAAGTAACGAGAGTATAAAAGAAAAAAACTATTGTAAAAATTTAGAAGTTTTTTTTTTTTTTTTACTGAGGCACCATTGACAGTATTTCAGTATATTATTTGATTTTTTTGCATCACCCTGTGTCACCCAGTAAAAATCTCCCATCACGCAAATGTATTTGTCAGTGGCTTTCATTCTGTGAGTTTTTTGTGTGCTTGTTTATTTGTTTTGGGGGGTTTTGGGGGGAGGAATACTAAAAAGCCTCTGTTACTTAAAAGCAAAAAAAGTCTAGCTCTCACTCAACTGGTGGTGATGGTGAGAAAAAAGATTGCTCCAGACAGAAAGAGATTTGTCATATTATAAGACATGATGTTTTCTTGGCTGTTGTTTGGATTCACATCACTGGACCAAAGTATCCATTTTGTCCTTTTGTGTGAAGAAAGAAATGTCAGTGCTTACATAGATCTGCCACTAAGCACAAACACAGACAGTCACTGAATGCCTGAGGAGGATATTAAACAGGTTTCCTTATTTGGGAATCGTTTATCCATCTGCAGTGTTGCCTCTTGGCTGTGTGTTCTGTCCTATGACTACAGCACCGTAGTCATCCTTTGCAGTGATCAAACTGTTCATACCTGCACAGAGAATTTATTTCAAATGCTCCCCTCCTCTCTCAAAATAAGCAGCCTGGAATCTAACAATCACACTCAAGATGAGTGACATTGCAAAGGCACCAACTTCAGCAATTAAGTAGTCTCTAATTGTAGATTGAACCAGAGCGATAGAAAATCATTGTCTATTTTCTTTTGTAACCCAGGTTAATTAAAGGACATTTGTTGAATTTTAATTAAGAAGTGAAATATACTGAATTGATCTACTAACTTGAAATGATTTCATGAAAAACCCCTTGACATCCATTGAAAGAGAAAGCCTTTATCTTGTACACAATACTTTATCAAAGAATCACATATAAAAACACACTTCTCTGAAGAGAAAGCTTTAACTGTTATTTTCATTCTCATTACTTTGCTCCCACTGACTTTGTGTTAAAGCCCTCAACGACTAAAAACATTCGAGCAACAGAAATACACACAAACAGCACACAGACCCTTAAATTTAAGATTAGAATGCAACACACACAATTCAAAAATATATCCTCTAATCTTGCAGTAGTTGCCCTTTTTTCTTTTGTACAATTAGAAAAAATACACAGTTAACTGAATTCATTGGGGGAAATGCTTTAACAAAGTCACAAGTTATACTGTATTTTGCACCATGACAGCTTTGGATACAGCACTGCTCTATCCTCGCTAAGTCTCTGCAGTGTCTCGTGTGCCATTAAGCATCGGTGGAGATCATGATCTCCCGGGTGTTCATGTGAGTGTTCACATGCCGTAAAAGGTGTGGAACATTGTGCCCTGCCAGCGTCCTGAGGGTCATGTATATTCATATCGACATTTCCAGGATTCACCTCACCATTCTGTCATGTGTGTTCGCACGTTGTCACCTCGGGAAGGGGCGTCTGGTCCTGCATGACCACTTGAGGGGGAGTGGGGGCAGGGCGAGCGTGGGCCACCGAGTTTTTCTGCAGCTCCACCCCGAAGGCAGGAGAAGCGTTCTGCAACTGTCTCCGGTACTGCACAAAGCTGCAGGTCTTTAGGATGATGGCCAGCACGTTCTTTCCTATCAGGATCCCGGATACCCTGGCGTCCCTATACAGAATCATGTTCCCCCCGCGGATGAAGAGAGTGATGATGTTGATGGTGACCAGGCTGAGGATGGGGTACAAGAGCATCTTGTGGGGCACGATGTTGATGCCCTGCATGCTGATCTCACTCAAGGACACGCAGGGCAAGACGAGCAGCAGGATGTAGCAGTAGAAGAACATCAAGCCTTCCGCCCACAAAGGAAGACCCTTCTTTTGAGGCTCCCACAAGTTGGCTTGGATGTCCAGTATGTCCAGCAAGTCCACCACCACCCAGAAGAGGCGATTACGGATCTCCTCGCGCTTCTTGAAGGCCCGAACATACTCCATATGGTCGATAGCAACTAGCACCACAAACAGCACTGGGATGCAAATGGACAGCAGCAACGTCAACGCTTTCCTTGCGAGAGCGTCCAGGCTCTTCCTGTCTGCCTTGTAGTTTTGATACACAAAGTAGACCTTGATCTCCAGCACAAAAATATAAAGGAACCAGAGGACCATGGCGTAGCCTCGCTTAGCTGTGCGTACCTCAGCACCCACCCACACCGCCACATAACGCAAGACAATTAGGAAGCAGATGTCTCCCACCATCACCATGATGCAGATGCCAATCTTGCGTGGCCCGTGGTTCTGCTCCACCAGGTAGGCATCAATCAGCGCCATGCTGCTCATGATCAGGATGGTGGAAAGGCACACGTGGGGCTTGTTGGTGGGAGGTGGAGGTACCATCCTTGCCTGGGTGAAAAGAGGAGGAGTGTTGTTGAAGAGAGAGTGCAGAGGGCACTCAGTTTGTCCACTGAGGAGGCAGATCAGATAGTGCTGCTAGACAGCGGTGTTCCCCTCCATTGCTTCTGCCTTGGCCAGAATCCAGGATGCATTAATAGGATTCACACAGATCACTTCAATCAATCTCCGCTCGTGCCCAAGCCACCTGCCGGTAGACAGTACCCCTCATTTAGTAAATTATGTTCATTGGCAAGTGGTCTGTAAACATACAGGTTCACTATTGTAAATAAAATTAATAAATCTCAGGAGGTGTGTTTACCGTTTACACCCTGATAATCATTCATTACACACAACACAGCAGTTTAATCAATCAACAATCAAGAGTCCCATTTTCTGTTATTAAAAGAGAAAAAAAGCTATAATGTGTTCTCATTACAGATTCACTTCCGACACATTTGTTTTCATACAAGCTTTAAGCCTTCAGAGATAAAAATCCAACTGAATACTCACTTGTGTCCCTCTTTGTACTTTATCCTAATGACTGGCAGCGAGCGATCATCCATGAGACTGCACTGGGGGATCACAAAGCCCATCTGTAATCCACAGAAGAGAGGAGAAAACGCACGGGATCCTCTCCTTCTCTGACAGACGTAAATCCACCAGTCATGGATATATTTCTCTCTCTCTCTTTTCAAGCAAAAGAGAAATCCCAAAATATTGCCGTCATAATCCACTTACTGCTCAGACTGAATCAGGATGAGGCATCTTAATGGTCACAAAGACCGCTCTCAATTTCTGCAACTAAGAATAGAGGTTATTTTGTGTTGTGCTTAGATAGGGGTTTAAACCTCCAACTCCCCCCCAAAAAAAGAAGTTATTCTTAGTAGGAAAATCTCTGCAGACCTGCTTAAAAGAGTATTTCCTCGCCAGAAGTTTTCTTCTTCATCATCCACCATCCACGGACAAGAAAACGTAACGTTTAGTATCTGTTTTCCTGTGTAAGTTTGTGTTTCAGATGAAGATGGAGGTTGTAGCTAGTCTTTTGAATGCAGCGTATCTGAGTCACCTTCCCCACTTAGCTGTGTGTTTGTGTGCATGTGTGTTTTCCCGTGTGTTTGTGTGTGTGTGTGTGTGTATGTGTGTATGTATCAGCTGTCTCCACGCTTCGTTGTCGCTGTAAAACGCTGCCCCCCCCGGCGGGGTCCTGGCTGCTGCGCCGTTTTCTGTCTCCCGCTCAAGCAGCTTTTGCCAGGGACACCAGGATCAACAGCGCCAGTGGATTCCCCTGTCTCCACTCAGCATGCTCTGCCAGCACCACCAGCGCTGTGATACTCCAATGCTGCCTGCCTCTTGCCTCTGCCCGACTGTCTCTGTGCACTTCTCAGCCCTCTCTGCGAAGTCGGAGAAATGCTCCTCTGGTGCATTCAGACACACTCCTGGGATTCTTTTTTTCTTTCTGTGTGTGTGTGTGTGTGTGTGTCTCTCTCTCTCTCGCTGCCACCCTCCTCTTCCTTCTCCCTCTTCTGCTCAAGTAAAGGCACTTGCTGTGTGGAGGTGACGCTCAGCAGACCACAGCTGCAGAGCCAGGCAAAGAGAAAAGAGGTAGAGAGAGAGGGAGAGACAGAACACTTTTCCAGGGGGTGGAGAAAAGCGGGGGTGGGGTAAGTGTGGGGGGGCAGCCTTTTGCAGCTTATCTGAATGCACAACTTCTCTCTCTCACCCTGTTTTTTTCTCTCTCTCACATCCCCCTCTTCTTTTCACATTGTGTCTTGTGCTGATATCCTATTTTCTCAGGCTGTTTCGTTGTTGGCTCCCAGAAAAAGCCCTGGTTTCCTGGCTTCTTTGAGAAGCCCATTAAGGTGCCATGCATTTTTTTCCTTTCCATGTGGTTCAAGGTGCGGAGATGAAAAGTGATCCAGAGAGGAGAAAAGGGTGGGGGAGAGGAGATGCTCTCCAGTATGGGATGTAGAAAGCCAGCTTCCCAGCAGGCTGAGTGTCTGCAGTCTGGAGAGACATGGGAGGGGAGGGAGGTAGGCCGGGGTGAGGCGTGCAGTGGCTCCTCCTGACAGAAAGCCTTTCTATTGATCTACTGACAAAGCAGTGAATCAGGAGCCTGAAATGGGACCAGAGTCCAAAAGAGATGAGGGGTAAGGGGAGGTACAGATGAGGAGGGAGAAAATATAATAAGAAAGGGGGGGGGGCAACAAGATGAGGAGACAGAATGACATGATGAGAAGAGAAAAAATAAGAGCAGGAGATGTGTAGGGTTGGGACTAAATGTCAAGGGAACATTTATATCCTCTGAGATATAATAATGCCTGGGGCTGGGAGATAATACTTATGCAAAAATGTATAAAGGTAGGAAAAGGTTGGTGTGTTTGCTCTGCCATGCAGTATGCTAACACCAGCTAGCTCTGTTTATCCAGCTGGGCCAATTAGCGATAATCCTTCCTCAGAGGAACCCAACTGCTTTCATTACTACAGTATGAAGCCATTTACTGCTCACTTCATGAAATGCCGTTATTGAACAGTCAAATGTATTGGTTTTCTATGCAGGGTGGCTGCACTTTTCAACTGTGTAATGACAGCGAAACATAATTGCAATCAATCATGCAGATTTTTGCAGTCATGAATGGATATGGTAACAGATTTACCAGCTGTGGATTTACCAGCTGTGGATCAGCTGACAGCGGCCATCATGGCTGTTTATGACTTCTATCATGCCTTTATCATGGAAGCATATGGAAGCTTCATGTCTGAAAAATGATGATGTCAAGAGAAACAGCCGTTTGGCTCTCAACAAGCTGCTTACTTATTGACTATTTCCTCTGGATTTATCGACCATAATCAAGCCATGACCAGCTGAGAGATGAATTATATCCTACTTTGCAAATTGTAAAGTTTGTGTTCCCTCCACAACGTTTTCGTTTTAGCCTTTATAAATACATGGCAAACTTCAAAGGAATACCGACTGGTGCTTTTAACAGATTGTTAGAGATGGTTGCCTGCCGGTTAGAAAAATCATTGTGTAATGAAAGGTCATAGGTCTGATCCCCATGACAAGCAGTGCCGCCATTAACAGCCATGTGTCCTTGAGCCAGACACTAAACTGCAACCCGTTCACTCGTTTGCTCAAAGTCACTCTGGGTAACAGCATCAGCTAAACGCCTGAATTGTAAATGTAAATGATTGGATGGCTTGTCTGTTCCACAAGGCAACAGCCCTGTGATCTTAATAGTTTCACTCCCCCAAAAATCAGTATGGGAGATTGATGCAGCGCCCCATCATCCACTTTTCTATTCCTCCCACATCTCATCCAGTAATCTATAATTTATACCTTCATTTACATGCCTTTTGTGGTATACAATGGAGTCCGAGACTATGTTAACCTCTCCATTAAAAAGGGCAGTTAACCTGGGCTCGGACTCTGAATCACATCTGCTCGAATATCTTCATTTATACATGCTCAGCATTTCCCCTTTTGTCTTCCTTCACAGTGTGTTTATAATTCATGAGCACAGAGGAAATCACATCACTGTCCCTTAAGGGTATTGTCTCTTTTAGATGAAGCTGATTTATGCACAGGTTTATGTTTTTTTACAGTTAGTTTGTGTCAAAGTTCTCAGTCCTGATTAATGTAATTATACTGTTATACTAACACATGGCTATATTGTTTGATTTATGAGATTTCAGCCACCTGAAATACATACAGGAGTCTTGTCTGTCCTGCCCTCTCTCCTTCGTCCATCAGGCTCTGCTCAGCCTCCTACAGAGGACTGTCCTTGGCTCCTGGACAGGGACACTACATCATCACTGTTGAGCTCCAGGCAGGCTAACACACAACAGATAGGAGATGATAAAGAACGCCGTCCCATGCACTATAGCATAAAGCACCTACAAGAAACAATCAGAGGACTCGAAGTAAGGAAGCCATGTAGTGGCTATGCTGTGGCTTACTCATCCTGGCTTTTAGAGCTGTAGTGAAAGTGGATCTTTTGGAAAACTAAAACGCTCAATTGGATCTCATAGCCTTTAAATGTGGTATTTGCCTTTATGCAAATATTTGAGCATGCATTCTCGGAGCACTCTCCATTTTCAGAAATGTTCCCTTGACAACCAAGTGCAGCAGCTTGAGAAACATGTTTTCTCATCTTGTCAGAAAAGATATCATGGGAGAAATTCAACACTGCAAGCTGCACCTTGAACTCAGCTTAAATAACGCATAAAATATATTTTCTAAACATTGCAGTGGGAGTGAAAACAAAATTGGGCTTTCAAGTGCAGTTTCTCCTTTTGGCTGATTGCAATTTCTGGTTCAATCAGTAGCCTATTCTTCCCCCCCTTGTGCTTATTGTTTATATCACCTCTCTGACCGTATATTGTTCCTATTTTCTTCTATACAAGATACAGATTTGACTTTGTATTTTTGTAAGAAATCTATTGCAAATTATTATTATTACTGTAGGCACATTTTCTTGTGCAACTTTTAAACACATGCACTTTTCTAACAAAATGACATATTTATTTCATCGTTGTTCGCCCAGAGGGGCTCAGATAGATATTAATGTACACCTAAGTGCCGCAGATAGGGGCATAATTACAAGGGTATGCATCACTGAATGAATAGGCTGATTTGATTTCCTTTGTGTTTAGACTGTAGATGATTTACTTAATAGTCAAGAGTGAGGCGTCATTAATTTCACTGTGCTGTGTCATGTGAAATCCAGACAGAAATACTGGCCAACAATTAGAATTTTCATGAGACTTGTTAGTATATTTTGACAAGGAACGAAAGGGAAATGTGTCCGTCTTTGTCTCTGCATTTGTCTTCTTCATACAGATAAGTGTTAAGCAAAGAAACAAGTTTCAGTGCCACAACATTTAGTATATCATGATTTGCAGGTGTTAGTGGGGGAAAAAAAGGCAATGGACAAACATGGATTAATTACATGGGTTTGGCAGGCAGGATTCAGTGTCAGCAAGTTGTGAAAAGATTGGGGAATTTACATCACCAAAGACAATTTGTCCATGAAGCATAACAGTGGAAATAGGACACATAAATCACATTAGCTGTAACCCTGAGTCTGCCATCGATTACCTACAGGAAAACAAATGGGGGCGTTAAGGCTTCCCATCCTTAAACATCCCCATCAGTGTTCTAACCACCAAATGGGAAACATGAAGTGGACAGGCTAAGCTTCTCCCCATGGGGCTATTAAATCAGAGATGGGGAGCGGTGGGGAGACTGCCCTCTGCCCCCTCACCGCGGATCATTCAGCCCCTGTAACAATAATATTTAACAGTCCTTAACAAGGACTGTAACAAAGTGTGTGCTGGTATCTTTGTCATAGTTGACACGACATCAGGTCAAATGTGAGACATAGGCTCAGTGACAGCTTTTACAGAGGATTGATGACTGCAAAGCAGACCTGCATCTAACAGTATTTGCATTTGATTGATCTTCTTCAGAGCCCCATGTGGGTGGGCTATGCAACAGAGAGGGATGGAATGATTGCCACATTATTACTACAATCAGTAAATCAACTGACAGACATTTTAATATGCATTTATGCATTCACAAGCCTTATAACTTAACAAACCAGTCCATTTTACCACTCCGCAGAGAGCAAAACAACCACTAAGAGTTATTTGCAAAAACATTCAACACATCCTCTTAAAATCATCAAAACTAAAGTTCAAGTGATGTTATATAATATACCGAGGCGGTTCTTATGTCTCTCCAAATGCTACCTTGTACAGAAAACAGTGAGTGACATAGCATATGATCACTGCTCACCTAGTGTGAGAACATGTAAATAATATTTCCCACTGCAGCCTGTCCAGCACAGAGACCCTCAGACAAAGGAAACACATTCTTTTGACTTCATTGATGAGTTAGACATTAGAGGATTTATGTCAAGTTCACTGAAAGAGTTTATTTCCTTCATAGTTTTTATTAGCAATAAAGGAACACTTTTTATTAAAATGGAAAATAATAAATACCTTCCTGGAACTTTTGTTTTATCCATGTAGGAGGAGTGTGGGTCCTTTATCTAGGGCAGTACTTAAGTATTTAAAAATTCAGCTGACAGTTGTGACAGTAGCATTAAGTTTCATCCATCCCTATTAATGACAAAGCTTGTGGTGGCCTGTAAGTGACACAATAATCAGTCACATCACAGTAACTACAAGCGACCCCAAGCTCATTAAAGACAAGGTCCAATCAAAATTGTCAAGTGAAGAGCTCCTATGACACCATTCAAAATAGTAGTGTCATAATTATGCTTTGTCATTTCTGTCTTGAGAACGAACTATTTAGTGCTGCCATTCAATGACTCATGTAACAACACCGTCCACTGCTGAGCAGCTGAAAATGCAAGAAGGCGAGTAAGAGGATGAGAAATATCTGTACGGAAATATCTGCACCTGATGAAGTAATTGTTGAGCCATTGGTAGTGAATAAACTTCTGTACACAATACATATTTTGGTAAATATACATATTTATTTAGTGCATCTTTATTGTTGATACAACCTTTGGCAAAGAATGTGTAATTATGTTGCTGATTCTTCTGTTTAACTTAGGACTTTCACAGACCTCCCAGTGGCAATTTCCTTTATTTACAGTAAATACTGAGATGATAGTGGCAGTGGAGTTAGTGTCACTCTGGGATACTGTGTTTTGATGAGTTAATTAAGCAGCACATTCTCCTAAAAGGCTTTTTGTTAACCTGTCTACTCTCTGCCCGTACATGGAATACATTTTGATGGACTCTGCAGCCACACACAGAATGAGTGAGCAAAACAAAATAGATTGTCAGAACCGGAAAATAAAACTGTTCTCAGTCAATATTAATGACTGAGAGTTTCAATAAAATGAATTAGTTTGCAGGTTTCCTTTCAGAATTTCTGTCTACTCACCAATCTTCTTTTTGAATGCAACATAGAGCTGAGAAAGTTGAAAAACTGACTACATTATTATAAATATAGATAAACAATATACTGTTAGCCATTGGATTTGTGCTCCAATAGGCTCAATGTAGGACAGTGAGTTGTCTACAGCCTTATTCGACTTGAAATCATTGATGAATTTTCTGTTTGCACAGCCGCCTCTGTGGTTTCCTCACTCTGATTAATTGAATACAGAGCAACTCTGATGTGGCCATTTACCCATAAAGAATATTTGCATGCTCCCTTGAGGTTGCTTGTGTACACAGAAATGCATGGCATTAATTAAACTGTGCACAATCATAACTAAAAGAGAAGATAAAGCACTTTCGTGTGTTGCTTCTTTGTCAAGGTCATTTGGAGCTAAAGTGATTTTGAGCACAGCACTGTTACTTGCTCCATAGTCATGTTGGTTAATGTTCTTTATTTATGCATGAGCTCTGAGGTGACTAGCATTAGATACAGTAGAAGCTCTGTAGCTAAAAAATCTCCTAAAGAAAAAGGACATAAAATAATTTGTATCACAAAACTAAACCCAAAACATCAGCTTCATGCAAGCAAATGATGAACATCATCTTGCATCATTATGCCTTTAGGGCAACTGCGGACAAGAGGCTATTATAATAATTTCTTCATGGAAAACAGCACCACAGAACATTCAAGTTATGCATTTCTTCCTTTTCAAAGCAGTAAGCTGGGCTGTTCTCGATCCACATGTACATTTTCAGTGGCATGTTTCCCAACTCTTCTCACAGGGGACCTGGCTAATTTGGGGAAGTAGTTTATAAATGGCAGAAACTGTACAGCCCCGGCTCACCTTTTCCTGAGGACGACTGCTTAGTTAGCTTAATGAGACAAGGTTGTGTGTGCGCGTCTGTGCATGTGTTTGTTTCTTTGTTTGCTGAAAATACAGAGGTTGAACTTCGTGAGATAAACTTTGCTGAGTCCGCTGGGGAAACTTTATCTTGCATGCTATTGTTATGAATGTATTACAGTTTTTCACAATTGCTAAAACACTAAACCCCATTCTCTGAACCCAATGCTCAGTGGCCTAAATCCATTTGTCCAATCAGTCACTCTGTAGGCAAAACCTTAAACAAGTTCAGGTAGTTGAGACACTGTTTGCAAATCTCCTCCACTCTTTTTTGCAAAAGTCTAAACACATTCTCACTCACTAAAACACATTTTGCACTGTGATGCAAAATGGTAAAAACATGCAGCAAAAGTTAAACACAACTACAACACAACTGTCATCTTTTACACACAGCAACTCATAATTCTGCACACTTGTTTCTAATGATGTGATCAACCAATCTGTGGTCAAGTCCCCAGCCAGCGTAGTGGCAATGTCACACTTTGACTTTGATTTTGCAGTTGCACAACATTTTTGAGTGTAATGTGCTTTTCCTTTATAGTTTTTTTGTTCTTTGGGCTCACTTGAATATACAGATATTCAATACTGTATTACTTGCAGTACTTACAGTATACTATATTCACTGTACTTAGTTGTGATTACTATACTTTTTACCATTTTTTACAATTGCTAACAAGCAAGTTTTTCAATAATGAGTTCACTTTTTCAAAACTCTTCAGACTTTTAGCACAACAGAAGTCTATGTGGACCAAACTGAGACTGACTCAATGACTGACCCCCACAGGGGGGATTTCTTTTTCAGAGTCATGGAGCTGGAAGCCCATCACAAACCCCGTGTTTTTTTATCTATGTGGACTTGGCTAAAACAGAATGAAATTTGATTGCTAAAAAAGCTAGTAAGTGGGTGTCCCAGGCCAAAGGGGGTGCCAATGTTACTATGTGTGCAGCGATATCCTCTGATGGAGTGCTGCAAGCATTTACAGTGCTGATATATATGTAGATGCATTTATCTGTTGTTATTGTTTTTTATGTAATTGTGTTATGAGTGACAAAGTGTTGCAGCTGGAGAGCTGGTGTTTTTATAAAATAATTTGATATTGACACAACTATGCAGTGTTTTGGTAGTTTTGGTGCATTTTGGGTGTGAAATTACTGTAACTGTTGTGCAAGCTGCATGTTGGTACAAACAACAGTGTGAAGAGTTTTGAAAAAAGTAAACTCAGTACTGAGAAATAATGGAAAAAAATGTTAGCGATTGTAAAAAAAACTAAATTGGGAGATGTGTTTTCTCTACGCAAAAAAAATGAAACATTTTCTGTAACTACATGCCCTGTACGATGTGTTCTCAATTTTTTAATGTAGTGTCTAAAGAATGCTTGTAATGTTTTACCTATTGACTGGCTGTGTTTATGTTTTGAATGCATTGTTTGATTTTGAACACAGGTCACATGGTTTTGAGGCAAGTGTTTGATTTTGCCAGAAGAGTCATGGGTTTTGTGAATGTAGTTTAAAGACTGGGGTTTGTGTTTAAAGTTTTGAGAATATGGGTGGAGGTTTCAAGAAATGTGTCTTAGCAATTGTGAAAAACTGTAACTATCATGTGGCAGGCAGTCTCCACGTCAGTGTAGTGTGTCTACAAAGCCGTTTTAACAAGTCTGGTTGTATACAAGATATTTCTAATATGTAAGATCTTGACAACAACTCACCTCATCTGGAAGCAAAATACGTTAGCAGTATGTGCCATCCTGTCTCGAGTGCTCTTACAAGATCCAGCTCTTGGTAAATGGCTACACTAATGTTGCGCCATGACTGACAGTGCCCATTAATCACTGAGTGTGTGGAGGATGGGTTTGCTTTATAATCATTATAGCTTTTACCATTGTACATGTATTCTTAAATCTATGCATAGTAATAATGAGCTAAGGAGGAGAATGAGCAAGGTCATAAATCAACACTGACTGACTGGAGATACAGAAATCTGTAGACCACCAAGCTTATCAAGTTTTAAGGATTTAAATTCCTGACTGGAAACAGCAGGAAGAGGACTGTAAGAAGATTCCGCTGTTAACTGTGCAGCTTATGTGAAAAATTGGTTTGATGAATTGTTTAGGATATGTGATTATAATTGAACCCTACTGTAACTCACCAATCTCTAACAGGAAGGACTACTGAAAAAGTTTACCAAGTCCTGCCCCTATGCAGGAGGTGGTGTGCCTATCGAGCCACAGTACATATGTTTGCATTTGTACATTTTTAGTAATCTTTCGAAACAATGTGTTCTTGATTTGAGACAAAAGCCGGCTTCTCCTTTCAAGCCACTGAAATGATAACTGTTGTTGGCAGATTTTAGCTGTATCTAGCTAATTAAGCTAATGTCCACTCCATCCATGAGATGGTTGGAAATGCTGTCTCCAGCTGCCTTTCTAATGTTTCCAGGTTTCATTTTAAAAGTAGAACCATGTAAAAGGGCTTTGATGGCTACAAACATTACATTGTACTAAAAGACTGCAGCTGAGTCTTAGTGTAATAAGTATGATAAGGATAAAGATAAGATAGGACTGTTCTTTTATTTTAACGTAACCTTGTTTGACTGCTTGACTTTCATACCTGTTTTTAAACAGTTTATTTCACTTTTAATGTACTAAGAAAAAAGGCTTTTGGGAAGAGGACTACTGCTGTGTTTGGCAAACGCAATGCTATCTCAGCTAACATTAGCTGGGGGTGGTGGAGTCTAAACGTCTCATAAAGAACAGCTATATTATCCATAAACCTTCAAGCTGTATAGAAACAAACAATGGATGTGCTTTTCGTGAACAAGGTAATGTTATGTCCTCCTTTGACATGAAAGTTACTACTATAGGTGGTAGTTAGCAGGACATGCTAATGTTTGTAGCTTACATTAGAGCACTTTAATACACTGTTCATTCCAGTTCTTATTGTATTTCTGTTGTAGTTTTGGTTTTTGGAAGACTAAGACAAACAATACTATCCCTCCAAACTCTATATATAAATTATCGTGCTTACCATGGCCCCATCCAAAGTTTGCCATACTTGCCAGGCCTGCCACGCATTTCAGCTGCTAAGCTAAGGTAGGACAATCACTAAAGTTTAATGGTCAACTGAATCAGCCTTCTCGTTATCTTCTGAATGTTTTATGATCTATTGTATATAATAAATATTAAATGAGAACTACCAGCCTTACTAGCAAATGTACATTCTCTGACATACTGTCTCTGAAGCTGAGTTCAATCTACACCTCCTGCTGGGACATGGATACGGGAGAGGTTTCGTCCATCTTCCTGACAACACTTAACACTGCCCCCCCACTCTGGTGCAACAAGTGTAATGATTTATGCGACAACCAAATTTAATTTAAAGGGGCATCGGTAATCTGTGACGGTTATCATGATCTAATGGACTTTTTTTTAAAAACAATTGAGTCATATTTTCACAATACAAAGTCAGCTAGCTAACTAGGTCAGAAATGCAGTAGAAATACAGCGAGTTGATAATACATCACTATGCAAATTACTTTAGAAATATTACTCTTTCATGTCCTTTTTGGCTCAGAATGAAATGTGCTCACTGGCTCGTACTGTAGCACCATCCTCCATCGTTAAGCATGAGAAGATGCAAGATGGTGGGGGCATAGAGATTGGGAGTGCTCTGATTCCAATGGGCAGAGAGATTTGGTTCCAAAACAGAGTAGTCAGAGAGGGAAGGGGGAGAGGGGGTTTGTTCCAAAATGGAGTTGAGGCTGGGGAGTGAGATTTGAAAGCCTCAGCAGCTACAATCAGCAGGTCTCAGCAGCTGGTCAGGTTACCAGAGTCACTGATGTTAATTATCAACCTTTGGAGACCCATGCAGATGGTCAGCTGTGTGCTTTGAGATGTGAAAATTGCACCTGATGCGCCTTTAAAGGACCGAAAAATTTCAGTTCAAAGAATGGATCACAATGAAATACAGCAAACGTGAGCACGGTTCCAGTTGAGATTCACAAATAAACCATTTCATTTGGCAATGAGTTGCTTATGATGCATGAATCACTTTCTCAGTGAAAATGTGCCACCACTACTCAAAACAATGTATTTGGGTCAGTCAGTACTCGCAGTCCTGTGAGAGGCAGAGGGACGCCACCCAAAGGCACGAGCACTCTGAGGCATCCATAAACATAACCAGTGTGGTTGTTGGCTACGATGCAGAGCCAGCGCATATTTAAATGAATAGAAAATGAGACGGAAGCTGGGCCAATGCGGCGATTTCGACCACACATGAAAATCTCAATTGTCTCGTGCCAGAGGCATTTGGTGTTGGCTAGATAAGGCATAATGAGATACGCATAGAACAACAGAAAAAGGACTAGTTAGATTGAGAGATAGTCTGTTTAGGAAAAACCTGCTTTGAGTAGGTGTGCTCAAACTTTAATCAGTAATACAATTTTTGAGAAGGGTGCTATTGTTTCAGCTTTTGTGTGTCTGAGTTTTGCATTTAGTCCTGCTTCCTAAGGTGGAGGTGGCGGCTATACAGAGGAAAAGCCACTCATCAGAGCAGAATTTGAACACCTCTTTTTAGCCCAAAAGATGCAGAAGGGAGGGAGGGGGGGGGATTGTAAAGGGAGGTCTGCCCTACATTTTTGAGTTTCTAATGCTCGAAATGATGCCGAAGGGGAGCACAGGCTAGTCTGCCCTGCAGTTAATACAGAAATCATTTCCTTTTTTCATGATCCCTCCAGCTCCAAAAAGAACCTCATTTCAGTCAGATTTCATTGGGAAAAAAAGCTTCATGAGAGATCATGATTGGCCTCACATAGAGTATTTCACACAGAAATAGAAGCGTTTGAGCGTGTCCTCAATCCAAGTCTCCCCAGGACACTTTTCCCCTTGCTGACACTTTGTAGGGGCTTTTTTGTTGTTGCATCAACTGGCCTGAAGAGAAGGATCCTCCCGCCCCACGCTACTGACGGCGACTCTTTGTCTGGCTGGACTACCCAGCTTTCACATATTGTTTGTTGTTGTTGAGTTGTTGGAGAGAAGTCAGCATGAAAAGCCCTCTCCTCTGCCGTCATCCTGGACCTTAGAAAGAGAGCATAGAGAGATGTGTGTTTACTGCTCAGCATAGAATACATTTATTCAGGGCTTTTGTTTTGCTGCAGACCGAGGAGTCAGAAATAGCTTCGAGACAATGTATGCTTTAGATTAAAGTGAGTGTTTCACTTATACATTTGACTCATAATTTGCAGCAAGAGATTTCCAGGTATTTCAAATGTACAATTTGACACCTTCTTTAACACAGCTCCTTTCAGCAATTAGTTTGGCACTTATGTCATATGAAGACTAATTTCCTCACAGTCCTTAGCGTGAGGGAGGAGTGGTAAAGTGACTGAAATTTTGGAGTCAAAAACTTGAGGGAGGCCGTCTTGTTATGCATGATCTATAATGGGCCCACCTATCCTCTGAAGAACTCCTCTTGCCAAGTGTAAATGTGCATTAAGCGTATCTAAATCACACAACTTCAGAGTGTCTTTTAGCACTTCCTCACCATCTGCTTATTCTCTAAGTGTTGGATGAGGGAACCAACGCCATTAAAACGGGCGTATGTAATGTAATAACATTTTAGTTCACACAATTAAATACCAAACTAGTGATTCTACATGTCCACTCACATCTTTTCATACTCTTGAGATATGTTTTTTGAATTTTTAAAAAAGTCAGATGAGTTCAGAGTAAAAAGTTTAAAAAATGTTTCTTTGTTGTCTGCCTTCCGCTGCCAGCTCAGTGTCCTACCTTTTCTCGACCGCCTTATCAGGTCATTATAACCAGCACACGTGCAGTTCAACAAGCTCAGATTCATTCACATCTGACCATCGTCAGAGGAAATTATATGCTACTTTTGTCGGGTTACCAACCATTGCCCACAATCAGGATATCACAGTATTTACATAAGGGGGTTTGGTCTTGTGTTACTGTTTTGGAGGAGTGCTGCCAAAGATTAAAATAATCCTCATAAGAAGATTTTAAACTACAATATCCTTTAGTGATACTACTCCTCTATGACATCTTAAACTGAACTGTAGTAGTGTATGTTGTATCTTAAGCTACAAAAACTATGACTTGGCGACATTTTCTTGTCCAACAAATTACACTTGCAAAGATTAAGGTTACAGTATGGATTAAAAAGAACATCAGGTTTCAGCGTTTCATAAAGTTCTGTAAAAGAAGCCTTCTATTGAAACATGCATTGCAATATGGAAGTGGGGCCGGACTCCAGCTCTCCATACTGAAAATGATGCAATCGGATTGGCATTATTATGCCAAAATATCCTGTAGCATAGTTTTGGCCATTGCAAGTCAACATTTCTCACACTTGTTCTGCACGTTTCTATATAAAGACTAGTGTTTTGTCCATAGATATGAGCAGATAAATATAGAGGTGGGATGATCCACTCCAAGCGTTGTTTTTAAATAAAAATAACAGACTATACATATTTTCACCCATGAAATTGTGTATTATTGAGTACAGTAACGTGCACCCAGCGGCTAGTGATTATCAAACATCAGCTTGTTGTCTGACTGGCAACAAAGCAGTGAGTTTTTTCTCGCAAATCCCCATCTGAATGTGAATGAGCCGTTTGAACGTTTCCAAACTCAGAGGGCTTTCTTTTTTCCTGACGTTGTGACCTCTTCTGCTCTGAATAATGGCTGCAAAGTAAACGTACATTGTGATCAATCAGTCAATCGCCTACAGGGCTGAATCGTGTCTTTATCATTTCAGTTACTAGATGACAGGCTCACTCAATAAATATGTGGCCTTTCCAGTCTGATGTAGAGGCTCTGCTCACTTTATATGAAGCTCACTTTTATGTTTTATAAAAGTGTAATCATTTCTTGTAACATTAGCAAAGGCGCTCTCTATTTCAGGCAAGGATGTCCATGCAAAAACCTTGCTAGAGGCAAACTGAGGCCACATTATTTTTCAATAAAAACCAAACACGCTTTCCTACTACTAATATTAATATTAATACTAATGCTAATACTCATCACTCGGGTTTCATTAAAATGTCTCTTTCAGTGTCAGGCAGACCAGACAGTGTGGTTAAGTCAGTGTTTCCCCTTCAGAAGTCAGACAGTCAGTATGTGAATGACAATAATTATGCAGCATTTATGTGATTGGCCTGTCAAAATTAATCCTTGCTCTTACAAGACTAAATGCAAAAAAATGAAATGAAAATTGACTTGTTCACTGACAATAAATGTAAAGAAGTAAGTAGTTCATGGGAGTACATCCAATTTGGCGTAACTTGTGGGATATTGCAGAATGCACATGAAGCAGCCCTCCTCTCCAAACTGGCAGCAAATAATGGGAAATTACTTATTTTGATTAACACCACATAGATCATTGTTCAGTATGTCTCATTGACTGAAATCTGCACTTAAGATAGAGAATATGGAAACAATTTACTGCATGCCTGACTCATGCATAAGAAAGTAGATGAAAATATAAAACATAAAAACATCAGCAATATGTCAATGTAAAGGGTAATTAATCAAGAAGCATGGTCTAAATGAATATTGATAATTCCAATTCGAAAATGGCATATTTTTTTTTTAAAAAGGCTGTATTGATAGAGGTTAAACAATGAATGAAATAGCAGGAAGTGGTGATTCAAATGAGAAAGAAGAGTGCTCAGTCTTTCCATAATGCAAAAAGCAAGCAACAATTGCACAGTGGGATCATGGAGGGCAAAAGAGGCGTCCTTTCCCTAGAGTCCCCGCAGTCGCAACCTCTTTAACTCCATCTCTGTTTTTAGCGTGGGCATATCAGCCACTGTGGAATCAATTTGTCCATTTGGCGCTCCAGGTCCATCTACATTTTTTCAATTCATTCATACTTATTACCAGGTAATAGCCAGAGACAGAAGCAATTTAAGCACCTGTAATATAAAGCCCTCAAAATCATTTCCTGTCACACTATTTTGACTATGAATTGATGCCATCAGCAAAATGGAACATTTATGATTGTTGTGGTCACAAGCAAACATGGAACTGTGGAAAGTCATGAATAATAATACAGCCTAATCATTACAGTGTACTTACCAAATTCAAGGACATTAAGTTAGAAAGGAGCAGTTATTAGAACTGGCTCATTATTTTGTCCAAAACAATCAAAACTTCAAAATGCACGTATTTGTCTAAATGAACAGGATGGATGTGCATTAGAGAAGGATCAGGGTTAGGATTAGTATTTCACTGTGAGTCTGTGAGCATATGGATTCCAGTAATCAGATTAGTTTCTAGTGTTATAAAATAAATACTTACTTTAAAAAAGAGGTATTTGCTTTGAAAAAGAGAGAGTTAAAAAAGAGACAAACATCATTTTACACAGACTGAGATAAAGGTTCATTATGATGCAGGTCATGATAACAGTGCTGTTAAAATTCCAGTTTGGGAGAGTTGGTTGAGCTTGACAAATGACTGAAGCACCTTAAAAGCACAAAAGAAGTCAACATTTGCAAAACAAACAGCCAATGTGCAGCTTGTTTTCTCTGTGTAGGAAAAGAAAAGACAACCTGAACATTGTGCTTGAATTCCTGTGGCGTTCCTGTCAAAAGTCCTTTACAGAGATGAAAGCATTTGATGAAGTGGTCTTATCTTTGATCCAGGTTTACACCTTCAAAGATTGCTTAATAGAAAGCTGATAAATCTAGCCTTGGGTTAGATGCAAGGGAAAGTGTGCAGCGCACTAACTGGCTTGTTTACTGTCTTGTCTTTATAGGTTTTTGCTCAAAGACTTTAATGTTTTCAAGTTGGATGAAGAGAAGATCGTGACATGTCATTTTCAGAACATATCAAAGAGAAGTTCACCATCAAGAAATAGAGCCTTAAAGTGAGAAATAACAAAACATCCATGCATCATATTGCTTATGAATTCATAAGCAATAAGATTCATCCTTTCTCAATTGAATACATTCAGGTTTTGCTGCTACAGCTTCACCTGCTCTGGTGTGACAAGTATTTTAGGGTCGTTAATGTTAGCTAATGCTAGCAAATTTAAGATGGATGTATGTAGTGAACCAACCAGTGGGCACTTAATTATTTTCTGCTAAAAGGAGCAGCATCTCCCCTTTGTCTTCCCCTAAGAAGGGGGTTGCAACCAGCTGACTCTACTCCTGACTGTTAAAATGACAATTTAACCATGTCTAGATATTTAAATGTATTGGTATCTTTATAATAACAAACAACAGCTGTTTCGTGTATTCGCATCATTTCCCATTTCCCATTTCACGTGTGTTTTCTTGACAAAAAGTGGTTTGGAGACCAGCGTCGGGTGACAGAGTCGCTGTAAGCTCGTGTAATGTGTGACCCCCTGTCACCGATCAGTCACGTAGTGTGAACACCACATCGACTTCAAGACTCCTGTCACAAGACGGCAAGTTGTGTAGTGCCGACCTTACTCTGAACCAGGCTGTGAGGACCTCACTGGCCATAAACTAAAGGCATAAACTGAGACCCTCACACACACACTCATACACACACAACAAATGCTGCCTCTCCTTTATTCACGCTAATGTGTGAACTGATAAGAATGCCAGAAAAAGGACAGCCCAGACTTCAAACCTTGCAAACAAATAATGTTTCTCATTGTAAGTTTTTGTAAATAGTGGCCCTTGGTTCTTCAATTTTGAGTAGTTTATTACCATGTTTTTCTTGTTTATGAACTATGTTGAAAAGAAGGAATCATAAGGATATTAATTTGCAACGCTCCTAATTTCCTTAAATTCCTTTGTGCTCATTTACATTCCTGCCTGTGTTTATGGTTTATACCACTGCCTCTATCCAAACATCTTGCTTATACATATACTTTTGTATAAATAATATGGTACAGAAATATTATCCTGTGTTATACAATTCATTTTCCCACCTCCTAGAACAAGGATTGAATTATTTATAAAGTTTAAGTAGTCAGAATTATTTTCAGGTCCTTTCATGAAACCAGTGACGTATTACATGCCATTGTTCTTAAACTTTCTACTTGTGCTCTATTTACATTACTGTCTGTGTTTATTGTCTATAGCTGATGCAATTTTACAATGCTTTCTTACATATTTTCTTAGTAAGAAGGTTTAACAATCAATATTATCCTAGAATTATTTAGTTAAGCTGTTCTCTCATCTGCTTTGATCACTATGAAATGTGGTTTAATTGTAACCATCCTAATCGTTACAACAATTAATTATTAGCTTTTCCTTTCCTTTTATCAAATGCTTAAAAATTAACTGTGTATCTATTTTTGGTATTTAAGAAAATATTATATTCTTATTATCAATAATATTGTGGAAATATATTTAATTAAAATGTGCAAATACACTTTAAGACATTACCCTTAAAATTAAAGCTTAAAACACATTAAACTAGGAGGACAAAGCCCTCCTACCTGGGCAGACGCCCCAAGGAAAAGTGACAAGAAACAAGAAAGTGAGCTCTCTTCCCTTCCGCTCTTGCTCTTTACGCCTGCTCTCCAGATGTCTCTCCTGGCGTCCAGCTTCCAAGAGGTCCAGCCCAGAATCTCCACGACTCGTAAGTTTACTTTTATCTCATAGCAACTTAATTAGCCTATATCCACTAGGTCTAGAGAACCTTCTGTGAATTTAACTTTTGTTTTGTTTGTTTAAAGTTGCCCTTTTATCTATCTATTGAAGCTTCTGATTGGTGTGTTATTAATTTTGACTCTTTGTGTTTCCACCGGGGTAGCTGTGTGCTAGTTATGGTTTTGAAATTTTACTTCAAAAGTCTGTTTTTTAAGCAATTGAGAAAAACTCTAACTAAGTTATCACCATGTAACTTGCGTCCATTCGTTCTTTTACTCCTTTAGTCATATCCTTTCCACAAAAGCCAAACTAAATTCACATTGAACCCTATTGAAGCCTACTTCTGTTCTATCTCCCCTTTATTGCATTCAGGTTGTTTAGTCATTATTGTTTATTTATTTGATATATTTAACCTCACTTTGTCTTCACTTTAGTTGTAATAAATCTTCACTTAATCACAGGAACTGTGTGTGTGTACTGATTAACATCCAGGTCACTGGACGGAGAATTCACCCTTAGATTTGAGACTGACTGATTGATTAAACTAACTGAGGGTAATGTAGTTCTTGTAATTATTTGTTATACCCAATGTATATGGATAGTTATACCCAATGTAATGTAATTATTAGTTATACCCAAGGAGTTTTGAAGGCCTTGGGCAGACAGCAATTCATTTGGTACCCCAAACGAGTGCTTATGATAAATATTTCCATCCATTCATCCATCCATCATCAACCGCTTATCCTGCGTACAGGGCCACGGAGCGGCTGGAGCCTATCCCAGCTGACATTGGACGAAAGGCAGGGTACACCCTGGACAGGTCGCCAGTCCATCGCAGGGCCACACATAGACAGACAACCACTCACACCTAAGGACAATTTGGGAAACACCAATCAACTTAGCCTGCATGTCTTCGGATGAAACATTTATATGCTTTATTGCCTTCTTTCTGCCTATGAAAGTTCACAGTACCCAACATCCTTTACCGGAAAACTTTAAATGGGCTTGTGAGAGTTTTTTAAAGGCCCACATTTAAGCTGTTTCCTTTTAAAGACAGGTAAATCTGTAAGTACTCTGGAGAAAATGAGACTAACTGCATGCCTCGTATAGCTTTGACTGCAACAATTTCTCCCTTGCCTACAGATCTATTGAAAGTGTTAAACAGTGTGTCTTTTTTCCAGCTGTCTGAAATTCTGTTTTCCTTCCAGCCAAAAGCCAACTACTCCACCAGATAATAACCTGGACCGGCTATTCAGACACTGCAAGGGGAGCTGATAATGGCCACTGTCACGGTCTGTCAGCAAGAGCAGGTAATGCCTGTGTGTCACCTTATTGTGATACTGGTCAGTTGGGACTGAAGCCATTCCAGGGGACAGCAGATGGGTTGCAAGCACACTGAAATGACCAGCATTTTTGTTCATACTGAGAATACCAATTACCAAACACTTCTTCTACAACATCTTGATCTCAGAGGTTAATATTTCTGCAGGGTCTTTAAGTGCTACACCTGCAAAAAGTGATAAATGACCATGCTTTTTATTGCCTATTTGTGAACAGGTTGTAACAAAACGAAAATCAGATTGACGTTGGGGAAAAGGCGGTTAACACAAAAGGGAGTCATGAAGAGACCTCCGCTTTGTTTAGGATATAAAAACCAACACAGAGTTGGCTTTCATCCTATTGGACAGGAAAACTAACATTACTGCACAGCATGGGAAATATATTGTGATGTTGTGCTTTAGATAACATTAACTTGCCAGCTAATGCTGACCTGTTGCCAATGTTATCCATTGCACGGCACTACAGTTGTATGGCTTGCCACATTACTTCAAGAGCTTACACTATCCATATTACTGTGTACCAGTATTATGTCAAAGTGTTGATTTTAGCCTGCAAGAAATGATACAACAGTACAAAGCAAAGCTGGTACCATTTTTTTATACTAGCTTATAGTGATGTTTAGATCTAACATTCAGTTTATTTGTATTGTTCTTTTACTGATGGTCAGATAGACAATCGGCTTCTTCTTCGTCTCAGTCGCTGTAACTTACTTGACAACTTAACAGTGCAGGACAACAACATCATGGAAGATCTATTATATAGTTCAGCGTCAAGCTAATAAAAATAGTTTCCAGCATTTTGCGTGACGCTGTCTCTGGTGTGTCTGTCTCTGCCCTGACTTGCTCATTAGTTTGATCTAGTGTTGCGTCGTTCAAAGACCGTTTCGTTCATTTGACCTAATCTTCTATATGACTCAGGAGGAACCAGTAGTCTGAGGGAGTAGTTCGTTCATTTTCATGCATGCGTGAATAGTCTTGGACTGTTATGTTCACTCATCACACGGCAGCTTGCATGGGCTCCGTCAGCACAGGAAACAGAATTGATTAGTTCACGACCTCAACTGTGGGTCTCAAGGTTTGAGTCGTTCATTTGTCACGTGACAACTCGGCCGCTGTGAAGCAGGAATGAACTATTCCCTCACCAATCACATGGGTGCTCAGAGTCTTTGGTTCATTCGGCAGCCTGAGTTGCTGCCAGCACCAGAGAATGAGAGGCAAGTCGGTTGTCAGGTAACAGTCATTGGTCTGACATTATATATCTATTTTGTTAATTATGTGACAGTTAATAAAGCATAACGTTACTACAGCGCAGTGATGTTGTGCTGAGTTATAGTTTTAACACAGCCGTACCGTAACTTTAGTCCTGCGAGTGTATAACATTACAGATAACAGCTGATGAGAGTTGTTCTGGGTTCGCTCCGCTTCAGAGCCCTGACAGGGTTCTACCAGGAGCCAAATAAACAAACAAACGGACCCGATCATTAAAACATTAAAACACAGCCACATAGCAACGTTAGCATTAGTGCTGTGGTGTGTTTACAGCTAACAGCTGATCCAGGTCTGCCAGAGAGCACATCGTAACTTTTCCTCTTTATTTATCAACAGGGCTGTTGTTCCACAGCTATTGTCTGGTGAACAACCTGTCAGTGTTTGAGGGCGATGTGGTCATGTTTGTTTCTCTCTATCTGCTGAACCTGATGTGGCCCAGTCTGAGTCCAGACCTGCCGAACTGCTGACTTTATATTATGTGTTTATATTTCTTTTTTTCTTTTCTTTGTGCTGGAATATTTTTAAGAACTTGGAGGTTTTATCCAGATTATTATTAAAATGTTTGACTTTTAATAAGACTGTGTTTATTCAGCTAATCTGATGTTAATATATAGATTTTACTCATGGATAGGGATGTTAGGCTACTGTATGAATGAGCAATTTAGAGATATAATGATAGTAATTATAATTAGATATATATATGTGTGGCTGGTCTCATTGTATACTCGGGAAAGATTGTGAAAATGGAAGGATTTAGTCCGAGTAGTGGCCACTGAATATTGACAACATATTTCTGTGGTTTTTACATGGTTTGAATTTGATTGTGGCCCCATGGGGCTTTATAGAAAGATGAAAAAGAATGATCAAGAAGTGAATTTGTGCATTATAATTTGTCAATTATAGTTTTTCTCCATTGCTTAAACACTATAAGCAGATTTTTTGACTAAAATTTCAAAACCACATTTTAACTACATTTTTTGAAAAGTACACCCATTTCCCTAAACTCTACACACAAATCCCTTCATTTGTTATTGCCTACACCACGTAGTCATTGCGAAAGCACTGACATTCAATATTATTCACTCAATCAGCACAGGTTGAACTCAGTTAGCACACAGCTACCCAGGTGGAAATACAAAGAGTCAAAATTGATAACACACCAATCAGAAGTTTCAACAGATAAATAAAAGGGCCAGAGTCAGTTCATTCAGTTTTGGAACAATGGATCCAGAGAAATCTGAAGGAAGAGGTGTAGGACACCAGAGAGGAGGAAGAGCAGTATGGAGAGGAGTAAGAGGTGAAGGAAGAGGAACAGTACGAGTTGAAGGAGGAGATGGGATAGGAGGAAGATGAGGAGAAGGAGGAGGTGCAGCAGGAGTAGTGCAGAGAAAGAGGAGGGAAGAGGAGGAGGTGAAGAAGGAGGTGGAGAATGAGAATCTCAGACCAAAGACGGGACGCTGGGGCAGAATAATTTGTTGTTTAGTGCGTTGTACTGTACAGCACACTAAGGAATAAAAATGTGTGCAAATGTTTACATTTGTTATTCCTTTTGTCGTGTTCATCATGTCAAAATGTTTTTGAGTGGGAGAACCACAAGTAACATTACTAATAACCATTTTTTGTACTATCGTTTTAGATGTATCTCACCAGTGTGTCAGACTGTGTTGTAGTGTGTGTGTTTTTGAGGGCTTATGTGTTGTGTCTGAGGGCAAAGTTTGTTTTTGCAGCGAGATTGAATGGTTTCGAGTGGAGAGCTTCATTTTGACCTGAAAACAGGATGTTTGAGGATTGGATGTGAAGTTGTGGATTTGTTTAGAGGCAAAAGAGGCATTTCAAGAAATGTGATTAAGCAATCGAGAAAAACTGTAAAGCAAACCAGACAGCCTTCCGTGTTTGAGAACTGCTCTGTTTTTTAATCTCCCACTAGAGGACTACAGCGCCACAATAACTAGTCTAGTTCAAATAAAAAAATGACTCAAAAAAAGATTAGTTCCTTTTAATGAACAAGATTTGAAGATTCAAGTCCTTAAAACAATTTCGAACTTGCCATCACTAGTTTGATCATATGCATGTGCACACGCTTAGGAAGTAGTGGTTATATTCTAAAACCTCACCCCTGGAGGCCACTAAAAAACTACACATAGTCCCTTTGAAAAAGAACTTTCTTGCATCGCTTGGTCACTTTTGGATTTGGTCTTTTTTCTTGTTCATGCTCAGATTCTTGTTAGATTTGTGATTTTGTTGAACCCATTCATCAGAGATAAACTCCTCTATATCAAAAGACTTTTCTTTGGAGCATAAACTTGCACCAGGCTCAAACGCACCTCTACATTTTTTAACTACTCATTAAAGGTACTGTATCTCACAGAAGCACTGCTGGAGACTCATCATAGCTGCAGCCACACAGCATGAAGTTGTGATTCATGCTGGCTGCTGCCTACTGTACTGTGAGAATGAGTGAATGCTGAATGTAGAGACATTTCAAGTCCCCTGTCAATCAAGTGTCCCCTTGCATGTGTTTCTGCACCAGTGCCATGCATATAAACCTCTGATTCCTAACTAATTCTAAAAATAAGAAATTCCGATGCATGAGTAGTCTATAAACCCTCAGTAACACACACACACACACACACACACACACACACACACACACACACACACACACACACACAGTGGCAGTGTTAATCGCAAATCTGTACATATTATATGTTGAATTTAGAAAGCGAAAGCCTAAAATAAGTGAGATATGCTGCGTGTCTGGCTGCCAAATCAATATGAGCTTATATGATGTCCAGTCATCTCTTGCTGCAGTGGGAGGAAGCCTTCATAGTCAAGCTCTGTTCCTCACCTTCTATTCCAACTCATACAACTCCCCAGCAACCACCCCTGTGGATCACTTAGGACATAAAGGTACTGTAAAATGAAAAGAAATTGGTCTTCTGGGACAGATTTGACAAGGTCACATGCTCAGAAATGTACAGAAAAAGCTGATGAAAAAACTAAGCTTACTTACCTCAGAATAAAAAGAAAAGAAGTGATGTTTTATTTCAGATTTTAAACTGCACCAACTCTGCTTTAAAATTTAAATGGGCAGAAAAGGAGTGAACTGAATCAGAAACATAAAACTGTTACCATAATGTATATCCATATTTAATACACATTTCGTGTGGTTGAAATGAGATAGATTTGCATATTTTGAAGCAGTTTTCTCTTGAGAAAGACTCACTAGCTTAGCCAGTAATCCCTGAGCATGAATCCCTGACTTCTTGAGTAAACTCTGAGTGCATGTGGCTGCACATTCACAACATCCAGCTTCTGCTGTGCACACATTTCCTTGGCTTCTGGTACAAAAATGATTAGTGTATGAAAGGGCGTCAGGGAAGCAGGAGAGACAATGGTGTACTGGCTATCTGGCATACAGGGACAGTGGGACGCCTATGACTGCCACTATTATAGATTTGACCCAATTTACTAACACCTAAAATATTGCATTTGCAATGTTAGTTATGGGTGATATTAAGAATTAATGTAGATGACAACAGGCTCAAACACAATGGAGGTGGCAGTATTTAAATGAGGGTTTTGCGTGTTTTAATGGTTTCCGCCATGGAGAGTCAGGAAGAATAGCAGCCACTGTGTGAAAACCTTGGTTTGTTTCATTCAGTGCGTCCGGAGCATGTGTCTACTCTGCCTGAGATTGCACCAAGTACTTGGGACAGCACACCTGAAACACTGCTTTGGGAAACCCCAGCAGAAACAGCTACAGTATGCTGGAATGACCCAGATGCCAGAAGACCGTGCTTCATCCAGCCAGAGGGAACAATCACCGACCGTCCGCACCGTGCCCGTTCACTCAGCGTTCTCCTGTCCCTGGCCCTGTAAGCCCCAACACTCCATTCCATCTCCGACACCTACAATGGGTTGTGAGCAGTTTGTGATTGTTCCCTGTGACTGGATGAATTTTACACATGATCTATGCACTACTGCAGCTGGGGGCTCTCCACAGCGCCACGCAACTTTGTAAACTCTTCCGTCATACGGAGAAGTTAGTAGATCAGCTTATGTGTTAATTAATTGACTTTCCAAAAAAAAAACGTTAACAGGCACTTCATACAGAGCGACCAGGGTGCCTGCACCCAATAGGCCTTTTCAGTAATCCATCCATGATACTAACAAACCAACCACTGTACATTTCACCTCTTCTGACTTAAATGCACTTGTCACGTCCCCATCACAGTCAACTAGTAGTAGCCGTTGTCATTATTGTCACTAGTAGTATTTACTACCAGTAGTCGTTGCTACTTCACATAATTTAAGTATTATATAATTAAGATAGTTGGAGTTAAATAAGTGTATGTCACCTTCAGGTCTTCACGGCTTGCCTGTTTGACTTATTGATATATGATAAAAATTTAAAAAATATTGAGGAGGTAAAACCCCCTGAAAGATATGGTTTAGCCCCCCTTCCCAGCCCAATAATTTTCATACAGTTCTTTAGCCTCTTTCCTTGGTGTGCATTCCCATCTTCTACACACCTGACCTCCTGTAGCGGTGTGTTTTCTGGACAGCTAAAAGCCCTGTAATTTTCTGACCTGGGCGAGCTAATCTCACTCCCTACCCTCACCCAGCTGGCTTAACCTTTTCATATTTAATAATAGTTATTTCCTGCCATATTCATCCTCACATACAAAGCCAATTTGTTGCAGGTTAATAATTCATTTTTTGTGTGTTTACTCTCTGCTGCTGCAGCCAAGAACTCCGCATGTGAACCTCAGGAGAGAAAGACTTGCATCCTGACAGGATGTGTCTCTGTGTTGCTGTATCTAAACACAGGCAACAAAGTAACCACTGGCTGGGATTTATGATGATGGTATCTGCTCAAATAATCATAATTGCCACCATATTACATTTTTTTTTTTATTAAGCATGTGGTTGTCTTGTACGTTCTCCTCTCTTTGTCTCTGGTAAACTTTGGCCCTATTTGCACTTCTTGACTTTCTCTTGGTGATTTTTTCCACAATCAATTTCCACTTTCTGGGGCTGTTATTTTGTTTGTTTGAGGTTTGCCTCGGCCAAGACCAAGGGCTGCATGGCCCTGTTGTTCTTGCCCTGCAACATCCCTCTATCTATTATTAGTTGCGCTTGCTGTGCTTTAAGAGCTCCATTCACTACAACAGCAGATGCGCTACACTTCTACTTATTCTTGTTCGATTCACTCCTGTCTTTGTTTGGTTACGATGCCTCTGTTAGGCTAGAAAACTCTGACTTCCCCCCACTGCAGAGTCTGGGTAACTCTTCAACGTTTACAAAGACAAAATCTGATCACCCCTGTGGTTGTCTTACATTATCGGTGGCAACATCAGCGAAGGCATCAGCCAATCTTAAGCTTGCTTTGTAACACAAGCCTCTTCTTGCACTCTAAAGCTTTTATCACAACCAATCTTAAACCTAAAATCTGCACTTTCTCTGTAGAGTTACACCATTTTTTTCTTTTGCAAATGATAACCCATTTTCTTACACTTTTAATTTGACACTTTCACATGTCTTTGGTAGCTGGAATTTGCACTGTTGGTGAAAAAAAGAGCCGCCCACCAGAACCTACAGTATGAAGTTGTCACTTGTTTGTTTAATCTGTACAGAAACTGTGTAAAAAACTGTAAAATGTAAAGTTCATCTTACAGATGCCAGGCATACAGCAGAGACCCTAGGAAGTCACTGCTCCCAGCCAACAAATTGTCCAGCACATAATATTGGATATATTCATTCAGGTCATCATTTCAAGTCAAAAGACATCATGATGAACTACTTAAGTGGTCTGAAAATAGAAACTATACACTTTAAGTTGAATTAACATGAAATTAATGAAACCATATGTTTATATTAAGTTAATGAAAAAAGATGAGTTGATTTCATCAAATTCCTGTATGATGGTGCACACTTAAAGCTTAAACATCAAAACTATAAAATGGCAAAAGATTTATGTAGCCAATTATGGATATGTTGATATCGAAGTTACAATTTAACTGAACTCATGATAGATAGAAAACACTTTTACTTGCTTTTCTCAGAAAACTGGAGCAGAGCTGACAGTGTGGTCCCAAAAAGAAGTGTAACTTTTAAGATCACTGAGAAAATAGGTCTGAATGAAAGATGATCCCCTGTTTCTCTCTGACTGTCTCCTCCTCCCTCTGTGCACTTCCAAACTCTGCTTGGGTTTCATACTTTATGCTGTTATACTCACCAGCTTCACACACAAAACGGCCAGCAAACCTGAAACTAGCACTAAGCTTGTTTTTGTTTGTTTATTAATGCAGGCAAAAAATGGAAATACGCAAAGGATGTGTGATGAATATTGAGCAGTTTAAGGCTTTGAGCAACATATGCCTATTCTTGTATATAAATGCATAAATTGGTATGCAAATGGCGCGTTATCTGGTTCATTACCAGTTGGTCAATAGCTTCATTATCGCAGGAAAGACAGGATTTTCCTCCAAATTAAGGAGGCATCCTTCAGTTAGGATGGAGCATGGCTCATACCATGATCTATGGGGTATTATTCAAATTATTCTGTGCAACTCTTTGAAGTGTCTGGAAATTGGATACAATGATGGAGTGAATATTGATCTATATTTATGAAATGAGTCTACAAAGAACCTCTGCACTGATACTATAAACTCTGAAACCCTATTTTATCCCTGGATGCTAAAAAACATTTTGATTGAATAGAACACCCCTATTTATTTAATTATTTACTATTTTTTATTTATTATTTACACAATGTCTAAATTTGGCTTTGGACCTACGTAAGCAATGGATTAGGGCACTTCATTACAAACCACTTGCTTGTTTTAAGAGGAATTATACTCCATCTATTTTAGTTATTTAGGTCCACTTGACAAGGGTGCCTAACATTAGAAACCCTTGCTTGTGCTCTTACAGTTTTTCTCGATTGCTTAAACACATTTTTTCCCCAAACATCCTGTTTTCAGGACAAAATGAAGCCCTCTACTCAAAACCATTAAATCTTGCTGAAAAACCAAACTTCTTTGCCCTCAGAGATAAAACACAAGCCCCCAAAAACATACACACACACTGCAACTGGTAAGATAAATTCAAAACAAGCGTCAAATTGTAATGGCTAGATGATTGCTTTAACTGCAGCTCTTGTGGGGTGTTCCCGGTCTGCAGGGGTTAGTGTCTATTAAAAGTGTCCTAAGAAGGAAAAGCAGTGAACCGGCGACAGGGTCGTAGCCAAAGCTCACTGATGCATGTTATGGAGTGAAGGCTGGCCCGTGTGGTCAAATACAACAGACAAGCTACTGTAGGTCAAATTGTTGAAAAAGATCATGCTGGTTCTGATAGAAAGGTGTTAGAACAGTCGCAGACCTGTGCCCCTGTCCACTGCTTAACACGCCTACAATGGGCACGTGAGCATCGGAACTGGACCACGGAGCAATGGAAGAAGGCTTCTTTCTTCTTTTACATCACGTGTATATCCAGGTGCATGTGCGCTGCTTACCTGGGGAACACATGGCATCATGTGGATGTTACTGACACACCTATCTAACATTTTTGCAGATGTACACCCTTTCATGGAAATTGTATTCCCTGGTGGCAGTGGCGTCTTTCAGCATGTTAAATTCCCCAGATCTCATTCCAATCAAACATCTGTGGAAAGTGATGGACAAACAAGATCCAAGATAGAAAATACAACCAACAACTGTCATAGTTGACCATAGCGCTTTCTGAGCTACTAGTGTTTCTGCTGCTTTTTTTCCTTCTTATCTGTCTCTCTCCCTGGCTGTCCAATCACCTGCACTCCTGTGACTCATTTGCTCACCTGATTCATTCAGTAGTAGACTTGCACCTGTATATATACCCCAGCTCTTCAGTCTGTTCTTCACCAGGTTGTCTCTTTACCTTTGTGGTATTCATGCCAAGTATAACGTCTGAATGTTGTCGAGAGTATGAGCATGTTGCCTGCCCTCTTGGCTGACTCCAGTGTCTCACCTGTTTTTTCGCCGCCTGTCTGCCTTTTTTGCAAGTCTGCAAGCGAGAAACCTCAGTTGCACATTTGTGATGTTGTAAATAAAAACCTGACTATGAATTTCCTTTTATTACCTTGTCTGTGTCCTGCTGTTGGGCTCTCAGGAGTACTAAATGTCACACAAACATTCACTTCCATGCTTTCTTTTATATGTTGAGTCAGAGCTGTACCCTTAATGCCTCCTTGTATGTTATGCAACATGTTTGCAACTGGTGTGCATTCCGTTTGATGAACATATTAACATACTAACAGAGAGGGTCCACTTTTGTGCTGCGCTCGTTCTGCTTTTCATCTGTCTTGAATCAATAATTTCAGTGAGTTCTGCTGTTTTTTTGACAGAATGATTCTTGGGACTTGTTACCTGTTATCTTTGGGTGTGTGACCTTGAAATAAGCTTGACAGATAATTACAGTAGGAGCTGTCACTCTCACTGACAAGTATGTGAGTCAAAAACAAAACGTTCATGAAGGTTTGCCTTTCCTTACAGCAGCTGAATGTCTTCAGGACTCAAACGTATCCTTTTCCAAACCATTAAACGCCCCATTCTCCTCAATATATGACACAAAGAACCTATCTTAATATAGGTTCTTATGGCCATGCTTTTCACCGCAGATACTGATCGGTATGCCCCAGGTTGCTTTGCATAGCCAAATACTGGAATTTCGTCATATTGACTGCATTGTAATGACAGCGCTTAGAGCAGACGCGGAGCTGGCTGTGCTGTGGAAAGGGAGAGAGGTGAGGCCGACACATTGAGACTTGGGACTGGCGAGGAATCCAGCTGCTTCAATTTGACAGGCCTGATTTTCATTTGGTGTGTGCGAGATAGTGGTTTGCTCTGACGCCCAGGATCCTTTATGTGATAGTTCTGGGGAGAATATAGAAATCTGCAAAGCCTTGTTTAGTCTCTTCAGCTTCATAAGACATCCCAGGACATTTTAACGAGCCTCCTTAAAACTTTGCTTATATCATCACTTGTGCCTCCACTTTGTAAGATATGAGAAAAGATTTTTGTGAAATGTACCAGAAAAGGCATTGTTACTGCTTTGTTCTTTTGTTCAGTTAAAAGGATTTGAGCACACGTTTCTGAGTATCAGACCCTAATCAACAGTTCTGCTGGATTTGTTTCCTTGAGAAGGTGAAACATGGCCTCCAACATCCTGCCAGTCATAAATAGTCTGATGCTGTCCTGCTGAAAGCCTTTGAGAAGACTGCAGGTAGTAGAGAGCAGTGATTAGATGCCAAGTGTGCAAGGAACAGCGTGTTTAGCTGTAAGGGCAGCCTGTGGGGTGGGTGTGTTGTATTGCTCTACTAGGCTCTCAGTTAATGCAACAGCCTCTTAAAATTTCTGACTTAAATTTGCAGCAGTGCCTCCTAGATGTGTTTGCATGTAAAGAATAAGGTGTCACATCAGAGCAAATATAGCTTCCCATGAGTTTAGTAAATACATTTTCTACAAAAAATAAACAAGTGTAAAAAAAAAACACACTGACTGTTATTATAAACATCTATATGCAATCAGTTTCAAATTTTGTCACTCCTTTGTCCAAGTAAATCCCTTTCAAGATTGCTATCTCATTAAAACATTTTGATGCCAAAAGCAAAGCACCCGTGACGGTCCATAGAGAGCTATGTAGAGCATATGTTTAATATATCATTTGTTTGATTCATTCTCTGTATTACCTATTTTAACAGTACTTTACTCCATGACCTAAAATATTGAAATATGTGCAAATTTTGAAATATTGAAATATGTCCCTTGAAATTAGTTAAAAGTAGCTGTCCAGCTGCTTGATTAGGGCTGCTGGTTGCAGACTGAGCAGCGAGCAAACAGAAATTGATCTATCACACTATACGTTTTTATTCCAGGTGTTACCAGGTGAATGAAAAGTCCTCTTGCAGGCTGAAATAATTGAGCTCAAAATGAATAGTGATTAGCCCTTAAAACTGCAAGTGGAAGCCGCTTGAGAGTCTTAATGACCACAAAACAAGTGCTAATCAATGTGTGAGCTACCTCCCATGGGTTTTCATCAAGATGCAAGTAAAATAATTACATTTAACACCAAATAACTATATAAAGGCAAAATTGGATGAAATGTTTTTCACCGTAATCTTTGACATTTCCATATAAGTAAATTCTCAATTAACTTCTTATCCCCAACATACTAATGCGATTTAAACCTGCAATCGTCTCCTGACAGCTTTTATATATCGTCTGTTGCAACCTTCCTGTTTCCCAAAGGTGTCTCAAGCAAACACAGGAAGTGATGTATTGAACTTTTCCAGCTTTATGGAAAGTCTGGAAAAAAAGGTCTTTGATTCTCCATGTTAAATCTTTTTTATTAAGTTTTGTTTTAGTTTCCTGAACTTTGATTTTTTTTTTTTTGGAACACACTGACAAATGACCTGATGTAGGTGAGAACTTGCTTAAATCTTCCCCCTGTTATCAGTGATAACGTCACCATAGCAGCATTGCCGAGGCGGCCTTGAACTTTCATCTTTTGAAACCTTAAAAAGTTTCCTGAGGCAGAGTCATGTGAAAGTGCATAAATAAACTAAAAAGGCATCTATTCTCAGACAAAAGTGTGAAGTGGGCTTTAAGCTGTGGGGGTGAGCGTACATTATGTTAAGGGGAAGGCAATATTTCAAAACCAAGTCCGAGGTGGTATAAAGTTTAACATTTTCACAAGCCAGCAGCTTGAAGGAACAGAAAGGTTTCTAAAAAAAACTTTAAAAGCAAATGTGTATGAAGTCAAAGTAATCCCACCACTTAGACGAATGTGTACATCTTCTCTGTATCCCCAGCATCCAGTCAATTTCCCCCACAACTCGTCTTCATCCTTGATTATTTGTTATTCGTATTCTCCATACGTAGCTCACCTGCCTTCCTCTTTGAAGTCAGTTTGCTGCTTTGTGGTTTTCATGCAATCGATCCTGAATCGAATCCACACGGATGCGTGTGCTGTTTGCTGTGAGAGACAGCCTTCTTCTCTCACCACTATAAACTCAGTCCAGAGAAAAGCACTGGCACCGTTTCAGAGGAGACTTCAAACACTGTCATTCCTCCAGACAGCCAGTGCATAAATAAATATTTAGATAGGATAGCGTAACGTAACTCATAACTTGTCGAAACATACAGCGGGGAAGAGGATGAATGTGGCATCAGCCGTAAAACTAACCATGGGAGTGTGGCCTCCAAACGACATAAACACAAACACTTCAGCATGAATCACCAGAGATGTATTTCAGTGAATTTGTCTGTTTTGTAAAATGCCAGCTCCTTTCTTCAGCCATTGTTTATCAGTTTTTATGGCTCATTTTGGTGCTCTCTGGGTTTCTCTTACACCGAAACAACCTCAATCAATTCTGTTTGTCAGCCCGACACCCTGCGAATGAAACCTTACAGCCGCAAATCCCCCTCCAGCAACACAAAACCACCTGACAGTTTGTATTACGGAGAAAATATGCCAGCCACTTCTCGGACATGGCATTTGAAGGAATAAGCAGTTGATTATCACTTGTGAAAATGCTTTTCTTTCAGCTTTCTTATCAGTTAGGGGGATGACCTTCAGGGCTCTGTGGAGGGAAAGGGGGAGCCATCAGAATAAATTACAGGCTGCTGCCTTTGTCAAAGAAGTCCTGCTGGTGGTTGTGACAGGGGTGTGTGATTCTCTCTCAGTTTCTCTCACACATACACACACACTTTTTCACACACAGCACTGAAGGCTATAATTATTACTATATGCCAAGGAGTCACGTACTAGATGTAAACGGGACAAAATAAAAAATTATAAGTATAGATTAACTTGGAAAATAGTTGAATATAATACTGAGAAAAAGACACCTGAATCTATGTTGTGATTTATGATTGTAGAGGTGATACAACAATGGCAGAATAAATAGAGGAGGGAAAGTCTAAGTGATTACTCCACTTAATCCAGCCCTCTGACACGCCAGCCACAGTCTATCATCGAGGGAGAAGAGGAGCCAAGGCCTGCATAGAGCCCATCTTCTAACTTCCAACTTTTCCTTCGATAATTGACCCACCTCTCACTCACTGCCTGTCACATCCGCATCTCATATTCACATTGATTCTCTGGGAAATCTTTTTTCTCCGTCTGCCTCTCTCAGACTGATCCCAGAAGTCGACGGCCACGTTTTAAAGAGCAATAACTAAGACTTTTACTGGCCCCAGAGCATTAAATGACCACCATCCATCTGCAGGGGAGCTGACAGTCTTGTTGATCAATATCAGTGACTCGAGGATCACCTCGCCAGGTGCTGACATTTCTCACTTTCCAAACGTTATGCTCCATTTTCGAAAACCTAATCACATTTTTAAGATGTTCAGTGAGGGGAGTGCAGTGCTGCAAGGAAGGAACTGTCAAGATGATGTTTTAAGTTACCAAGTCTGAAAAGCCTTGAACGAAGCCAAAAAATTGCAGCATTTTTTTAACACTGACATCATGATTTATATGTTCATTTGATATTTCTGTTGGATTTCTAAGAGGTGATCTGAAAATCCAAGACCAGGTTGATCAGTCATGTCCACCTAGAACCGAATACGTCATCACAGTCTGACCACTTAGCCACAGACTGTAGGAATCATGGGTGTTGAGTCTGTAACATCAGCCACAGGTTTCTGAAGGAATGTCTGAAGAGGCTGGGATTTATTGCAGTGCTTGTCAACATCTTTGATAGTTAATGGGGTGAAAAACTGCAAATGTGGGCAACATGAGTGAGCTTGGACAGGGGAAGGTGGACGTTAGAAAGGACGAAAAGCATAAATTCCACTCCCTAATTAGGAGGTCCCGTTTAATTAGGAGGAGAGAAGACAATGTTGGACTGTGCCTAGCTGTTAAAAACAAAAACTAAACAAAAACCAAAACTAAACAAAAGTGCCATCAGAAACAAAGCCTTATTTATTTAGATTTATTATCAGAGCATTTACAATGATCACTCAAAACCAGGGGAAGGCACATAGAAACACCTGTTTTTCTTTGCCATTTCCTTGCCGGAGGTGTGGGGGGGTGGAACTAGAAAGTTTTATGTACAACCACAAAAAGCAAGCAGGCTAAAAACCCAAACTAAGTGACGTGTTTTTTCTATCTGTCAATCATTCTCCTCCACAACGGCCATTTGCTTAGCTGTGGGGCTTATAGTAATCATATGCCAAAAGATATTAAAAAAAAACGTTAAAGCACAGGCAGTCTCTCCTCAAAGTCATCAATGGTTGCCCTCGGTTTAACACATAAAAGTGACAGTAGTAGTGTGAGTGGAAAAGGAGAGCTTGAGAGACAAGTTCAAACCCTGTTTAATCTCTCACCTCTGCGCACCTGGACAAATTTCTGGACTGTATTAGATGTTACCCCAGTGCCAATATTATAAGCCAAACAAGTGATAAAAGAAGATCACCTAAACCTTCTGAAAGATGACAATTTCTCACTGTCAGTTATGTTGCAAAATTGTTTTAAAAATCTATCCCTTTTCAGTGAGTGCAACAGTAGAGAAAAGTTGTTGTTTTTTTATTGCAGACAATACAAGAAACTAATCTAAAGATCTAAGCCACCGTGCCAACAAGAAAGGGAGCACTTTTGATGTTTAATATTTCGGAATAAATGGTATCCACATTCCTAACATATTCTGCCAACCAGTTGTGAAGTAAAAACTGAAAGATTGACTATTTGTTGGAACTCCAGTCACAGAAAGAGGACAATCTCGCTTGTATCATCCACTAAATTGAACAACAGTGCAGTGACAGAAGTGGAGATGTCGCTATGTGCCCTTGTGTGCGTGGAGCGATTGTGAGTCCTAGAATAGAAGAAGTGAATCATTGATTATTGTCTTCTCCAAGTAGGTTCTGATTAATTCCCATCGAGGTAATTCGACTCCTGATCCACATTAATTCAAAACAGACGCATGTCGACTGATAAAGAGAAAGTAGTGAAACTCTCTCTGACCACATCATTTTCACCCAGTCAGCGACAGACAGATCATTAAAATTAAATGTAAAACGTAACAGTCTTTTTAATGCCTTAGTGTTCATAGACCTGGAGTCATGGCGAATATCCTTAATTCAGTTTATAACCAGAATCTAGTAACATTATCGCTAATCTATTTTTACAAATGTCTACTGTAGTACAGTACTTTTTTTTTCAATTGATTTACCTAAATGTTGCATTTCCACTAAGCAGAGGCTATAAGGCTAAAATTTTAAAGCTGTTCTAGTTAAATGGGTCAATGATTACGGTCACTCATAGTGATGAACATAAAATATTATCAATAAACTCTGCAGGTCCCCACAGCTCTACTGAGCCATTTGTCCTCCTGTTTTGTTTTACCACCTGCAAATTTACTGTTTTGTGATTCAGTGTCTTTTCCTGGTGTAGAAGGAAGCTGTTTTCAGTAGAAAGGTTTGAAAAAATGTATATTAAAACATATTTATTTATAGCTGAGACATTTACCTTTAATTTGCTTCTGGTTAGAATATTGTAACATAAATTATGGCAGAGGAATACGGCAGAGAGTGTGACAACCAACCCTGGTCTCCCCTACACAGGGGGATCAAAAAGAGAAGGTCAGTCTCTATAATGACACCATACTAAATGGTGGGCGATATTCACATTTTTTGTATTAATTTGAATGGCCAGGAAACTTTCATCTTATATTTATTAACAACAATTTACAATAATTTGAGAACATTTTACACTAGAATGTATTTATTTATTTATATATCTCCAATTCATTATAGAAGTGATCTCATTGCACATTTCATAGAGCAGGTCCAGATCATAATCTTGGTAATATTATTTACAGAGACCCAACAATTCCCATCATTAGCAAGGACTTGGCAACTGTGGCAAGTTTAAACAGTTAGAAACCTTGAGCAGAACCTAGACTCACTGTGGGCAACATCTGCTGAACACACAGAGACCAACACTAATTCCACATTGTCATGTGTAATAGTGATAGTAAATAATACTAAATAATAGTAATGGTGGTGGTAATAATACAAATATCAATTAAAATGAATCATTGTAATAATAGTGATAGCAATAGTAATGACTACAATAATAATAGGACTAATAATAATAATAATTGTAGCAGCGGATGTAGAGCAGGAACACGGGGGCAGTAGGTGGCTTTCAACTACAGACTCTACAGCTCCGGAGACAGAAATACCTGCAGAAAGCAACAGATGGAGAGAGGAGAGGGCCAAGAAAGCACAGAGCTATGAGCACACTTCAACAGCAACATACTGAGTCGAAGCAGCCACAGCAGCTACACAGACAACAGGAACTAATCCATGTGAACTGCAGGGAGATGAAGAGGGAGAGACAGCACCTGGACGAGAGAGAGAGAGATATGACCCATGGCAGTTCATCATAGTTTACAATAATTCAATGCGTAGTGAGGATACAGACGAGCGTCTGTCTTTTACCATTAACAGAGGCTCCAGTCTGCAGAGCAGTTCATGCACTTCAATGAAAAACCACAGAACTGTAGAGTAACATTAGGCCTCATGATCAAAGAGTTTTTATATAACATCAACATTTCTGTCCATACGCACGCTCCCTGTCTTTTACTCGTCCTCGTCTTTCTTGTGAGTCTGCTAGCACAATTTTTTAACAATTGATAGTTTTTGTAACGCCTGCTTTTAAGGGTGCTGAGGGGATTACAGCACCCCTACTTCCCGTGGCCATGCCTTTAGGTTACCATTGGTTGAAATAAGTAGTATATTTTAAAAATAGATCAATTATTAAATCTGGAATGTCAGTCAGGGCCTTTTGGAGGGCGGGCCGAAAAAGCTGAAAGCAGAGTGAGTAAACTCCAAATGAATGCTAATTTTGCTCCAACTCTGCTGGATGTGTGAAAAGACAATGTTTTCACATGTTCACCACACCAACTTAAGACCATAATGACCATTTTGTGTTTTCAGCTTGTTCCGCTGCTCCTAACTGGCCAAAAAATCAGCTAATAGTGCTTTAAGATTTATTTGGTTTGTTTCTTAAATGGAATAGTGTGATTTTGTATTTTAGGATCAAAATTGTGATATTATTCCGTAGAGAGGGTTATTTTGTTAATGTCTGTGTGGATTTTTTTGTTGCACAGTTACATGTGTACTTTGAGCCCTATCAGATGCAGATAGAATGTCAAGATCAATATATGTGCCTATAACAAAGATTCTATAAGCATGTAATACATCTCACATCCTGCTGACAGCCACATTTTGAGTGATTTCCCTCCTTGTCTTTTCATGCAATATCTATTACTACTGCAAAGCTGAGTACCATGAGAATTAATTACTCAATTATTAACAATTTAAGATCAAGGGCCTCCCAGCACATTTTCCAATATTAAGTGAGACGCCTTTCCCAGGGAGCGAACTGTGACAGTGCTGATGATCCACATCAAGCAAGTCACACAGCTTACTTTCAATTCATTTACACATTTTTAGCTTAAATGAACGTTTTTAAAACATGCCGTTCTCCAGATTTATGCATTTTGGGGGGGGGGGGGCGGTGACAGTGTTTATTGATTTTGATGCCATGAGTCACCGTTAATTGGCTGTAAATGTGGTTATGATTGATAGGACATGGAGACAAGCTCTTAAGCTTGTACTAACAGGCCTCCTGTTGTTTTATTGCAGCACATCAATAACCTTGCAGTATCTCCGACACTGTCTGCACTCCCACTGTTGCTCGGCTTGTCCCCTTTCTTTCGCTCATCAGATAGGGGCCTCTCCCAGGGCTCCCTCGGTGAACGAGTTACGCGTCTGTTTTGGACTCCATCCTTTATGAACAGTTATCAGTCTTCCAGCGTACTTGTGATGAATGCACGCAAAGAACGCTTCAGAGAACAAGGAGTGCATTTTTTTTCCAAAAGTCTAATGTTCAAAACAACATATCAAAGCTTTGTAGGTGAACAGACAGGCATGAGTGGTTGGTGTAATTATTTATCATTGCAAACGTTTTCCATTTGAATCAGCTGGTGCTGATTGTTGATTTAATGTGCCTCTTTTTGACGAAGAAAATCCATTTATTTTGCTGACCAATGAAAAACAAATGCGTGCACACATGTTCCATGTTGAAGCGTAACTTCCAAATAACTGCAAACTGTGTGCTTTGATGCAGATTAAATAATAAATGGTAAGCTGTTTATTTATGCTTGCCAGAGGGGCAAGAATCTAGATCTTGACTTAGTTGGTCACTAAAAGATTTTTTCAGGGGTTCTTGTTGATCTGCGCATGTTTGACTTTCACTTTTGAATAATGAATAGAGATCTATTTTTGGATAGCGCGCGTTGCACCTTCACTTCCTACTATGACTGACAACTCTGTGTGACCAAGAGATTGAAAAACTGATGAAAAACATACAGGATGATGTGAAGAGGCAAACTTGCAACAATCTGGTGGCAAACCTGTATTAAAGGGTAGACAGAATGTGGGCATTTTACAGGTACAAATCATTTGGAGTTCCAAATCTGACTACGGTACACATTTGAGGGTTTTGATAAGCCTACAACTTTCCAAGCACCAGTGTTTGCAGATACTCTGAAGAAGCTGACTAAAATGTTTCTGTAAGCATGGGTACTTTCATAACCTTGAACCACCTTCAAAGAAGTTTCCACTACCTTTTTAAAAAAAATGACATCACCTTTAATCTTGTGTTTTCTGTATTCACCTAATGCAGGACATGCATCTACACCCAAATTCAAGCCTTAAGGAATACTACATTATGTATTTTGTGTGTGTGTGGTAAATGTTACTCAGTGTGTATGCGGGCAAGCTAGTGTTAATGTTCCTTGTTTGTGTGTTTGTGCGAGCGTGAACAAGTGCCTTCAAAAAACTGATATCCAAGAAGATCTAAAGACAAATAGCTGCAAAGGTAGCGGGCATAGCATGACAAGTGTAGATAAGCGATTATGTGTTGGTTTCAGTGGAGCAGGTGATTCCTCAGCCCCGCAGGAAGGGGGTGAGGCATTTCAGCAGCGTGGAGAGACGGCAGCAACATCAAAAACTCAGCGAGCTGGGAGCTCCGGCTACGCCTTGCAAGATCAATGATAGGGGTTACATCTACAGCTGTTCTCACAGGAGGTTTTGTTGCTAGAAGTGTGAAAAATGAATCACTCCACTGATGTGGTGTGTTCATTACGTCCACTTTTGATGTGGAAAAAAAAACCTAATTGGTAAACATGAGACAACAGCCTGGAGGAGATGAGAAGAGGTCACTAAAAAAGCAGGTAAACAAAAGTTTTAAAAATGGAAAGGTTTTTTAATTACATTTAGGTCTTTTCCTTGTGGTCTATGGACGGGAATAGTAATGTCAAAAATAATTAGAAAGTCTATTTGTTAACACAAGACACAAAGTGTTTTCTCTAGTTTCCCCAGCTGCGGTACCTTACCATGTCCTATTGACGAAGCTACGGACCTGCTGTCAGCATGACCGTACATCCTGCATCCTCCCACTGCGACAAAACTTAAGGCTCACATGAATAATTTGTCCATCTGGGAACAGTCTATTTAGCATAACTGACTCATCTATCAGGGCATGAAGCACAGGGCCAGGCTTAGATTTCCACCAACACACAATTCAACATTTTGCAAATTTTCTGGGTGATTTTACACCAAATAAATTTACAGAGGGTTTTTTCTTTAACTTCACGACCACATCAAATTGTCTGTGAAGATACCACCCCCTGATATATGAATAACTGATGCATCTCAGGTTGAAAATAAGATGTATGGCACTCAGTTGGTTTCCATATGGCAGCAATGCTGGATAATTACTCCGTAATTACCTTGAATGTTTGCACTCTGGACCATTTGCTTCGCCAGCTGTCATTGCTGAGGCATCTGCTGGATATCGTGGCATGCAGTGGCTCACACCTTGGTCTCCCTTTGACCACCCAGAGCCACATGCTCATTAACTAACATAAAAAAGTAGAGGCAGCAGTGCCTCTACCTCCCATTCTAGTTTATTTGTTCCTTTACCCACTTCTCCTCTCAATAAATGCCATATCTTCATGACTTAATAGGATCTTCAGCCGCATTGCACCGCTGTGAGTTCATCCTTAATAAACAGAGGCTGCTGCTTCTTCGGCAGCTGCATGATTCAAGGTCCTTCTGCATGTCAGCAAAGACTAGAAATACCACAACTGAACATTAGTAAGTAAGTTATTGGATATTGGTATGCTTTCTTACCTTGTCTCACAAGGGCATTTAAAGGAGATGAGGAGAAAAACATAGATATGTTCAGCACAAATTCTACAATGTCACACATCTCTCATGGCTCTCATGGCAGACAAAAAAAAAACATGCCTTCAAAGCAGCTGCAAAAGCCTAGTCAATGTTTTTATTTTCTAAAAGCGTTTAAAGGTACAGTACGCCTCTTTTCACTTAAGGTGTCCTCTTAGCTCCTCCCTCTGAGTTGGTCAAGGTCCTGCCTTAACACGTCACTCACCTTGACGAGCTGTCTCCTATGAATGCATCTAGCCCGAGGCTGAGGCAAGTACCGTCAACAGGGTGTGAACTACGGGGGAGCCAGAGGGAGCTTAGTTCCCTTTAATAAGACATCAGCTCCCCTAAATGATTTGTGATATTTTGGGGGATCTCTAAAATATTGACAGCATGCTTTATTGACATTAATCTCTATATTTCTCTATCATCATGGATCATGCAGAGCGTCAGACTTCATCCAGAGGGGACTATAACCTGACCGTCCGCAGTGGGTCAGTCACTCCGCGTCCCTGGTCCGCCCCACTCACTCTTCAGTGCGGGTTGTGTCGCTAGTACGACCGACACGCTGTGAATGGTTCATGATCGTTCCCTCTGGCTAGATGAAAGCTATGGTAGGCTATAGCTCGTACACTGGCCGTCAATATACCATAGTCACCATCTATTAACACTGATGATCTGCAGTATGCCTAGCAGTTCTACTATTCATACTGGTATTGAGCTTGGATTTCCACAGAATGCACCACAAAAAAGTTCTCTAAAAGAAAAGAAAACTATAGATGTATGACTTAGCACACAAGGCCACATATTTACAAGGTATTTATTGTTTTATGTTTTAAAAGTTGCATATTGCACCTGAAATTTGGTTAAAGAATGAATGTAAAGCCGTGGATGATTACAAACTGCTTTTGCTTCTTTTGACTGTGTCGTGTGCTGCAGGATGATTTCAGAGGCCTCGCTGGCTCATATCTGACAAGCATATCTGATTCATATTTTGAAGACAGTGCAGTGGTCCAGGGACAGGTGTAATCTGTTTTGATTTTTGGGTTGCTGTCAAGACTGCAGCTGCATTTTCACATAGGCCTAAGTCAGTTTTTCAGTTGTCAGATAAGCAATGCATTAATATCTCTGAGCGATGCTTTTGCTGTATCGTAATTTGCAAGTGGGGGATTGGCGATCTCATGTCCCCATGTTTATTATAATCGCTGACAAAGATTCAGCACCTGTTCTTATTCTTTACACACAATTATTTAGGGAAAAGCCAGTTAGAATTTACATGTGAGACATTTAAATGTGTTTTTCTTATAAAATATATATTATTAGAGAAAAATATCTCTAATTTTTTGTTTCTCTTTTTCCTCTAATTCATAATTCATTCAGAAATGTCTCCATGTGTTCATAACCGTGTGCCAGAAAGATGTAATGTTGTGCACAATTTCATGTAATGGAAATGTTAATCATGTTCTGTTTCTGAATAATATTTTAGTCAGTAACTCGCTTACATCCCAGCTGTGCAGGAATGCTTGTCAAACAGGCGGGAGTGTTTTTTGGGGTTGAAATCTTATCAAAGAATCAGTGTGAATTAAATGACATCCTGCCTTTTCGTGATGTTTGAGAGGGCTGACGCACTGCAAACAAAATTTAGGCAGAGGAAGAGTTTCTTATTTGTTCTATTGATTCTCAATTTGTGAGGCTTTATATATTTATACAGTCTGTGACTGCACACTAATCGCTCAGGCTGGGAATCAAATTGCCAATCACATCACTCGTTATTGTGATCCTACACATTGTCACAGGAAATAGGCACTGTGCCACAGCATGTGCAGGACATTGCTAAAGATATGCAGACAATCTCCTCGCTGGGCTCCCAATGAAGCAGAGGAGATGTGCAGAACAATATCATTTGATTTCCCAATGCAACTCGCAGGCATGCCAGACTGATTCTCCACAGTCCCTGAGGATCAACATTCCAGGGCTCCTCCAACCATCAGACTCCATGTGCAGTTGTTATTCACCATTTTAAAACTTGGAAAGATTAGAAAGAAATGTTGATATTTTCCAGAATAATAGGTTGGCTATAACTTAAAAAGAGTTGTTTGACACTTTGGGAAATAAGCTTATTCACATTCTTGCCAAGTTTTAGATGAGAAGATTGAGACCACTCTCGTGTATACTCATTATGAAGCTTGGATTAGTAGTCACTTAACTTAGCTTAGTATAAAAACTGGAAGCATGATGAGAAACAGACATTTAGCACCTCTAAATTTAATCGATTAACACGTTGTATCTAATTTGTTTAAGTCGTATGGTGTCAATTCCCCATAAAATCACAACTCGTCATTTTTTATTTCAGCTATTTCTAGAAAGCCATTTGAACGGGCTAGCTGTTTCCCATCTGGTCACTATCTATGCTGGATTAAAGATACAATGTGCACATTTGGCTACCTGTCAAATTCCTATTCCAAACAAATAGGAAGCCATCCACAATATCGGCAGTGTAATGCTAACTTCTGTTAACTATAGCTGCAGTTAGCTAATTAGCTCAGTTAGCTGTGCAGCTAGTAGTGTTCCTATTAGCTGGCTCTGCCCAGACCCGGGAGCTCAGAGCACCAGGGCAGTGTTAATACCTCTAGCACAGGAGCTTTGGACCGCTGGGTGCAGGTTTTCACACCCAAGATGTGGGAGATCTAGTGGGCCATTCCAGTGGGGAGAATGTCACTGAAATGGATATCTGAACCGCCATGCGTATTTCAGTCAGTAGCCACAGATACCAGATTTCGTTTCATTTTCATGTCAGAGACTGCATTTATTGATTGCTGTCGGGATGTAAAGAAAATTTCAACAAATATACTTTAGGTTTAAGGGATTATTTTGACAAAACCAGAGTTGGTGTAAAGACTAACCAAGACGGTTGTGCTGAGTTTTGTTTCTGTCGAGTCAGAAAGTGCAGTTTACTCTGAGTTAACAAGGTGATTAGTGAAACAGAGAAAGTCACAAGGTGTATGGTTGTATTTTTCTATAAAAAGTTAAATAGGTGAAAGAATATTTCCTTTCTTGACACTTGTTTGAGTTTGAGTTTGGTTTATTTATTAGACTAAAAAAGCTAAGAGAGCTGGTGTAAGGTAGAGAAGTCGATGCTTGCACACATCTCCCAGCAGAAACTACGGAGGGGGGCCTTAACAGTCTACTGCCTCCAGCTTCATATTTAGCATACATATATGAGAGTGGTATAAATCTTCTCATCTAACTCTTGGCAGTAAAGCAAACTGAAACTATTACCCCAAATACAAAGCTATTTGTAAGAAAAACAGAGCATTTTAAATTGTGACTTTTTGAGGTAAGCATTTCACAGACTTTGTGTGTTGCTCTGATAATGACTGGACTTTTTAAAAAGACTCTTTGGTAGAACAATCTAGGTAGCTTTGCCCAAAGCTAAAGCAAGAAAGGAAAAAGTCAAGGTTACTGGTGCTGCAAGAAATCATTTTGAAATGTTAACAGAGGCTTCAGATGTTGCTCTGTATAAAAAGAAAATTAGAAAAATTCATGGATTGGAAAGAAATGCTGACAAAGGCTGCATGGTCTCAATGACTCCAGTAAAAAATACAAAGGTATGTAAAAGGCCCAAATTACCATTGGTATTAAAAGAAATTGTTGGATATCATTTCCACTCCTTTCACTTTGCCAGGCTTCATGTGTGGCCACACACAGTGAATCTGGCATCTAGACATGATTGGATTAATGGTTGGATGTATGAAACTGAAGGTTATTCTACAGAGCAGAGGTCAAAGTAAATTACACATCGCGTGCTGAATGAAAGTGTGAGGGCTTAATGAAAGAAATTGTAAGCCACACCTGAATTAAGGGGGAAGAAAGTGGATGAAAGGTAATTATGGTTCATTAGAAAAAGTGCTTTGGGAGCAGAACTCTGACATTCCCTTTCCGGGAAATTAGATTGCAGGGGATCAGCATGGCTCGGTCTTAAAATGGCTTTTCTGGAGGAACCACTGCCACTTTTGTAACCACTTTTCATTCGTATGATTCCCATGTGAGTCTTGACTGGTTCTCACACCTCTTCAGTTCTGCAGCAATGAATGCTTCACTGAAACAGTTTAGATGCTTTACTTCTCATTAGGAACTCATGCCCTGCTTCGCACTGGATCAATTATTTGACTGTGGAGAGGGAAACTACGCATCCTGCTTTCTCTATAAAAAATACATACAGGATATATCTTTGCACCTGGACTGCAAAATAAACACTTCCTGACAACCACAAACATTCACTTCAAATACTCCATTCTGACCAGTGAAATTATCACAAACAAATGCTGTGATCCTCATGTAGGACTGCTACACTCCTGCTGGATGATGAGGGTCGATCCACTCATTTGATTGCATTAAACATGATGTGTCACCTGATCATAAAAAGGCAAATTGTGTTTTTCAGGCTGTGAAACTAGTTTTATCCGTCTGCAAAACACCTGGCCCAACACAGAACTGCAACTGCAGGCTACAGAGACATCCCTCAAAGGAAGGAAAAGAGATTTCTTTAGGATACTACAAAAAATCAACACACTTTAAAGAGTAACATTGAGCATATGGGAGATTCTTGGATAGCGTTCGAAACATAAACTAGTCTTTTATTTCTCCTCTTTGGAAGGCCTTTCCTGGAATCTGCAGCATCAGCAAGAAACTGCACACTAAAAAAGGGACATAAAACAAGTCCATTAAGTCAACCAGTAGCCTGCTGAGAAAGAAAAAAAATCAACTTGATGAAGGATTTAAATACTGGAAATCAGACAGTGCAGAATCTGTAGGGAAAGCTTGCTTTTTTAACTATCAAACACATTAAAAACAGAGAGGACAATAAAAGAAACATGATCAGAAAAAAACAGCCAAACAAACTGGCGGCACGTCTTTCTATAAGCTCCTTTGACAATTATCATGACCTGATTTTCACTGTTATTCTTTTGTTTTGTAGATCCCTGTTTCTCATGTCTGATGTGTTTTATATTCCACATGCATGCTTGGTAGAAAGCACACCTCAACAAAGCTTGTCAGTGACAAAGGATTGATCTGACCTATAATACCAACCTGTCTACTATCAGCATCATTCTTACTGCCAGTCAGCGCAGGAAATTGTCTCTCCTGTGGGAGCCATTTCTGTGTAAGGGAATCAGGATCCTCCACTTACTGTGTAAGGCGATTTCTTCAAAATCTACACAATGAGAGAATAATAATAAGGTTTTCATATCCTCTTTTCTATAAACCAGGAGTATTATTAATACCCGTGGTCAAAAAGCACGCTGTCTGGTCTCTCAGCGGTTCTATTGTGATTCTACCTTTTACTACTGTACAAGCTGATTTCATCAAAGTCTATCTAGAAACTACATCTAGTGGTGGAAGACAACTCTTTACTTAAAGTTGCCCTGATTCATATTTTAACAATGTTAACAATGGATCAGATGGCTATGTGCAATGTGAAAGGGGTCATCCATTCTGTAGTAACAAACCCACAGGTTATTAGCACCCAACTCTCTCAGTTCTTTTAGTGTTTTAGCATCTTTCAGGTCAATGGGGCTCATGCAAAAACATTTTCATAATCATGTTTAATCTCATCTTACTTTTACTTTTTTTAAACTTTTTTTTAACGGTCCGCTCGTACAAGTGTACCGCGTCAGACTCAGCAAACACTCCTAATATAGATAATTGTGTAAATGATTCGAGTAAACAAAATGAATGCCTTCTGTGTGTAATTGAACACACATTAATGAGAACTGTAAAATGCACTCATGCCCCAAATAATGCTATATAAGGCTCCAAGTCCTGCAAACATTACACTTCCAGTTGACCTTAATTTATACAAAGACATATAACCTTCAAGTAGTGCAAAATTTAAGCCGTTTAGCAGTTTGTGATGTCCATGTTGATATTGTAGTGTTATACAGTAAGATAAATAACCATTTTAAATTACTGATGATATTGTTAGGCTGATGAATACATTTAAAATTCTAATTCAAATTGCAGAGTCCAACAGAATATGTTCACGATAATAATGAAATGTAATTTATAAAAGATTTTCAAACTAAATATATACAATGTGAATATATATTGTGAAATATACAATCTAATAGTGAAAAACATGCATATGACTTTTACAACAGGCCTGGATCGTTTGTAAATTGTATAATGAAAGGCCATATACTTTAGTACAGTTCTTAAAAAATGTACTTTGTTACTTCCTACTAAAAACTTGCCAGTCTAAAAAATGAAGCCAATGCAGAAGTGTCCTAAACCTGCAATCTTTCTAACAGCCAGCAGGGGGCGACTCCACTGGATACAAAAAGAAGTCTGACTGCATTAGACTTAATAACAAAATGACCCTACTTCTCACTTGATTTATTACCTCAGTAAACAATTTCCTAATAAATTCATGGTCCTTATCGCTAGTTCCAAGTCTTTTTCAATACACAAAAAATGATTTTCATTTAGTAAATCATGGTCCCATTAGAAAAATAACACAAAGCAGGATGCCTAATGCGGTCCCAGGCAAAGGGTTAGGTTAGGTTAGACATTAGCACTCTATCCACAGCAATGCGTATATTTAACCAGCACTTTGGAAAAAGCTTATTAGGAGTCGGCTGTTTACTTTTCCAGTAAGTACATTTTATTTTATGCCTGTTTTTCTTTAGCCAAAATTAGCATCCCGGGTAAAATCTGTGAATTAGGGATACACCTAGCTAACCAAGCAAAACCAAGATGACAACAGTCAAAATGCCAAACTCAAGGCTTCAAATCGTTAGTCCACAAACCAATGGGTGAAGTCATAGTGGCTACATCTACTTCTTTTATACAGTCTATGTTCCCACCTCTGAAAAATACAGGGGAACTATAATATGGTGGCCATGGAATAAGCTTTTAAATATCAAATGGTTTTATCGCTATTTTGCAATTCTATCTATTTTACCCATTGTTTCAGGCATGCTGTCTACTGTCTGAGGGGCTCTTTTGCTCCAAGGCCCTGCACACATTCAGTGTTAATTTGCTGAAATTAATCAAGGTGAGAAACTCAAATAAATAAACTAACCAGCCACCAGACAGAGAGATCCCAGCCAAACACCTCTAAGTCATGGCGCAGTTTCTCTCTTTCCTTCCCCTCCACACATTGTTTCCCCTCTCCCGCTTGTCCCCCTTCCTCATGCCAGTCCCTCCTCCTTGTGAGAGACTTGTTTCTCTGATCTCCTGCCTGAGATATGAGGCCCTGGGCACACTTGGCCACATCAGTCCCATGGGACGCCCTGTACTGTCAAACTCTCCCGGGGCCGTCCTGCCTCTTATCCTGCTTCAACCCTCCGCCACTCAACAATGCTCATTTGAAGGAAGTTCATTCATTATGTAATGCTGTCTTTAATTATTTATCCTCCACTGAGCTTCTATTAACATGCAGGGAGCTCATCCGTTTCTACCGCGTTCAACAGTGGTGATCCATGTGTTTGCCACCTTAAATGTTAATAGTTGTCATACTGTGTGTCATACAGCTCCCTGCAGACCAGATACAAGACTTGCAATTCATGCTAAGTGCTAAATCTTTTTTCCCTTTCCTCTCTAATGGCTAGGAAGTTGGTGTATGTGCCAGTATGTGTTAAAAGGGGTTTAAGTGTGGGAATTTCAAGGGTAGAGGCAACTTAAATAAATGTGTCTTTGTGTAATAATCATTAACCCTTGTGGATTATTTAGTTGTGTATTTAAAATGCCTCAGTAGACTCTTAACCCAGTTATAGTTGTTATCTGTCCAAGTCCAAGTTCAGCTCATCAAGGAAATACACTGTTTATAGGACGTGACCTTAGCTTTCTCTTTCGACTGCTGTCCGCTCATAATTTTTTGTGTCAGAGCAACTTGAGCCAAGAGACGTGGTAGAGTGTTGGATTCCCTCCAAAAGTGTCCCTTTATTGATTTGAGTATTTTATTGCAGCATCAGTAGCCATTAGTTTTTTTTATATTTTTATTATACTGCTTCATTAAATGGCTTCATATAAAGATGCTGCAGTTAACTGTTGAATCAAGCTGATGTTGGTTTTGTCTCCATGTTTAAAACTCATGAAATATTCATTCCATTGTACTTTTTGTTTATCTTTAAGATTATTTAAAGCTCGCTTTGTGACCTAATTAAGAATGATCACTGTTGTACTACGTTGCACTTACAAATCTAATGTTATTATGCAGAGACCTTCCTGGAGGATGTCGCAGGTGGGAGATTGTGAAATGTTTAGCGTTTTGGACACATCAATAAAAAATTGATCCAAAAAAAATGTTGAAAATCAGGGAATTTTATACAGAGTAGAGGGCTTAACTATAAAGTCTAGAGGAAACTGTTTGATGTTGCAGATTAAAGAATTAGTTGTGGACAACTACGAGAGAACTTTGAGGTGGTTGCCAAGTTTGTGCAGCTTCAACTGAGATTGAATCTCTGGACAACACCAATGATATTTTTTTTCATTTCATTGGCATTTTAATAAAGTGGTTCTTCATTATATACTCTGTTGTTGCTTTTATGTAAACAGCCTCTTCTTTCCTTTGTTTTGGACCTTTGTGTCACTAAGTAAACGGTAGCTTTTTACATCAAATGGCCTTTATTTTTGTTTCTTTCTTTCATCACGCGCAGATCTCTTTTAGTCTTCTCATTAGTCTTTGAACCTACGCACCTCAGACATTCGCTTTGGAAATATAAGCATCAACATCTTCGCCTCCACATGTTACCATAGCACGTGTGAAATTGCGACATTAACTTTGCAAAATGATCAAAAGTCTTTCTTGTGACAGGAGAAAAGAAAATGCTGCTTGGATCTCAAAATCAACAAGTACCCTTTGGAGAACTCAGGTTCAATTTCATTTAACAAAGGGCATGAGGAAGCTAAACTGACAGAAGGTGTATGAAGCAATTAACTACAGATAAAAGATATTCATTAAAAAACATTTATATAGGAAATAGTTTACAAAGTCCTGAAGAATTTATGATGAATATATGATGGACACATATCTTTATAAACAAGCTAATTCTTGATGTTGGAAACGTATTTTATGGTCAATATATCGGTTATATTGTTATATTGGTGCACATCTAGCAGCAGTGTTGGGCAAATTACTTAGAAATTGTAATGCGTTATTTTTTACTTATTACTCATCTAAAAAGTAACAATAATAAGTACTTCACTTATTATTTGGTATTAAAAGTAAATGGTCATGTTACTCGTTAGGTTACGATTACTTTCAACCACCACATCCTTAAAAGTGCCGTAGAACCTGTTCAGCAGCACATTTTAGAAATGAATCCACTTTACTGGAACAATAATAAACCTGAGGAGTCAACCACCAGCCGATCACAAAATGTTGATTAATGCCACTTTTTCCTGCCGAGTGGATGTATCACTGGCAGTAATGTTAGCTGCAGGAGATTCTTTCTACAGGCTAAGTTTCACGTTGCTGTGCTACTTTAGCAGATGCTTCACCACAAAAAATTCTTGCTGGTCACACAACGTTTACAACAGAAGACAATGTTCTTTGCATCTCTGAGTGTGACACAGCCAGACTTAATGGTGGGACTTGTGAACAGAACACTCTCCATCTCTCCATCATTCTCTATTCTTCCTTTAGCTTTTTGACTAGCAGCTGACTTGAACGTTTCGCGGTCGCGCTTGTTACATTGATATGCGAAATGAAACACAAACAGATCCAACTCTGAAATGGCAGTTTATTATTAAATCAACAAGAATTTACAAACAATGCTTAATCTACGTTGATTACAGTGGTTGACTACAGTCTTCTGACCGGCTACCAAAGCGATTTTCCCCCCCCTGGCTGCAGGCGCATCCAGTAGTGTTTGTATACAAGTAACCCGTCTCTCTCTCTCTCTATATATATATATATATATATATATATATATAGATAGATAGATATAGATATAGATAGATATATACAGATATATATATATATTTAAAATCTAGACTGATCTCAGTCTAGATTTTAACCATTAAGATTAGTTGGATTAAGTGTTGGTCAAATGTATTTATGCAAATCAGAAGAGAAGCATATCAAAAGTACTGTGAGCATTGCATTCTGAAAGACTTATCTTTGATAACACAATGATTAGGTGTGGTGAAAAAGTTACTGTGTAATTGTGTGTGTGTTGTACATAGTCAATTGAACATGTGATTGCATGTTTGAAAATATAGCCTTTTTGATGATCTGCTTTGATTTTTGTACTAACAGTTGTAAAATTTTACCAAATACTTGCAATAATAGTACCAAAGCAATCAAAAAACCTGTATTCAGTTATGTGGTCAAGAATCATTGGGATTTCTGCCGTCAAGCATATGAGAGTTTCTTGTGGTTATATCCTAAGCCGGTGCAGGGAGCTCGTCATTCCTGGTGTTTAAGCATGAAGGACAGAAAGGTCAGGTGACAAGCTGTGAATGTGACTTGTGTCTTTGTAAAGTTGGTAATGGAAAAGTTGGGATTACGGTCTTCTGTGTAAAGAGGTCAGGTGAACACTACAGTACCTGAGCCAGAATGAAAGCTACAATGTCACGTCATGGGAGATCAAGCCCTTCCCTGTCAAGGCCTCTGGCCCGGAATACTGCAGAGCGGGCCTGTCACAGGGTTACACAGCGTAGGCAGGAGGTGCTTTCGAATGCATACCCAGGGACCGACACAGTTCAACACTTCGAGCTTCCAGTTCTTCACTTTTTACGGGAGATACAAAGGACCTTGAAGTGCTAAAAGCGAACATCAGCGTTTGCTTCCATGGCCTTGGGCAGCAGAAGCAACAGTATGACATACTGTATAGAGACTGATGGCAACCTTAACTATCCGATGGCATGGCACAAGAGCCCACCTAGGGCTAAGGTAAAGACTTTGACATGTTGCTGGCGCTGCTGCACTACTGATGCCTACTGTAATGTGTGAAAAGCCTTTCTTAACTGCCCATTGTGCTTAATATAAGTAGGACTGATTTTATTTTTTTTAGGGTCCATCAGTGCTTGGGGGCCCTTCTACATCTTGGAAGGGTCACCTTTATTCTATTGTATTTTAAATACATGTATGTGGACCCCAGGGAGAGTAGCTACTGTGCTTACCGTATAAAGTCAGGTGGCATCAGCTGAAACAAGCAGATATATAGTGACAATAATAATGACATTTTGGAGTTTGCCCTGTGCATGGGAAGTCACTTCTCCAAAGTGAAGTAAGAAATTTGATTTTTAATTGGCATGATGGCAAAGCAGATATAGGCTTTACGCAAATTAAGTGAATTAAGTCAGTTGTCACTTTTACCAGAATCCATTCACAAACACTGCCCTACCTTCTTCCACATCTGTATTTATGGGACTGTCTTCCCAAGAAAAATGACACTGTTTGTTTTAGCAAATGCCGAATAGTGATATATATAACAAAGACCTCTAGTGACCCTAGGAATTGTTACTCTAGTCCTTTGGGAGTAAAGGGGGAAGTAGTGTGATGTAGATGTAAAGAGCCACCAAACCTCCAAGTTATTTCAGCCCAATCCTTAAGCCTTGTTATGCTTTTGGCAGGCACTGGCAGAGGATGTTGTCCTGCCGAAAGGGCTGTCAGATCAGAAAACACTTCTACATGTCGTTCTGGAGGGAGATAATAAATTATGCATTTTGTCATTTGTCTTAGATCAAAAGTTACTAGGATCAAAACTTTCCAAATGCTCCACTGATTCGGATATCTCGTCTTGTGCTTTTGGCCCAGAGACAGGGTTAATTCCAAGATTCTGTCCCTTTGAGAATTTTGGACTCGTGGATAAAAATAAAAAAATTATTAACATTTCACTCAGACAGAATCATTCATAGCCCTCGTAAAAGGTGTACTGTATGTACATCTTTACTTATTGATATATAGATGAAACACATTTGAAAAATGCATAACTTCCTTTATTCCTTCAGGGTAAAAGCTTTCACCTGAATAATGATCAATAAGAAGCCACTGATAATGGTTGACAAGGACAAAAAAATCAATATCACCTTTTTTGTAACTGGAGGTGTTATAGAAAATAAAGAACACACTGCATTCTGAGCCTTGAGGTAATTGATAGTGTATCTAACCAGTTAGATACAGACTCCTCAGGGTTCACTGCATCTGTTGTCTGAGTAGGGGAGTGGTGAGTGTCTGTGTGGAGCTGCGTATGTGGGGCAGTGGCCAAAAGAAGAGACAACCTTACACATAAAACAGATGTCCTCAAAGCTCCCTCCATCATGTGAGGAAGACTTTTGAAAGCGCTGACTCCGACAGCCAGTTCAGGCACTTAACTGCCGAGGTCACACCTTCATATCAGAACAAAGATGTCTGACAGATGGTGCCAAACGTAAAATGGATTGTGAGATCCAGCTTTGACTCAGCCCTGTCTATGATCTCCCATGAGTACCTTGAAGCCCTGGGACTATCACCGCAGGGGGAATGCAAACTTTCAGATGACAAGGATGGATTTGATATATAACGGAAAGTACTGAACATTAAATTTAAAGACCTGTCCCATCAATCAATTCAAAATAGGCATATGCGCATTAATGATAGCACGCCGTTCTTCTCCCCCTTTACGGAATACACCTCCACTTTTTGATGTGTATGAGATATATCTGGAGGTGACTTTTTGGTGCAGAGAATGGAAGGGGTTTTTTTTTTTAAGAAAATTGTGCAGCAGTTAAGAAACTCTATCCCTTTGATATAAGCTCAGGATAGACAGCTCTGAAGTAAAGTAAGCTGCAAAGTATGGTACCTCTCACAAGAGTGCCAGAGAAAAAAAAGAAGTTTGTTGAGGTCATTGTTAAACCCTGTAGTATAGGCTTCACAACAATAGATTTAGTAGAAGGAATAAAAAAAAACGCTTTACAGGTCCAACACTTACTAAAACTGTGCACACAGGGGAGAACTCTTGTTGTGCTTTAAAGTGCTAAAGATTTTGCAGATCCCCATTTTCTTGATAGATGTGTTCAAACAGAAGAAAAGGTATGTTATCTCGTCTCACACAAATGGTGTCTGTTGTTCTGCCTGCTCTGTCTTACAGTACAGCAACAAAAATTATTCAAAACATCATCAGCTGTCTTTTAAAATGTGTTTTGAGTTTGCATTCTTTTTTTGCATTCTCTCAATCCCCCCCCAGTCCTCATCACTGTAAACATTGCTTATTAAGGATGGAATTATATTATTTTTTTAAGGTATCATACGAAACAACGGCCCCTGCATGTTATGTGTTTGAAGGGTGAAGTCTTATTCTGTGGAGCCGCACTGTTGCAGAGTGAGCCGCCTACATATTGGCGGCAACTTGGTGTCAGTCAGTGTGAATTCTGCTGACTGTGTTCTCCTGGTGGGCATCAGAGGAAGCTGGAGAGCAAGAAGATAGAGACCTCAGAACCTTGTACGAGCAGCCAGCCATACAAAATGGGAAAAGCAGTCTGCAGGACCTTGAGGGGAAGCCCTGATAAGAATTTTGTCTTATCATAAATCCCACAACTGAATTATTCATAGGAGGCAATTATATTCTATCTCTTATTTGATTCAGAGTAGAATGTGGGCGTGAAAACAGTTCTTTGAAGTTTGGAAATGTTGGCCGTTGGCTCAGGAAACAAGTTAACAAAAACATTTTTTTGCATTAGCAGGGGATGCTAGTGTAGCCAGCTTTGATTACAAATGACAGCTCACCCTCAAATATTCGCACATTCATTCAGGACATTTTTTGTGAAATAAGCACACAGTACACAGTGACAGCCAGTTAGATATGTGATTTATCATTTGTTTAACATTAAAAATCTTCTTCTATGCAAGCATTGTTGATGCAATATGAATAAAAGCTGCTCTCAGGTAAACAATTATAAGACATCCGTATAGCTCGTGTCGTGTTTAAATAATGAAGCCCAGTGGAAATAGCTTTTAAAGTTGTAATTCTTCAGTCCTGGTTCATTTGGCGCCACCTGTGGTTACCGGTGGTTGTTACAGTAAGTGCGGTGTAATTCTGCAGGTACAGGTGAATTCTGGGACCAGAAAACTTTACTGAAAACTGATCCATTGTCAAAAATGAAGAACAGCCTCAAGGCACAAATTCTTTCTAAACTGTCAGTGAAAAATGACAGTGATACAAGTCTTGACGACAGTCATACAACCCAGCCAACAATATGAATGGTTAATTTAAGTATGGCATTCATTTTAATGAGGTAAATTTAAGTGCCACAAATACAACTGCAGGTCAATGGAAAGAATTAAATATATATTTTTCAATTCAGTACATTTTGATAGGTTGATGCAAGGGCGCTTGTCAGATATTTGTTTAGCATACATGCATGACACCTGCTGTTTGTTGATGGCAGTGTCAGTTGACCTGTTGACAGAATGCAGCACGAGAGCAGGTGAAACTTCTGATCTCTTCATTCATGCATAATGTCAGGAGCAATTATGTTGCCTTTAAATTACTGGGCTGTTTAGTCCTCGTGATTACTCTGCCGTTGAAATAGAAGTGTTGAAGAAACGGTCAATCTCTCTCTATCTCTCTCTCTCTCTTTTGCTCTCTCTCCCAGCAATAACAATTATATCTATTAATAGATAATTAATGTAAATATATTGAATCGCTATTGCAAAAAAAAACCTGATCTCATTCTGTAAAAGTCTTATAAGTTTACTCTCCTTACATACACACCAAGCACTTTATGATACCTTTAGATAAAGAAGCAGCTCAGTTACACTGCTGTGTATCAGGTTTGAGCATGTTGTTGTTCACTGTTGTAATCTTCTGTGTTAGAAAGGATTATGTAGTTGATGGCCATGCACTGTGCTCATACTTGATATCTGCCCTGTGGTGTTCCATAATTCAGGCCTGTAAACAGTGTCATTTGCATCCAGTTGTATTCAGCTATTGTTATCACTTTAAAGGTACAGTTAGAGCCCTGCTAGTATAAAACTGTCTCACAGCACAAGCACAGGCTGAGCTGGCAGCTTCATAGCTTTTGATAGATGAAACTCTCCTTTCTAACCCCGAAGTTCTACCTCACAGGCTTGAGTTCATTCAAGATCAAAGAGGGTGTAATAAAATAAAGAAAATTGGTTAATTTCAACATAAACCACATTTTAAATTAGATTTTATTGCTTAATAAAAATCTGCCTTTTATTACAGAACTGGTGCAAATTGACCAAGGTTCTGTGAGTCTATAATGTGTATGATCACTTCGCCAACTCAGTCTCCTCTCTTGACTCGTCACCTTAGTGTCAAGTGTTTTCTATCTAGAACAAAAATGGAAGTGCTGCTGTTAATACTGGCTTTCTTTGAAATAGACTGAGCTTGGAAAAATGATGTCTTAATTGGAAAGGTTATTACACAGAATGTTCCAATCCCTCGTGAGTCTGGTGACAGGATGAAAGCATCCCCCTTTCTCTAACGTGCTTCCCTTTCCTTTCCAGAGCAGAACGGTTGCTATGACATGTAATACTCATAGGATCCATTATAGTGTGAGCCTTTATAGTCTGAGCTAGCATCTGTCCTCATGAGGACATGAGTCAGGCTATGTGTGTGCGCAATTGCACTCCTTAATATGCAGCTCCAATGCATTGAATTCTTGGTAGTGAGTAAACAAATGCAAACCCAAAGCACCTGCCTCATTGGGAGAAGTAAAGGTTAAAAAAACAAATGCAAGGTAACATCACATCTAAACATCTGAATGCCACATACATAAAATCCGTATTATTGTAAGGGTCACATGTACAGAGTCAGTCTGCTGAATCTGTGGAATCAAAGCAGATTTTGTTTTTCTTGGTGTGGGAAGTTTATACCTAAAGCCTGAAGGTAGAAGCTCAGACTCTCTCCGCAGGGGATGGTCACAGCAGTCCAATATCAGCATCATGGACTGGAATGAGAAAGGGCTGGTGATTTCAGATCTATTCCTGTGTTGTGGGGGAGTTATCCAATTGAGAAAAAGTCCCCAAACAACCTCCTCAAATCCCATCTAATAATAGTCCATTTGTATCGATCTTACTGTATATGGAGGTTTTGTTGTTGCTTTTAAAATGTAGGGTTTTTTTGGAGTATCTAACTCGGTGAGGAAAAATAAACATCCCCCAGAGGAAAAGGGGGCAGATAGCACGTGGCAAATGACACGCTCTTTTATACATGCTAGGCCCTGTAAGAGGAAAAGATGAGCATGAGACCGAGATTTGAGCTCAGCAAAGAGAGACAAGGATGAGACTGCTCTGGTACGCCTATTATCATGTCTTTGTGTGTGTGTTAGGGACACACACACACACATAAACGGCTGTGTGTTCAGCAAGCCGATGGGCTGCCTATCTATTACCGTGATGTTTTGCTTGGCTGAAACATTTAGAATTTTTAGCAACTGCCCAGCTTTTTTTGTAACACATGTAAATGGAGTCTTAGAAATATCAGATGGTGTGTCATTGAAAATACTGTCGACATTATAACTAGCAGTCAGTTTTGCCCAGGCATGTTTGTCTGACCTGTGCTGAAAGGCCTTCATGTTTGTGTCAGGCAAAATGAAAGAGAAGATGACAGGTTTTAGGTGTAAATATGGATTCCCACAGTACCGATGCAGTTTTCAGCTGTCTACTCATGCATTTATGAAAGGCACATTAAAAAAGTTCTACCAAACTGAAATGTGTTTTTAAACATGTCTTCCTGGTTCCAGGAAGCACTTGAAGCACTACAGATATGGGGCTATATTTACCTTCTAAGGGGCCCCAGGACAAAAATGCACTATTGGCCCCTACTAACCCCATTTTCCCTCAGTTTCTGTGCATTGTGTATTCAATACATTTGAAATTAGTTTGTGATAACTTTTTTAAAGAGAGACAGATTTTAAAGGGATCGGTCAAAATCGATGTGTCAGTGGCAGAGATATTCTGAATTTTCACCCCTAAGGCTGGATCCTACATTGATGATATCAACAGGGTGATTCGGTTATGTTCTCAGACTTTAGAACACTCTCTCTAGAACCACAGAAGATGTTATACAGCTGATTTCACAGGCTAAATAGTACTCCTCTTACCAGGTACAAGGTCTTCATTGGTAAAATCGGTGGTGTGCCTTTAAGCACATATTTAATTAGGAATACGCACCAATACACACAACAACACTACACCTGAACTCAAGGTCCCTCTTCAAGAAGAGGCCCCATGACATCAAATTACATCAAAAAGGAGGCTCATTCTCCACCTTCCTCTGCACCAGGGTAGTTGACTGATTTGCTTGATTGGTAATCCAGCCTTGGCCATAGAGTTGCGAGTGTGTTTTTAAGCAACATATTTTAATCATGATTCCTACCTCCCCTACACAAACAGGTGTGTAAAACAAGAACATCTGGTGAAGCTCTGGAAGCATTTATAACTGGTCTTTTGTCTTACTGCAAAGTATTTCTAACTGTGAGTTGTGAACCAGAAGCACATTTAAGTTTGCTGTCCCCAAAACTTTTTAACCCAACTCTAATGAAAAAAGTTTCCAATCAAATAAATGCAAATGTAGATTCAGGGTCAGGCATTTGCCCTCAAGTTCACACAACAGAGTTGAATCAGTCAGTGCCTGTTCTTCAGGTGTTAAGGTTGAGGCATTTTCTTCAATAATAGATGACAGCAAGGCTCTGCTGGACGGATTGCTGGGCAGATGGGTATGAGCAGTGTGAGGATCAATAGGTGATGGTGCATTTGTCAGATCTTATGGACAGAACATGGTGTGCATTAGATCTCACCCACACACCTCCACAGGGGTCTCCAATACAACACTACTTCTTTGCTGTATTGTTTTTGATTTTTTTCTTCAGAAAAAAAGTTAGGTAAACTTAAGGTTTCCCAATACATTTTTTTACTTCAATTATGTGACTGCTTTGTAACAGTTTCAAAAGCAGTACAGTGTTGAATCAATAAGTTTCTATCTACTACAGTACCTCGGACATCTTTATCTCTAGCCACTGTATTGACAGAAGTGACACAGCTAACAGTTCCAAGTACCAGTCATGTAGCGACAAACCACTGGCTTTTATGGATTTTTCGGCATCCTCTCAGTGGTATGGACCAGTTTTTAAGGGCCGGCTCAAGGTATGGTACCGCCAGTCAGTCAATTGTTCCACCTCTTTGCTCCAGAGTGAAAAATCTCAAATATGTCACATTGACATTCATGGTCCCCAGAAGATGGATTCCACTGACTTTGGTGATTCAATATGCACAAATGCATTGATTATATTGATTGATGGCTTCTATGGTTTAAGAATGTTTGATGCTTATGTATGATTGCTCCACTGTTTTATTGTTGCTATTTTAAATCATTGTAAAGCACCTTGTGATGTCCTCTGTGAAAAGTAAATACATTTTTTCTTACTTACTTACTTTTGTTTATGGTCAAAATTAATGATATTCTCATCAGCCTCGCCTGTACTTTGTGTTTAGTGCTAAATAGCAAATGTTACAGTGTTAGCTAAACTAAGATGCTGGACATGGTAAACAGCAGTATGTTAACATAAGTACTGTGAGCATGTTAGCATGCTGATGTTTGCATTTAGCTCAAAGCACAGCTGTGTCCAAGTAAAGCCTCACAGAGCTGCTAGCAGTATACTGTACATGTTATCTCCGATTTTAGGGACTTAATGTCCACCAAAGATAGGACTTACTTTTTTCATAAAGCTGCAGGCTTTTTGACTTTGCTTTGGAGATGATTACATAACCAAAACATATCAGGCTCTCTGCTCCTTTGACATGATCCCGCTTACATTTGTGCGTGATAATGTGAAAGCTCAGAGAATATATTTTAAAGTTTATTTATCAGTTTTCCTGGTGCCTCCATGGTGACTAGAGTAAGGGTAGGCAAAGAAAGTCAACACCAACTTAAAGTAAGTTTAGTAATTAAGCTGTGATGAAGTGGATACATTAATGGTTGTGAATAGGCATAGTAATTCACACATTCGTCAATATAATGTGCAGCCTCTTATGTATTTGCTTGTTTGATGTGTCAGTGGTTAAATGCTCATTTCAGTAGATAATAGCTAAATGAACCAGATCAAATCTTGCCTCTTGGTTGATTGTCTTTGCAGATTCTTTGTTACATTTTGACATCTAACTTTGTATCTAATACACTGTTTGATGAAATGCATCTGTCAAGCCCTTTAGAATCTCTTTCAAAGTAGCAGCCAAACAACCATTAACCATTTCTAATCCTCAAACTGTGGCCAAATAAATTCCCCAATCTTCCCATCAGCTTTAGCACTGCAGTATGAAAGTTAATAACTGGAAAGTCATAGCTGGAATTCAATGATATGTTTATGGTGATAAGGAGCTATTAAGATTGGTGTGAGAGGGTAAATGAGGTGACGGGAACTAAGCTGCTTTGTGGCTATGCATCGGGCTAAGGAGAAGGAGTCATTGAGGTGACAGTGTATGGACAAGATAATGAAAACTTCAATAATATCTAAGAGAGGGAGGGAAGGACAATAAATCTGTAATCTGGGTCCCAAGATGTGATAACCCATTACCCACATAAAGATAACATCTGGTCCCCACACTCCTCCCTGGCATGAGATAACAGACCATTTTACATTTCAGTTTCTTATGCGTTCCTAATCCCTTGGCCCAGGCAGTGAGAGCCATCCCAGTAATCACCCGCACAGCCACATATAAACAAACTCTTAATCTTCTCAAACCCCAAACTTCAGAAAATTAACAAGGCTCATTTTGTGTAAGCAGGCACAGCTGTTTCCCATTCAGACTAGAAATGACCTGAATTTAAAGGTGAACCACGTCTGTGTTCCAGACTGGCTTTCAGTATTCGCATTTGTATTTTTCCTTATAATGCAAGCCATTAGACATAATAACTTCATGTCACATGCAATTAATGCAACCAATCTTGCGACTAATCTTGAAATTGAAATTCTGCCATAACACTGTGGCTGCTCCCTTATTGTTGATAGGGTGAAAGAAAAGGTTTCACCTGTGTTTGAAATAAATAAATACATTCTCTGTCATTTCTCTCTCGTTCCAAAATCAAACAATGACTCTGAATTCCAGGAAATAAGAAAATAATTTGAAAAGACAATTCAGTATTTTGTCAGACACTAAAATACACCCCAAATACTTGCTTTCTTACATAGATCACAACTCTTCATGTGCCTGTCTGCTTTATTTATACATTGCCTTCAGCAAAAACTGCAGCTGAAAAAAAACACTTTAAGCAGCATTGTAGGTAAACATGGAAAAATACTGGCAACGACAAAGTACAAGTGAAAAGGAAAAACAAAAGTTTTGTTCCATATTGCGAAGCTTTTGTCTGTCAGAGCTAACTATGTCTGCACAAAATAAATCAAGAAAATGATTGTTACCCTTGATGGGAACAGAATCCGGCTGCCAAATGGAGAGGCTCAGCCTTGCAGCTTCATTGTACCATGTGATGGATTGTGTGGGTGTCTGGACGTATAAATGAACAACCTTGCAACATCCAACTGATGAAGAGTTATTTTAGTTCAGCTGTGCAGAATTAACAGACTCTGAATTTAATAAATGTAAGCTTTGGATTCATGCTATTAAATAGCCTGCAGCTTCAGATATTCTGTTCACATATCTGGGTCAATCATCCCACTGAGAAGCTACCTATTTGTGTTTTCTAGAAGAAAGAGTGCTTTGATTTGTCTACTTTGTTCTTTACCTTTCAGTTTTCCTTGATAGTCAACTATGCGTCACAATGCGGTGAGTTACTGCATATGATTTTTGGCCACTTTTCACCAGGGTTGGAGAACACAAACAGAAAACGTATACACTATGTGCAAGCAAGCATATTTTATCTGATCAGGACATTCTTATTATGATACAATTATAATATACCTATAATGTAATCCCAATAAAAAAATGGTGGGGCGTGGGGCGCCTGGGCACAGTTGGAACATACCTGCATGGTGTGTGGTATGCCAGTTAGTTGGTGTTATTTCAATTTAACTAGCATTTAGTTAAAAATATCCATATGATAAAACATCAAGCAAAATTAATTTAGGTATTAAAACTGGATTTGACACAGGAGCATACAGACAGAAAATAATGGGCATGGCAGAATGTCATCTTTGAAAGACTTGTCACCCAACCCAGTCTCCAAACAATTACATTTATGTATTAATTATGACATGTTGGTCTAATTATGTTGTGCTGACAAATGTAATCTTTACCTGGATAACATTCTTAGGAAAAAGTTTTTTGAGTGAATAAAGCACTACATTTATCAACCATGCAGGAATTGCAGGGAGGTGGTCAAGCTGGACATATATAAAAGCACAGGACTTTGACTCCAGAGACTGAGGTTCACATCCTGACTCCTGTTTTCACGGCAAAGCTGCAAGACACAGGCAGTTGATCAGGGAAGGTATTTTACTGACAGGCAAAGTTTGGTACACGGGAAGTCAGTCAAACAGCAAAATCACTATTCAAAAGGCAGAGGTGAGGTAGAAAATGGTCTGAAACTATCACTAGGAAATAACAATTGGTGGCGCGCTTATTATAGGAAGTCAAGATGAACTGGCAAAGACAATGAAGGACAGACAGATTAAGTACGCTTGTGAAGATTGGATAACGAGACGCAGGTTAGATAAATCAATGCGGGGCATTTAATCACACACGTGGGAAACACAGGGACAGGAAACACGGAATCTGAAGTGACAAGCAAAAGATGAGTACAATAAACAAAGACTACTTGAGAAAAAAATAGAAACAAGGAAACATAACTTATCATAGGTAGGATGTGACACCTGTATACAGATTAGGCAATTTCCTCCTTATGTTAATAGAAAAGGCAATTTGGCTACATTAGGCTGGGATAGCTGTTTCCCCCAGCTTACAGGCTTTGTGCTAAGCTAAGCTAATTTGCAGCTGGCTGTAACCTCATATTCAATGAGCAGACATGAGAGTGGTGTCAGTCTTCTCATCTAACTCTCAGCAAGAAACTAAACAAGTGCACTTCCCAAAATGTTTTCTATTCCTTTAAAGTCCAAATTGTATTGCGCTTGAGTATGTCATAAATATATTGTCAGTAATGCAGTCTTCAAGAAAACCTTCTCTTGAAAAGTTCCTGTCCAGTACATTGATGAAGCAATATCGCTTAAATCATCATAAGCTTTTGATAATTACTGCATAAATGTAAAACATGCTGACTCGTGTGTGACAACATAACATGCGATCAGCTTGCTGTCATCTCCCGCTCGCTCCTCACACCTTCATATGTCACACAAATGAACTGATTTGGCCCAAGGATTTTAAGCCTACGGCGATTTTAATGAGCCAAGATTCTTTACGCTTCAAAAAAATGCTAAAGTAGTAGTTTTGTGAAATAATATAAATCTAGACAAATGTGACTACTAATTAAGTGTCAATTTAGCAGCCCCACTGTGTAAATCAAATCTTTCCTGAAGTAATGGTGTAATGGATGTGTGTTCTGAAATAAAGAGTACAGTCCAGATGTCTTTCAAGGGTTTTATTCTTTGCAAAGGGTCAGACAGACATACAGAGTGCAAAAAGTCTGCGGAATGTAAGACATAGAGCCAGTGAAGAAACAGGTGACTTTATATTACGCAGCTGTCTTAAGGAGGAAAGGAGCAGGGATCAACTGCCCTGAGATGAAGGCCTATCATGGACAGTCATGTAAGAAAACTCTCTAATGAGCATCTTTCCCATGGGAACCTCTACCTAACTACAACCTAATAAAATGATCAAAAACCACACAGTGAAACATTGGCCTATAATAATGAAGCATGCAAGGTGAAACAGTAAACACAGTAAAATATCAAATTTCCATCACAATTGCAATCAATAAGGACACAGCAATACATTCTGGAGGCATTTTATATCAAGCTTCATATGACATATGCCTCAAAACATAAGTCTTATTAAGTATTTGCTTTTCTTTTCTCAGACTCTAATGTCGAGGGTATACAGGTCACACACCAAAGCACAGCCTCACTTTGACAGCGTTTATTTTCGACAGGGGTCAGGAAAAAAGCTTCTGACATTTAAAGCACATCGACAAGATAAAGTCAGGGCTGTTTTCTGTTTTGGCTCTTAGGGCAGTGTTTGCCAAGTGATCCTTTCCCCAATTCATGTTCTGCTCTGTTGGTAAAATCAGACATGTCCATTTCCCATGCTGTCGTCAAGTGTCCACAGGCAGAGCAATGAGGGACCTGTGACAAGTTATGGACAGAGGTGAGGTCAAAACATGGCCTGTTGACATTCAGGAGGTGCTGTGTGCTTCCTGTCACAGCTCAGTGCCTGCTGAAGGGCAACTTTAAGCAAGGGCGAGCAATATAATGACCACTTTATCTGGCAAGAAGTTCCAGCATCTTGTGTAGGCTCTTGGGAAACAGTGGCACTTTTCCTTCAAAACTGGCATGCTGAATAAATGTATCATATCTACAGTACAGTGTGGGTGGTACTAGAAAAACAGCCACATCCTGTCAGATTTCATCACAGCAAAGCTCTATCCTTGAAGTGCCCATCCATCCTTTCACCACAGTTCAATAAATATGGACAGATGAGCTGGAGGGCCTGAAGCAAAGAACACCAATTCACACATCAAACCAAATTTGTTTAGAACATCGTAGTCCAGTCATGCAGGTTTTCTGTTTGAATTATTATTACCAAGTGTTGTAATAGTTGTCATCTGCATAGCTAATGCTATAATCTTGGAGTGTCGGGCATGTAATCCCTCACCGGCTTCCCATCTACAAACACACTGACACGTGACCAAAGCAGAGGTATTGGTTAACACTGAAGTGTTAGATAAGAATTTTGTCCCCACCCATGTGTCACCCCTGTATCTTCTGACAAAAGGCTGAAACCTTTTCGCACGCAGGAAAAGTGAAAAGTAAACCATCAACCGACAGCACATTTGTTTCAAAGCCAGAAAATGTCAAATGATTGCAGCCTAGATGGAAATGTCAAGTTGTGGTGCTGCCTATAAAGAAGATGCTCTGCACAGAGCTAGCTGTAGCCTTTCACTAAGTTATACTTCTTTTTTTTTAGCCTTTTCTCCTCTCTGCACTTGTGCTGCTTAAAACATGTTATGACAGATTTACAAGAGATCTTTTCAAAAATATGACATGGCATCAAAATCATTTGTAGCTCATATTTTAAATAATTACGGTTGACATGTTGTCAGTGAAAACAAAAATTGAAAAACCTGCAATAAAAACAAAAGCTCTGTTTTTCTAAGTGGTCATCCCAGTATAGGATAGTATATCCCAGGATCCCAGATCTGTCTGTCATCACAGAAAATATTGATAAAAGAGGACATAAGAGTGTAACTCATCTTGGATTAGCCTTGGCAGCTCATGTTTTCTATCGTAGCCTATGCTTGGATAGGAAAAAGAAACACTTTGCAGTGAGAAAGGATGCACACAGACTGCACTCTCTGCATGAACGCGCCTGCATTATTTGCATGTCTGACAGAGGCAGCTGCAGGTACTGTTGCAGGCACAGCCTCCAATGGCATCACAGTTTTAAGATGGCATTTCAGGACAAAGACTTGGTTCTCGTTAGGTGACTTCAGGGAATGCTGTGATAGACAGATACCTTTTCAATTTCATGGCGAAAAACTAGCTGAAGTTTGGGGTGTCTGATTGTGGTGGAGTTCAAAGGATTGGGGATGAGCAATCAATCTTACCCCGGGGCTGCCATTTTGGATCTGGGTTAATAGTGGCGAAAACATGTACAAGTAATCCAGCTACAACTCCAAAGAAGAAAATAATCAGCAAAGCTTAAAAGGACTCATTAGGAAGAGCTTTCTCTGTGAGAAACATGTCGCCAAGCAGGGAGTTTCCCCCTGCGCCTCTTTTTACTCTGGGAAATCTAAATGCAAAATGATTTCTTTCAACAAAGGTTCCCATCTGAACGCATTAAGGAGAGGGGAGGAAAGAGAGCAAGCTGGCAGGTGCCTTTATTCCTGCTTCCACTTTTTAATGACAGCAGAGCATTTGCCCTAATGTTGGCTCTTCTCCAGAGTTGCCTTTTGTAAGGATCCCTGGCTGTGCAGTGAGACCTGGTCAGCCCTCACAGGAGATGCTGTGGGTCTTTAGAAGTCCTGCTGGGCTTTTGTTTTCCCTGCTTGTCTCTGTTCTCTGTGACTGACATTCATGCAAATGGTTTTCACAGCTCTGTCTCTCTTGTCTTGCGATGCTGCATTGTCCAAAGTGGAAACACAATGAGTGTCAGGGGAATCTGTTCGAACATTTTTCAGAGATCAGTGGAGCTGCACTGGTACCACAGAATGGAGAATTATGAATGCACTGTACGCAGAGTTCATGTACTGTGAGATCAAGATGAGATTTGAAGCCGGCACATGATGTCTCTCATGATTTGTGTACTGTATGTTCTAATAGGATTTCATAAACTCAGACCATCACTTTTTCATTTCCCTTGACTGTCTCTCTTTTTTTATCCCCTCTTACCATTCTCCAGTGTCTGTGTTTCCTCAACACACTGCTATTAGTGCAAATCTGTAGATGTCTGAGAAAAGAAAATATACGGGTGATTTTATTCAACTCAATATTCTGCGCTCTGTGTAAGAAGAGTTTTCCAACAAGCAGCAAAAAAAAACAACAAAAAAACATGTTGGCTAGATTGATTGGGAATGTCAGTGTCTTTCATGTGCAAATACACATTATATGTACTAAGTTCTTAAAAACCTCCATTCACAGATGCATTCTTGCCATGCTCGCTTTCTAACATGATAAAGGGCTTGTGTTGAAGAATCTCTTTTCAGTCATAACCTAAAATCCAAATGGGATTTTCATATCATTTCAGTGGTGAAATGAAAGTTATAAGAGTTTTGAATCCATCCCTCTTCCTCTTCTTCGTTGCTCAGCCATAATTGAAGTGATGCATCATTGCGTATTTGGTGTTTGTGACATCATAAAGATGTTTTGTTGATTAGATGGCATATGACCTCTCTTCTGAGGAAAGACAAATGTGTACCCAAACAGAGAATCTTAGATTGATGGGATTCAGACACAAAAATTTAACATGAAAAATTCAAAGCCGAGCATCCAGGCTGTAAAGGATAATCAGTCAGTCAGTCCTCTCAGATTGTGTTCTGTAGCCCATAACTTCTGTTATGATTTAGCGGTAATTAAATAAAATTGAATTGAGTTGTCAGTCACATTATACAAGAAAGAGAGGTTCTAATGAGTGACTTTAAAACCTGACACGTAAGAACCCCATTACCACCCCTGAAATGACCTTGTGTAGATTTTAAAGAAAGGAAATTCAACCCACAAAAAGTCAAACAGAGGGTTTTCAAAGTGAAGCATTTCAGTGCTATAAGCAAAGAGCAGATATTCGACTGCTCAACCCGACCTTACATCTACATCGGATCTTCTCAGGCTAAACTGCAGTACGCTGACTGGTCAAGATAGGTCATTTAGATGCAGAATGGTGTGTTCCTGTGGAATGACCTTTTTAACTTTGGTTGGACTACAACTGGAAGGTAAAACTTTGTTTTTGCTTTGTTTTTGCTGCACAGAACAGACATGTTCAGTGGGCTTCAGATTCACCTCCTTTACAGTATGTTGCTCTCATTTATAATATTAGTATTTAATAAGTATCACAACCCAAACCATGCAAAGAAATAATGATAATACCTGAGATTAATGAAAATGAAGGAAATTGTACATCGATTGTGCTGTAACCAAGGATATAATCCATGGGACATAATATCCTTAAGTTGCAAGGTTTGCAGAACCCTTAATTAGATCAGCAGCTTATCTACAGCCCTTAGTGTTTTGAAGTGTGATTAGTAGTGAGAGGGGTACAGAAAGCTTATGAAGGTGAAAGTGATGTGCCTTGGATTGATCTGTTCTACTGTATAAGAGCATGTGGCAATCTTTCCTGCATATTACAAAAAGACAGGGCCTTTAAATTGTGTCTGACTGCTCACCAGAGACCAATCACTCTGAGCTGAGACTGGAGCCGGCTGTAATGTGTGTGTGAAATGAGAAACATAACAGTAACGCTGTGCACAGATTCCCTGATTAATGAGACACCCTTTAAACTCATGTTAAATGGGCTGGCTTTGATGGACCAGAAAGTTAACCCTTTTCTCACGCCATCAGCGTCTCCTGGCGAACACTAACGACTTCGGTGAGTGCTGACAGAGGCAGCAACCTCACTGTATCTAACAGGAGAATGCGCATGTTGAAGTGCTTGGTTCAAAGTCAAAACTGAACAAAACATCGTTGAAATATGCATGCATGCAATTCAAGTCAAAGAAATTGAAAATGTCTTCATCTGCCTCTTTTATTCTTGTCCAGTCTCTGTCAAGTATAAAGTGAGTAGGAAGGCTGATGTTGACTCTTCCTCCAGAGGCAACAGCTCAGATCAACAGTCTCTGTTTTGCAGGTGTCATATGACTCCCACGCAGAGTATTCACACTCATCTGCAGTACAGCACCACTGAGCTCCCCAGGGGTCAGCATATGGCTGTATGTAATTTCTTTTGTGCCTCCAAAGTGGCCCTAAACACATCTTATTAATGTGTCAATATGGTCCAGATTTTGCTGCAAATAGAGGCCAACTGCATTTTAACTGTGAACAGATTGACAATACTAATATGTTCTCCCTTCTAGGACAATGGCTACATTTACAGATTTGATTCATTTGCACTTTATTGCCATATTGCAGGAAGAATCCAGCAGAGACTGTTGGTGATATCCAAGTGTGTCACTTTGTGTTGAAAAGTGGTGGGGACATAAGGGCTCAGATTAGGGGTGTGATGATACACTTGGTTCACGAGATGTGAGGATGCACAAGAACGCGACAAGAAGATATTTAACACTATTTTGAAGAAATATGAAATATTGAAATTCCTGAAATTCCTGGTCTGGGGGACCTCGCCCAGAAAATTGGAGCATAAAACACTTAACTTCTTGCATTCTGGAGACATTTTCTGCTCCAATTTACAGTGGAAATGTAAATTGCAATACAAAGGAAACACAAAATTCAGCTTGCAGGTGACAATTCATAAGTAAAAAAATATAACGGAATACAATGTAGTAATCAGCAGCTTGTTTTTTTTAGCTTAAGTTACTTTTTTTGAACAATGCAAATTTGTTCCTCCTACATTTAAATTGTATTTCATGTTTTCTTATTGTGCAAGTAAACCTTTCTCAAAGCATTTTTGCTAGTTAACATTTCTTGCTGCAAGCTATTTTTCAGCTTTCAAAAAGTGATGGGGACAAAAGCAGCCAATTCAAAATGGCCCCAGTGTAAATGACACCTAAGGTGGAAACAGAAATATCTGCCGTCACTGTCACTTTTGGAGAGAGTTACAAAGCAGACCCTTTCCTAGTGGTGTTCTGGAGGTGTCACTGGTGTCAACATACACACTTTGCCAAGTTTTCAGAAATGTTACAAAGACCCGACGCCCTTGAAGTTCAAAATTTGAACAAGAACATGCGTGACTGCAATCTTTAAGTCCTGTGCAGTGATTCAGAAAAGTGCTGTTTTTAGCTCGTTATCAAAGGCTCATTAAAAATGCCTGACTTAGATGGTGTGGAGGTGGCACGCTGCACACAAAACAATGTCTAAAGCCTGAAACAAAAGCTTGCACATAACAATAAAGATGTGCTCTGAATCCATATTTGCTTTTCATCACTCTGGCGTTAAGATCTGTGGTTTTCAGTCAGATATCTGAGAAAGAATAAGATGCCGTTACTTAAAGAATGAGTGGGCAAATGGTAGTATTGTTTGTTGCCTATATGCCTACGCCAGAGACATGTACCGCAATGTTCACTCTCCTGTCTCTGTCAAAGCCTGTCAGCTGGCTTTAATAACAGGAAATGCCCTGCAACCTTTCCAAAAAAACATCAGCACTAGCAGGCTCCTCTTTGCTCCAGACCTTTCTCCACTTGAAATTAGGATGTGAGCAATTTCTTTGATTTTTGGTAGAGGATGCCTGCAACGGAGAAGGTGTTACGTGACAAACTGATGCTTGGCTGTTTTATTCTCTTCTCCAGAATTCAATAAAGGTGAAAGGCTGGCTTATAAAATGTCAGGCTGCTGTGTTGGGGAAACATCAATGGTGTCACAGTGTAGCAATATATCCACCCACCCACTCACAATTACAGGAGGCGGCTCAATCAGGAGGGTAGAGAGAGCAGGAGAGAAAAGAAAACACAGGCCGGGGAGGGCAAGAGATTGATGTGAAAATATTTAAATATCATAAATGCAGACAGTGTGCCATCTATTGGTCGTATCGCGACGTGCAAGTTGGTGTTTAATGCCTTAATTTTGTTGTAGCGCTGTTTTGATACACTAGGTGGCGATGCACTCTGCAACTTCATTAATAATTGTGTCCATTACGGTTATTTTGAGATGGTAGCGTCTCAAAATCACTGTAAGCGCAGAAAATGGTGATAAAATGATCAGAAGGAAGTCAACATGCACTACAGACTGATGTAGAAAAAACTCTGGTCTTTATTTTCAGGCACTTTGGTATAATAAGACAAGTCAGTGATTTCCCCTTTTAAGAATCCTTTCATTCATACAAAACAGATGATCTGACATTAAGCTTTCTTTCTCTCTTTTCAATTTGATGTAAAGCACAGTGAGTCTTCTTCCTTACATAAAAAGTGTTTTAAAAAGTGAAAAGTGCCTTGCTTCAACTTGCCACAAACACACTGATAAATCTTACATGAAGCTAATGTGGTTAAAATATGTTGTTAAAATAATAGAATGGTGGGCTTGTGCCATCAGCCCTATAGGATGTTGCCATTGTCACAGACATTAGGTGCTCTCAGGTCCACAGTTGCCTATGTTCAGTGATTAAAGGTTACGTCTTTTACACTCACAGCATGACCTGCAGTGGCAACAAAGTATACCATTAGATTGTGACAGAGAGTGATGAGCTCTTTTTTTTTTTTTTTTAAAAGCCCATTTCACTGTCATGTGTCTATCCATGGTGTCTATGCATGCCAACTGCTTTACTGCTCTACTGAAAGTCTGAACAAACATCTGAAAAAGTCTATGGAGCAAAGGCAACCTTCCAACAGAGAGAATGTTTTTGCTGTTAGCTCAGACTACAGGTTTTGCAAAATCAGGAAGTGTTTTTTCTTCCCCCAGTCAGTTTAAACTGACTGTCACACACATTACCCAACCCTCCTGAGCATGTCAAGTCAAGTCAGCTTTATTTGAGTCCTTAGTCACAGTTACAGACAATGAACTTCCCAACACCTGAATCATGAGAAAAATGACTGAATCAAATATCGAGTAGCAGGTGTTGTTATATGATCAGAGACTGGTGACAAATTCTGAATAATGTGGAGTTATTACCAGAGCAGGGGCTGCCCAGTTTATTGTGAACCATTATTTTTTATTAAGTTGTTTTTAAGAATTGCATTGTAATGGTTATTAGCAACACAACCACACACACACAAAAATATCCAGTTGGTTCTTGTGTATAGATATTGTATCAACCTTTATGTTTTTATAACAACAAAAATCTCAGGAATACAGTTGTTTGGGGTCCAACCTGGACTCACAATGACCGGTTTGAAGAGGGTTTGCAGTATATTTCTACTACATTATATGTAGGCTTACGTCTCCACAACTGCTGGTCAGCAGTGAACATTTACAGCCACATTCATTTAACTGACTATAATTGACAGTGGCTACAGCTGCCACAATTTTTAATCCTTTACATTTTAATAGATAGGCCTACACCTTTATTTGTGTGAGAAGTGTTTGACTGACGTTTGAGTTAGTATACTAAGTTCTAAATGTGGTCTGATTATTTTAATTTCCATTCTGCTTTTTTTTTACACAACTCACAGAACCAACAAAAAGAAATGATGGAAGAGTGGAGATGAACAGGGCTGCAAATGCTAGCTGGTTATTTCTTGTAAGTTAATTGCTTTCCTGCCGTATGTGCATACAGGTAAGCATGTTAAACGAGTAGAGCAGTGTGTTTACAGGCCCGCTTAATAGTAAAGATGTCCCACCCTAGAAACAGGGACGTGCTGCCCCCTATCAGTAGTGATATGCCCCGCCCCACCTATCAGCATCTCCAGTCAGTGTAGGGGCGCTGGGAGTCTGGAGGAGAAGCGGCAGGCAGCACAGAGTTCAGCGGCTCCCGCTTTCGTCTGACACTTTGCAAGAGCTGCTCCCCAGGCAGTGGAGGTGATGATGGCGGCGGCTGTAGAGAGAGGAGGCGTCCGGGCCGCTTTCCTGAACCCGAGCAGCGGTGGCGGAGCAGCACCGACAACCCTCCCGACCGGAGCCTTAGCCGGGGCTGTGGTCCTGGGCTCCGGCAGCATGCCTGTACCCATGAACCTCTTTGCGACCTGGGAGATTGACCGATCATCCCCAAGCTGCGTTCCGAGGTAACGTTAACATTTGTTGTGTTAGCGTAAAATACCACAGCCCACAATGTTTACAAAACACCACGTCGTTTGATAAATATTAGGCTAATGTCGGACAAACAACGCCCTCGTTGACTGTGTAACGTTAATGCAAGAGATGCGAGCTGCCACACGTTTCCAAAACAGTGTTGGGTCGCTTACCAGCAAGCTAACTAGCAAGCTAATGCTAAGGCTACCTAGCGAATAGCACTTGTGTTTTGAGTTCCTGTCATGTTTTGTGCTAAAAGAATTTACTCAAAATCCTGTTTTTTCGGAGAAAAGATGCAGGCTCCTAAAAAGGCCAATGCTAATTTCCCTACTTTACATACATTTCGTAGACGTAGTCTCCAAGTGTGTAAATGTTTTGTTAACAGTTGGTGTAACGTTATTCTGACCGTTATGACAACCAGCTAGCGTTAACAAAAGTTCAGCTAACTAGTTCATCGATCAGATGGGTTGCTGCTGCTTATCCCCCGCGATGTTAAACCTTTGCAGATACTACGCTCCCCTTTGTCCACGTAGGCCTGTGCTTGAACTGATTTACGGAATGCATGCCACCTAATAGCGACATAACTATCTATAAATACTGTGACATGGATGCCGTTCGGCTCATAAGAAGAAGCAGACATCCTTTTTCATCCTTTAGCGGCGCTGTGTGTCGTGAGCTGGCTGGGCAAATGGGCAGCTCAGCAGCTGGCTGGCCATTTGAAATCCACATAATTTTCGCGTTCATGTAGGCTGTTTTTTATGTTTATGTTCAGATACCCTTGTGTAGCTCAGCGGTGGCGAACTGGTCACACACAGCCGTAAGCCCAACACAAACACAACCACTCACTGTGTTTACACAGCACTTGGCTCGAGGAGAGAGTAAACTGTTTTGATTGTCGCTTCTGCGTATGCAAATTCACTCGCAGTCATCCACCCTGTGTTGATGCTATTCTGATGACACCATTTAATTTCCAGTATTGCAGCAATATCCAGTAATACTCTGCATTGGCATATATCCTCAGTGAGCAGGCATTGCTGCCACCTGAATAGAAACCCATCGGGAGCTGTGGACACATTAATCAGCTTTGACCTAGATCTGCTCCACTCATTGGGAGAGAAGTGAGCTTGCAAGGGAAGGGGGTTTCCTCCACAGTCGATGTTCCTGTGTGTGTGTGTGTGCGCGCGCGCGCGCGCGCCTGCTTTCTCTTTGGTTACTGCATGAGTATGCAAGTGTCAGTGGAATCATAGCATGTGGAACAAATGGATAATTTACAGTGATGGTGATCGTTCAGATCTCTGTTTGAACCTTATTCTGTGTTGTTTGTGGCAGCTCAGCCGATTTGAAGTCAACTAGAATGACAGTGAGTGTTTAAGGAGACAGAATTGCTGTCTAATTCGACAGCTCTCTACACTTTTTCTATATTGTAGTCCTATTTCTGAAAATAGCATTTTATTATTTTTAGTCAAGCTCCTGAAAGGACTATTAGATTTCATGACCTTAAGCTCACAGCTTCAGCGACATAAACTATAAGATCATTGATGTTTGTGATGAAATGCCCATGGTTTTAGAGCTCTTTTCTTGGACACAAATTGATCAAACATTCTGTTCAAGCAACTACAAGTGTCATTATTTGGTTGAAGACGTGAGTGAGCATGCTTCTGATAACTGTATCCATTAAGTTTTAAGACTAGTGGTTAGTAGAAAAGGCAGGAGACATGTCAGTGCATTTATAGTGTGCGCCATACACAGTGCATTGATTTCCCACGGCTCTGCTTCTACACTGTGCTTCCTCTCTATAGTGGATGGTGCTCTATTAAAGATGGATAAGGATGAGGCTGATAATGGATTATTAATGATGCATACAGTAAAAGGTTTACCAGTCATTGTTCAGCATGAAAATGCAATAACACTTTGTTGATGTCTGGGTTCATTTGTTAGATCTGATATGTAATGGCATAGTTGAGTTGTTGTAGATAAAGATGTATGGCACAATTGTTTATTTAGGCTTTATTAAGTCTTGTTGCCATTTTGGTTTGGCGTGGTCGCTTGGAGTTACATGTGCTCAAGGCATTTTCCAAAGCAATTTGCCATGCCTATTTCTGCCTTATGTGTTTTTAGACCACTTATCCTAGACTGGTGTGAAAGGTCTTGCATGGAGCCCAACCCATGGCCTGTTTTGGGGATTCTGCCTTGGCATTCTTTCAGGGGCTGGGCCATTTTGTGTGCAGCTGTTTTCTCCTCCACTAGCCTCTAGCAATTGTGGGTGTCCAGATAAGTGGCACGGTTTCACATGAGGGCACAGGCCTGTTAGCAATTGACTGTTTTTTATTGTGGTCCTCTAAAACATAGCACACATCTGTTGTTGGTTAATAAGACGCTGTATTTTAAAAATTGATCCTCCTAAGCCTCGCTGCCCTACCGAAAGCTGTGCTTAGGGGAAAATATATTCACAGTGGAAGATATGTTGTCAGCTTTCACATCATGGAGTTGGAGTTTTGTTGTTGAGGCACCTATGCCACTGGGCCACTAAAGGAAATCCACAAAGGAAATTATGTGCTTCTTGACTATTACACAGGATAAACCTCTATCATTAATTTGACTGTTTGTTAAATCAATTATTTGGACTATGAGCCCCTTGCACTTGTTATTATTGATTGCTTGTTACATTAAAAGGCAACCATAAGGTGGTATGTGCTATTTTATTACTGTGTGTGAAACTGTGTTTCACTGCTTTTTACTTGACATGAGTGTTGTGGCAGCTCCAGGCCTGTTGGAACAGTTGGTCAAACATTGTTTTTATTGCAGCACTGCCAGTCGGCCACCCTTCAGTGTTTCTAATACCTTGTGGTATTGGTGTTGCAGCTTATTTCTTATAAGCTGGGGCTTTTTTTGCGAGTGTAAACCGTCTTCTAAAGTAACACAAAACATCTGAAGGGTGTGCTGGGTTTAGAGAGGGTTCACCCGCCTTTTCCCTATTTTACCGTCAACAAATAGCTGAGAAATACTAAGGTAATGTTGAGTAACAGAATAAAAGGCACAAAGGGACTCTGTATTGCTATTCTATATTGAGTGCAGAATAAATTCAAGGATTTCCTTTAAAAGATAAGACTCATATATGCATGTAAAGCAGTCGTCAATCAGCGTTATTTTAATTGTGGAGAAGAAAAGCTGAAGAGGAAGCCACTGAATCAGTGTCTGAGCTTCCAGAAACCGAGGCACTCATGTATTAAAGGTAGTTGAAAATAAGTTAGTTTTGTCCATGCTTAATGCAATGTTGATGAGCAAGATAGTATTAATGCTTTGGTGGCTATTGTAACTGCTGTAGACTTGCTTTGACTTTGAAACACAATACAAAGGTAGCGTTTCAGGAGAGTGGCCATTATTCGTCCTTCTCATGGGAGATAAAACGCTTAAACATATGGTAACATAGCAAAATAAAGTAAAAGTAAAACAGGCCAAAAATTTTGAAAGTTAATTACTTTGCAGTATATACTTGGAGTTTCACAGCCTGCTCAGGAATCCAAATGGCTTACCCTGTATCTATGGCAAGGCAGGCATTTGTTGAGGGAATGATGTGGTATTTGCAGGAATGACACTAATGCAGAGGTCAAGAAGGTGCTATGTTTATCTACTAACAATAAAGAATGTGTAGCAGCAAGAGAGGGATGGCTTCTGACCAAGTTCATATATCTTTTACAACTTTGGGGTCAGAACATTTGACCTTTACCCTCATCCCTGACATGATAGGAGCAAGCAGTTTTGTTCGTGTTTGCCATACAAGCTCGCCAGACTTCACTGTTTCCAAACTGGCAGGGCAGTTACCAATTTATAAGCTTTCAGAATAAATCTCGTCTTATTTGGGCCACTGAAGGAAAAATCTTCTAAAGATCTGGGAATAGTTTTGCATGACATTTTCAGTCTTGGATTGTTTTGCCTCAAATATATATATCCATCTTTTAAGTTTCACTGTCTGGGTTCAGAGAAGGCAAGATATCTTAAAGGGTTTTTTTTCCACAAGCTGCAAGACAACATCTTTCCTCTGACGTTTATCTCGGGTCAGCAGAGCATCCTTCTTTCTGGCTGTTTGATTCATGTGAGTCCCAAGATGACCTTATTCTCTCGTGAGTGGCAGAGCCTTATCTTGATAGTAATTGAGTGTGCTTTGCAGGCTATGCTGGTCAGATGTTTGTTTTTCTGTCCCGATTGTGTTTACTATATCAAACTGATGTGTGCTGTGTATGTTTGCAAATAAACAAAAACAAACTCAAGCCTGGACAGGAGCAACATTATTGTGTCTTCTTTCTTCAGTGTAGATGAAGCCATCAGCAGTAAGTCACTACGTATTCCTTATGCTGTGATGCACACAAGTTTGAATCGTCAGCATGAATCCTCGGCCTAATTTTCTTTGATTTAATGTCTAATTCTCTGTATGCCCATTTTTAAACCTAAGATGAAACCAGGATACATACAAACGAGGCCTGTTATGTGTGCTAACTTTCACTCTTTCACCTCCTCAATAACCCCTCCATCTCACGACTTGGATATTGTTTCTCCTAGCAGGGGAGCTGCAGTAATCTGATTTTATAACAGGAAAAGAAGAGCTAGTAATCTGGTGCTGCACATAGACGCTGTCTGCTTAATCCTCTGCTTCCTATTGCAATCATAAACACGGCACATCAGCCATCTCAAGTGCCCTTCAGGATTGTGACACAGCACTCTCTGTCTAGTCAGTCTGCGTCATGTTTGCAATCTTTGTACGGTATCACCACCCGTCTCCAGGATGGTGTCACATTTTGACTGGGTTGTACCGTTCCTCTCTGGTCTTACATGAGTTTTTATCAGTGGATTGCACATATAGAAGAATAATCCAGTTACTGTTCCTTAGTTGGAACGTGTTAATTGAAAAATGAGCATGTACTAAATGTTTTTTCAGATGAACTAAACTCCTACATTGAAGAGTTATTCCTAAAGTTAATTGACTTTAGTCAAGTGTTTGATTTCAGGGACTGGAGCTTGGGAAGAAACCTATAGATAGTTTCACTTAAAGAGGTAACAACACTCAGTGAAATTCATTTCATATAATATCTTTTTAATGGTAACGTGTTTATTACTACAGCCGGTGTTATTGTGGGGAATCAAATCATACATTTTTGTAGGCAAAAAAAGGCCTTGTATGCCTTTTGTTTTTGAGTATAATCAGCTACATGCTCCACCATGCTGTTCACACGCTTTGCTAACCAATCAGCACATTCACTCCCCGCGTTTTCATGCTCACTCCCACTGCCTGAAATGTGTCAAAATTTTCTTGGTTTCCTTCCCTGTCTTCCTGGAGGAGGAGGAATTTCCTTAGGAAGCGTTTCACATTCCTGGCAACTAGAAAGCTGCTGGTGCAGCCGAATCCAGGCCGCTTTGCTTTTCCCTCAGTCCCCTTTTGTATTCCGTTGTTGACCAACAACCTGCTCTCTGGGAGGGTGGGGTGAGTGTCAGGATTGGAGCTGCAGATTGCCCACTCTGTTGAAAAGTTTTGCTGAGCCGGCCCAGAGCTTCACAGCGAATGTGCTGAATGTTCATATTGAATTCCTCACAAAGGGAAGAAAGGTCTGTTTCCCCCTGCCTGGACCTCAGAATGTGAGAAAGGCCAGATTCTTGTGTGGGTGGATACTGGGTTCTTTGCGAGCGAAGAGCTCCAACTTCCTGATCCAACAAGCGAGGCAAGGAAACAGTCCTCTGACACAGGGAGGATCCTGTCAAAATAAGCACGTCGGGGACAATGTCTCTGAACTCATATTTCTCTCTTGTTCTTGCTCTACTTATTTCCCACCTCTCCCATTCAAGCATTTCCTGAGCTGTATGTGCCAGCAATCAACACAGAAACCATTTTTTCAGACACAAAACATCGTGCCGTGGATGAACGAGAGCACACGACAGACCATTTGAAGGCATTTTGTCATAGCAGCCAGAGATCCTGTGCTACATTCTAACACTGTCTACTCCAGGTAGGGTCAGGTGATGTGGAGGGAGTTAAGATCGCAGCACTTATCAGTGACAGGATTATCTGAATTTAAATTTACAAAAGTATTCAAAATAAATTGGTAAAAAAAGCTGTATATCTTAAATGTTTGTGACAAAATCTCATAATTGCTGCCAGCCCTGCTCATAGACCACTTGTTTAATCTTATTGCTGTGCTCATGAACCCAATGGAAATGTTGGCCATGGCTGAATAATATCCCTAGAAAAGAATAAACACTTTTTCCTTTAGTGTCTAGCTGAGGACATAACAATCCCTAAAGTGTCGGCTCTCATATAGCATTGAGCTGGATGCCCTGCCCCCTCGTCTAATCACAGATTAAGTAGTCTGGGCTGTCTTTCTGTCCCTGTCCCTTTGCTTAATTAGCCTGCGCTACATTTGTGCCACTCTTCTCGACTTCTGTGCAAAAAAAAACCCCGACCCAAATGTTTAAAGGACAGAAATTAGGCCCAGTTATAGAATAAAATTAACTAATACATATGTCCGTTGGAAAAACACGTTTGGTCTTGGACTAGGTTCAAGGTCCTGGGGTACACTTTAGACAGTCTGTCCTGGAAGGTGAACTCATCCTGCACTCGGTTGTACACAGGAAAGGTGACGAAAGAAGTTTATACCCTGCCTTCTCTCTCACCTCCACACAGCTTAACAAATCATGGTGTGAAATTCATCGATTTTGGAAAGTTGAAATGGTTGGACACAGACCCCCCCACAACCCGACGGCGAAAGGTGTGTGGGAGTGGGGGTTGAGGGGTCATGAAGCAGTTCGACCAGCCGATACTTGAGAGTATGCTGGGCCCATGTGTATCCAGATATTTTGAGAAAGACTGGAGTTCATGTTACTGCTTTAAATGTGTTTCAGTCTGAAATGCTACAGAACGTTGCACAAGGGAACTTTGGATAATTAGAAACTTTGGGATTCTAAGGAAACCTCAGTGTCATGCTGCTTGCTTATTACCTATTCAGTGTGGGGCCTTTTTAAAAAAAATTAAGCAAGCGAAAAAGCATCATCTTTTGCATCTCGTGGTGTTATTCTTAGAGACTTGAGTAGCAAAGATCGTCCTCTCTGTCCTGATTAGGGAATCATGTCTCTGCTGATATCAGAATTTGTGTTTCTTATCAGATGAACATTGCCCATTTCTACAGCTGTTCTTTTAACAATTTATTGAGTGTTTGGCAGCATACTGTTAGCTAGTCATTCCTCTGACTTAATGAGCCCTGCCTTTCCATTTTCTCTCACCTTAGCATTGCTGATGTTAGAATAGCTACTGCATGGATACAGAGAAAAGCAATGTCAGTAGAAACTCTGGAGAAACTGGATCCTGGACACATCCAGCACATTAGTCATTTGGACATATTAAGCCAGGGGAATGGACTGGGAGGAGTAGTCAGAAAGCACATTTGAGCCGCCATTGTTCACTTCAAGTAATAGTGCCAAAACAGAATGGTTATATGCACGAATTGTTTTATCAGCAGCATTGGTGAGTATTACAGCAATAGACGCACATGGAAATGCATCACCTGTTTTATTAAAAATCTCACCTTCAGGGAAGTGCGATCCTTTATCATTTTAAGAAATAAAGCAGAATCATATTTGCTGATGCTGAGCATTGTACATTTATTGATTGCACAATTCCCATAGTGGCCCTTCATTTTTCTTGTGTGCAGGAAAAAAAATTACATTGCAGAAAATATTTTTGAGTCAGAGTACAGCTGTGGAGGGCCCGTTTGTCAGCTGCAGTGCAGTTACCATCATTAGCACTGACAACACAACCTTGCTCTGTATTGCTTCCTAAAGCAATCTTTTCTAATCTTAATTTCTCATATGCGACACAATAGAACCATGACCACTCTTTCTTTGTTTACAGGCAGATGATGGTGTCGATTCTATATATACATAGATACAGATATATATGTTTTTTTGTAAAATCTCTGCTCAATGATGAGAGCAGAAAACAAATATAATCATGGTGGTTGCAAGTGTTAAAGGGCAGACGTAATCCTGTCTGATGCTAATCGGAGGCACCATATGGCAGCATGAAAAATGTATGGCGAAACAGAAAAGATCTTTTGGCCGAAATGTCAGCAGTGTGTAACTCAAAGGCAACGCCTAGTTGGGCTCAGTTTCACACCTTCTTAAAAGGTGAATGGGATTAGGTGTAGTCTTTGCTGCTCTTAGATTTCTAACAGTAAGCCTATGTAGTAATCTTTTCAACTAGATATTAGCCAAGACGTGATTCTGATGTGTAAAAACCCCCAGGCGTCATGCATTTTCATCCCCTTACAATCCAGCCCATTCATCAGGCCTAAGATGAAACATCTTAAGTGATTTTTGAAAAGGCTTACATAAGCTCAGCAAGCTATAAATATTGGGCTTTGACATACGCATTTGAATTTATTCTTGCTGTTTCATAATTCAAAATATTTCCTCGCAAGTAGGTCTGCACAGTAATAGCTAAAATGATAATCACAGTTATTCTGCTCAGTAGTGAGCAAAATGATCATTATGTGTCATTGTGATTCACCCATCTCTGGAAACAAAATAACTGTTGTGCAATTTTATAATTGACATGAAACTGCCGTCACATTAACAGCGTGTCTAGACTTTATTACCCCTATAAATATTCGTGTCATTTTTACCTGACAGTACTTTCTTTCTACAATTGCTTTCTTCTTTCCAGGTATTTGAATTTTCCTGGTCAGCAGGCTAGACAGAGAGATTGTTTTAAACAAGGCTTTGCTCTTGAGCCTTTGATCCTACCAGTGGACTCCGGGCAAAGGAACCTTTCTGCCTGTCAGACCATCCACCTTAACAGGATTTTAAAGCTCAATCATAACCTCGTCAGGGCCTGTGACCCTCAGAGGATTCACCTGTATTTGTTGGGATGGTTATTGTAGCATCATTATGAACTCTCTGGATGCAACAGATGCTAATGAAACATCGCCTGACGGCTGTTGTGGTGTACTGGAGCCGATCTGGTCAAGGTGTGTTGGTTTGGCTCTGATTTTGCTTGTAAACATGTCATATATGATCTTGTCTTGCATGGCCTCTGCAAATGTGGACCTGCTGACCTCACTAGTTTGTGTTCAGGGCTGAACAAAAGAGCCGTTTAGCACTGCAAAAACGGCAACAAAGGATGACAGCCATGTACAGAGTTCCTGAAAACGATTGTTAGGTTACTGAGATATATATATATATATATATATATATATATATATCTCTCTCTCTCAGCGGGAGCTTTCTTTGAAGGACACCATGTTGAGCCATGAGTGTGATCATGGCTCACAAATGTTGTCACCGGGTTGTGTTATCATGCGTACCTTACGTTTATGACTACTGTGTCTGTTAATTTGGCTTAGTGCCAGTAGAATGAGGAGAAGGTCTTTTTCACAGCATGTGCTTGACTTAATGATTTAAGATGAGGACAGGTTCACCCTATTCTTCCATTTCGTGGTGTCATTGAACAGCAAGCGTCGCATTTTTTGGCTTTCCCTGAAACAATGAAACAATTTTTCTTTTGCCCCATATTTCTCAATAGGAGACACACACAACTTGCTAGCACACACTACCAAACCTCCCACACAACAAGAGCACACTGGTCAAACCTCTGATTCACACTTCACAGATATAAATATTTTTTCAAATGGGTTTTTGAGAGAAAGCACTAGCTTAAAACACCAAACGGAAATAAAATCTGGCAATGAGCTCCTAATGCACCAGCCCTGTGTAGTATTACATAAAAAGTGTTGGTAATCCCGACAACAGTCTGATTCTACCGCAGAGTTCACTAAGACCATAGAGTATTATGACAGATATGAGTGCAGCTATTACGTACTCTTCTCTCACATTCCCAGAAATAACTGGTTTATCTGCATGCCAATCTACAGCGTTTTTCTTTTCATAACATGTGCCTCAGGGTGACTTCAAACCTGAGTGATGACACCTGTCCTGCCTTCCCATTGCATCATATCGCTCCATTGCAGCTCATGTCTCTCTGCACCTGCTAGCCTACCAAAGCTAAAAACTGTCCTAGCGATGACCATGGTATCTAATGAGGGATTTTTAATATTGTCCTATATTAAATAAAAGTCACAATTTCTTAATAATTTCACATTTTGTACATATTTTTTGTTTTTTTTATTTACAGTTTTGTGCCTTTGGGTTTGTAACAGTTATTTTTGATTAGTTTTTTTCACTTAGACAATTGATCTTTATAATGTTTAAACTGTAAAAAGTACTGGAAAAAAACATGATCACCATGGTTTTGAATCTGTGTGTGGAGTTTGCTTCCCCTGTCTGTGTGTGTTTTCCTCAGCGTGTAGGGTTGTACGCTGCATGCAGGGCGAATCTTTGCACAGCCACCTATCAAGCCTGTGGGACTTTAGTGTTTGATGCTCAGAAGATTTAAGCCTATGTCTACATAACATTGTACGGGCTCTATTTTAGCTTAATCATATGAGTTCTGCCCAGGCTTCATCTGCCATCTCATTACAAAATATTTTGTATTGTGTTTTGATTAATGTGTGCACACCATCTGTTGTTTTGCAATGAGAATTAATGCAACAATGGAAGATTAAAAGATATATGTGTAATTTCTGTCTCAATGCTGCCTTCTGACATTCAGCAACGTGTTTACATCAAAAAGTCAAAATAGACCCATGCTCGACTCAGCCCCATACAAATGTTTTTTGCACACCATAAGCTGTGTTGTGAAGGTTACTTTCTTTTTTATGCAAAAGTTTCTTATCCGAAAGTCTGTTTAATTTCACTCTTATTTTGCTGCTTTTAACCTTTGAGTTCTGTTGCTGTCGCTGACCATTAGGTTGTGTCTCACACCAAGGCCAAACAGTCACAGGAATAAGGCTTTGCCAAATGAATAACTTCCTCTTGCTCTCTTTGTGTGCGCAGGTCACAGTCTCTACCTCCTCTTTCACTGTGGCCTTGAGAAGATTTCATTCAGGGAATTAAAGCCCAACCAGCATATGGCCATCTGGCATGCATAACCAGATATTTGGGGGCTAAAATAGCTTTTGCATGCAAGCCTAAGTGCAGGCTAAGCTCTTATGGCACATCCTACTGTGTGAACTTGTTAAAACCGATCAATCAGTCTTTTGGATTAGTTCTCATCTCTCATGATGTAGAATGAATTAAAAAAATTATTTAGCTGCCTCAAAATTCTCTGTGCCGTCTCTACCCGCAGTGCTTTACCGTCTTTGTTTAAAAACTGTGAAAAAGGATTAATTTAATAAATAACATTTACGTTGGTGGTGTGGGTATGGATTTGAGAATGTAGGGTTTGTTTTGTGCCTTTTCCTTTTGTTTGCAATTAGATTAGAAGGCTATGAATAAAACAAAAAATAAAGAAAATAAACATTTGTGCATTGCTGCGTGAGCAAATCTTGCTCGTTCCATCGGCTAACCCTCACCTTGAATAGATTCGCTCCCATTTTTCTTGTAGGAGAATAAAATATTCAGAAGAAGTGGCTTTTAGACTAGGACACCCTTTATGTAGACTAAATTATACAACTGGACATGAACAAATAATAGTGTTATGAAAGAACAAAGTGCTATGGCTTTCCTCAGCCAGAGCCTTGACTGTTGAGAGAAAGGGTTTTTTCGTCAGCCACCCACATACAACCAAGTACCATACACTGCTTCCTTAAGAGTTTCATACAAAGCATTATGTTCAAGCATGCTTTATAAAAAGAATGTGACCGCATTCACATCTCAAACAGAGAATATAAGAAATAGTACATTGAAAGCACTAAAAGCATGACTTGAAGTCTTTTTTCCCCCTAGTTTGGAAGCCCCCCAGCACATACCAAACATAGACAGTCTCTTTTTCATTCAGCCCTCTGTTACATCACTCATCCTCCACTCTTCACTTCCCCCTGCTTTGTGCCTCTGACTATTGCTGTGCAGTGATCCGAGGGCATGGAACTGGCAAAACATCAACTAGAATGCTGACCAGGGGAAAAGAATTACAAAAGTGTGTTTTTGTTTAGGCAGCATATCGTTCAATTCAGAGTGTTTAATGGCCTCCATCTCTCTCTCTCTCTCTCTCTCTCTCTCTCTCTCTCTCTCTCTCTCTCTCTCTCTCTCTCTCTCTCTCAGTGCTGTGCATGTTCATTTTTAGTTTATGAGCACTCATGTCTACATTTTGCATGATAATAAGATGTTTTTTTTTAATTCTTGGAACCATTGCATGGGATGACTAATGTATCTGCTGTCTCCTCGTTGTCTCTGAAACTTTAAGGGTGTTTCAATCACAAGTTATTTGAGATGCTCACTAAAGTGGTCCAGTAATAGCAAAGTGATAGTAGCCACTCTTAGACACATACAGCACATCTTGGTTTAATGGCTTTGAAGGACGTTAATGTAGACAGGATTTGGGTTGTTTGTCGACACTGGTCCAGACAAGAAACACTCTTCAGTGATGCTGTGATATCCATGTGATGGCAAAAGTATTTTTTTTTAAAAATAGGAAGGCTCACTTTTTGAAAACGGTAGTTGTAGGTCCCTTGCTGCTGTTGTCTTATAGGATTCCACAAGAAATTAATCATTAAATGTTTATAGCTCTTAAAGACGTCCATCTTAAACTATGAAGAAAAATCGGTTTGTGAATTGCCTCTTTTCATTGTGGCTTTGGCATGACTTTTAAAAAACTCAATAGTCTCAATGTTCTTGCTTTAAACTTAAATGATTATTCCATCATATTCTTTATATTTGAGGTACATTTTTGAATAGTGTTAGATGTTGGTGTTATATAAAGTAAGTCTGCTGTCACAACAGCAGTCTCCAGGCAGATATGTCATTTTACCAAAGAGCCAAACTCAGAGCAGTGAGTGGCTGGAGCTTGGTGTCGGGCCAGATGTTCTCTTTGAGACCTGACTCCAGAGAAACCTGACAGGCCCCATGTGTGTTGAAGAAAGCCAGCCTGACTCAGGGGAGGGTGAGGTCAGAAGGGGGCTAACAAAAAGGATTATTGGGTGTGCAGGTTGTGTGTGTCCCTGGGCTCTGCTCCCTGACTTCCACCCTGCTGTCTGCCTTTAATCCACCTCCCGCAATTGATTTGGTTTCCTCTGATGTTTCAGCATAGCTTCAATACAGGTGGGCCAAGTTATTCAGTGTGCACTGGAATTGAGACATGGCAGCTGTAAAACGAGTGACATGTAGGTGATTTGGAGCAGTTGCACAATTAGGTGGTGCATTCTTTTTAGCCTCTCTTTGTCACTGGTGATTCAGTCAATCTAAAAATCCTCGTACTTGAGTGATGAAGTGTTAAACTTGTACTTCACTGGAACTGTGAAAGCTTCAAATATTTATTATTTCTCCCTTGGAAGTGTTCTTGTTATTGCTGTAGAGGAAATGGATGGAGCAGCCGACAAAAGATAAGACACCATGCCATATAATCCACAATCACAGGCCTCTTATCTGAAACCAAATATTTGACCACGGCTGTTTGAATGTGTACGGCCTGATAAGTTGTTTTGTTTGTCCAGGACAGATAAACGTGAAAGGATTCGAGCGTAGCCACAGACAGATCATCGTTAGCCTCTTAACTCTCTGCTCCTTTCCCATCTAATAATGATGGCATGTTTAAAGTTCAAAGCAAAATAACTTAACTGAGGTGGCCCTAAGGTACGGCATTGCACACCTGTCCCTGTCTAATATGTTAATTAAAAGCCCTGGTAATTTCATTTCATTAGGGCTTCACTGTTAATCTGCTTGTTTGTAGTGCTTAGGTTAGCCCATAATAAGGCAGTGGTGGTCAGGTATTATGTTACCATGGCTTTTTCGTATGTAGAATACAGTAGCTATGGTCGAGGGGCTGTTCCTGTTTGTCACTTCAACAATAGAGCTTTGAAATGCACATTTATGGTGTTTTCTAGATGTGGTTACTTGTCCAATTTTTTTTTTCTTCACACAAAACAAAGCGTTGGTAATACTGGTAAGTAAGTGGAGCAGTCTGTATAATCTAAAAGAGCGACACAGCCTTTTAAATCTAATGGCCTTGCTTTACTTTAGAGACTGAAAAGGTCACCAGTTAGTGACGGTACAGTGAGTGACTAGGACCACTAATGGGCTTAGATGGAGCAGCACTGCTCGTGTTGCTGTGAGTGATGCCATATAGGCTAAACCTATTAGCTGTCGAGTCCTTAGGCACCTACTGAGCGTTATTGATCAGTCAATAACTGTTCATTTTGACATGACATTACACTACTTTGTGCTGTTTTATATGTCCATGTCAGTAATGCAAGCTGTCGTGTTGGGATGAAACGGTTACAGGTTTATTTCATAAACCATACTAATATTTTCCGACAGACATCAAATCCAGTATCAAACAAAAGTTAACAACACCCTAACCCTAACCCCTAACCCTAACCCTAACCCTCCCTAACCCCCTAGTCAGATGCAGGCAAAGAATGCAACATAGGTTTGTTTTGGGTCAATGAAAACATGGAGGAAGGCAATGACAGCACTCTAGAGATTTTTTTGGAATAGTCCACTGAGGACTTAGGATTTAATTTTTCATAAAAGTGTTGAGATAAACTTGATCGAAGGGGACAACACTTTGAGTCATCTTCATTACCACCACCCACTACTTTATTTTGAATGCAAGATAACACTTAGCCCTATACATGGTGTGGGGACTTTGGAATGGGGGAAAATGCCATGGTTTGTCTAGCTTTTAAACTGCACTCCGCTGCTACATACTTTGTTTGTCCGTGTGGTTTCATCAGCCAACAAACATATTTTGTTAATTTAAAATCCAACAGTCATCAAGATGGTTGTGAAAAGTTCATTATAACTTTATACTTTATAACTTCATAACATTTGATGTTAATGCACATTTGATATGGTTTTCATCTGACTAAAGTAACGTAATGGCAATTCTATTATTTTAATATTTATGCAAACAAAAAGTGGACAGTGCTTTTATGGATTTTAATATAAAACTTGAGGTGTGTGTTTCAGCACATTTTGAACATTTTCTGCACATTTTAACAATACCGCAACAATAAGTGAACATTTTGGCCACTGTAATTGTTATATGAAATTTTTATACCGTTTCATCTCTAATGTCATCTAGAAAAACGCCTGCATCTAGAAAAATGCCTGCACACCTGCAGTAGGACACGAGTCTGATTCCTGCATTGCCTTAGAGTTGGTTTGGCCTCTACCTGTGACACAGTGTGGATTTCACATTATTTAAAATTATTTTTTCCCTCACCATGTTGAAGGTTAAGAAAATTGGGCAAGCTGAAAAAAGTACTTTCAGTAAGAAAAAGAATTGCTAGTTGCAGCCGTTTGCAGCCCTAGTCAGAAGTAGTCTGTTTACATGCACGCTAGTAGTGTGTGTGTGTGTGTTTGTGTGTGTGTGTGTGTTACAACATCTTATCAGAAAAGCTTGACAGATGTAGCCAGCAAACTTAGATAATGTTGTAATCACATGTACAGATATCTGTTTACTCTGCACTCGAGTAGCAGTTTATTAGCTATATCTACTGTAATATTACAGCCCCGCAATAAATTCTACCCTCACAGGGGTTAAAATGTTCCGTTTTTTATTAAAGAGGTGATTCAGCTTTACAGTCATTTTGGAGGCGGTAGTTTCTCTACCCTCAACGATGTGTCCCGACTCCTAAGTATGATCAAAACTAGACTAGACTCCATAACTCCGATTGCATGTGAGGATCAACAAACTGAGTCTATAACAATGATCACCCAACAAGAAGAGCTTGGCAGGCGATGTGTTTACTTAACCAGCGCAAGCAGTGAAACAGAAAGAGGGATTTCCCCCGTGGGCTCTTATCATCTGGGAAGCAGACAGAAAATGTATCAGTTATCTTTGTCTTCCACTGCCTGTTCACAGAAATATTGAACTGCAGACTGCTATATATTCTCCACCCACCCTGTCTTCTCTACGGATTGATAACACTGTTGTGTTTTGGTCCTATTTGGCACAGAGAGATGTGCTGTGATCCCACTTCAGCCTCCTTCTGGGAATGTGGGAATGACATGCCTCAAATTGAGGATTAATGTGCCCGTATTTTGATCTTGCATGTTTGCCATACCACAAACAACAGACTCCCCCCGAATATATTCCTGTAATCACAAGTGCACAGTTCTTTCTAAAACTAGTTGAATTATCCTTGACCCAGTGAATGCCTCTGCCAGCTATTTTAGCACAATGATTAGTGCTTTTGTGTGACACCTGGTCTGTCACTGTAGTCACTGATTGGGTGGCAAAGTGAACTGGCACTGGGTAGGCGCACAGGGACAGACTGGCAACAGGCCAGAACAGATGGCTGCGAGTTTCACTTGCAACACAACACAGTGGCAGGCAGTAGTGGAGATAACACCTCTGTCTAATAATAAAAAATCCCTGGTTCCCTATGTGACCCCTTCAGTGCCTGCAGCCTTTTTAATTACATGTGAATTCCAGTCTACTGAGAGAGAGAGCTGGAGAGCTGTGATGGGATAGAGATGTTGTTAGACCATCAGCCCTGCTTTCCATCTCCCTCCCTCCTGACAGAAAGCTGTGGCTGACTGGTGACTCATCCTCACCATAAAGCAAGCTGGATCAACGGGCTACCTACAAAGTTTACCATTTAATTACTCCAGCCTCAAATAGATTTGTATTTGACATTCTACCACACATGCAGCCGAGTGGATTGGCAATGTACACCCGAATGATTGCAGTAAATGAATTATACCTTCACCTTCTACACAGGAACACCCAACTTCCTGGCCCATTCCTGCTGTTGAAAACATTGTCATCATTAAATATATATTATGTTGGCTGCTTGGATAAACCTCTCTTGGGATCTAATGACCTTTGACTAGCTTCCTTCCTTTCCCTCTATGCAGCATTTTTAGCAATGAGTAAGACTGCTGCTGCCTTGAACGTAAATGTCGGGGATGTAACGTAATGTCTGACCAATTACTACGTGTCAAGTTATTGATTGATTAGATGGAACACATGACTGGTTGACCATTTGTTACCGCCTTCCCTTGCTGGTATGCTCATTGGTTCAGAATCCCCCGAAACAAGCATATTGAAAGGTGTGTTCAGAAAATAAAATGTCAGATTTGTAACATTGGAAACCTTACACAGTAAATGTGACTACAAAGCAGTAATTACGCAGTTTTGAATCTTAGTTTTTTCCTTTTTTCTTACATTTTTTTAAGACACGTTGTTGTTGTTGTGTCAGGTGGCGTCACACCTAATGGTCCGGTTCCTAAATTAAACAAATGCAAGGATGATGCTTTGTTTCAGTTTTCCAACTAAAACAGTTTTCACAAAGAAAATATTGTTCTATTATTGGTCATACAGTCTGTGGGACGAGTGCAACAGAGTGTTTATACATAGTGACATTTACTTTTACTACAAAAATCTGAATACTTCTTCCACCATAGTGCACATAGGCTATAACCTCCACAATAAGATGCACAGCCCTCTACTGCCTTGATTTTATTGGTTAGATCAATCATCTGACCATCAGGACAAAAGGGAGAGATAATGTAACATGGCCCGCACGGTCAAAATAACCTAAACTTACCAGATGAGGAACTGTGGCTATTCACGACAGTATGATGAACTAAACATGTTGCTGCAGGGTTTGTCCCTCTCTTTGTACGGATTAAGATACTGGACATCTCATTTTGTCATGAGTCCAGGTTTGTCCCCTGGCAGTCGACACCACATCAGAAAAAGAAAATGTTTTTTTGTTTTTTTTAAACCAATGAAATGACAAATACAATAATACCCTTCCTGTTCGTGTGAATGATGTTCACACCAGAAATGAACTGCACCACCACTTGACAGCGGTCCGAGACCAAAGTGCTGCGTTAACATAGACCCAAACGAGCTGCGCCGAGGGGACAAACGCTCCAGGGTTGGTTCAGCTGGCCTAAACAAGGCTGGTGTGAAGCCGCCCCCAACACCACAGTTGTGCTTGAACGTGATGAGCCCTTGTGAATCATACTTGCCTAGCAGGGAGTGCCTGAATGAAGTCAGTGAGTGTTGCGGAGAGGCTCTCAAGGAAAGTGGGCGACTGGATAGCTCTTTATTTGCTTTGTCTTTCGTCCCCTGCTTTGACTCTGGCTCAGACTGATCACAATTTAATGCAGCGGGACTGGGAAAAGTGGGTCAGGAGGAAGTTTTAGCGAACTTGGCTGGAGAGTTGTTGACTTTTTCGCAGTTGCTGTAGAGGCAGGGTGGAAGGGGAGGTTTTAGAGGTCACAAATTGTTTCTGACCTGTGAAAGAAAAATGGGATAGAGCTTGTGTCTGGTCTTAGCCTTTTATATTGCTCGGTTTTGATTTATTCATTTGCCTCTGCGTTGTACAAGATACGCCTGACCTGATAGGTGTCCACGGAGACCCTCTGACCTAGGTGTTTTGTGTGCTTATTGTATCCTTTTTTACCTCATCCGTTCTGGATCCCAGTGTGACAGCTCCCTACTATTAAAAAGCCCAGTGTGCCATTCAAAATGCATTTAACTTCTTTAGAGGCGTATGTAGGTATGTTTCTTACTTGTTTTATTTGCTAATTAACACTTGGCAGTGAGTCACGTAAGCCTCTCTATTCAACTGCTGTGTAGCAGCATGCTGAAACAGGGTTGACTGAAGACATTTAACAGCACTATAGCTTGTCAAAGCATCTGTGCCATGTCACTTTCCATAAAGAATTTGCTCATAAAACTGACAATATGAGTCCTGATTTAGCAGTAGTGTGGTGCATCACCCATTCTCAACAAGTCATAGATTTGACGACCAGGGGTACCAAGCTGAATAGAGTAGGGTTTGATTATTGAGTTGCTGTGTATGATCTCTGCAGACCGAAGAACGAATAAAGACACAAAATATATAAAATGTGACAGCAGGGAGTGCTGCTTTGTTGGCCATGCTTTTCGTTGCCAGATGCTACAGCGTGTCATGAAGGTGTGCTCACACTGTGTTAGTCATACCACTAATCTGTTTCTTTTTTCTCCCATTCTGTCTCTTCTCCACAGACTCTGCAGCCTCACACTGAAAAAGCTGGTTGTCCTCAAAGAACTGGATAAAGAGCTAAACTCCCTGTCTATAGCTGTCAAAATACAGGTGGGTGGGTTAATCTCCTTCATGCGAGAGTAACCGGCTCAATTGCAAAACATTTGATAGCCGTGTGCCATGTTCTGGACTCCTCGGCTCACTGTTTCTCTATTCTTTGCCGGGGCTGTGCTCTGTTGAACATGATCACAAAGCCTAGGCGATGACAAGACATGCTTCTAATCCTGGCGATTGATAAAAACCTCTTTAGCTGCACAGGAAGCCCTGGTGAGTCACATCCACTCAGGTGCTTTAAATGGCAGACCAGCATTACCACTTTAAGCAGGAGCATTAGCACCGTAAGACGAACTGTGCATCTTACATTGATTGCTAATGCATTCTTGTGACTACGGGTGTGCAGTCCTAACATGTGTTGCCTAATCTCAGGATTGTTATTGAAAATGTATCTTACACATTTTAGTCACATCGCCTATGGTATAAATGCCAAATTAAAAAGCACATAGAAAAACTTGCCATTACTGGAGAAAAAAACATTCCCATTCTCTGAGTACCCTTTGGAATACTTTGGAAGTATTCCTAGAACACAGTGAGTTTTTTTAAAAACGTGGGATAACAAATCTCCCTCGCAGAATAATGTTTTGTTTGACTGACTTATTGTTGGCAGAGAGTCGGATGGGTTGTTTTAACTTGTGTAGCCCTGTCAGTGTCTTTGTGTCTGTGTATTTTAGTGTGTATGTACTTGTATGGGAGATAAAGACGAAACTGCAGCTGTGATTCCTTGATATTTCAGTATTGTGTAATTGATATTAAACCATATTGCATTCTTTTTGAATTTGATCATAGTCATGGAAACCTACACTCCTAGTGTTGATTTAAAATAGCTGTCAACATCATAGACTTGACTCATCTGCAGTGGCACAGTGCTTGTACTCTGCCTTTAGTCTGCAGACAGGCCTCACGGTTTTAAAACACACTCTCAGCGGTAAGCCTAGCAGTGGTTGTAAAGATGATGGTCCACTGCTTCTCAAACAGTTGATCCTGAGAGAGAACTAGGGCCAGCGAGTACACTTTAAGTGTACACAGACACACACGAGTACGTTGCCTCGAGGTGGCCATGTGGTAATAATTCTTAGAGGAAAAAGACATTCAAACTTTCTTCACTGCAGTTGCCCAGAAAATCCACACCCAAGAGAATTTTAGAATTAGACTCGCCTAAAAGTGAGAGAAGAGGGGGAAGCCAACTTCCTCCATTACCTGAACCTGAAAGACTGGGCTCCTCTTCAACAGAAGTCTGAGCGAGCTTTCTTATTACCCATCAGAGAAAATCTAGTATGTAGCCATTACACAGCATGTTTGATTCATCAACACAAGGACAGTAGATATGAGTAATCACAACAGTATATTATGATATGCAGGAGTGTTGGGCAACTGTATAAGTAAATAAAACATGAAATAGCAAGAACGTCTGCAAGAGCAATTATCAATTCTACCTTACAAAACCAAAAGCTAACATCTGGCCTTCCTGTAGAAGTGATTGTATCATAGAAAGTGTCATTTCTGCAGGAAAAAAATGACTAGTTGGTGAGATAGCCTTAGTAACAGCCAGTTTACCCACCTTTGCCTGTTTCCTGCAGTTTAAATCGGTTAAATGAATCAAAGCTGAAACTCCTGCACCTTTGTAATTAAGTTTGTTATATCACATAAATAACTTGCTAAATAAAGAAAAAAATTAATACCAGATAAATTAACCAACTGGAGTAGCAACAGCTGCCATGGCTGCAGCCTCTGACTCTAGTTTAGTGGAATAGAGGTTAGACTTCCTTTTATGTACAGTCTTTGACGGTGATTAATACTCATCATAAAAGGCATGGAATTAACGTTTTGCGACTTACATAGCTGTTTCACAGTTTGGCTATATATCTATAGTTACCACTCTTTGCTTTCATGCCTCAGTAATTGACCTTTTTTCTGTCCCACTGTCAATATTGTCCCCCTCATTATGAAATGTAATTTTATGCAGTGCTGGCTATTCTGTTTAAAGCGAAACAAATCATCACCTCCTTTACTGTCATCCTGAAGGAGAAAGCAGGCAACCAAGTGTGGCTTTATCCATGAGCTACGTTGTCTCCGGAGCGTGAAATCTCTCCATTTCTGCTGAGCCACCCTAAGGACAGCCGAGTGAAGCTCTGTTCACCACAGCTCCGGAAGTGGAGCATTAAATGCAATTTCCAGCAGCAAAGAGAAGGGAGAACAGAGACGCTGTGAGGATAAAGAGACAGTTGGAGACGATGACAGAGGAATAAGAGGGTTTTGTTTTCAGACAGTGAATGACAAAGCCTCATTACCGCATGTCATTGGTTCTCTGTTCCCCATACAGTGGCCGTCTCTTTTCTCTCTTGGTCTCATCAGGTTGAGTGGCCTGCATGCACGCACAACCCTTGTAATGGCTAACCATTTGGATGCCCTCCCAGAGCCACAGCAGAAGGGATGATGAGATTGCAGTTTGGTCTCGAGGAGGCTCTGTATGTTCCCTGACTATCACCCTGGAGACCGCTGGGTCACTTCAAGTAGCTCTCTCAGACAAACCGCTGCTACATTTTCTGTACATTAGGTTGCAGTGCGGTATGCTACTACATGTGCACCACATGACATGTGTCTTTTGTGTGCAGTTGCCTGAGGTTGTAGCCAGACACTGGTGTCAGCTGGATTATGATAGGAAAGGCAATCCACATTTCAGCGCAAGTCGCTGTGCAAAGCACTTCCATTTGCAGCACACTTAGATATGATCCAATTTTGTGTGTGTGTGTGTGTGTGTGTGTGTGTGTGTGTGTGTTGGGTTAAAGCAGAAGCCTCAAAATGCCTTTAAAACCTCTTTAATACAATTGCGCAGTGAGCTCTTGTCTGAGCCTAAATCTCTTCCTGTCGTGGCTCCAAACAGGGGGAGCCACTTTAGAGAATTTAACATGTCCAAAAAAAGTAACCTTGAGAAGAAGTGTAAAGTTGAACTTGTTTTCCCACAGGTTTGTGGAGCTTGGTAGAGTAGAGGGGCTGTAACCCCCCCCCCCCAATCTGGCCCCAGAAAGACAGTGGAGAAGCTTGTAGAAAGAGGGCAAAAGGGGGATGAGGGGGGGGGCAAAGGACATTGAGTACAAGCTTTCCTTGCCAAGGCTCTGTATTGTTAATGCATGTCAGGCAGTTTGAGAGTGCTCAGCTTTTGTATCCTGATTCATTATACCAGCTTCTAAGCATGAGAAAAGAATGCATACAGCGTCTCTTTGTGGAGCTCAAGTTAGTGACAAGATCAGACTCAGACAGAGATTTACCCTCTTTTTTTCTTTCTATGCAAAGCAAGAGCTGTAGCTACTGTCAAAGGTACTGTCAGAATGACCTCTTCTCAGGAACACATTGAGTCATTAGGCTGGATAGAAAAACAAAGAAGATTATTACAACTGAAAGCTTTATGCTAAATATTCTTTGTTCCCTTTTGTTCTTCCGAGCTTTGTTTCTGTTCACTCAAGCTTCATTTCATGCACTTTAAACTATTAACACTGCAGTACAGGTTGTTTTTAAAACATTCCTTCACTTTGTTGGGTAGGCTTGAACACAGTGTTATGTGTTCTCTGAGTATTGCATGCTTGTATAATAACAAGTTTGTAGACTTGGAACTTAATGCAAGATGTTGAACTGTATTAGAAATGTCTGAATAATTAATTAAAATAAAAACTTAGATCTGGCAAGCATCTCTTGTTAAATATTGGCATATTACTCATTTAGGGATGAGAAAATAACCCATATATCTACATTTCTTAAATATATAAATAAATGGTTATACAATGGTTTATTGTATAACACTAGCATTGTTTAGCACAGCAAGCATCTGTGGCCATGAGCTAGAGCACCCTTTATTTTCTGCTGCTCACTCAGTGACAGTGAACTAGGAAAATAGGTAGTGGAAGTGGAGGCGGACATTGAGAAATCAGATCCCAAACTGACCTTTTTCGTAAACCGTGTGATCTAGACAAATCTATTCCTGATCATGAAAATGCTGGCACGCTTTGTGCAACGCAAGGCAGGGAAATGCTGTGAACAGGGAGCCAGCCCGTCACAAGGATGACGGAGACAGACAAATGACTTCATACCTTGAACCGTACCACATACCATACTATTTAAAGTTTCCAGTTTTCATCTGCTGCTTTCTTCGCTGTTGCTGCTGTTGATTATTTGGTTGATTGGAGGGAGTTGATCACTTGAAGTGCGGCTATGTACTGTATGCCGTTTTTGTTGGCTGTGACAGATTCTCGCAGTTCTATTGCCGTCTGTGGATCACAAGGCCTATGGACATTTGTTGGCCTTGTTTTCTTGACTGTAAGTTTTTGTGGATTTTCCTCGGCCTGCCCTCTCGATCATCTATTCACTCTGAGTTGGCAGGTGTGATTAGATGAATTAATAGAGTAAAAATATAGAAATTACAAAACTCCCCTTTGTTTGCTGATATGAATACATAGTTATTTAGATGCTATGCAATAAGTTAAGTAATCATGCAAGTGTTGCCGCTACGGAAGCATAGCTGCGTTTTTGATTAAAGCTAACACCCTCTAATATCACGTGATGATTCCTCAGCACACACCCAACCATTTAATTTGGTATCTGTTACATGATTTAGCAGCTCTGATGACATTAGGATCCAATGTCGTACCCACTGCATCGGACTATTGAAGAGTTTCTCCCCAGGGAATTAGGCCAGATACAGGATATCCTTACCGCCCCATGCTGCACATCAAGTGTTACTTAATTCTACTGGCAAGTTTAGCAGATACCTGAACTAATCTCTGAGGACTTACGAAATTTTTACAGCAGTCGATGACTTGCCAAATATATTACACAACAGATGCCTGTATTCAGCACTCACAGCTTGACACTGAATCCTGAAACCCGAGAGCTGACAAGCTGTTTCTGTTCTCACTCTTTGATTCCCTGTTTCAAGATAATAAGAGGCAGCATAAGATGCTTGGTTGAAGAATGAAACTGTAACTTGATGAGGCACGTGATATACACATAGGTGGCTCATAAGAGAAACATGCTAGAGCAGAGACAGGTCCCTTTGAGGATACACTGTGGCCTGGTGTCCTTACATTTGGAAGAGACTCCACAACCTGTGGCATTTAAATCCCTGTGCTGTTTGTGCCAGCCACCAGAATTAGCTTAGGTGATAAGTCTTTCTCAACCAGAATAGTAAGCATTAGATAAAACTAAATTTGGTTTTGATTAGCAGCCTGAAACAGTGGCTGTTAATTTCTAATAGAGGTCCTTGCCAACAACATACAACCTAGCAGCAGCTATAAATGTCTCTAAATATATAGTCAAACATAGTCAGTAATAAATATATAGTCAGTACAGTCAAAGTTCCATCTGTACCAATGTACAACTAGTGGTACCAGTTGTTCCTAAAAGATGCACAGGGTAGCAGTGGCTTAGAGTTTAAAGCTTGTGACTAGGTTGTTGCTGGTTTGAATATATGTCAGCACAAGCTCTTGACATGTCCAAAAAAAGTAACCTTGAGAAGAAGTGTAAAGTTGAACTTGCTATGTCCCTAAGCAGGGCATCTCACCTCTCTTTCATTTGTTCTAGTAGCACTGTTCTCTAGAAAGCAGCAAAGGAAAGGAGGACTGTTTGTACTAGGCTGGCTCAAGGTGTGATACTGCATAAATGTGTGAATATGAAGCAGGCTGGTACTCGAATAAGGCTTGCACACTCAGTCACTGTTGTCTGGATAGATTGTCTTTAAAAAAAACAACACATAAGATGAGGGATTGTGGGGAATTTTCTTTCATTCCAAAGAGGACATATTGAATTTAAATGAGTTTGCACCCCCAAATCTTACAATTTTGTCATTTTCATACTAGAATAGATTTATGCCAATTTCAAGCTAGCAGGCAAAACAAACAAGTCTTATATGTATAATTTTTTATATGTAATATTTATTGAGTGTGCTTACAATGAAATTCTTTGCTTTACTTTGTATTCCAGGGTTCTAAGCGTCTTCTGAGATCAAATGAGTACGTCCTCCCACCCAGTGGACTGATGGAGACAGATCTAGAGCTCACATTCTCACTACAGGCAAGCACTCTGGCATTATACTGTGAATTGTCACACTGATATGGCAGTTACTTGACAGGCAGGATTGTGTTGAAACCTTTATGCACACTGGTGCCCTTTTTTGAACTCCCTAGCAAAAGTGTTAAGAACAAAATATCCATGCGTATATTATACATGTGTGTTTACAGAATTTTGTGGAGATGAAATCATGTCGTTTTTTTGGTCAGAAGAGGCGTTAACTCTTGTTGTAGGGGGACAGCAAGTGCCGTTGGCTCTGTTGTTCAAAACATTTTTCCAAGTACGACTTTTACTCTAAAGTGGCACATTTTTTTATGACAAACATTGTCATAAAAAAATGTGCCACTTTAGAGTAAAAGTCGTACTTGGAAAAATGTTTTGAACAACAGAGCCAACGGCACTTGCTGTCCCCCTACAACAAGAGTTAACGCCTCTTCTGACCAAAAAAACGACATGATTTCATCTCCACAAAATTCTGTAAACACACATGTATAATATACGCATGGATATTTTGTTCTTAACACTTTTGCTATTTCAGATATGAAATAATAAAATGACATTGCATGCATGCTGACTATTTGCGGACTAGAATAGCTAGATGGCTATTGAGGTGAAATAAGCCAAGACAGGTGAACAAAACAGACATGAAGTTAGTAGATGAAAAAAACACACAAAAATCAGAACCAAAAAGGCCCAGCCAAAATCCCACTGCTTTTGAGTGAAACCTACAAAAAGTGTGGGGCAGTATTGGACATGAACATTGCAGCAGCGGTGTTCAACCAACTTGTTAAACTTGATCTTACAACATATTTTTGTGTGAATATTATATAGACCAAGAATGAAGATCGTGTTCTGGCAGGTGGAGACAATGTGACTCCAGAGGAAACAGACCAAATGTGAGGATTAAATACTCAAAGTCTCAAAGAGAAATTTAGTTCTGAGGGTGAGGTGCAGAGTCATAATGAAGGTTCACCATCAGTTCAGCCACAGTGCAGCAGACAGACTACAGAAATGTTTTTTTTTAATAGTACATGCAGTAATGCAAAATGTTACACCGATTTTGTTGGTTCATTGCTGGCATCTGAGTACAGTGACACTGTCTGTATTTTTACATGAACTTGAAAAAATAAAACAATAATGATTGCGATATAAATTTCTCCAAAGAAGGTTAAAATTAAGGGCAACTGGACTTGGTTGAATATTGATCATGAACCAAGTCCAATTGCCCTTGATTTTAACCTTCTTTGGAAAACTATTACCTGGACGACTGAGAACCTTCACAGACACTATCATTTTCTCAATAACAATATAACAAATGTTCAATTAATGTTTGATTTTATTCATTTGAATCACAAACAAAGTAGCACTTCATTTTTCTATTAAGATATTTAGTTTGTTGAGGAAAAGGGACTATAAAAATATTTTACATATATTTTACTCATGCAAATTTGTTGAATTTTTAAAAAAAAATCATAATTGTTTTGAATGTTGTACCGCGTGTCGAGTGATTCACTGTTTGGCATCAAGTGTTTGTTGCCAAACAGTAACCATAAACTTTCACACAGGAGCAAAAATCAGCCTTTAAACTTTAAAGACATAATGATTTGACATTTATCGTGATAACATTTTTGGCCGTGTCCATCCAGCCCTAGGTGTATGTGGTATCTCTACATTATCAGTTTATCAAAGAGGAAGGAACTGAAGATGAAAATAAACAGTGAATGCATGCAATCTTGTTTTATTATTTCAGTTTTAAGGTTTCTGTTTTCTGTTGTTGCTCATAGCAGGTCACTATAGAAGAACTGTTTTTCTTACAGAGTATCAAAAACAAGGTGTTGAAATGAGTCTCCATGTGAGGTTTCATCTAAAGGCTGATGAATATATAATGCGGCCTGCATTGTTTATCTGACTTTGTTTTTGTTATTTTCAGTACCCCCATTTTCTGAAGAGGGATGCCAACAGACTGCAGATAATGCTGCAGAGGAGGAAACGCTACAAGAATCGAACCATTCTGGGCTACAAGACTTTAGCTGTGGGAGTTATCAATATGGCCGAGGTACAGCGTGGTGTCTCAACTGGTGCATTGCTTTCAGCTGTTTAATTTCTCTTGAGAAACATGTCATTTGGCTCTGAGCTTGTGATTGCTCTTCTCTGACAGTGATTGACATGGCTATTAGTGTCTGTGTACCATGTCTCGGTTGCCAGAGAGAGGGCCTCCTGTGTTACACATGATTTCATATGATTCATGCTCATCACACATACTGTTGTGTGAGATTATGGGCCATCTGGAGCTGGCTTCATATGCACTTTTCTGAAAACAGTACATTTGCCCATGCTGTGCAGAAATAATGGACTAGGAGCTGCTATAATGCCCCTGATCCTGGTCCATGCAGTGGGGTCTCGGGTTGTTACGTCAGACTATATATTTGGCCACTCGGCCATCAAGATGCATTGAAATTGCTGGCTGGATTACAGTAAACAAGTGACAATTTGGGCTTTGTAAAGCAGATACGGATCAATTAAAATGTCTTGCTCAGGACATAATTAGACAGAGATTGAGACATAACTATTGAGTATCACACTAATTTGGCATGGAGAAACCCACATTACACACTCCAATTCTGATTACAGCAGCTGATGCGCCCATTCATGCTCAAAGTTACTTGAAGGCAGAAGCCCCAGGACAGGAATTGACTTTATCTGAAAACAAGACTAACGCCTGATTACATTTTAAAATACCACTCAACTGCGGTGTTGTTTTGGTGCTTGCACTGTGAAACAACTCACAGACTTAGATTGACAATAAAGCGAGATTGGCCATTATTGGATCCAGTGAGGTAATTATGTTGTCATCTGCTGTAGAGTAAACTGTCGTGCCCTCATTCTGAATATATGGGGGGCATTATGTGGGAGGAAGTCACTTATTAGACTTTGCATGCAGCATTCAAGTGCACCCCTGCCAGTGTTTGAGCAAAATGAGCCCTACTCCCTGTGCAGCCATTCATCAAGTGAAATATTGAAAGTACCCCCTAGATAGAGCTTAGAATGAAAGCTCATCCCTTCTCATCTTATTCAAAACAGTTTATGTAATTTGTGTCATAATGTTTAACTGGATGATACAAGCAAATTGGCTCGGCTCATTTGGACATTCACAAAGGAAAAGCAGCGTTGTGTTAATGGAGAATTTATTTAGAGAAAGCTTTGCTGTCAGCTTGTGATCAGTCAGTAAATCTCTGCGAGCATAAAGAAGTGTAACATCTCAGCATCTCCGCTAAAGAGGACGTGATGTTTATCCAGATGAAATCCATATATCAAGTTCTGAGTTGTATGTATTCAAGAAAAAGTAACATTATCAGGAACATTGCAGGGGAGGGATCAAATGAAACTAAAGCGTCTTGTGTAGATTGGTTTAAAGCCCATTTTGCATTTGAGCAGATTCTTAAAATCAACGGTTAATCTTCCTATGTCCAGGTGATGCAACACCCGACAGACGGAGGACAGATTCTGGGTCTCCATAGCAACGTGAAGGAGGCGCCAGTGCGCGTGGCGGAGATCAGCGTGTACTCTCTGTCCAGCCAGCCCATCGACCACGAGGACGGTAGCGGCCAGGCTGGCCGCAAGACCAAAACCTCAGGTGGGCACAGCCATCTCCTGTCCCCCTACATGGGTCTGTTAGACAGGCGTGTACTCATGCTGCCCAGCCAGATCCTGTCTGTAATTTCAGCCTTCGCCCTCCAGCCAGCCCTCCGTCCACATGGCTCTTATTTTTGAACTTGAGGACAGAATAAACTCTATTAATCCTAAGCCAACCTATGGCCAAGGATATGTTATTCTCTTCAGCTATGGTAGTAATGTTGATTTAAGAGTTGAACAGATTTATGGCCCTATTACCTTACACTGTTCTAATTCTGGATGAGGAGAAATGTTGAACCCTGCTCGGACTCCACGCCTTCATCTGCTATGCGGATCCCTCGCTGTTCTGGATGTTATTAAGGAGACCACGCAAACATAACAGATGAGCTCATGCACCAAGTATTAAACTAGTGTCACACTGAGGGAAGGAAAGATGTTTATCTTTCCCCTCTCTGCAGTGATCCTTAATAACATCCATCCCATCTAAGAACGTAGAACAGGATGTTTCACAGGCAAACTAAAGTCTGAATTTGCTGTTAAGAAAAAAAAAAAGATCTTCCATCACCTGATCTGTCCTCAGCCATCAAACACGCAGTAAAATCTGCCTCTTAAGGAATGTGGCTGTTCAGAGCAATAAAATCTGCTATTAAACAAAAGAATGATAGTAAAAAATGTTTCAACCACCAAAATGTCATTAAAACTTAATCAGAATGTGAGACATGATCACAAAAGGAGCTCTGCAATCTGATTTGCATATAATAAGAGTTTCATTACATTTCAGCAATCAAATTTAGCATTTAATTACATGCACAGAAAATGTTTCCCCATTCATTACATTATTCTTGTCAAGCAGTCAAAAGAATTCATTACTGATGAACTCTAGAATAGGACAGGAAGTTGAACAAGTCTATCCACACAAAATTAAAAATTGTGTTTGGGCTCAGCCTGATATTTGTGAAAGTACAAACTATACTGAAAGCATCTTTTTCATTATAATAGAATTATACTGTTTTGTGTATTTATCACATTTTGCCTTCCAGTCGCGGTGTAAGATTGGTTTTAACTAGTGGATTTCACGTTAAGTTTAGGAGGGTATGATATCACTTCAAACTAATTGCTTCCTATAAGAAAATTTCATCAGAGTTTCAGCAGTAATAAGACAGTGACCTTAGCATTCTGCTCGTCTCTTTCCAGGTCACCACCTCTCAGTCCAAGTTTTGAAAAGACTTCTGTGGGGAAACTTGCAAATGTGAAGCTTTACAGATGTACTGCCACCTGATGCTGTGATGTCATGTCATGCTAGACATGTATCTCTGTATTTTGATGTTTTTCTGTGTGTGTTTCTGTGCTTGCCTACCTCAGACCGCTCCCCAGACATGGATAACTATTCAGAGGAGGACGATGACAGCTACTCGTCAGAGCAGGAAGCCAGCGATGATGCAGTTCATGGCCAAGTCAGTGCCAGAAAGTGCTTAGGCGCCAACAAATCTGCAATATTTAGTGAAATTAAATACATACAAGAAATTCATTAATTAAGTAGTTACATATACTAGTAATGTTATATAAGAAGAAATTCAGCAGATTTTGACAGAAGCAGTTGTCCTTTCAGAATATTTTGTTATTATAGTAATGTGTTTTCTACATTTAGCTTAAATGTATGCAGGTAAAAATGTAGGGGCAATGATATTGCGATTTCAGGTATTTCATCCACCCTCTCTGTATTTCAGGATCTTTATGATGAAGATGATGAGGTCAGGAAGCCCAAGAAACCCCGGAGGAAAATGATCCGGACCACCTCCATGACCAGGGTTAGTTGCCTTCTTTTTTTCCCTTTTTTTTAATGCTTGCAAATCATTGACTTTGAGAATAGCCTAACTCAAGATCTGTGTTTGCTGTTGTACAAGCTTTTAAGGGAAAGCACACACTGTGTTCCATGTGTTCAAGCCATTAGGACGTGGATGAGCATGTAAATGAACACTGTGCGTTCACTGGGCTGATTCTAATGGCCTTTACATAGAGTGGCTGTGAATGAGTAATCCAGTGGACAGTTACTGGTAGAACTGATAAGCCCGAGCCCAGCTGTCATGCATATTTAATTGTGACAGTTATTTCCTTTTCAGGGGGTTCTTCTCATAATTGCATGTTTTTTTCCTGTTACAGCAACCTAACTTTAAGCAGAAGTTTGTGGCCTTACTGAAGAGGTTCAAGGTAACAGATGAGGTGAGTGCGAAAAGAATAATTGACTTTTTTTTAATTGACAGACAAGAGAACACGGTCCATGTCAAAGCAAATGCTGTGGGGAATGTTAGTGGGGTACAGCATCCTTCTAAATGCCCCCGACTGGAATTTCCTCAGTCCTTCTGTTAGGAAGCTTTAGTAAGTCAGTTGTTAAACATATGAGTTATTAAATTGCCCTGAGGAAAGGAGAAAACAATCTCAGTATTGACGGTCTAAACAGCATTTTGCACCATCACTGCTAATGCTCTCCTGACTGGAGGAGAATCACATGAAAAGAAATCACTGCCACAACAGAGGTACAACCATCATTATGGTGCTAGGCTGCATTACCGCTGTTCTCATGGGTGTATGATTCATACATCGCCATTAGCAACGATTCGTATGCGGAATCCATTAACAACCTTATTCTCTACCACTTAATCTTAATGATTAATGTAGGCTTATGTTCTTGTTCTTTTGAATAAATGTTTCTGTGAATTCTACATAATGGCTTGCAATCACGTCATCAGCAGGACGGCGACCATTTGTGTTCAACAACCCCTACATGTCCATTAGTACATAATCTGTGTTTGGCCATTATAATGATAATAATCTCCAATGAACTGTGAAAACTATAGGAATAATTGAGATCACCTCATTTCTCCTTTCTTTCTGATGACCGTCCATAGATTGAATGTACAAAAAATTAGGTTCTAGTTTTAAATATGTTGGTTTTCAGACCTTTTTAGTCATCCCTTTAGGTATATATGTACTGTAACTATAAACATTGAGACCAAATAGACTTGTGTGGGTGATTTAACCTAGTGATGAATACAAAGGCCTCTTGGCCATCTTGAGTTTTGCTGGATGATACAAGAGGCTCCAGGTGGCTCGATGATCTTTTTATCAAGTTCCCTGTCTCTAATCCCTTCCTTGTGGCTGGCCAGTATGCAGGGCTACAGCTCTATAAATACATAGCCAGGAGGAGGAGAGGGGACAGACTGTGTTTATCTGCTCCCCGCCAGCTTCTGCACTTATGGAGTGGCATTAATCACCTGATTAGTCCACAAGCCTGCCTGTGTGCAGTTCCTATGATATACATCCCCACTGTGCAGCTGGCAGACCAAGGCTCAGCACCTTAGCTCTCCTCTAGCACTCACTTACCTTTTAATTGGCCTGCTTAGGACCAAGGCAGGGATGTATTTATAGCATAGATTTCCTCATTTTATAGCCTTCTCTGTTTTTGTTCATTCTTTGAGCTCCATTAGCTAAGTTGTGAAAGTGATTGGCTAATGCACAGCACCAGTCATTCCCTACAGTTATTTAATCCATGGCCATAATTACAAATCCATGATTACAGTGTACTAAGGTGTTAATAATGTGTCTCTGTGCGGAAAGGTCCTGGACTCTGACCCAGTCGACCAGACCCAGGAGGTGGAGGAGGATCTGGACTTACTCTACGACAGTCTGGAGGTGTACAACCAGAGTGACAGTGGGCCAGAGATGGAGGACAACGAGAGCGTCCTGAGCACGCCCAAGCCCAAACTCAAGTATGTCCGTACTCTTCTTCTCACAAAAGTGTCTAATATTTCTAGATATTGAATTATTTCAGTTCACAACCTGTAATGCAAATTTCTGTTTTCAGGCCATTTTTTGAAGGGATGTCTCACTCCAGCTCCCAGACAGAAATTGGAAGCATACACAGCCAGAAAAGTCAGCCGAGAGAGCTGTCATGTCCTGTAAGTTGATCACCAGGCACTCTATTAACAAACCCATCATGTCTTTCAGTCCCACTGTGTACCCATAAAGTTCTGCCTCACAGTTGCTGGAGATGTTCTTTTTGTAAATGGTGTTATGTAAAGGAATTGCCCCTGGGCACTGTCTAAATATCTGGCAGTCCTTATTGTGGTTCAGGGATTCCCAAGGGCCGTGATACTACTGGCAAGATATTCTAAGCATGTGCGCAGTGCGGCCCACCAGCTCCCTCCCGTTCAGAATTGGATGGGGGGCATACAGTCCTTACGTTATTCACCTCTACAGCCTTCCAGTATTTATAGGGACTGACACAGAATGACCTCTCCACCACCACCAACACACACACACACACACACACAGACACAAATATGCTCAGAGAGAAGATTGGATGGAGCAATCCCCGAACTCCTACTCAGAGATTTATGGCCCATTGGAAACAACAAGGGCAGAGAAAGAGCCATGTTGAGTCTGATGGTGAGAGAGAGAGAGCTGTTTATAAATATCTGGGAATCCATTTTAGCCTGTAATAAAACAGCTTGCAGCATTTCAGACTTCTATAGCCCTCCATTTTGCTCAATAAATTTCTCCAGTCAAACTTTAGAAACACGTCTTGTAGGCAAAATGGAACGTCTTTGATCTGGTATTAAAATGCATTGAGCTAGATGTTATAAGATGCATTGAAACACTTTTAGTCAAGCAAACTTGAGCACACAAGTGTGTCAGTTATTCTTTTGGGGCTTGTGTCAGCTGTCGTGAAACGTACAGAAGCTTTTACAGCTACCGCTGTGAAATTAGTCATGTTACCATATAATATAAGAGGTGGTCAGTCTTGACCTGTGGGGACGGGGCAAAGCACTCCCATTTGGACCTGTGAGATTTTGTCATTTATATTCTCCAGAGAAGTGACTGACCTCCATATTTAAAAATGGTCCTAATGTGTGTTTACCCTGCAGAGTGGAGACTTTCTGACCGTGGACAGATGTAAAGTGCAAGGGGCCCGGTATCAAGATGACAGCATCACAGACACAACTGTTGGGGTATGTTTTTGGAACAGCAGTACTTGTATTTTACTTTTGTTTCCTAAACTAAATCTCCCTTGAGCATCTCTTTCTCAGCTTTTTCTTTTCCAACCCCCTACCCTCTCCACTTGAGTGCCCTTTCCTCCCATGGGTCTTTGTTGTTTTCCAAGAAAAAGCAAAGAGGGAGGGAGTATGCAAGGGCAGGCACAGTCATCCATTATGGATCAGTAAAACAGACAAGGCAGCCCCATGCTGGATAAATCCTGACTGATGAGGATCGAAAGGGGGGCGTTTGTGTTTGTTGTTGCCTGTCGGGTCAGTCTAACCTTGTTCGTCTAACCCCGGCTCCCCTCTGAGCGCCGGGCAGCCGGCTCGGCCCACCGCTCCACTAACCCATTTCAAACGGAATATCTGAGCTGCAGGAACAGTGCATCCCCAACCACCTGCTACCATGACTTTTTATCTCTTCTGTCATGGTGGGCTCGCATCATTATCTCCAACCTCAACATGTAAGCTCAATTATTCACCATGCCAGCCACCTCTCTACCTCCCATCTCTTTCAACTCCTGCCCTTAAAATGCCGGCTGCGGACACTCCGCACACAAAACAGAATCCAGAATGTCCCTGAGAGAGAAACTGATGTGGTTTGATGGGTCATGACGATGCCTGTGTTGTATGATAAACATCAGTATTGTCCTCTTACAGCCCTCTTGGCTCATCTTTGCTCCCCCCCTTTCGCTTCAGGAGCCAGAGAATGACGACAGCGGGCCGGGGCCGGGGGAGGTGAGCAGCTGGGATGTCAACACTGAACGGAGCACTGTTGGCAAGCTCTGCAAGACAGAGTCCCAAAACCACATGTCTCCCAGGTATACTGATGAGCTCTACATCTTTATGTATGTATGCATGCACACGTACAGTGTATCTGTACGCAAGTTACTTAACATTTGTATCTTTTTTTAATGTGTAATTTAGAATGGGTGGCTCCTCAACAGTTTTTATTAAATGTTTCAACTGCTCCAGTCCAGTTGATCAGGTCTCAGTGCTCTGCCTGTCATGTATCTTGAGCTCCTTGTATTTTGTCTCTCCCTCAGTAAAGTGGAGAACCGGCTGCAGAGGCGTCCTCGCAGCACCTCCATGAAAGACAGACAGAACTCCAAGGCCCAGAGCGACAGGACCAGCAGCATGGAGAGCGAGTGCTCACCAGACTCACGACTCGTAGCACAGGTAAACAATTCACACCTGTGTTCTTTACATAACATTTGTATAGTCCAGTGGAAATGTGCCGGCTAGTGCCAGTCTCAGACTCTCTGCTACTCATTTGTCTCAAAGGTTCCCAGGAAGTCTGTGTATGACCAGCTGAACCAGATCCTCATCTCTGACGAACGGCTGCCTGAGAGCATCATCCTCATCAACACCATGGAGTGGCAAGGACAGGTGTGTGTTTTTCTATACATAACACTTCAATCATAAACCCCCATCCCTTCATCTCTTCATATGTGCAGCAGAAACACTTGGGTCATGCAGGATAGGGCTTACTTGCTAGCCATGCTACTTTCCTGACAACATTGCAAAAAAAGACAAAAACAATAATGTTGGCAGTGTGTTGGCACTCTGTGTTCCCCAGTAGCATGTTTTTCTCCTGCTTTCTTTCCAGCACGATCAAACCCTGCCTCTGGTATGTCCATTAACTCATGGTGTCCCTCTCGTGTGTGTTTCTGTGCAGTATGTGTCCGAGTTGCTCCATGAACAGGGCCAGCCCATTGTCTCCACGTGCTCTGCTGCCGATGTTCAGGCTGCCTTCAACACCATCGTTACTCGCATCCAGAGATTGTGAGTCTCATTCATACACACACACACACACACACGCATTTGTTGAATGACACAAGTCATCAGAAACTACACTAGTTATCTTGAAGTAGTCTTTGTCAAACTATATTTATGGTGGCTCGCTGCCAGAGGATTCCAGGACGCTATCGCTCTTGCCGCTGAGCTGCTCTCTGTCTGTGAACCCATTCTATCAGAATGCGTCTGTTTTCTCATGAAAAGCCGAAAGTTCAGCCGCTTTCTCTCTTTCGTGGATCCATCTGCTCGGTTGCCATCTCCTCAGGAAGTCATGTCAGTGGGAGATGAGGCTGTCTCAGTCTGCTATGCTGCTTCTGTAAAAACCTGTTTTCTGTTTAATCCAACTGAACTGCAACTTTTCCACTCTTTACACACATGCTCCTCAGTTTTACTCCAGCTGCGGCCGTGTCATGTAGAGCCATGCACGTCTCTGATCTTAACATGCTCCCTCAGTGCTGTCGCTGCTTTAGCTGGGTTTAATTTTTTGGGTTTAATGTCTTTTGTTTCATGTTTTTAAAGTGAGCAATAAATTCCCTTTTTTTTTTTACAATATCAGACTAATTTTAAAGATAAGATTGGGTTAATGTTTACATTGTAGTGTTAGGATCTTAAAGCTGATGCAATATTTTCAAGAAAGACTTGCAGATACTTGCAAGTACATGGTATTGCAAATTATAACATGATTGTGATGTAATTTGGCTCTCAAAAAGGTAAGACTGAAAAAATAAAACAAAAACAGGTGAGACAGGTTTTAAACCAGGAGAAATCCTGTTGAGATATAGATCTTTCTTTTCAGATTCTCTCACACTCTGACCCACATCTTTCATGGTTTGAAACACTTTCTCTTAATTACTCATTCCTTGTCTCCTTATCTTAACCCTTGCAGCTGTAACTGCAACGCACAGACGCCACCAACGATGAAGGTGGCGGTGGCGGGCGACCAGAGTTACCTCAGCACAATCCTGAGGTTCTTTGTGGAGCAGCTGGCCAACAAGACACCTGACTGGCTCAGTTACATACGCTTCCTGGTGATCCCCATAGGTACGTCCTCCAGGATAAGTACAAGTGCCAGCCTAACATGCTGCATAGTTTTGAGCATTGTTTTATACCTAAAGTTTTCCTCTGCACTCCTGCACAGGCTCTCATCCCCTGGCAAAGTATGTGGCCTCATTTGACAGCAGGTTCAACAGCATCTTTATGGACACTGCATGGAGGGAGCTGTTCTGCAGGACGGAACGGCCCGCCTCAGGTAGGATCCACAGCTCTGGTACTCTGGCTACAAAGCAAGTCTGCGTGTCTAATGTTCATCCAACTTGAAAGAGAAAGAAATGGGGTCATAGGATGGGTCAGGGGCTGATGGATGGAAAGAATAGATTTCATCCACTTGCAAAAGACAGCTACAGCCTGCTGCAATGAAGCGAATGGCTCTACATCACGCATTTCGACTCCTTCCAGTAAAGTGTCTGCTGCTTAAGACCATCTGGCTGATTTACCCCAATGGTTGACAAAATTGATTTTAATATTGAAAAAGTAATTTCTTGGTCAAAAACATACTTAGTCATGAGATCATACATCCTGAGTTTTTTTCCTCATGTTCTATGTATTATGGTTTTAGCTTTAAATTGCCATTCGCCAATTACAACCAATATATTTAATGCTAGTCAAATAATCAAACAATCAAATGTAGGATTTATTTTAGGACTGTTTTGTAGAATTAAAGCTTTTTTCTATTGGATCTGAATTCATTTTTACACACACTTCCAGTTTGTAAGTCTTACAATTGTTTGCTCACAAGCACGTCCATATTTAAGGTTCTGTTCCAATCCTCTTCCTCAATTCTCACTGGCTCTGCACAGGCAAGCCTGATAATTCTCACCCACTCCCACCTATTAATTCACCCAATTTACACCCCATAGGTGCAAGAGTTACACACCATGTTAAATCATCTCAAAAGGGGTTCCAAGACAAAAATAACAGATAAAATACTGGGTCCTCTATCTTTTTACTTATTTTTTTTTATCCTTGACATTAGCTGCCATCACAACACAAACGCTAGTGTTTATATAGGAGTGCTTTTTTTCACAAGGAGAATTAGTTTACACTGCAGCAAGATGACAAAATCATTTGAACTGACAAAATCTGCCTGTTTCCACAATTCAAGGTGCCAAAAATGTATACTGGGCTACATGTGGCCCACGGGCCTTCTGTTTGACACACAATCTGCGTGTCGTATGGCTGACTTCACCCCCGTTTTAATGACATTTTACACTTAGCCCCGGCCCCCCTATCTCCTTAATTGAGTGGAATGAAAATGATTGATGCACAGTCTTCTAGCGACCTGCTGCATCAGAAAATTAGCATTCTGCGTCAATTGCCACACAGCTTGTTAGTCAGACGTGAAACAGCAGAGGCATGTTGTTAACAACCTGCTCTCCCTCCCTCATCTTTGCTCCCTGCAGATAACATAGATGTAGCAGGACGAGTCGTTCAGTATCTGGCCGGTGCCAATGTGTCCCACCAGTTCCCCATCTCAGAAGCCATGCTCACCTACAAACAGAAGAGGTAAAGCGACTTTGATTATTTAGGTTTGAGCATACTTATGTGCTGCATATGTTTGTGAGTGTAAGCATGTATGTTTTGAAGCATGCCTGTGTTGGAATGATCTCTGACTGATATTAATGTTCAGTATTTTCTCATTAACAATTGTTCCTAGAACAAATATGGCTACGACTGATCGTCAGTTAAACTGCATGAGGAAGGTGTTTAAATGCATATGCACGCAAGCAGGCAGGCACATAAATGAAACCCACTCATACAAAAAGCTGTGATGTGTGATGATGATAATTTCAAGTTCACTGTTTGATTAAAAAGGTTTATGGCTGACTCATTTAAACACTGACCTCTGCTTCTGCAAAGGCCAACATCAGCCCAGTTGTCTCACAAACACAGCAGACAGCCCGTTGCATTTCTGTGTGCATTTGTTTGTTTTCTTTCTGAGGTTTGACCAAACCCTTCCCCTCTTTGTAAGAGTGACTTCCTATTGGTCAGAAGGTACTAAATACACCACGCCGTTTTAACACTGTCGCATTCCTTCTTCCCCCTTTCCCCTTTGATTTGCATTCAAGGAAAAGGAGTTTGTATTTTGATTTTTACATCAGGTATCGAATTCAACTCTTGTTTTGTTTTGACTTCCTCGTTTTCTCTCCTCCATTTGGCTTGAGATCCTTGCTGTGTCTTAACATTTCCCTTTTCACACTCGATACTCACTGTAACTTCACTTTTGCACTCTGTCCCGTGTCTTTGGTTCGGTGTGACTTTGATTCTTACTCTGTCCTCTGTGTTGTTGCTGTGAAGATTTGCCTAACAACCTTTAAACAAGCCCAAATATTCACAACGTGGAATGGTTTTCTGGCTCATGCATCCACTCACACATTACTGAAGTCTTTACTTTAAGTTTTATGGTGCAATCAGATTTAGGAAATCACTAGGTTGAAACTAGCTAGTTATTACTAAGAACTTAAGAAGGACTTGACACACAAAGGTAATCATGGATTTATGAACAGCTGCTGTGCTTCAGTCCTGGTGAGTTTTGTGCAGTGGTGATGTTGTTTTGCAAAATCCTTACCTTGCAATATGTAACATCACTGAAGTATAATTATATAATTCAGCACTGACGGCCAAGGTGGTACAGTTGTTGGGGACTGCGATCCTGTATCGGCACTTGAACTGGCTCCAGCAGCGCCCCTCATCCTCCCGTTGTTTGCTGTGGGTGCAATCTATTTTGCACGCTCATGAAAGACTGGGAGAGAATCCCCTGCTAGTTTAGGAGTTGCACTATTGGTTGCCACATGTTAAAGGACATTTGCAGAGAGATACCACTACCCCAATTCTTACCTACTAGATTATTGGCTGCAGTTTTGCTCCTTTGAATCTGTCGTTGTGGCATGCGCGTGTTTTATATTTGAATTGACAGTAACAGCTGTTTTGTTTTTCCCCCATCTCCGTATAGGCACCTGTCATTATACCGGTAGTGTAAAGTAGCCAGACGGCTACTACGGCTGGGCCCAAACTATCACTTTTAGTCCCCATGTGTAAAAATCTCTCTTATCTGAGTACTGGCAAATAATTTTGGTTGTAAGGAGCAGTCCTCTCATTCATTTCATTGTAACGTGACCCCAAGATGACCCCATTCCACCCAAGCCAGTCATGTGCCATTTCTGCTGCGATGGACATGGTGCAGGCCATGCCACAGCCATCTTCCCTCCAGGACCATTGAGTGTTCATGTGCACCTCTGGAGTGTTAATGTTTATAACCCACCTTTACTCATACTCACAGCCTCTTTACTCTCTCTCTCTGTGTATAGCCCTGATGAGGACTCCTGTCAGAAATTTGTGCCATTTATTGGGGTAAGAATTATTTATTTTGCCATATGCAAAGTCAACATTGTATTCATTCTGTGTTTGTTTGATAGGGTTTCACACTGAAACGTTTTTCTTATTGCAGGTTGTGAAAGTTGGGATTGTGGAGCAAAGCCTCTCAACTTCAGGTAAGGAAGGGCACTAGTGTTTTGTCAGGTTAGTGTTTAACCTTTTACTGTTGATTCTATGTGCTGAGACAGAAATCTAACAAAAACACAGATGACACTCAATGGATACAGATCCAGTTCAGGAAAGAAGAAAATGACCCAAAAACTCTAATATATAGAAACCTTCCATATGCTTGGTTATGGCTAGAACTGATGTATTTCCACACAAGCACATACAACAATACTTATGTTTAAGTTTAAATTTAAACTGTGTATGAGACTATTTCATCCCCTCCACTTGCAGTGGACTCAGATGATGCAATGGGGATCAACACAAGCATCTTGTCCTCCCCAACGCCCCCATCGGCCGGTCCGTATGGGAAGGAGATCGGAGGCACCCCCCCACAGTCTCCCTCTGTGTCCACTGCCCTTTCTGGAGCTGGGTACGGCAAGGCGCTCAAACATAATGATCAGCAACAAAACCACATATTATTTTTTCCCTTTCTCACTTTGAGCTGTGTTTTAAGTTTCTCTTTAGTGTTTGACTTTGATTGTTTTCATTTGTAGTTCTCCGTGTTCGGGCAGCGAAGTGATGGGGCTCCAGGTGGACTACTGGACGTGGCAAGGCTCAGAGAAGAAGAAAGAGGGTGAGAAGAGAGACGTGGGACTGAAGAACACCCTGAAGAGTAACTTCCGTTCACTGCAAGTCAGCCGCCTGCCTTGTGGGGGGGAACTAACCCCTCCACCCAGCATGGCCATGACTGTAGTCACCAAGGAGAAGAACAAGAAAGGTACGCTTTGGAAAATATAAGACACACCAACATATCAATATCAAAGTAAACAAACACATTGTACCTAGTAATCACAACGCATTGATAGGTTGATGTGTAACCTCATGAATAATTTTTAAAAAATGTAGCCAGATTACATTTAGCCTCAATGACCAAACAATGTGACAAATCTTTCTGGGTCTAAAATTATCCATGCACAAGACAGATGTGTTGGGAAAAGTATTTTTTATACTGGAGAAGGGTTTAAAGAGTACTCCATTGATTCAGCATTGCACTCCTATAACATTGTCGGACTCTGAATCGACAAATATCGATGGAGCAGAACCAGAGATGTCGTCTTTTTTTTATTCCATACATTCTTCTGTCTTGTCAAAACCTGGTGTAACCTGGGTAATACCCACAATTCAGCTCGATCAGTATGTTTAGTTGTGTTATGTTAGTTGCTTACATGGCACTGAGCCACTAGCATCAAGCAGAGATGAGGAGTGAGCTACAGCGGTCTGGTAAGTTCAACTCCACAGATTTTTTTTTTCATTTTCAAACTTCTTCAGCCCCAACTGACTCTGCCTCAAGTTCATCACACTTCGCACAGCTCCCTCAGGAGCCACAAAAGGCTTTACCCTACTTTTTTTTCCACACATGCAGCAGTATGCCCCCAAAACCTGTAAACACACTTTCATGTTTTCATGTGTAAAATCGGTGGGGTTCCCCAAAAATGTTTTTTTAAATTCTTCGCTCACAACCGGTTTCCCTTTCCAGTGATATTTCTCAGCAAGAAGCCCAAGGAGAAAGAGCTGGACTCTAAGAGCCAAGTGATTGATGGTATCAGCAGGTTGATCTGCACAGCCAAGCACCAGCACACGATGCTGAGAGGTAAGGCCAACACAAACCCACAGCTGACGCTATACTGACACCTGGTGTTGATGTCAGGACCTTCCTCAATATTAAATACTGGCCATGAACTTAACAAAGAATAGTCTGCTCTGTAACAGCTGTCAGCTGCGACAGCAGACACACTACAAATTTTTTTAATGTATTATTAATTTATTCGTGCATTTAACTGTAATCCTCTCTTTTCTTTAGTCACTATTGATGGCGTAGAGTGGAATGATGTGAAGTTTTTCCAGCTCGCTGCCCAGTGGCCAACACACGTCAAGCACTTCCCGGTGGGAATCTTTGGTTACACTAAGCCTGTGTGACACTGGCCACCATTTGCTCAACTATCACCAGACTCTCCGCTGCACTTGTCTCACCGAGAGGCTACAGAGAATTAGAGGAAAAGCCAACGGGCTCCTGGCAGTAATAGTTTTCCTGTGGAAATCTTACTGACTCACAACAAAGTGTTCATACACAAATTTCATGTTGTCAATTTGATGTTTTTGATGTTGTTGGGTGTTGTTGTTGTTTTTTTACACACTACAAAAAGAACAAGTACTATTTTGTAAGATTTGTGCTACCGCCTTGGAGGTATTTTGAGGTTTTTTGACAATTTGCCACATTTCGATAATGGCAGCTGTGTTTGCACTTTGTTTTGTTAACATTTTATTATTTCTGTGAAATCCTACATTTATTGTTACTCTCTAGACAATGGAAGAGTGTGATGGTGATGTGCAGTGGCGTGTGTGAGGTTGTTTGAGACCGTGTTTGTGTTTGTTGTTGACAGTTGGAATATTGCTGTGAATCTAGATGGAATCCTTCTCTCTCAGTGCTCAGTTTTCTTACTCATCCCTTTACTTTCTCAAAAAGTTAACATTTCTCTAGAAAGGAACAAAGTGCTTGTTTGCCTTGTTGCTTTTAAGCACACTGTGCACCTAAAGCAAATCAAAAAAAAACAACTCAAGCAAGGTAATTTTTGAAGGTAGCTATAATGAATGTAGCTATGACGCATTTGTAACATGTAAGCAGTTCATCAAATCAGTCTGTTATTGTAAGTGCTGAAGATCTTGTATTGGTGTTAGTGTACAATCATTCTGTACAGTAACATCCACTTAGAAGCAATGTAACATGACACACAAAACATATTTCAACTATCAACAGCTGAATGCCAAATTAAGTCGTGACTGTATGAACTGTCTTATTGTTTCAAGGTCCTGAATTGTTTTTCCAGTTTCCAAGCTGCATTTCCCACCTGTGTTGTTACTGGGCTTTCTTTGAGTAATTTTAGGTTTTAAGAGCATTTATTTGGTAAACATGGCCACTGCGCGTTCAGCTTGATGTACTGGCTTACCTGAGAGGACGTCTCACAGACCTGCAGTAACTACGTAAACACTGGATTTGTCCAGATGTGCAGTGATGTGCCAATGTCAAGTTTGTTTTACAGTACAGCTCTTGGCTTGGCTAAACTTCATAGTATGTTAAACTGAAAACTATAGTCGTACATTTTAAAGCATTTGTGGTCCCTGTGGAGATCATTATTAAGATTACAGAATTGTTAGATTTTTTTCCCCCGCTGACGAGGCAGGAGAGAGAGAGAGAGGGGGTGACACGCAGCAAAGACTCGAACCCGGGCCACTGCAGCAAGGGCCTTGATACACGGTGCACACTCTACCTGGCGAGCGACCGGGGCCAGTTACCAGTTTGTGCTCAACATTTGGCCAAATGTAAACCCAGTAAACATTTACAAGACGTGCACATCCAAACCAATTACCGTTGTGTCCTTTTAATGCAGCTTCCTGTGGCTGGGCGTGCAGGTAGTACCTAACCTAAAACATACTGAGTGTTTAGTATTGTGTAGGCCTGTTCTGGGAAAATAACAGGAGTTGGTCTGACTTGAAACGTTTTGACAGTAGTGTCAAATGCAAGCAATGAATTGCTTTTAAAATAGGATGAAAAGCGTATGGAGTCTTGCCAGGTGTCCGAGTCACTGCCTATGTGTGTCTGTGTAGGTGTGCTATATGTTTGATGGTACTCCCTGAATGGCGTTACGTGAAACTTTTGCAATAGGAAACCTTTGGACAAAGGGCCTTCTGTATGAGTTGTTGCTTTTTTTATAAAGTGAAGGCTTTGATAGGCTGGCTTTTTTTAGTATTGTATATAAATATATACAAGATGTATTATTGTGAATCGCAAATCCCCTTCACTAAATTGAAAGCACAAATAGCTTACCTTTATTTCATGACATAAATGCCAAATATATTTCAAGAGCTCATAACTACGAAGTTGACTTGTACAATGCAAACACTATTAGGTATGTCATTTCTCATACATTTCCCTCACTTTGCAATGCACTTTCATGTGGTTTTAAACACATTTTAGCTCAGACTGGGACACCCTTTGGTTTTGAGGTGAAGCGTTAGGTGTTATATTTGAAATGTAAACCACTACCTATCTTCAAGAGAAGGCTGTTCTTTTTGAGGGTGTTTTTTTTTATTATTTCAAAATGACCCCTTTTCATTGGGATGTTCATGTTGATGGGTTCAAACGCCCTATGACAAACCATCATGGTTGTCTTTTACGTAATGTTTTGCCACTTGATGTTGAAAAGCTTATTTTGCAGCTGCCACCATACGTGTCTGCCTGTGACTATACAGTCAAGTGTTCTTGTCTCCTGCTTTTTGAAGGGTTCACTATCTTCTTTTAGTTGGGAGAACTGGCTCTTACGTATTTGTAAACTCGGGCTGTGAAGTGTTAGCCAGGTCAGAGTTGTTTGAGGGAATTTGTCATGTGAGTTAGCCTTTTAGATACTAAACGGGCATAATGACAAGTCTATATTAATGTATTTGACCTCAAGTTTTTTGTTTTTTTTGCCCTAACTCTAGAGGTAGCATGGGGGTGTTTTACAAGACTGGACCAATGAGCAGGCATGCTCACTTTGTCACCATTATTTAGCACTGCAAAAAATTAACTCTTAACATCAGTGTTATTGTTTCTCATTAATGGTCAAATTGCAATGACAACATGCCATCTCATTGCTCCTCTGACTTGAAATGCCACCCAGTGTCTTTGCACAAACCTATTTTAAATGACATGACAGTATTTTTAAATTTACCACTAAAAATATGGGTTACTCTGCATGTTTTACTATAGATGTAAATATGTTTTGGATTTTTATATTGTTTTGTTTCTTTCCATGCTCTCACAAGCAGTTGTGTTTAATAAAATTTTTAATCTTCTGTACAAAGGGCTTGTCTTTATTTATGTATTCTCTCCAAACAATTTATTTGTTTTCATCGTGAGGACCAAAAATAATAATACAAGATGATTATAAGCAAGAGACAGCAATCTCCAGTCCCAGACACGTCCAGACTCTCGTGTTATTTAGCTGAGATTGAGGGCAGGTTGACGTAACTCTTCATCGGAGGGAGCGGTTTAATCTTGCGTCCTGCCCACCCTCCCTTTCTCTGCCACAATCCGCTCGAGGGGCGAATGCCAAGCCAGCGATTGCGACCAGCTTTGCCAATGATCCGTTTGTTGTGGTCAATGTTGGACACGCGTCCCACCGTTACCATGCATGTCTCCAGTACCTGTGTGTGAGTGTAAAGATGACATTCAGTTTAGAGCAGATTATGGTTTAAATGTGGCAGGTGAAATGTTAATCCAGATAACCTCACCTGAACCTGCTGCTTCGAAGGAAGCTGAATGATCGCTGTTCCATTTACTTTACGGAGCAAAACGCCACTTGTACCTGAAAACCAAATGAAACGCAACGTTCAGTTTAGGAATTATTGCGAGCAACCACATTTTATAGCAGCCATTACCTTGTTTAAAATTCACAAGGCATTTAGATAACATTAAACAAACAATCTCTAGCTGAAGATGCTGTCACAAGGATACGCAGGGACAGAACGGATCTTACTGAAAATACATAATTATCATTCACTGTCAGATTTACATATAAAGGTGGATCTATGCGTCAGCAAGTAATGCATTACAATATTAGCTCACAATATACAGCTAAAACAGTCAATTAATTATTTAGAAATTATTTTAATACAATTCTGATAGTTTCAGATAATATAAAGTTGAATATCTGAGATTTGAACGCATTAAAAAAAAATAATTGAAGAAAATATTCAATTTAATCATCAATAAACTGAAAGTTATCATTACCTGCAGTCCTAACTGTACATACACACATACAAAAAAAAGCATTTTAATGCAAACAAGCATTTAGGAAATATTAAGTACAAACATGAAAAGAATACATCACCTGCAGCACGAATGTACTCTGATCCCTTCCCTGGTTGTATCTCCAGGTTGTTCACCAGTGTCCCCACAGGAAGGGCTCCCAGTGGGAAGGCATCCCCCTCATTGGCTGAGACTGCACAGGAAAAAACAAAAAGGATGCTGACTAATACCGCATTAAATGCAGATTATCAAAATCTACCGAATCTTTACTTCCGTCATCTTGAGTGAATGTTTGGAGGCTGACAACCCAGATTGGATCTTATACCTGCCATGCGTCCAATCACTGCAGATGTTTTAATGATGTCTCCAGCCTGCATGTTCTCTGTAGCTATAATCCATCTTTTCCGGTTGCCTCCAGCAACCAGGGCAATGTCAGCAGACCTGTGTAGACAGCGCAGATTGTGTCGACCAACTGTATATTGATAACCTTTAGTATACATGTTCATCAAAGTGTGGTGAAAGCTTATCTGACCTGCATGGGTCGTATCGCACTTCAACAACCTTCTCTTCAAAGGGCCGGTCCTCTTTGTTTGGTTCATAGCGCAGGCGCTGAAAGTCTATCCACCTGTATTTCTGTTTATGGCCACCGCCGATGCCATGTGTCCGTATCCTTCCTGTGTGGCAGAAAGAAAGATGAGCAGCTCTTTTGGTCTGCAGAATGTGAGAAAATGGTCCATCACAATGGCTTATAGCACAAAGTAAAATCTTCAAATTGCTTGTTTTGTCCATGATACATATAAGCAAATTTTCACATCTGTGAAGTTGGAATACATCATGCTCTGTGGATTTTTGCTTGAAAGAAATTAGTTGATTATCAAAAATAGTTTAAATTTGTGAATTTTTTATTCTATTTGTACAGTTTTTCTCTCCGTAAAGACTCCTGTACATATTTCAATACAGGTTTATATCAAATGCTGTTTTACAGAGTCTAATCAAACCTGGACTAGAGTAATGCTGACTGCCTACAGACAGATTCTGAACCTTTATTCTATTTGTAAAAACAGGAAAAAGAGCAGTTTCACAGTTTTTCAGATCACATAACTCCAGATGAATTTAAAACGTTCTACACTTGTGCCAGTTAAGCCTTCACTGGATTGACACTGAAGGCCAAAAGACCGTTTTGAACCCTGTCTGAGATTTGTACGCTTTTAATCCATTTGTGAAGAACAAACTAAGCACATATCCTGCACATTAGAAACCAACTTCAGCCTTGTCCTTTGTCAGCCTCGCTTGTAAACACACACTCTTATTCTTTTTCTGCCCACACTTTACCTGAGTGATCTCGGCCTCCTGTCTTTTTCATTCCTATGGGCTTGATGGTGTACTTCTCCCTCTGCTTCCAAAACGTCCTGTTCTGCTCCAGAGAGGCTGTGGTGAGGAATCCTCTGCACTGTCCCACTGTACTGGGCACCTGGGTTCCTAGTTTAGTCTGGGCAACTGCCTGTCAACACAAAAGGCAACATAGCTTGTTTTGGTAGTTATGATTTTGTGACGATACAGATCTCCACTTTGACTGACAGGCTGCTTACCTGCGATGAGAGCAGAGCAGGCTGGGAGAGGGTCAGGGAGCGCAGAGCTCGGGTTAGACATGACACCGCCATGATAACAGCGTCCTGCTGACAGAGCTGAGGAGAGGCAGTTTGACAGATGTGAGTTTTATGTTTTCCATCATTATCTGCATTTCCGCTGCATGGCGTGCAACATTAGCTTGATTATACTGAATAATGTCTAGAATATTTCTCCTGCTTTTTATCCAATTTCTTACTCAGTCTAACGTCTAACTGAGCTTAAATTAATCTAATCATTAGTGGTCAACAAAGTAACACAACCTGCTACGTTTCAATGTATCGACTGTTGTATTTTTTTGTCTCAATTGTGCCTACACTGTCATCACCCTAACGTTAGGGGAGTAACCTTACCAAATGGCAAGTCAACGTGAGCTGTCGCTAGCTTAGCCTGAATCTACCAAGTGAGGTTAATAATATGGCTCAAAATGGACCTGCCTTTTGGTTTATGTTTTAATAAAGTTAGCCGAATTGTCCATTAATGTCATTTCCAATATGCAAAATAACCCAGTATAAAATAGTAAAATTAAACCAACCTTTATATTTGACTCATTTCATCCCAAGCTTCTTTTCGGCGTCCTTCAGTCCCGCACGCTACGTCGCGCACTGATGACGTATACTCGAGCCCCGAGAGGTCCCTTTTCTCCTTTATTTATTAAACTGTAAATTACAAGTTAAAGTTGACCATTTCTGATATATCAATCTTCCCATGTCAACAGCTTACATGGTATGTATGTCAGCATGGTCCTGGTTTGTTTGTCATCATGTGTCATCATATGGAATACTAGAAACATCAGACAACACTAAAGAGGTAATATATTTACCTAAGTAAAGGAGAAATGACATCTATTTTGGATAAATTGTTTGTAGAAGAGTGTGGAGGATTTAAATTAGACTGAACTGGAATAGAATAGTCACTTGTTGGTGCCATAGACTGTATAGGTTGGTGCCCACAAATTAACCACCAGATGTCACTATCTGCTTTTTTTCAGTGGCGGAATTTATGGGATATTACCATAGACTGTAAGCTATTACAGGCTAGTTAAAAGTCTTTGAAAGTTAAACATTAAACCTTAAAGTTAAAGTCGTCATCCACTGTCACGTGCGCAGAACCACATTTTATGTTCCAAGTAAAAATATATAATTACAAATATTTGACTAAAAATATGTGTTTGTGGACACGAAGATAGATAATTAGATAGATAGATAGATAGATAGATAGATAGATAGATAGATAGATAGATAGATAGATAGATAGATTTCTTAAAGATGGTTTCTCCAAAGAAAAGCAGCGAAAACAAAACATGACGTCACTATACATCAACTCCGCCGCAAAGGCTGCTGGGAGAATCTTGCTGTGCTGGAGACATTTTGGATTTAAAGGGGCTGAGCTAGCCGTCAGTCCTAGCTCTCGGTAAGTGATAGCTGTGTTTTTCACGAACTCATCTTATACGTGTGTTATTCCTGTACGTAACCGTGTATTTAAGTTGTATGAACGTAAGGTACCGTGTTAATAAATGATCGGCTCGGCGGTTTGAACAGGGTGAACTCGCAACAACTAAGGGAGTGGTGATGCTAGCTGGTTAGCTGAAGCTAGCTAACGTTAGTCTGTGACCGGAGCGCTAAACAGATGAAGCAAAGAAGCAAGCTTCATTGTGAGGTTAGCTAAACGAAAATATCATAATAAATCTGGTTAAGGGAACAACGGCTAAAATTATTATTGTTAATAAACAACCTGGTAGATGAAGTTAGAAATCCTGGCCCCCGTTGTAAACTGTGAAAGTCAAAACAAAATGAAATTGTCATACTAATGACTCAGATTTTCATGAGGAGCGCTCATATTAAACATTAGACCACTTAAGCTGTAGTTTTAAATTTGTATATAAGTTCCAAGCGTTCAGAACTCATTGTTTGTGTTCCAAACACGTTAAGGGTGTGCAGAGTCATTAACATGCAGCTACCACGATATTAAACAAATGTCTAGAATTGTTTTTCAAAACTGGTAACGTGACACGCCACTGTAGAACTGTGCTGAGAACAATTTCATAAACACAGGTGTCACATTTCTACACTGAGCTCCTTTAGGTTAGGCAGATGATATACCTGCTGTCTCTTCCTGCATCATTAGCAACATTCAGGCAGACATATTTCAGACAACTAGTACTGGGAAAACAGCCCTCCAGCAGCTGGTGTCAGTGGAGTGATGGATGACTGTGGGCAATGTCTGGTGGCACTTCCCTCCTGGCTGTCCCAGGCTGTGCCACACCCTCCTTGAAGGGTTGCTCTCCTTTGTGTCTTGTGGTGCTAGTGTGTTGGATTGCTGTTTCTGCAGGAAACAGAGGAAGATAAAGTGATCTTTTGGGAGTCAAACTTCATCAAGTAGACAGGAAATGCGTCTCTGGGGAAATGCTCCAGAGATCGACCACTGGCTTGTTGATGCACCCACTGCAGTCTGCTTTTCCTGACATTTCCTATGCAATTATTTTACTATTATAACACCAACAAGCACCCCACCCTCTCTCTAACTGTCTGATTCTGGAGCTTGTGTTATGTTTTGTATTTGCTCATTAAGGATCTTTAGTGAAGTTCAGCTTTTTAATAGGGTTGTAAGACAAACGTTTCAACGTTTGTCTGTAGTTTTACTTAAAGTGAAATCCATGCAACTTTAAATGACTGCTTCTGATGAGTTTTCACCCTGCCCCAAAGTCAGTAAGATGCAATTAAACTTGGCAGTAGCAAGTACACACTTACGCACAATTAAGGGTTATTCAGTTGATCCTCTTTTTGGAGATCAGTGTGCAAAAGCCCAGTCGACTTGAATGCAGTGATTGTAGGGAGGGATTAGGAGAAACGAGGGACAGAGTGATGATGTTGGTGTTTGCCAAAGGGAGATGTGATAATGTGAGGCTTGAGGCCTCTCTGGAGATGGAAACTAATGCAGAGTGGACCTCTGGATGGGCAAACATGACAGGGATATGGCCCAAGTTCCCACTGCTCAGAAGGACATAAGGCAGTCTATACTGAGTCTGGCAAGTAGTTCCTTTAAACACTGTATTGGCTTCTGGGCTGGATGTGTTACGATTGCTGCTGCAGTATTATATGACCTTTGATCCCCCTGCAAGGTTGAGTCATCTAACCAGTCCATAAAATTCAGTTTCTGAGCCACTTCATTAAAAGAGTGTCAAATTAAGACTCGTCCATTCGGTTATTTCTTAAAAGATTTGTTTCTTATTAATTTATTGTATTCCAGGTGATCTAGTGACATTGGTATCGGACCAATTTAATCATGTTACCAGAAACTAGACAGCTCTCTAATCACTGCTGTATTATTCAGCCCGTGAACCTCACTGAAGACATTTCCAGAGTTATATGATCATTACGGTGTCGAATTGCAAGTGCTTGGTGGGCTCCACAAGTTCCTATCACATGACCATTTACTGGACTGTGGAAGGTAAATGGGTTGATATTGGATTATAAGTGAAATTGGCTCACCAGACATTTATACCTCGGTGCTGTGACGAGAACGTATGGCCGAGAGTGAATCAATGTGATGTTTTTCACATTCAAATTCAAAAAATGCAAATTCAAAACATGCACTGCAGAATTGTTTTCTGGTTGTATATATGTATAGTAATAACTGTATAACATGTTATTGTTTTATTTTTTTTTTATTGTTTTAGAATATGCATTTATTTATATGTGGGTAGCTTGTTTTACAACCTTGTGCTGTGTAATGATAAATAAACTACCTTGATAGTACCCCAAGACAGTAGGATTTAACCTTGCAGGTGCCCTCAACCTTGGTGGCATGTGAAACTCTTTTCGAGACTGTAAATAGTGTCGTTGAGTCCATCCCGTTATGTCTCATTAGACCTATTCCTTTGTGTCTGATGGATATAACGGAGCAGAGTCTAGATCAGGATGGCTCCCTCCCCCATCCGACCTGCTCCTCCACACTCCTCTGCTCTCCTCCAGCTGTGGGCGGGGCTGTTGATGTGCGGCCTGAGCTGCTGTTGGTTGTTCTGACGGAGCAGAGGGAAGGTCATCATCATCTTCCTCCTCCCCCTCCTCTCCCCTCCATCGGCACTCTGCGTCACTCTCATTCCCGCCCTGTTTCATTTCCATTTGCTTCTGTTTCACACTGAAGGTTTCCTTTTTTCATTTTAAGGAGGATTAGCGCAGCGTTTTTATGATGCACTTTTCTGGCGTGTAGCGCAGCAGCTGGAGGAGAAGTCGTTATCTCATCAGATTTTCTCCGTGCCAAACTATGAGGCTCTGATCTGCCACTGAAACCGAGGTTAGTTTTCTGGTCCAGCAAGCTGAAGCAGCTGAAAACATTGCCAGCGGGAATGATAGATGGCTTAAGCCTCTAGAAGGATTCAGTGGGTTTTGTAATGCATAGAAAGATTTTTGAGAGTGTAATTTTCACATTTCTCAGTTGTTTCCCATCATTTTCCCTCACAGAAAAACAAAATGCCATGACCACTTTTCTTAGATTAAGTTGTTTCACTATGGCCCTAATATATTGTAGAAACTCCACCTGATTGTAGATTTCCACCTGATTGTAAACCTACATTTCATAAAATACACCATCTGTTGCAAAGTACCAATGGGAGACAGGAGCATCTGTTAATGCACCATGTCTTATCTATGTTGCGGATGTATTAAAATGGTAGGTCAAGTAGCTCTGGGCTGAGGGAAAATAGTTTCCTCGTGTGTCCGTGTTTACTTTTTGCTTTTTTTTTTTAAGAGGTAAACATTTATTCTACCTAGCTCGCTGCCACTGAACCTTGAGTAATACTTTATCCAGATCATTCCTGTTCCTGATCACAAGCGCATTAGGATAAAAGCCTAAATCAAGTGAATATGTGCTCCCATATAGAGCATATAGAGTGTATTGTTCCAAAAACACTGCGGTCAACTTCAGCAGTATGAGATTCTTATTCTGGCCTCATGAATTAGAGTTGGTACATAGTCTGTCAATTCATTTAGTCAGCCTGTTGTATCTTAATGGTTTGAAGCTATCATTTGCTTTTGTGTGCATGATTTGTAGGAAACACTAAAAAGTAAATGTTAAAGATTAAACCAAGGGCAGCCTTGGAAAAACAACAGGCCTGTTGGACTTCATCTTTCTTCTTTAAAGACATGGCAAATATTAACTTTAGCTGTCTGAAGAAAGCAGATGTCCTTGATACAGGTGTTTACATTTCATCAAAGGGAAGCTGCTCTCCCTTGAGTGGCATGAAAGCAGTTCTTCTCTTTGTTAGCTGCTGTTTATACCCAGCTAGTCAGGCCTTTCATCCACATAGGTGTTAAACTGCTGAGACTCAGAGAAACTGTACAGGGTAATAAGATGTCTGATCTGTGAATATGCTTGATCTTTCAAAGAGATCATTTCCTCTCTTGTTCAGAGCAGGTAAGAGCTCTGGTGCCAGACCTTATCAGGGAGAAATGTACTGTAGATTCCGAAAGGCAAAGCAAACTTCTCCTTCTCTGTCTGGCAAAGTGAGGTTTTATAATCCCAACCTTGGCTTTCCTTAGCTGCAAAAAGGAGGAGATGAGATATTCTTTTTCCACTGCTTGTGATTTCTCCCTCTGCAAATGAGTCTGTGTCTGAGTTATTTATTCATAACTAAAGGAATTTCCTTCAAAACCATGTCCTCTGGGTCTGTGTGTGAAAACCAATGCAGAAGTGCATTCTGCATTCTTTCTAACAGCCAGCAGGGGGCAACTCCACTGGATGCAAAAAGAAGTCTGACTGTATTGGAGTCAATGACAAAATGACCCTAATTCTCATTTGAATTATTACCTCAGTAAACACTTTCTTAATGGGTTTATGGTCTAAATCACTAGTTTCAAGTCTTCTCAATACACCATGATGTTCATTTTGTAAATTATGGTCCCATTTAAAGAAAAACAGACAATAAAGCAGTGGATGCTTTGGGATATGGCTACCTTGTAATTGACCAGTTGCTTCTGCGCCAACCTGTCAATCAACATAGAGGCGAATTGTACCCACTGCACTGTGTACATTGAAATAGCTGTGAACTTGTTTTTGGGTGCGGTCGGTGTTTTCATGTAAGAGTTTTGACCCGTTCAAAGTGTGTTTTCACTTTATGAAAGTATGTAGTCACCTTTTTTTTTTTCAGCGATCGGTTGTACTAAAAGCCACATGCTGCTGATTTTTTACGGTAAGTAAGTTTTGTTTTTTGCCTGTTTTTTGCTGGCGAAAATTAGTATCCCAATTAATATCACAGTCAGTGTGAATTACGGATGCACCTTGCTAACCAAGCTAGCTATCCCCACCCTCTCGTCCAGCTATCATCACTTCTCGTTCCAAAAAACAAGATGGCGACAGCCAAAATGTCAAGCCCCAAGGCTTCACAACAGTAGTCCACAAACCAATGGGTGATGTCACAGTGGTGCAGCAAGCACGTGAAACTTACAACAAGGGCGCGCAGCTTTTCAAATAAGGGACACTTTGCTAAACCCGTTCACTGACGCAGGTTAGGACACCTTCACTGGGAAAAAATGAAACAATCTGATGTTCATGCCGCTTCCAGTTTTTTTTAAAACAAAACAGACCATGCAAATCAGAGTTCAACTCTAATTTGTTTGAGGCATTTGAATAGACTTTTATGTTAAGTAGCAAGTCTGTTTTTTTTTTTTGTCAGGACAGGATTGCTTACGGTTATCACTACTAAGATCTTTTTTTAATCTAAGTTCTCCCAAAAACGTGTTATTTCTTGCCAGCAGACAAACTTTACCGTTAGCACACTTCACTGTTCTGAAAGCTTGCAACTGCTGACTGTAAGCCCTCTGGTCATTTTGTTTTTGGATTATTAAATATGTGCATACCATGACTACTACACAGCCTTCATGGAACTGCTTTGTATTAATGAATTCTGACCAGATCAGTTTTTTTATATATCTGACTAGACGCTCGATTGACCTTGTACTTCTCAATTATGTTTTTTTAAAATGTTGAAATATTATTCAACTAGCAGCAGCAAATACAAGGTCACGTTTTCATGTAGATACATGACCTGAAACTCGTGAAGTGGTTTTGAGAGAGTGCACGTTGATTACATGTTTTGCTTTTTTGGAAAGGGGTCGTTTGATGTATGATGAAACATGCTTAATTGATCCTGTCACTTTGCGCTTCTCTGAAGATGTTGGCTGTCTCTGAATTTGCTTTTTACTGTTCTTCTCTTTCTTCCTGTTAAAAAAAGTAAAGAGACGATCGGATATGAAGCGCCATAAAGTACAAAATTACAGATGAGAAATGCTCAATGACACCTCTGTGTACCATATCTAATGCTCAATTAAAACAGGACTTTGATAATAGTCAGCATTTTAACAGCATTTAACATTTTAACAGACAAGATAATTTACATCTGGCTTACTTCACTCGTCACTTTTGCCTTCACTACACAGCTTTCAAGAATTTAACAAGAGAAGGTTCTGTCTCCAAAACTCTGGTTTGTTGGAAAAGAGGAAAAATCAGTTGATACCATTTCCTTCAAACATTATGCATTTCTTGAATTCTTAAATGGATTTAAGTAAGTGGGTTCATGAACTCAAGCATGGCAAAGCTTTTTATTATAGAAAAAACCTAGACTCCTAGAAAAAATCTTTTCACATTAAGAAGTTTTCACCTGACAGCAGAGACATGTAAGCCTACTCTGTATCCTCCTGTTCACTCTGTAGGGTAACCTCACACTTTATATTATCGATCACTGCTGTTCTCCTGCCCATCCAGCGCCTCAAGCTGGTGGTACACAGGCTTCAGTGTCACCCTGATTAAAGCTCATTTCTAAAAGCTGACATCCAGTTGTCTCTCACAAGAGAGACTAATACAGACCCATTTGTATGTGTCATCTGTGTTCCTGCCATAGACTGTATATAAAAAGGTTCCTTCCAGTGAAAGTGTCATGGTGACATGATCCACTGAAAATATACAAGAAAAATGTATTTTTGGAAAGAGGTCTTAGGACATTGACTTTAACATAATAAGGTGGGCAGTCATTAGAGCTGTAACAATAATCGGTTTGAGTAATTTTTGAAAATTCTCCTCAATTTTCTGGTTTCTTTTGTTATAGTAAATGAAACGTCTTGAGGTTTTGGACTGTTGGTTGGACAAAACTAGACATTGAAGACGTCGCCTTGGACGCTGGGGATTTGTAATGGGCATTTTTGAACCATTTTCTGATTGTTATTGACAGGCGCTTAATCAGTTAATTGGGGAAATAATCATCAGATTAATAGTTTATGATCATGATGTGATTTCTAAAGTAGTTCTTTATTCTTAACCCAGAAATGCTCTCGCTGAACACTGAAGAAACACCTTCTTAGAGGGTTTGCAGATATGTTAATTCCAGGTGTCTACAACAGGACTGTACATAGCCTAGCTGCCATTATCTCTTCTTTTGTCACATTACAAAACAAATAGCTATTTACTGCAGTTGTTTAGGGCTGTTGTTGCTCTTTTTATTTTCTTGGTGCTCTGCTTTAATAGACGATTGCTGGAATGCAAGTAGCAAAGCAAGGATGGATCACTAATGGTGTAATATATTCTTCTCTTGGCAGATGGCTCTCAGCTGGCGTTTATTGCTCCAAGCCCCCCTCAACCATAACTTCATTTCCTCGCTGCTGCTAAAATACAGAATGCAGTAGCTCAACATAGCCCGGACCCCCGTCAGAAGGGCAGGGCCGCTTTTTTTGCACTGACATTTGCATGATGTAGCCAACGGTGACGGGCGGTCAATGAGTCATAGGTTTTTTTTCTCAGACTGTTTGGGGGAAATAGCACATGCGCTCACCAAAGGGCGGACATTTCTTCAGAACACAATATTATTAACAATGAGTGTTTTTTTGTGACTTGACCAGCTGCTAAGCTGTATTACTGAGGCTTTCGTCATGTCATCCTCTCCTTCAGCCAGTCGTGCAGCCCGCTAGGCCTCTGTTTGGATAAAGTGCTGGCACCAGAAGGCACCCACACTGCAGCATCTGTGTGCCCTCTGCTACACTGCAAGCTGCAGCCCTATTCCCAACCAGGGCTTATTATAGGTGCCAGATCCCAACAGAATAATTTGTCCCTGTGGCCCTCTGCAGTGCATAAAGCAGGCATTCTACACATGTCTTTAATTTGTATGTGGCTATTCATTCAACACTTACAGCTGAGAACATTGCCCAGACTCTGCCGGAGCGTAGTCATTTTAATTTATGTTTTTTCACGTCTTTCTTATCATACTGAACTGCATACTTACATTCTGAATTTGTCTAATTCAACAGCTCATAGAAACACTGACCTATCTCATGACATTTGAATCCCTCGTCTACCCTGTAGCGATAACACGTTAATAAAAAGTTAATTTACCTTTTTATGGCTGTCACGTTGCCTGTAGATCATGCTGTGACCTCATTAGCGGAGCACAGAATGATGACGTGGTGTCTGTCGGCATCAAGGGCGGGGCTCTACGCTGTCTGTCTTTAAGCAGAGAATAAATAGTGGCTTCTGTTATGTGCCTCCAACAGAGAAGGGCCTCTAAAGTTTTATAGCATGAAAGATCATATGAAACTGAGAATGCTTTCAGTTAAATGGAGGGACAGTAACAAGATAAATGTTGTGACAGTTACAGTTCAGTCAAGCTACCAAGTTGTGTTTTGTGAATTTCAGTGTTAAACAAGCACAGCTGCACCTTTTAGAAGACCGTTATGAAAACGCCCTTTAATGTAGCAGCTGCTGCTGCGAGTCCACCAGTGAGTTAGCCTATTGTAACAGCTGATTCCCTCTCCCCCTCCCAATCTGTATAGGTTTCCCTGAGCTACATAGAAGATGTCCACCATGGTGTATCCTCGGGAGGAGAAGCTCGAGAAGCTCTCTCAGGAGGAGATCATCTCCAACACGAAGCTGGTGATCCAGGGTCTGGAGGCCCTGAAGAACGAGCACAACTCCATCCTCCACAGCCTCCTGGAGACCATCAAGTGCCTAAAGAAGGATGAAGAGGCCAACCTGGTGCACGAGAAGTCCAACCTGCTCCGCAAGTCAGTGGAGATGATTGAACTGGGCCTGGGTGAAGCACAGGTAAGACTGGGTGGTAGAGGTATGAGGGCAAAACAGTAAATTTAGTTTGGTCGCTTGGATGATATGAGCAAAAAAAAAGTGATGTCCAGTAAAATGGATGACATTTTTTACTATTAATTAATATATAACTGTACATTTTTTAAATGTGTTATTTAACCCACTTGGCCACGTGTTACTGTCTTCTACTTTGTGTGTTTCTGCTTCCTCATTCTATAATGAGCCTGTGTGGTGATCGTGATTCACTCAGAATCAGCCCCGTGTTTGTGCTGTCCTGCCTCGCCGCTGCAACAGTTTGCCCTTGTTAAATGTCGTTGCTCCTCCGATGCTGTCTCTGCCCCAGGTGATGATGGCCCTGTCCAACCACCTGAACGCGGTGGAGTCGGAGAAGCAGAAGCTGCGCGCGCAGGTGAGGAGGCTTTGCCAGGAAAACCAGTGGCTGCGGGACGAGCTGGCCAACACCCAGCAGAAGCTGCAGAAGAGCGAGCAGAGCGTGGCCCAGCTAGAGGAGGAGAAGAAGCACCTGGAGTTCATGAACCAGCTCAAAAAATACGATGAAGATGTCTCACCCACTGTAAGTACTGAACACTGACGTTAAGCTTTATATCAAGACTGTAGTGCCACACTTACAATTACAAATGCATCTACACATTACTATTACTTGGTCACTAATATATTTTTGTTTAATTATTTTCATTGAGATTTGGGTTAATACATTTTAAGGTATTTGTTGTTATGCGTTGTTAGATTCATTAGATTCATCATGACAGGATTCTATATTGTTCCTCTTTTTTGTCATCAACATGTGTTTTTAATGTATTTTTAATCATTTTGGTGTATAAAATATCAGAAATGCTTCTTTTTGTCTGAGCCCGGGGGAAGGGCACGTCTGTTTCTTTTTTTGACCGACAGCATCAGCCAGAGTGGCGGTAGGAAAATACAGACATAGTAAACAAACTTGGATTCTAGCTGCAGGTCTTAGCCGTAATTTTTAAGAGAGAAGATGACCGCGGCATCTAACGAGACCTACGTTACATTCGCATGTACATTTACAAGCTGTGTAAAGCAGCAGTTGGTAAAAATTGAACATACACTGCAAAACCTTCTGCATCTCTCTGCTGGTATCACTCCGCTAAGTCCCTCCCACCAAGCTCACAAGGAGGAGCCAGTTACCCTGTGAAACCTCATCCCTCACTGGGCACGTGCGTGCCGGTGTAAACATGAAGCAGGTGGTCTCTCTCTTCCGTAGTTACAAAAGATTTGGCGAAAGAATAAGAGCAGGAGGTGCAAACGTAGCAAAAGGTCTCCATTTTAAAACCAAAACGCAGTAGTGTGGATGGGGCCTCAATTTCTGATGCTCTGCATATAATCTAATAAATATAAAGCTTCTAATCACATATTAGTTCATGTGTGCTCGATTTGGTAATCTGATGGATGTGCTTGACATTTTTCATTTCTGTTACCTGCCACTGTTTATTTCGCATATCTGATGTGGATGACTCCTGAATTGTCGTCCTGGATTCCTGCTGTCGGTTAGAGGATCTGACTGGCAGGTTTGTTTCATCCTCTCAGCAGGAGGAGAAGGACCGAGAGACACCAAAGGACTCCCTGGACGACCTATTCCCCAATGATGAAGAGGAGCATGGCCAAGGAAGTAAGAACAGCAATATTCAGCAATTTCAGCACGACGTGATTATTATCTCCGTAACTGAGAAACCTTATAATGCAGCATTATTATAGAGAAATTAACTTTCAAAATGAGACAGTCAGCATCACTAATTGAATTACCCCCCTAATCCAATTACTCCCTGAAACCACAGTATTGTGTGCATCCAAATGTAGTTATCGATATAATCAGGTCTGGGCTTTCTCCCTTTGACATCTAAGCTGACCTTTGCCCTCTGCCCTCTGTACCCCACAGTGCAGCACCAACACAACAGTGCGGCCGTGGCTGCGGCTCAGCAGGGAGGCTACGAGATCCCAGCCCGTCTGAGAACCCTGCACAACCTGGTGATCCAGTATGCCTCCCAGGGCAGGTATGAGGTGGCTGTCCCCCTCTGCAAGCAGGCTTTGGAGGACCTGGAGAAGACCTCTGGACACGACCATCCTGACGTGGCCACCATGCTCAACATCCTGGCCTTGGTCTACAGGTCAGAAATGTCTCCACATCGGGAGCTTGAGCTAATTCTGCTGTTATTTTTTTTCTGATCTTTCTACACAAATTGTGTCAATTTAGTCATTGCGTTGTCCTGTCTCTCCCTCTCACTCGTGCAGGGATCAGAACAAATACAAAGAGGCTGCCCATCTGCTCAACGACGCTCTGTCCATCCGGGAGAAAACCCTGGGCAGAGACCATCCCGCTGTAAGACTACACTGTTGTCACGGCAGTCATATCTTCTTGTGGACACATCCCTGATTAGATTGATCAGATTAGTCATCCTCTGTTGGTTCATAACCTCTCAAAGACTCTGTCAACATGGAGGCAATAACCGCACGGGCTGCTGTATTTACTCAGTTCATCTCAGTCAGTATGGATTTTTTCCAATATTAAGTATGGATTTTTAACCATGCGCCTGGAGGCCCTAAACTGTTCAATCACAACTGCTCTGTATCTGCTCATACTTTCAGCATGAACCAAATCAAAAAATCCTTATAATCTGAATACAGCGACCAATGGCAAACCATTAAAATATTTTGTGTTTTGTTGCCTTTGTGAACAGATTTGTAGGAATCTATTCACATTGTGGCACTGGAACACCTCTTAAAGCCTGAAGGAAGCTATTAAAGCACAGTGCTGGTCCCTGAAGCTCAGTGGGCTTTGCAGATCACCTCATATTGTTTCTCTTGTCACTCAGTCCTGATCCTTAACACAGAATAATGAAACACAAGGGCAGGTTACCATCCTGTGTAATCCAGGGGGCTTTGAGCTTTTTGAAAAGACTGATTGGACAGTGCACATTTATGACTGATGAGCTAGACAAAAGTAAATTAAGTTCTGATATTGTGAAAGGAACTGGGCTTATTCAAGTTTTCTCTGTTTCTGTATGTCCAGGTTGCTGCAACACTGAACAACTTGGCCGTGCTGTACGGGAAGAGGGGGAAGTACAAGGAGGCTGAGCCTCTGTGTAAGAGGGCCCTGGAGATCAGAGAAAAGGTAGGCCATGTCCCCGGATTGCAAAAGTAGAGCCGTCCTCAGCACTGCCATCGTGGCCTCATGTCAGGTCTTAACCAGTGAACAATTAGCACATTGTAATAAACTAATTAACAGTGATAATATTTCCAAAATGTCAACTGGAGCTACTGTAACACCAGCGACTATAAATAGGGAAAGGAGCAAATGATTTTCTTAAACTGTCTGTAAAGTTTCCGCAGGGGGCCGCTCCCATGTCGGGGGGGAATAAGAGTTTAATTGAGAGCACAGCTGAAAATGGGTAGCAGGTGTTTAGCAGGGGAGTGAGGCAGGAGATAGGAGACATGACAAAGCTAGAGAGCTCAGTAGGGTGCAATGAGTCACTCTGTATTGATTAGCCAGCCTATGATTAGATCTCCTGAGTGCCTGCAGCAGTCAGACGTGAAAGCAGCAAGCGGTACAAAAGGGAGAGATGCTTGGGGAAAGCCAAAGGCCCTGAGGCAGAGACATAAACTGAAATGTCAATTCAAGACACTTGCTTCTTGGTTTCCATCAGGTCCTGGGGAAAGACCACCCAGATGTTGCCAAACAGCTGAACAACCTGGCCCTGCTTTGTCAGAACCAGGGCAAGTACGAGGAGGTGGAGTATTACTACTGCCGTGCCCTGGAGATCTACGAGTGCAGGCTGGGCCCAGACGACGCCAATGTGGCCAAAACCAAGAACAACCTGGTGAGAGAGAAGTGACTACTAACATCAGCCTCCATTGTGCTTTTTTTTCCACGCCTCCCGTTTCATTTTAATAAACCATTCCAGAATTATAGTCCTTAATGAGCTGTGAACGTGCCGAGGTAAACGCTGTTTTACTGTGAGCAGACTCATTTGTTCTGGCAACATGAGCTTGGTCTCTGCAGGGGCGTTCAGCATTTACACAGTAGCAGCTTTCTGCCTGCAAAGCATCCACTTGACATGTCCTTGAAAACTTTTTTGTATTCAACCGATTTTCCGAGTTTACACAAAGAGACACAGGCTTTTTAAAATCAAAAGTTATGAACAATTGCTAACTGTAATGTCATTTTAGACCTTCAGCGCATGTGTCGTAATCTTCTTTATAGAACGTCTTCGTTTCAGTTAGCATTGCTTATAGAGCATAAAGCCAATCGTCCTTTGTCTGCTGCCTTGCTACTTGTCGCTTTCCAAAGGCTCTCCGTCCTGCTTCTGTGCTGTCTCACTGATGATGGAGAGGCTGTATGGAGACAGTGAGGGAGGCTCTGTGGTACTATGTAATTTTTCACGAGTCACAGTGCACAGGAGAAATATGGAGGCAGACTGTTCCTGGTCTCTCAGGGGGCACCCTGTGTTGATCCAACCCCAAAATGTGCTTTCACTTCTCTCTCTTCTTCAGGCGTCCTGCTTTCTCAAACAGGGGAAATACAAGGAGGCTGAGATTCTGTACAAAGAGATCCTGACTCGTGCTCATGAGAAAGAGTTTGGATCCGTCGATGGTAAGGCCTCCGTAATATATATAAGTATTGTAAAATTGTACAGTATAAGGCAGCACTTAAATGCACAAGGTTATTTCTATATTGCTATGGTGGAGATCATATTATTTAATCAGGCTAGAAACACAACAAGTGGCTATAGAGTTTATACCAAGAAAATGGTGGTGGGTTTCTTTTAGAATATATAGATGATTTTTTTGTTATTTCTTACTTTCCTCCACCATTGTTTTATCTTCCATCTACTGTTTGTCTCACACCAGCGAGCAGGGTCACTGATGGACAGATGGTTAAAAAGTGGACGATGTTCTAAGCAGTGTGCCAGCCTTCACCATTCAGAGGACTCAAAGAAGCTAAACAAACTTTTTGAAGAAATAAAGAGTTTACTTTTCGAAAAGATGAACTCATGCAATTTTCTTCTCTTTTAGGTTTAAGATGAGCTTTTTTTTTGTTGGCTTTCCTTCAGGGATTAGATTAACTGCTTTGAAAAAGGAATGGGAAGAAGTGGGCACAATGCCCTGCTCTGCTCGCTTTTCCAACAAAAGCATCTCATTTTACTGAGGGTTATTTATCATGGGTCAACCTGATAACCCTGCTCATATGTTTTTAAACCTGTTAGAGAGATGAAGGTTAAGGCGAAGCAGCATTAAGAACCAACAGCTTGTGTCCTTGGCAATAAGAAATGTTTTATGTTCTATTACAAGTAGATGGTGTTAATTATCTTTTAATTTGAAGGAGTTATAGTTGTGGGTGTGTGGGTTTCAAAGGCTTGTTTTAATGGCTCCATAGCATGGTACATATTTAAGTGTGCTCAGAGGATATGAAAATGATGTGCTGATATTTATGAGATACTTATATTGTCTTTTTACTATTTAAATTGCATCACCAGTATCTCCTCCTTTCACTTGCTCAGGTTGTTGTGCAACAAAATAATTTAATGGTGCTTTTACATTGTTTTCTGCATTTAGATCAAAACACTTATGTCTTTATTAATTTATTTAGAAATGTCCATGGAAAACATTAAATTCAAAACAAAGATTTGTTACTGTTATTGCTCTGGAACTGTCTTTAACAGTTAGCCAGTGTTTTCACATTTAAGGGTCATAACAGAGTGTGGCTTTTATCATCCAGCGTCTGTGCCAGATCTCAGAATGCAGCCTCCTCCTGTATTTCTTTAGCCAAGTACGTAGAAAGAATCCCAAAAAAGATCCTCTCCCTGGATGCAAGAATATTTGAGACACTTATAAACAAACAGTACCACTGATTTCCACATCTTAGTCAGTAGGGTAGAATGGAAAGCTCTGCCTGCATCGCAAATATTTCATGATTGATTCAACGAAACACCCTGAGGTCAACCAGTTCATCTGTTTTCCAGTCCTGTTGTTGTACTGTGTGTAGACCACCTCTCCTGTCTGTCTGTCTGCAGCTGAAAACAAGCCCATCTGGATGCATGCAGAGGAAAGAGAGGAGATGAGCAAGGTGAGGGCGTTGTGTAATTATCCTCAAGCCTGGAAAAAAACAGATATTGAAAGTGAAACAGATATTGAAAACGCTGCAAATATAAATGTATGAAACGTGCCAAATGCAGGGTCGTGACACTGGTCTGTTCATTTCACTTCCTGCGAAGTAAAATACAATCTGTGTTCACGCCATATAAGCCCCAGAGGGCATATGTTAGCTGTATATAAACACAGGGAAAATGCTGCCGATCCAGTTCAAACCACCACTCCCCGTCACACCGTTTTCTTCCTCTGCTCCCTTTTTTACTTCCAGGGCAAGCACAGAGACAACACTCCATATGGGGAGTACGGAGGCTGGTACAAGGCCTGCAAAGTCAACAGGTGAGGCAGAGCATGATAAGTGTTTCCAACTTAGTCATACATAGAGACACTCAGTAAAGTCTAATTATTGATTTTTAAGTGCATGAAGTCAATGTATTGTAGAAAATATATGAATGTGAGTGAATCAGCATCAGTTTATAAATAGGTTTTAGGATTTTGGCTGCACTAAGTAGCTCCTCAAATGACCTTGTGGCTAAATATTGGTGTGCCTGTCTCTATGTCCAGCCCAACAGTGAACACCACCTTGAGGAACCTGGGGGCCCTGTACCGCCGACAGGGCAAGCTAGAGGCCGCTGAGACCCTTGAAGAGTGCGCCGTGAGATCTCGCAAGCAGGTTGGCAGCATTTCCTGAACTGAAAATGTCTGTTTCTACATGCAGTTGACTTTAAAACAGTTTCTGTTTTTGTAAATTCTTAATCATGTTCCCCCGTGTTAGGACAGCAAATCTCATGATATTTCTTTCCCTCTCTCTACATTTCTATGGATCCAGAGCAACACAGTAAGTGGTTTGTCTCTAACTGATAGCCCCCATAGAGCCTCCACCTCTCTCCCTTAACATCACTCCCATCTCACAGTCATTTAAAATGTCCGGTTGTCTCTGTGATGCCACGGTGACAGTGAATGCATTAAAATAGACAGAAAACATAATAACCTCCATTTAACTTTGCACTCTCACCCATATCAACGAGCTAATGTCTACCTGCGAGCTAGTTCTAATTATGATTTGTTTGTTTGTGTCGTGTCTGTGTGTTATTCCCATCAGGGCATCGACCCCATCCACCAGACACGTGTGGTGGAGATCCTGAAGGATACAGAGGGCGACAGGCGGAGGAGCAGGGACAGCCTGACCAGCGTTAAGTATGAGAGCGGCTCTGAGACCGGCGAGGAAGTGAGTATGGGCGTCGAGTGGAACGGGGTGAGTACAAATCCACTATAGTAGAGACAACACGGCCACTGCCCTTGCTTATCTGTACTGGTCCATTACCGTCTTGTAGCCTTGTTCCTCTCACGAGGTTAACCTGGAAATCCCCTTTTACAAAGTGTAAAGCTGATTGAGTGTCTTGGCATGTTGACGTGTTGTTTTTGACAGCATGTGATTGTGCTTTGGACTAGATGTTCACGTTATTGTTGTCCATTGCTTGTCAATGAAGTCCTAGCGTCTCGTTGTAATAACTGGTTGTTTTGCTGGCGATGCTTCTGCACAAGTGGAGAGGTATCAACAACAAAAAAAAGGCACAAGCTCATTCTGTGGCACCCTGGCAGCATATTAAATATTTATTCGCTCATGTGGGACTCTCTGAGAGACAGCCTGTCTAAATCCTTATTAGGATGTTCCATGATTCCACCATTAAACACGATTGACAGGGTTACCAATATCCTTGATTCTCGTCCCTCTGCACAGTAAACTGGGCGGTTGGTATGTAATGGTTCATCCTGCTGTTATTGCCTCATTGTAACATCCACCCTGGCTGTGGCTCACCAATCATTAGTGTTATTTCACCGCATGGCTTTTTATTTCTGCAATATTTCTCATTGAACTTGTCACCCCTCTTCTCTTTACTAAGTCAGTGCTGAGAACACGATATTCAGTGTAGCGGGGCAAAAGCAGTTAACTAGGCACTGCTAGCGCTGTGTTCCAGCTCGAAGAAGCCCTCTGGTAAAGGCTTACGTAAGCCAGAGTGCAGGATTGTGCCAGCAGAGATGCCTCGCCTGAGCCTGTGCCTCTCCCCTCACTTAAGTGCAGCCACGCCCTTCACTGCACCAACCCAGTCCAAACATGCATGTAGCAATGCCAGCCTGCCGGGCTCACCCGTAACATGCGCACTTAATGGGGCCATGTGTGTTCACTGTGTTTTCACATGGTTAAGGAATGTCTGTTAACCCTGACGTCTGCTGCTGCCTCTGAGTAACATCATGTTTAAAAAGGTGGGGTTTTGTTTGCTGGCTGCTGCGTGAATGTAAGTGCTGTGAACACAGGTTCACACGCATAACCCAAGCTACTCAAAACCGCTGCAAAATTCACTCCCAACAAAGGCAACGTGTATCCATCTGAGTGAGCACCTGTTTGTCTTTGAAACATGTGACGGCATGCAGGAGGACTGTTTGGGTGTCTGTTCGCATTTCATCGTCCAAGTCACGACCACAGCTCTAGAAATTAAATTCACACAGAACGGAAAATGCGCTCACGACACGCTCATGCTTTTTTTTTTTTAAGATTGTTAATTTGTCGCAAACCTTTTTTGAGCTTTTGACTAAAAACATTGTTTAACAACTTCCATCAATCCATTCATTTACAAAGCCACAAACACAGCTTTGGCTCGCTTGTGTTTCAGAAGATAAGCTTGTAAAGGACTGTCTGCTTCTCTGTAGACATTTGCTGAGCGATAATGTGAAAGGCACATCAGAAGCATCGCTCACCTGCTGCATATGTATACTTCTTCCCTCTGCTCTCAGAAAGTCTGATATGAGGCGACAGGAGCGTTTACGGTTTACATACTCACACTGAACAGTTCACTTCAAAACTAGGTATTTGAATCAATGCCTGCTGTTACATTATTACATCAGTTTAGATGGGACTAACTTAAGTGACACTTTACAGGAGCTCATTAACTTTGTTTGTTGTTGAACAAGTAACGCTGAAGAGATGAGCTGTCACCTCCTTAAAATGCACAATTTGATGTCAAAGTGTGTGTGTGTGTGTCTGTGTGTCTGTGCTCTCTGCTTCAGTGTGCTGCCTGCTAGTCTGCATGCTTTCTAGATTTCATCCTTTTGCCTTTTTCTGCGTGTCACTAACCCACTACCTCGTTGATCACGCTTGCCTTGACAACCAATCAGCCTGTCAATTAAAGTTCCTTTTCTCACTCAGTGGATTGTACTCTCCCTCTTCGACTCTCACTCCACACAATACGCTTGGGCGGGTTGGTATGTAGTTACGTAATAACTAGGCTAGATTATTAGTCTCTATTAGGGAACATAGGCTAGAATAGAAAGGTTAAGATAATCATGAAAAGATTAAAGTTTTCATTAGTCAACAGATTTTGCTTTAGGTAGTGTTTTATCTTGTTATGCTTTATGCAGGGTTTCTGGGTTCAAAATGCTATATAGAGATTTTTACAGTGTCAGTCCCTCTCATCATCAGTCTATATTAGTATGCCCCTTTCAGTGCTGATGCTTGCAGCTGTCCCTACGTCTGCAGTGCACAGTCACTGGCTGGTTGCAGTGTGCCAAGTGCAGACTTCCTTGTACTCAGAGAGGAAAGAAAAGCTGAGTCACACTGACTGCAACCACCAAACCTCTACTGCAGCATTTTGTTTGTGTAGGATCCCTCAACTTTAACCAGACCCCCCAAGCTGCAGTTGTCAATGTAATAAACCTTGTGCAGGACAGAGGGTTAACATCAGAATAGTGCAGTGAAGTGTAGAAAAGGGATGAAGCTCAGAATTATGCGTAGGTGTGTAGCGTAGGAAGCCCAACCCAAAGCTCTTAATCTTACAATGTGTGCCGTTTTTGTCTGTTTCTCTCTTTCTCTTTTGTCAGGCCTAAGCCATCAAGATTATTCCTCCATCCTTCTCTCCTTCCCCAACACAATAGCAAAAGGATGCGTGTTGTCGTTCCCCCCCCGGCCTTCTCTGTCCCAACAAACCAACAGCTCCTCTACCATTCCCGGTGCCCCCTCCGGCAGAGACTCAGAGCCCACTCCTGGTTGTCACGTCTGTCCCTTGTTCATCTGACAACTGCTGGGACGTTTGGTCTTCTCCTCTCTGCTGTTTTTTTCCCCCCACCCTCTCTTTTCTTTCACTCTTTCTCTCTCTCTCTCCTTTCCTCTCACTAACCACTGTGTCGTCCACCATTTTCAGCAATCGTTACAACTCTTTCTCTCACTTAACATTAAAAAAAAAAAAGAATTCATCGTGTGTGAAATCTTTTCCCTGTGAGGAAGTCACTCGCACATTTATTCCTCTCTCCAACAGCCATTTGTAATTTTGCGTAGGTGCATAGTAAATTTATTTGGCTAGATAGTGGAGCAGGAAAAGTTATTTATTGGTAGAAGGTAAAACCAAAATAATGAACGTTTTAGTGGATTGGTGACACCTTTAACGGCAGCCTTGGCTCCAGACAACGCTCCCAACGCACAGTCAGATAAAACGGTCACTTTGGAGACTCAGTATATTACAAAATAGTTAATGTCCACTGTTGCTCTGCATTGGTCTCACCCTGACTCTTTGTCGCCCTGAGCACCTGCAGTCTGTTTCTACAACAAGTGAAAGTTGACTTCAAAGCTAGCTTCCATACAGGTGCCTGTCTTTAGCCATAATAGTTTTTAGGTTTTAGTTTTTTTTATTTTATTTTAAGAAATGTCTTTTTTTGGTGCCATTACATTTGTGTTCTGTTTTTAACTAATGTGAGAATGAGATCAAACATGCCTGAACAGTGCGGAAAGAAATGGTACAGTGTAGTTTCACATGCTAATAAAAATATGTCAATTCTTTGGAACTTCTGCGGCCTAATTGGCAGGAACCGAGAAGGGAGCGTTGCTATTTTTGTTTTTATAGATATATTTCCTTTTTTGAATTTCAATTTTGTATAGTTTTGTTTACATTTTTTAAACAATGATTATTTTGTGGCTGAATATTAAAGCGGTAGTTTGTCAGCAATGCCATACTGTTTCCTATTATGAAAGACCAGAATGACTGACGTCAGTTCGGCAAATTGATCAGATCACAGTAAGCTCTTGTTGTTAGGTAATTTATTTCAAGTTGCTCTCGCTGGCTTCAGTGTCCTTGGTACAATATGTACACATTAGCCTGCGTTTACAAAGGGAATTAGCGACACTGGCTGATGCTGTAAAGCCAGTATGGCAGCAGAGACCAACTGGAACATCTAGCACAGAAACGGGCCACCTGAGAGATTGCTTAAACAATGATAGAAATAAAATAAAGGCTGTAATAAATGCCCAGAATTGCCTTTTATTTGTTGGTGTAGGAGTAGAAGCTAGTGTTTTAATTCAAAGGAAGCCTGGATTCCACAGTAGTTTTAGTGTGTATTTGTGTATGTTTTGGTGGTACAGTCACAGTGCCCTCTCTGGCTATGGATACTGTATTTTGAACACAAAGCTTAATGGAGTGTGTTGCCTTTTTCTTACACAGTTGTTTGCAAGTAAACATTGTCACTTTGGCCAATCCTGTTTTTAAGTACAGTGCGAGTGTTTCCCTCAAGATCATGTTATTTCAGATGTTTTAACTTGCTGAATGTAAAATGACTTTAACGTCTTGGAAGTGTAATTGTAGACTGTATTATTTATAGATTTGACAAGTGCATTCACTATACGGCTTTTTCAGTATGCTACTTGCCTTGATTCTTCATTCCTTCCAATGAGTACTCCTATACTTCTAATGCAACTCTGAACAAAATAACTTACTATGTTCATCACATAATTATGACAATATTGTTGTGTTAGTGGAATGCTTATTTATTGAACTGTCTATCCTTGACATATATAGTGTGACTTCAGTTTCCTAAAGTGGAAGAACATAAATGGTAAGGTCTATAAGCACTATCTTAGAAAGTAGGACTGCATTATATTTACCATTCTGCATTGTGAAGATTATTGCATCAACACTTGTTGGTATTCTCAAATAAAGTTTTTCATTTGTGAAGTTTTGTCTTTTCTCTGCATGGGATGGAGACATTTGTATTAATGTGCTGTCAGTAGAAACAGAGAATCTTGTATGTTTTCATCTCTAGTGGCTGCTGCACAGCCACCCAGTGGAACAAATACATATCCTCTGATTTACCCACAGTTCCCCCTGCTGGTGATAAGCACGTGTTGCATTATGATGATCACACCTTAAAAACTGTTTAGATAGTGTTTCATTAGGGTTCCTGCTGCCAAAGCCAGAGCAAGGTACACACACAGTGTTTACTGGTTGGTTAATAATTAAAACACACTGCATAGGCTAGCTGGTATGTGGCAGTCAGCTAAAATGAATGGATGGATGGACGCATTATTGTAACGCGGTCTAAAAGCTTTGAGTTGGTTGATAATTTTCATTATCGTTTAATCTGCCAGGTTAATTTTTAATAAATGGAGTAATCATTTGTTCTATAAATAGTCGGAATATAGTGACAAATGCCTCACTATTCTGAAGCCCACTTAGCCCGTTTGTACCAACCAGCAGACCAAAACCCAGAGAAATTCAGTTTACTGTCACAAAAGACAGAAATGCAGCAAATCTTAAACTTTTCTTAAACTGAGTCATGTTTTGGTATTTTTCTTTAAAATGACACAATTTTGAGTGAATACTCAATTATCAGTAGTTAATAATAGGTAGTAATAGTTGCTCAGTAATCGTTTAGGCTCTACTTACTGATGAAAAACAACATAACTATTGGACCACAGTTGATTCTAATAGTATAACTGTTAAAAGGTGCATTTGCTTGATGGTTACAAGATGATAATGACGTTGAAAGATCAGCTATCAGAAAATTAAATGATGCTATGAATGCTATCAATACCAATGCACATATTTACAGATACATATTATCTATAAAAGCCTCCATAACAGGGCTGGCCTACACAATAACTAATGCAAAACACAAACATGCATCTGCAAATGTAGAGCTAAAGAAGAGTTCTTCAGAGCGGAGTGGATGAGTTGATGATTGTGTGTCTCTGCAGGACGGCAGTGGAGCCCTCCAGCGCAGCGGCTCTCTGGGGAAGCTCAGGGACGTTTTACGTCGCAGCAGCGAGCTGCTGGTGAAAAAACTGCAGGGCAATGGACCGCCTGAACCTCGCAGCACCAAGTAAGAACAGACAAACTCCTCTGTTACGATGGCTAGCAGGCATTTAAAGCAAATTATACTTTTAATGAAGTATACTGAACAAAATTTAGCCTTTTATTGTGGCCAGCCTAAGGTACACCTGTGCATTACCCGTGCTGTCTGATCAGCATCTTGATATGCCACACCTGTGAGGTGGATGACTTATCTCGGCAAAGGAGAAGTGCTCACTGACACAGATTTTGACAGATTTGTGAACAATGTTTGAGAGAAATAGGCCTTTTGTGTACATAGGAAAAAGTCTTAAATCTTTGAGCTCATGATGAATGGGGGCGAAAACAAAAGTTATATTTTGTTCAGTGTAATATTTAATGTCTTGGGAAATGCAGACTGTGTAATGGATTCTTGGGTGATGACTTTTTTCCCAAAGTAGATTCCAAGTAGTTTGGAAATGAACTCCCATGACATGAATGATCATCACTTTGTACCTGTGCCCTGGTCTCACACACTGTATTAACATTATTTTCTTACTTTGTTCAACAGCATGAAGCGAGCTGCTTCTTTAAATTACCTAAACAAAACCAGCGATGACCCGTTCCAGGTGAGGGACAGTTTGTCTTTTAAATTGTATTGAATTTTTTGCTATATTATTGTAAAATGTTACGTTTTAATCTTAATTTCCTGCCCCTCTCGTATCTTCTGCGTATGTCTTTGTCAGACTCGGGGTGGAAGTCATTTCAGGGAGAGCCGTGGCCTGAGCTCCAGCACTGTGGATCTCTACACTGCAAACTGAGCGGCAGGCGGGCAGGTAGCTTTCTAACAGCTGATCTATTCCTCTACCCAAAGAGGCTCCTTCCTCTTGGCTCGTTCTCAGAGTCCCAACGATCACCAACAACACTACCAGTCTGCATCCTCCCCCTCACCCCACACTATTTTTCTGCTTGTCAGCATCTGACCCAAAGACCTACTTCCTCCAAGATCCAGACCCAAAGACATTTCCAGTCATTGAAACATAACTGGTATGTTTTTTTCCCCCAGTTTGTTTTTAAAAAAGTTGTTGCTTTTTGGTCTTCCAGAGGAATGTTGCTGTCTGTTTTCCTCATCGTGTTCCTAATATTGGTTTTGCCTCAGTGCCTCCCAAATGTGGCCAAACATAAAAAACATACCTCATCCTCCTTGTTCATAATCACTGTGACTCCGCACTTTTGCTTCATCTGTTGCCATAATGTCACCTGTTCTGGTATAATACTCCTTATGTTGGTTAGATTTGAGGTGTTTGTGTCTTCCTGTGCCATCCATTGTCGTGTTAGTGCGGTTTAGATTATTTTCTGCATGTAAAAAAAAAAAAAAAAGATACTTTGTAGATTTCCTCTAAAAATAGAAATATAAAAAATAGTTATGTTTGGTTTAAAATTATGTAATGTAAAGGTGACATGATTACACTGTTTAAAGTAATCATTTTCATTTTAATTTTAATGGTTATACGTTTTGCCTGTTGAGATTGCCTGAGATTTATTTACAATGCGAGGTGTTGGTTAAAGCTTTGGGAGACAGGGTGAAATAGATATCCTGCTGACATGTGTCATGTGACTTGTTTTGGATAAGCTTTTTTACCATACAAAGTTTTTCAAAACTATGTAAACAGGCTGCTTCGTTTTCCTGCACCGGTTTCTCTCCCAATTGCAGAGACAACGCAGGAACAATCTCTTGAGTCATTTGTGGTCTCTGAGTGCTGAGAAACACAACCATGAAGATGTTTAAATTGTATATAAAACAACGTAAGGCTGAACTGGGTTGCTTAATTCATCCTGGTTGTCCTGAATGATCTCCGGTGCCAATGCAAGACTGCAGGATGGCTGCTTCTATGGATTTCAGCCAACCTCTGCGGGGTTTGAGCTGCCAACCTTGAGCACATCTCCTAGTGTTGTTTACAGTGATTGAAATGTGTGATACATGTCTAGATTTCTACTTTGTGAAAATTATAGATTTTGCACAATACTCAGATGGGGGGTCTTCTGTCTTTGATTCCATTTTTTTAGTAAAGCTATTCAGAAGAACTGGACTGTCTTGTAATTATTCTTGACTTGGTTTTGGATTTTTTCTGTTTTACGTATGCATCTGTGTTTTTGCTGTCATCCTTTGTAATACATGTATAAAACAGAAAATGATCATATGTTCACAAATCATTCAGGAGTTATAGCAGGAATAGTTAGTTTAGGTTCACAATCAGTCATTGTTGGTAAGAGTTGAATGTGCATCTGTTTTGATCTGATTCTTAAATGTATTGTCTAATAACACATCAAAACCACTGGCTGATATGATTCAGAAATAAAACCAACAATTTTCTATTCATTGTTGTGTTGTGTTTTTGTCATTTTTTTGTGGCTGATGTGAGGATTCCCTAAAGGACTTGAAAATACGTTTCTGTTTTTGAAAAACTTCCAGACCAGTGTTATGCCCTGCCCTGCCCTGTCCCTAAACCTGCAGATAATAATGCAGTGAATTCCACAAAGCCTGATCTAATATGCCAGTGTCTTAAGTAAGTGTGGGAACCCTGTGATCACCGGTGCATTTCCAAGATGTGATGCGTCTCCCAGAGTTTTCCCCTCCTCCTGGTAGAAGTCAGCCCGGGGTTTCTCCGCTCAGTGGTAATCCCTCAGTGTTTCACAGCTTTAATGTGGAGCCTCAACCCTTCAGGAACTCTTGAGAGCTTTGCCTTTGCAGATCTGAGGATGGTTTTGTTCTACAGAGAGCTGTCAGGCTACTTCTCCAAGTTGTCTTGGAAGCAAACAAGTCATTAGTGCATGAGAGTTGACACCATGCCCTCAGCAACTTTAAATAAAAGAAGTGTGCAGGTTTTTGCCCCTACTTCCTGTTGAAGCACTCCTGTTCCTTCTAAAGTTATGAATTCATAGAGAGTAAGGTGAGTGATGTCTCCTCCAGGCCTGCCTCCTTCACTGCAGCCCCTTCCTATGATCAGGTAATGCTGGTATGACCCTTTAATTCTTACGCTTGGTTGACTGCATGTTTTATCAGCCATCTAGGTGCCAGCTGGACCATCAACATGGCACCAGTCCCACGTGCAGCACTACCAGTGGTGCCAGCAAGGGCTGTCCCCTAGTGCAGAGGGTGATGTATGTGCATGGCACGACTCACTGGGTTGGTGCCATTTATCACCTGTCAAACTCTTGAATGTACAACACGTGTTAACTAACAGGAGTCTGCTTTCCTGCTGGTTTGTGTTTTAAATTTGTCTTAAATTGCACTGCATAAACGGCCCCTTGTAGCTGTAAAACATTAAGCTGCTTATATGGATATATTGTGTTTCTTTTTAAATTGTAAGTGATTATTACTGCTGTTTTAGGGCATTGCTTATTTATGTATTTAATTAATTTGTCATTTACTTGTTTTATTTATTTGCTTTAACAGTATTATTACTAGGCATTATATTTTTACCTACATTGAGAAAAGCCATACAAAATATCGTTATATATCTGAGTGTATAATGACAATAAAGATCATTCATTCGTTTAACTGTAAAATGAGAGCATCATGAAAAAAATCTGCTGCATTAATTTCAATCAGGGATATTATATTTCATATATATATATATATAATGTAATGTATAATACATATAATGTTATTTTTAATTTAATTTAACTGACAATCGGATCGATTTTGCCATTAATCTGCATAGTAACAAAATGTCCTTCATTTATCTGAGGGAGACAGTGATCAGATTGAACCAGGGGGTCGCAGTGTTGTATTCCTTATCCCAGGTCAGGTACGGGCACCGGAAGCTCCTCTGTAGGGATAGCGGGAATACACGTCAAGTGACAATAAATACACAGAATTATACCGGATGTTGGATGTTTATATTTCAAAATGAAATTACATTGATTGCATTGTTGGCGGAACTCTTTGTGTGGAACTACGAATAGTTAAAACTTATGAGGGGTTGGTACTGTTGAAATAAAAGGAGATTATAAAGGCATTTATAAAATATCAAGTTAAATATCTGCTCAAATAGGGCAAAGTTAAATGTTTGCCTTGCTTTTCTAATGCTGTCTTTACACGGCATCAAAAGGCAGTTTTCTAAACTCAACTGAAATGAAACAACCGTCAAAAAAATAAATAACCTAAATGTTTTTTTTAGAAAATATAGTTGCCTTGCCGGAAAAATAGAAGAAATCCCACATTACATTTATTTTGAAAGTTCACATCGGATGTTGCGTGGATTGTTTCGGCCCACTTGACGCGGGTGTAAAAAAAATCACTCAGGCGAGGGGGGAAGCCAACTTGGAAACACTGCGGAGCGAAACTCCCTCTCGTTGAAGACCGAACTTGCCCGGCGGTCGGCGGCTCTGGACGCAGGCAGACATCGGCTTCACAGACCGGGTTGTAGTGTACCATTGCGGCCTAAATTCACACCAGCCCTCCGTCCCGTAAGCCGCCTGGAAGTTTAAACTTCGCCTGAAACTTTCGGCGGGGTTTCTCAGTCTGAACTCGTAAAGTCGTTTGTTTGGCTGGCCTGTAAACCGAAGCGTCCGTCTCCACATGTTTCTGCCTCGCTCCTGCTAGTTTCCAAAACAACCAGGTGAGCGGGCCGTCTGGCTTCGCCGGGGGGACCTGCGCAGGTTACGGGGTTAGTTCACCTGTACGCACACGGTGACGCACGGATCTCTTTGACGCTCCCCTTTAGTCCTACGGCTCTCCCGTAGCGCCGGAGAATAGCACCGGGGAGCCGCCGAGCACCAGGACGGTCATGGATCTACCAGGAGAGAGGAGAGAGACCCGGCGGAGGGAGGGCAGGAGAAACCCCGCGGTGATTAACAGGAGGACACCACCGGCGAATACCATGTACGCAGTCGGTATAATCTGCCTCCAAGGTTGGTAACACGCTACTGTACATTGCATGCACACTGCACACATACATCCCTGTTCATTCAGATGCTGGAAAACAAGAAAAAACGTTCAGAGTACAGACACTCATTGATGCGGACCCCGACATTGACCTCCATGCTTTTCTAACGGATTTGCTGCTGCTGCTTTAAGTTAGTTCAGTGGTCCAACTGCCTGCTTTGTGAGAGGAACAACAGACATACTACAGAGAGTGGAAGTCGTGAATACAGCTGCTTTTCTCATTCATTTCTTCAGAGCAACGCTTTCTTTTAAGTAAAAAAAAAAAAAGAGTTTGAACTACATTTTGTTTGGGGGTCAGTGGAGGAAGGGGCCACCCTTCCCCCTCCCCAATTGGCCCCCAGTTTGGGGTGGAAAAAAAAACAACAACTGCAAATTTGTAAGTGAATCCAGGCTTCTTCTTTTTTTTAAATGACTAGAAATTAGAATATAAATGCTCTCAAGTGGAAAGATTTTGAGTCTCTCTTTAAAAGAAATGGCTCTGTTTTACTCAAACAACATGTCTGTGTTTGCATATGACTTTAGTTACACAGTAATTACATTCTCATCTGTAGCAAAGGAATGGGAGCATGATGGTGGGGTTTTCAGCTATCTGCGAAGGCAGCCTTCCCAAATCATTATGTATTCCCAGGAGTATACTTCCAACCTCGCACAACACATTGGATACGCCATTTCTGATTATCATATTCATAACTCGGTTGTGCATGTTTGAGCTGCCTCTCTGAGCCCCAGCTTGGCATGCCTTCATGGGTGCCATTCATTTACACGGGTGGAGTGCGGAGCTGTGCCTGACTCTCATCCACAAGAGAAGCGCTAGAAAGAAAGACAAATGAACATGACGCGACGCCCTCCCACGTTGTCAAAGCCCTTTAAAGTTCACAACCTCTGCTTGCAGAGTGAGAAGAAGGCCACGGGATCCTTCCCAGTTTGTGCGAGGAATGCTCTTATCCTGCCAAGGATCGGGCTCATTAACTCACCGCTCATCATGTCAAAACTGAGTCAGTTTTATCTGATCGCCACATGTCGATGGAAAGGCGCATGATTGTGTTTTCCCCTGCGCCTTCAACACAGCCTTGATAGTGAGAGTGGCTGAAAAAATTCCTTTAAGTTGAAGTGTCTGTCGCCCCCCCCCTTCAGTCTCCTCATGGTGCCCACTTTGGGATGAATGTGTCCTCTGTGTGCAGGCAGCAGGGGAGAGACGGAGGCTGCTATGGGCTTGTGTTTGTAAGATCCATGAATAGAGCCGAGCCAGGTAGTACTGTCATGGCAGCCTCGCCCCTGAGCCCTCTTTAGAAAGGTCCTATTTTTAAAAAGGCTTTCTGAATGTGTTGAAGCACTGCAAAGGCCAGAAATGGCGGCGCTTTTACAGTGGCTTTAATTCCACATGAAGCTGTCTACACCAAACGCGCCATGTTTCTGGGGGGTTGTCTGATCTGCAGGATCTGGGCTCTGTGCGCAAATATTTACCCAGGTCTTTTATTTTTAGATTACAGTAATGGCTCTGTTTTGCTGTTCCACTCTTTTCTTCTCTGCATCTTGATCTGGTTTCTATTTGTAGCTGACCAGCGCTGTGCTACTGGTGCAGCTCTCAGAGCAGATGAGAGCCACTTATGGAGTTAATGTCATAATGTTAATGCAGCGTCTCACCTTCTATCCGCCTATCTATTGCTTCCACCCTTCCTCCTCCACTTGTGATGTGTTTTTCATTCCACTCTCCCCCTCTGCTTCATCAATGCAGTCTCATTCCTGAAGTATTTATGTGAAAAAATGACTGGGCTTGTTGCCGAGGAGCTGAGATAGATGTGAAATGTTTAAGCAACAACCTCACTCACTCGTCTCTTCTCAGACCCTCCTCTTTGATCTCCCTCACGGTGCAGCTGGAGAAGATCTGCATTTCAGGTCTCCTGCCTACATTAATAATTTGGAATAACATTCACCCTCCTGATGCTTTAAAGGTGTGCAATCAAATGTCTTGATGAAATTCACTTTCCAGTCCAGGCTTCTTCTCTCCGAGCTGTAAAACAAGATACTGTAACTAAACTGCAGGAGTAGCATACCACAGTGTGTATTATTGGGTTTGTGTAATGGATTTGTTGTTCAGCCACCAATTGAAAGGTGTTTTGCCCAGAAGTATAAAGGATACAGGAAGTCAGTATTGTGCCGAAGGTCTCCTGTATTCAGGAATCGACCGGTGTTTTACTAAGTGGTTCTAATAGGAGGTCCATAAAGCTAATCTGCAGCATTTGTACTGTTTCAGCTCGGGGTCTCAGCGCAGATCCCATGTGGGCTCTTTTTGGGATGTTTTGTTGGCGTGCCCACCTGCCACTGCTATATTTTAAAATCCGTGTGCTTGGCTCTTATTAACTCCACTTTGCCCGTAGGCTGTTTGGCTGCACACTAGTCCTGATTCAGTGAATACGCACATTCAGAGAGGATGAAAGGATGACGCCTAACCAAACACAAGGATACATTGTGTGTGGTGGAACAGGTTTGTTTAGTGTCAGATACATACAGTGGCTTACAGTCCGGTGGTGGACAACAGTTGTCAAAATGGGTTATGGTTACGGGAATTGAAATTCTGCGGTTGGAATTTATTTAATCACATTTGAATGGATTGCAATATGGAGCTCAGAATGAGATTGGTATCTTTTTGTGTGCAGCTGTTGATGCAGTAAAGTTTTTTTTAGATAATTTACATTGAATGAGGAGCTCTCAGTATTTTTGATCTGAGGTGTTGGCCTATTTTTTTCCGCCCACTACACAAATTGATTATCTTGAACATCTTGTTTTTTTCACTAAAGTATTACAGGCTTCTGAAATTATATCTGTCCATTGTATATATCACATCTGTCCTACCCGTTCCAACATCTAATGCAATCCATTACATCAGCACTGCAATATGTTACATCTTTATCCAGCTTCTGATGTAAAATTTTTGTTAAGGGAAATGGATCTGTGTACGTGCTAGGTGATAATTCGAGAGTACCCGCAATCGAATGTAGGTTGTATTGTGATTAGTATTTTGTTTCCTTTTCAGATGCCATGTCAAATATGTTTTAGATATTCTTTGGTGCCGCATTTGGTCTTCCTCTTTATATGCTCTGTAAGACAAGATGCATGTAGCTCTGTAGAGAAGCAATCGAGAAAATTGCGTCCAGGTTAACAATGTCTCAAGTAAACTCACTCCCCTGTAGACCTTTACTGTATGAGCCCAAAGCTTTGGTCATCATTATAATTTTCCAGGGCTGTTTCAAGGATAGCCAAAGCTAGCAGAGCGTGACAACAAAACAAAGCATCGAGCGGTAAAAGCCTGATGAATAGAGTTGAATAATAAGATCTGCTTCTCAGAGTGTGTGTGCACATCAGAGAGTTTGACTGGTAGCACAAGTTTTTGGCCTGGGGGAGGATTTCTCAAGGTCTTCCATGGCTCTTGTTTCTGGTCATTTATCAGGCAGTGTTTATTCAGGTTTGGGTGAAGCCTTTTGAACTTGAGAGTCCTCTTTTTCACCCGGTTGGTATGTGCAGTGTGCACTCACTCCGTTATAGAGGTCTGTCCTCCCAAGGGAGGATCTTCTTGCACTCGTTCGGAGGTTACAATCATTGGCTACCCAATATCTCAGATTTGGGGTCTTTCAGTTCTCAATCGATGCAGCGATGTCTCCTCAGTTCTCTGTCCTCCAGCCTATGACCCCCGTAGTCGATAAAGGTCTGCCATGTTTAAAGATGTTGAAGCTGGTGGAATGATTTTAGGAGGAGTACAGGAGCAAGGAGACAGAGTGAACATGCATGTTTGGCTAAATGGAAAACATAATGTCATAAATAACAAGTTAAGATGTCACATTCTGCTGATACATATTACCTTGAATCCCCACCAACACCTCATGTTTTTTATGTAAGAAATGGTAGTATATGAGCACAGAAGAAAAGTATCAGAGGGACACATGGTTGCATAAATTAGAAGAAATAAGTCTTCTGTTCTGGTCTAGTATTCTTATGACTGAAATAAATTGGTGGCGCAACAAGGAAAACATTGTTCATTTTAACTTCACTGTATTTTTAGTTTCATAGTGGTGTTTCTAAAATGTGTTGATTGAAATCTAGGGATGAAACGATTACCAGTTTAACAAAAAACCATGGTAAAATTCCGGTTATTATTATTAATTATTATTATTATTAAAACGGTTATTATTACCGTACCGTTTAATTACCATGATAACCGGGTTCGGTTACCCTGCTATTTAAACTCAGGCCAAATACTGTCCAACATCAACCAAAGTTAGCGACGGTCTGCCAGAAGACGCACGCATGCGCAGTAAGCAACATGGGTTTGTTTGGGTAAATGAGAACACGCCGAAAGACAGCGTTGTGGAGATTTTTCAGTCACTCTGAAGTCTGGTCTGGTATTTTAGTTTTTAGGAGAGTGCTGACGGAAACTTGATTGGAGAAAATAACCTTATAGTGAATGCAGAGTGAGTTAACCTATTGCTTTGGTTTGTCTGTCTGACCTGCTAACAGCTTGTAAACTGAAGCTCTCAGTGTTAGCTGCGCTTGTAAAAACGCTACGCGTTTTTCTGCTGCTGTGTCTGCAGACACTATTCGTCCACTGCACATAATAACACATTACGCAGTTTAGTCAACCAACCAACATATCGTATCATATGGTTATATATTATTTCAATTCCAGCAGCTATAAAATTAGTTGTAAAAATGTCAGAACAGGAGATGCGCTCCAGATTCCTCTGTATTTACGTCAGTTATTGGGTTCATTGCAGTTACTGTCACTGTCTTCTAAAGATTTTGTTTTCATGTAATTGTGCACGGGGTCATTGTATTACCTATATAATATAAAATCTTAATAATGCACACTTAGATGGTTTTCAGATGTTTACAAAAGGTATTGGCTGTTATTTTATTGTTTATGCAAACAAAATGGCAATTTTATTTCTAGTTTTCGATATAAAACTTGTTGAAATTGTTTAGGTGTGTGTATCAATACATTTTAATCTTTTTCTGCACATTTTTACAATACCGTGATAATACTGATAACCGTGATCATTTTGGTCACTATCGTGATATGAGATTTTCATACCGTTTCATCCCTAAAGTTATGGATCACTGGTTGCCAACAACAACGTTCTCCCAGCCTGAGGGAGAGATTAATGAAAGAAAGATGGATATGATGGCTTATAAGATGTGTCTGCTAAAGTTTTCCAAACTTCGACTTTAAATGTTTGGTATGTGTTTGTGTAGGAAGTGTACCTACTGATTTGCGCAGGAAGACCGGATCTCTCTGATATTCTTGGGTTGGACCGGAAAAATAACCACAGTTCATAATGACCACTGTTCTCTGTGGCCCCCGTTGGCTCCGTGTCATCAATAAAGCCATATAAACAAAGGGCTGCGAGGACCGAGCTACTCGCTTTAAATGATGATTACTGCACCTAATGACCCATGTACTCTGGCTGCTGTGCGTGTGTGTGTTACAGAGTGCATGTGCGTTGGCTCTTGTGTTTGAGGTTTTGCTGGCTCTGCTGTTGGATCCTGTGGTTGTGATTGGGGTCAGGCCTTGTAGATCTGTCTCTTTTTTCCTTCTTTCCCGCCGTAGTCAGTCTGTTGCCCCTCGTGGTTGCCAGTCTTGTCTGGAGGGATCTCTGTTGTTTATTGACTTGGTGCCTGCACGGCTCTGTCTCCTGTCTGGGCTGGAGGAGTGGTTAACCTGAACCCCGACCCACCACTGCTGCTGGCTTTGTTGTGTTACGCTCAGCAACATCTTTTTTGTGGGTTGTTATTTTTTTTTGCTCTGTGATGTTTCCAATTACTCACCATGCCATGCTTCAGTGGGACAGTATGCTAGAGGAGCTTTGTAATTTACTGAGGCTTAAGTCCCAAAATTCAGTTATGAGTATTCCTACAAAACACAAATGATCCCAATCTAAACATTTATTTTTGAAATAAATGTTAAGACAGCTTAAGACAGCTAATTATTCAAACAGGATACTGTGGCGAGTACAGCTGCAGCCATTAGTCAATTAATCGATTTGTCAATTGTAAGAAAATCGTTTTTTAAAAAAAGCAAAAATGGCAAACTTTAACTACAATACATGTTAAAGACTTAGCTTTACCTTTTAAAATGTCTTTTTTTTTAAACTATATTTGAGTAACATCTTTATGCGTCTAAAATCTTGAAAAATCTGCCCAAAGCTGACTTATACATAAATTAAATGTTAAAGTGAGTGAGTTGGTTACAGGCCCAATCTGAAATGGAGTCCAAGGACAGTCAAACTGGATCTGAAAAGGCCTGGGGACAATCCCAACAGATCCTAATAGAGCCAAAATAACAGCACTGGCTATTAACATCTGTCAAAAATAGTAGCAGTGCATTTCCACTTGCAGTCCCATGTTTGTTTCGTCTTGTGTCAAAAAACAAACTTTTCCTTCCGCGATGAAGATTAGGACGTACCACATTATCAGGGGATGATTACGAGTCTGTTGGCATCCACTCGGGTATTACACATATTGCCACACAGACCTGAGACCCACAGATATACAGTCTGATTAGTCTGAATATAATTAGGTCACAGGTTGTGGTTAAAGGTTCATCACAAATCTTATATAGAGGTACTGATTTGTCTCATGAAATATTATGTTTTCTAAAAATTATATTGTGGAACAGTTTGTACATTAAACAATCAAACACAGACATGTCTCTGGCTGTCTCTGATGCTATATGTCCTTTTGTTATGTCTGTCTGGATTTGTTTTTCTTTCTATTGTTGTACTCGGGTCTCTCTTGCAGAACCGATCTTGATCTTGATAAGATTATCTGATTAAATAAAGGATATCTTGTGGAGGAATGGTGTTCCCTCCAATAGCTTTCTACAGACTTGGCAAAGAGCACTGAATCTTTTCTGGAGGCTTGTGGTGGCCTGACTCTGTACTTTGTTAGACGCTTCACGTTTGTTTTTCCTTTCATTTGGCACCCATATGTACCTGGGAAATCCATGTTCTTCATCAAATTGATACGGAAATCCTGTAAATTCAGTATTAACATAAAACACTGAAATTATTTTTAAAACCTGAATTGGTCCAAAATAAACACCCAAGTTGCAGTGATCGTTGAGTAATGTGACATTATTGTTCTCTTATCAGATGCAGCTGTTGACATTTTCTCACTGTGTATAACTTCAACCAATCTGCTGTTGCTGGATCACTTATCTGCTATTAGGTGATAACCTATGGTTTCATGTTCACTTTTAAAATGATGAATACAGATGTATTTTATTGGTTTGAAACTGCAGATATCTCCTACTCCGACGGTTGTAAATCCGTATGACAACTTTCCCTGCAGGGCAGGTGTGAGGCCCTGGTGAGGGGAAGCTCGCCTTCAGAGTGAAATAAAATCCCTGTTTTGTTCTCCGTGTTGGTGCCAAAGCATGTGCAGGGCAGTCACTGCATTCAAATGCATCTGATCGAAACGTGCAGGAATGCCTAATTTGGCTTCAGCCTGGTTTGAAGGGGCGGAGAGAAGAAAGGAGGGCAGGAGAGGAGAAAGGCGTCTGGCATGCCATTGCATAATCCCAGCAGCCATTAACTCTTTGTGTCCCGGGGCTGAATGAACTCATCACAGCAACGGGCCACAGGCAGAGTGACATCAGGCAGCTCTCAATCAGCCCTCAGCTCCTCCCCGCCACCGCAGCAGAGTTAGACTGAAAAGGCCGCTGGTGTTTAACGGGAAGGGCCTTCAACTGTGTTTGATCTTCTAATGAATGGGGGTCAGCTGTCTACAGCTGACCCTGCAGAGGGGCCAGTTGTTGTTTGGAGAGAACATATTTACCTTTAACTAGTTTGCATGTCCTCGCATCTGTGCTGATTTAACGTATCGTAAGTTTACTTTGCTGTCCTCTGCTGTGTTTGGCAGTTCTCTTGATTATGATGCATTCATCTGTCTGCTGTAGGTTCCAGCAGAGCTCAAAGGCCACATGAAGGCTAGATCTGTCTCCATGGCAGCCTGTACAATTTTTAACCTCCTCGTACCTGACTAAACCTGCAGAGCTGGGACTGTACGACGGAGGCAGCGTGATGTACGAGTTAAGCTGGTGGCTTTTATGGCACTGGGAGGCTGTGAATGTGGTAGAGCTTCCGGTTCCTTTTGAATCCACGCTCCTACATTGTGGATGTGAACCAAGTATCATAGTACTGAATATGGCCACTTTTCTACTCTTAAGTGGTACATGATCTGTACTGCTATAGTGCCTTTCTAGTCTTGTGACCACTCAAAGCACTTTTGCACTACATCACATTCACCCATTCATGCATTGATGGCCAAACTGCTCAGAAATAGAACTTAACATACACACACACACACACACACACACACACACACACACACACACACACACACACACACCGATGGAACAGCCATTAGGTGCAATTTGTAGCTCATTATCTTGCCAAAGGACACTATGACACGCCAATGCCGAGGGATCATCAAATGATGAGCAATCCGCTCTACCTCCTAAGCCACAGCCGCCCGTGGTCAGTGTACTTTATAGTTTCTTACTGATTGATGTTTGCATTTCTGGGATCACCGGCAGAAAAACAATCAAATCCCTGCGCTGACATTGGACTCCACAATGTACGCGGCCTTGTTAACCGAACTGGTCAAATGCTATGCCATCTATAGTTGGTCTGAATCATCACGCTTGCTTGTGTGGCCTTGTGGAAAACTTTCTTTTTTTAATCAGGTCATTACCCTTGTTTACATCTTCAACCTCCACCAGTGTTCTGGCTAAACTTAATATATTTTTTTGTGGTTTGGGTAACTGTTATTCAATCTCCTTTTTTCCTCACTGGTAAACTGCTCGTACATTCTTGTATTACAATTTGATCACAGCAGTCATTCTCTGAGCTATGGTCATCACCCTTTCTGTGGCCTCATAGTTTTGTGCTATGCTCGCATGAACTAAAAACAAATCACAACAACGCAGCAGCAATCGAGTCAGCTATATAAAATGCGGGACGTCTCAATGTGTACTTGTTAACAGTGTGAAAATGTTTAAATTAGATTTATCTTGGATCTTTTCTCTGTTATTGCCTCTTTTTCAGAAATGTACTTGACCTTTGCATTTCCCGTTCTGCTGTTTGCCATGTAATCCGCCTCTAATTGAGAAGGCGGTCGTTCAATAGATTTATTTATTGGCTACATAATCATTTGGCTACATAATTTCACCTTGTGAAACCTCTGCTGACCCAGAGGTCTGTTATCCAGCCACGTTTGGCGATTGTACATCTGCTCTCTTGCTGCCTGTACACCCAACAGCATTAGCACATTATGGCCGGCATTGTTATGTATTAGTAGACAGTAATTACCGCAGCAGAGAGAGAAGCTCATTACACAGCCAGCATCGTTATTTTCTGTGGTTTTAATGATGTTAAACAACCTCACCAGCCTCCCCAGCTTCATCTTGTTCCCCCTCTGCTGCTGCACTCTCTATTTCACCTTCCTGCTCCTTTTCACTTTGTTTGTTCCAGTTTCCTAAACTATGCCAACTACTGACTCTCTTTAAACCCCGTCCTCTATTCCGCTGTCCTCTATCTGAACCTCCCCTCAGAGTCTGCGTTAAGCCAGACTTCACTGTGTTTTTTTAATCAGTTCTGACAGGGGGATGGCACAGCAGAGGCAGACTATGTTTACTGCATGAGGAGGTTTTGGTAAAACTGCACCTCTTTGCTCAGCGTTTGGGAAGCGATTCTCCTGATGGGAAGGGAGCTGAAATGAGCTCACATTTGTGTTTCTGTCCGACAGCTGCTGTGGGGAAGTTGCCTTTAATTAACAAACAAATTGTCTTCCTCAAGTCTGTGCTGACACAAAAGATTATGGTTCTTCACTCTGTTCGTAGCAGGGCTCTGGCATGTGTCGTGTGTCTATCTGACCAAAATCAAATGCCTCCCGAACCTTTTAATGTCATACAGCTAGATGTCATGTCAGGTGAAAACCCGTGTGTCATGTAATCTGGTGTTACCATGGCGAATTTTGCTGCTGCACGGTCTAAAAGCAGTTTTAAAATGATTTCCCACTCTGCCAAGAATAAAAGTCTTAGGGGGAAAACTTGTTATTTTTTTAGCATGAAACCAGCATAAATATACTGAATTTTTGACTAGCAAATGCTAAATGTAGATAAAAGGTCCCCATAAATACATCACTGCTAGGCAACCTTTTGAGATCATAACACTTGCACATGCATTGTTTTATATACCGTGTGCTTGCAGAATGCAGTCTACCCTGTTGGATTACTTGCTTATTTTTAATGAGTGAACAAGTTTTAAAATAACTTTGTAACAGTTTCTCCAACAAATGAAAGCATTTTCTGGAACATTTAATAGTGGCCCATCTCGCTGGAAATAGAGAGCACCTTTTTAAACATCAGCAACTTTAACATTAGGCTTATTAACTATTGATTACTTTCATTATCAGTTAATCTGATAATTATTTTTTGTATAATTATTTTATCCATAAAATGTCAGAAAATAGCTTTAATATTATCTCACAAAGCCTGATATTGGAGCGTGCGGTGCTCTGCTATCCAACAGAAACCCTAAAATGGCACTAAAGACTTACACAATGAAAAATTCACTGATTATTGTGGCCTGTGTAAATTATTCCTGGCAGGTATTACGTTATCAGTCCTCTGCGGGTGAAATTAAAAGTTCATTCCAGTCATTGTTGCCAGTATCAGCTATTACCAGCGGCCTCAGTCAACAATATCAGTGTTTAACCTCAAAACCCCTACATTGGTCGATCTCCACAGAGGACAAACACACCAAATAATACAAGAATAATGTGCACCCATACAATAGGCTTCTCTGTGCAGGTGCAGCCAGCTAACGCCGCCTTGTTGACTGGGGAGCACAGCACAGTGGTTCCTGTGCTTATCTGCAGAGGTGACGACTGATAGAAATGCCCGTGTTGTGTCTGACAATCGACAATGGTCCCCGGCTTCCCCTCCTGTGTCAGATAGCAGAGGAAGCAGATGTTTTGCTGTGGTTATTTCCTCCCGGCGTTGCGTCAAAGAGGATGAGGGTCTCCGCAGCGTCCTCCCTCTTCCATGCTACAGGTTTCATCGCTGCTTTGTGTCCTCTTCCAGGTTAGGACCCAGTCAGGGCCACGGTCCGGTTTTTCCTCAATGTGACCCGTGGGGCTGGGGGTCTCGGCTTGTGTTTGTGTGGTCAGGATAGAGGGCAAAGGCTGAGGTCTCCTGAGGGTCTGGACAACAGCCGTGGCGGGAGAGGGCCAGCGGCTGTTTGGCTGTTGACTTCCTGTGGCGCAGATGGAGGCCCTCAAGGCTCTAAACAGACGGGGCTTTCCCTGCCTCTGGAATTTAAAAAAATATGTAAACGCAGACTGACGCCACGCACAAAAGGCAATTTTCTTTATGCGCCTGTGTTGGTGTGATACACACACATACGGCTTGTGCACCTGTGGGTACATGTCTCTGTATTTTTATAGCGAGAGATTTTTTTGTCCTGGTATGTATCACCATTGATGGACTCAGCAAAGCAGACCTGAAGCTTTATGATTGTGTTGAGGGGTCTCAATGTAGCTTTCTGTGCAACTGTAGGCCCATGAATCTGCAGTGTCTCAAATTGGACACACACGTTTCACTACTTTTCATTCTTCTCTCTCCGTCTCATGTCGCATGACCGGTAATGTTTCATCCTAGGGTAATATTTAAGTGGGTTTATCATTGCATGAGAAAACGCAACGCCTGTGATGCTGTCTGCAACATATGAAGAAATACACACATGCACACATCCTTACTAAAATTATAAGTATTTATTCACATATTTTTTAGACAACATACGGAACGCTCCGTGTTTTGGAGAAATCCTCTCGGCCGTTATTCAGAGATGGAGCCGTGTATTTCTGCCCGTTGCGTTTTTGCACCATGACTTCACCGGGGCTCTTTCATCTCTCTGTGGATGGTTTCCAGGCAGACGTCTTATTCTGCCTTTGTACGCGCCCTCGCGTCCTGTCATTTTGGAGGAAGCAAAGAAAAGGTTGCAGTGAAAGCTACACCCCTGCCTTCCCTACAACCTCACAGGTCCATCTTAGAACGAGGTCAGATGACACACGAGCCCCCCCGGTGCACCTCTTTCGTGCTCTCGCTTCCTCGCTCTCCTTTTCAATTCCTCCCTGGCACTCTTTCAACTTTCACGTCGACAGTGGTGCACTTTGAAGGGAGAAAACTACTCCCCGACTCTGGAACAGCAAGTGCTCCCACACTCTGATGTACAAAGGGGAGCGAAACCCTTCTGTCTGCTTTCAAAAAATGTCATGTTTGAATTATACCTACGTGTTTTGATAGACAATCAAATACTCGCAAATGTGTCAAATGGTAGATGTAGTTTTTCCTGTCGTGTGTTCCTTTTTGGATATTGATTTTGTAAAAATGTTACAACTATGGCTTATTTTTAACAGTGATTAATACTTAAGGAGAACCTGCTGCACCTTTTTGCTAACGTAAGTTTTAAAAGCTGCTTCACTTTATTTTGGTTCCCTTAAATCTTAAAGAACTGAAACCCACTGTATCCTGATGAAAACAGCTGTTATCCTTACATCAGGGCCACTTCATTAGAAAAGCAAGTCTTCAGATTTTCAGCCAGTCTGGGCTGAACATGACAACACCTCGCAGAAAGGAGGCTAGTCATGAATTAAACAAGTGCTCTACTATTCATAGACGCCCGCGCAAACCTTCTTCATCTCTTACAAGAGAAACAGTTGGATGTCCTGCAGCTTTTCCTCCACCCCTCCCTCTGTGTTTGATCTTCTTTTTTTTCTGGCACTGTAACTCTTCCTAAAACTCTGCGGTTGTTCAAAAGGCATTAAACATGAGCGAGTTCCCCAGTGCAAGGAAATGTTGAGAGAGGTTCACAGAATATGAGTGTATTTAAGCCACACAACAGGCCCGAGCCTCCCGGAGCTGTTGGCCCTCTGCAACCCTGTTTCCCTCAATAAACACTCGCATCCACAAACTCACACTCACTTGAGTTATTTTTTTTTAGAAATTTTTCAAGTCATTACTTTGTACCTTATTTCTGGAAAATGGTTTACTTTGGAAATGTGACTATATTACGTAAATGTTTTTGTAAGGAAAAGTAACTAGTGCAGTTGGGCTTTGTTTTTATGTGTAGTGAGACCACATTTGGCTTCCTATCAGCAGCTATGAAAAGCCCAAGACAGCATCGTCATGAAGGGTAAGATTCATGTCCCTTTTTGGCGTAAGTTCTGAAATTTCAGGGAAACAGATAAAATCACAAACATTAACTTGAAGACAGGAGTTTTGCTTTTTACTTCTATGGAGTTTCAACTCAGGAGAGGAAGTATTTTATACTCAACGTCTACAAGTTGGAATCAGAGGAGTGAATGGTTTGGCTACAGACTGCATATCAAAGTAACGTTTTAAGGCAGTGTACTGTTGGTGGGTTAATCCATAAATGTCAGGACAGTGGTTTACCATACTCCTAAATATGTCCTAATGCAGACTTTTCAGGCGGGAACGTGGGTAATTTGGGCAGCTGAAGGACATCAGACCGAGAGGGAGAGAGGGAATGAGGTTATAGGTTCAGAGAGAAGCTGAGGTCACTTCCCCCACCAAAAGACCAGCTCAGGTTTCCATGCAGATGGACCCCAACAAGCATTAATCTGATTCAAAGTGTGGAAAAGACGTGGCGTGAGCTCCCAAGCAGAACCATGTCAGCTTTAACAGTGTAATGAATGATTAAAGGTCAGAGGCACTGGAGGCTCTTTGCTCCAGATACTTTTTTTTTCACAGATGGTTTCCTTAAAGGTTATATTTTTGACAATAGGTACTTGAATAGATTGTCTACAGAGGAAGTATGATGCAATAACTCAGTACAGCTGTGAACTGCTCAACGGAAGGTGATTGTGCTTGCTTTGCCCAAGCACAGCACGTTTCATTTGGCACAGGAACACTGTGTCAAATGAAATGGGGGGGGTGGGGGGTAAGGAGTAGTCCGGTAAGGAGATCATCTGCTCGGTCCTCCTGAACTCTGTTCCCGTTCCCCCAGACGTGCTGTCTCTGATGCTGGCACTCACCAACTTCATCCTGTGATCCTGATCTGATTTTTCTCTGTGAGTCAGGTGATGTGAGAGAGCCAAGGCCTGTTCTACCGGGCTCCCAGATTGATTTATTAAATACCACTCTAAAGTTTGATGAATCAGCCTTTTGATGCTGCATCTGAACCCAGCAAAGCCAGCCAGCTGGGTGGAGGCGGCTGATGGGTGTTTTGGCTTTTTACAGAAGCTTCATATTTACTCCCTCTGACAGTCGCCCTGAAATCATCATAAACTTTACTTAAGTGCGGTTGCAGGATTATAAGTTGTAGTACTAATTTGGCTTTTTACAAGAGACATCATGAATTTGTGTTCTAGTTAAAAAGAGGATACCACTAGACATTCTAGTAGCTTCAAGTTCCTGTAACTTCCTGCAGTTTCTACTAAGCATGGTTAAAACCAACATACACCATAATTCACCATTCACATAGAAATTGCGTGTAGAGTCCTGCTAATACTACTTTGCTTTCCAGAGTATTAGGCCAAGGCTTGGGTTTCAGAGTTTCTCATGTGTATGAAGAACATGGATTTGAGATTAGATTTATTCAGACACACATCTTGGATTAACCCTGTTTTTTCCCAATTATATTATTATAGTAATTGTAAACTGACACTTGCACACGTTGTTTATAGTTTGCTGACAGTTAAATTTAGTATTGACACATTGCCGTTTTTACAGTTTTTATGAGCCGAATATGATTGACTGCCCTCGTAGTGAGTCACTCTTTAACACGACTTTTTCTGTATACATGCCTGCAAGGAAAACGATGTACAGGATCTTGTGGCGTGTCTGATGTCCCTTTAAGGTCTGTTTTTATGAGTGAGGGCTGCTTTTAGGTGGCTAGTTCCTGAGGTCGTGCGGCGGGATGATTCCTCTCGAAGTTGTACAGCGGAGAACAAGTGGTTCTTGTTAAATGTGCGCCGGAGAGAAAATAGCTGTAATTGAATGTGAAACCATATGCTTCTTATTTTGTGAAAATGCTTTTTTTTTTGGTTTTAGATCTTGTTAAATGTAGTGTTGCCAGACTACTCAGTACATGCCATAAACAATGGCCCATTTTCAGGTTTTTATGATGGAATATTACTGTATGACAAAGACCAGTGTAGCCCGTGTAATGTGGGGCTTTCAAAGATTTTTTCCAAATTGTAACTGAAACCTGTGTCCAGTGACTGTAGTGGTGAATCCTGGGAAATATTTTGTGCTAATAATTTTCATGTGATTTTAGGCCTGCAGCACATGGTCTTATTGTACCTCACTCTTCTGCAGTTTAACATTGTTATCCTCCTTTAAGAGACAACAAGAGGCCGTTCACTACGTTTTCAGCACTCCAAACTGTGCTGCGTTGCTAGTGATGCTGTGTCTTGTAACTTGCACACGTAGCAACGAGCAGGTGGCAGCATGAATTGAAATATAGGTTGGCTGAAGGTATTTCAGACAGTATGCTGTTTCTTTTGGCCTCATTCCAACAGAACTATGCTAATTCAAATGAAAAAACGGCTCACTCTGCAAAATAAACAAAAAACGACTTATACCTTTTTTTTCGGGCAGCCTGTTGATTTTTTTCACCTTTACATTTAATGTTTACTTTATCTTGTAAGTTCTTTGAATGAAGCTGTTTGATTTTCCAAGAGGTTTGCACTTTATATGCTACATAAAAGAGTTAGGTTATGTTAAAAGAATATATTTGCTTTTGCAGACAGCAGAGTATTAAGTTACAGGGCTCTTATAGTTTTCTTCATTTAAGCTATGAGCGGCAGTCTTGTCAGAAAAGTATTTTCATAGATTCATAGCAGTGGAGGGAAGCTGGGTGTGCCCTCAGACTTTCAAGAGTGAAGTTCAGTTGCTGGGATCAGTGGCTCTTTGTTACTGCATGTTAGAAAACAGATATTCTGACCCTCCGTTGTAAGCCGCAGTCTCTGTAGCTATAAGCCTGACCCCGGGTGTCACGCACGTTGGAGTTTGAGTTGGAGCTTTATGATCAAAAGGCGAGGCGTGTTTTAACTTCAGGTCCTGAAACACTGGGGCTTCTGTATAACATGACCTCTCACCTTTTAAACAAGGCAAATCTGCTCCTTACAGGGTCATTATCTGATTATCCCTACCATGTAATTTCACACAGGAAACTCCATCTTAACCAGCCACAGCCGTGTTGTGTATTTAACAAGGTTTTAAATCCAGACAAATTGTCACTTTTCTCTAAACAGCCTCAGCTGCTCTACGTTGTCTGTTTACTCAGACAAAAGCTGGACTGTTGCAGTGTTGATAACTCTCAGGATGTAAATTCTTGTGTTCTTTGTGCTACGGGGCAAAACTTTCCACAGAAAATACAGTTTATCCGAACTTTAGTGAATCAACACTGTGCTGACGCAGTGGCTATCATTGGCTCCTCGACCCCTCTCTTTCTGTTTGTGTGAAACTCAAACAAAGTCCGCGTCACCTTGCATACCTTCAGAGTGTAATAGATTTTTTTTTTTGTCCACACTGTCAACAAAATGCATCATTCTCAGGGTAAAGTGGACAGAGCAGAGGTAATTTAGGTGGCATCTCCTCATTGTGTGACCGTGCACAGAAACCGTAAAGTTACGACGAGCTCCATCCCTGACGTTAGTCCGTTGGTGTCTCTCCGTGTGGAATGGCGACTTCACCGGGCAGCTTTTCAGCACAGAGGTGTGAGACAGGGAGCGGGCAGAAAAACAGGTTCTCGGTGATAAATAGCAGGCCCGGTTTGGAAAGTGTCTCCTTTCTGACAGAGGATCTGGCTTTGTCTTGAAATGTGAGCTGCCTCTCTGCAGCCACTGCCAGCTTCTCAGGGGCTCTGACTTTCAACAGGGCAGAGAGGGAAGGGTGGAGGGAAGAGAGAAAGGGGGATGCCTATCAGTGACATGGAAGGATGAAAAGATTTGAGTAGCTGTTGCTGTCTGTTAAAGGGCATTACCATTTAATTAGTGTTATGGTCAAGGATAGTCCAATTAGTGTATTTCAACATAAAGAGCCGTCTACCAGTGTCCAGGTCCAGTGTTCAAACATTTAATACTACATTTGCACTTGTAGCTTATATTCTAAAACCACCTGTTTGATCTCTTATTTTAATTTTCAGAAAACCACAATAGGTGGCTTTCTGAACATTGTGTGTTTCTTTGTGTGAGGTTAGGGTCAGTGATTTACTCGAAACCAAATGCACTCTTTAATGTGGGACATGAAGAATGTAGAGCTGATATACTTATTTTGAGCTGACATTTTAAACTGTGTAATTGGTCACTGTCACAGATAAAACAGCTGCAGAGCTTCAAATTAGCAGTTTTCACTTGAATTTATGACTGGTTTTTGTAGTTATCTGGAAAACACTGCAGCCGCATGGTAAAAGTCCCCTTTAGGAATAAGCTTGACTAATCGAAAGACATGACACAGATTAAAGAGCAAGAAAGATTTCCTTTTCTTCTTTCAACCAGTCACTGTATGTTATGAGAAACTGGAAATTCCAGGCACATGAGAGCCTCATATTTCAGTCCCCCATTTAAAGACGAAATGTCTGGAGCCCAAGTGCTCCATTAGTACTAGCAGGCGAGATATGTTGAAGCTAACATTTGACGAGATCCCTCTGCTGTGGGTCTCTGTATTCTTGTTCAAATGAGTTGTGCTGCCGTAAAAACGCTGACTTTGCATGTCTTGGCATCTGGGTATAGCTCAAACCTCTTTTGGCTCATCTCTTCCTGCACCATGTTCCTGGTGTCCTCAGGTGTGGCATGTATTTGGGTTTTTCTCTGTGTTTGTGTACATTGAGGCTGTTATGCCAGGTGGTAAATTGAAGTGAGGATTTGCCCACAACAGGAGGATTTGCCCACAGCAGGAGTTTGGGTACCCTGCGTCTCTTTTCACGGGTCACAGATCTCACCTTAGTGCATCCCTCTGGCACACTGGTTCAATCCCTGCTGTGCCTACAGCTGCACTCTGTACTGAAACACCTCCTTCCAAATTGACAGAAACACTGGCATATACACACAGGGGAGTGAAATAGAGTGCTCCAGATCGTGTTTCCATGGAAGAAAGCCTTCAGGAGTAGTGTGTAATGTCAGGTGATGGATGCAGTCCATCTAATCTGCACACCGTGTGACACTGATGGATGTGGATGACTGGTGAAGAGATTGTGTTGGCTCATTTACTGTCGCTCAGTGTCAGTGTCTTGGACGCCTCTGCCTTTAGTGCATAGAATAGCTTTTGTTTGGTTTCACTCTGACCCTGCATACACTAAATGCATGGCGGATAAGTTCTTTGGAAATGCATGTCAGCTTTGCAAGGGGTTAGTGTGACTCACAGAATTCAATGAGTTTCATTTTAATGCCAATTCCGGGGGAAAAACATGACTGGGTTTTTTTGTCATAATTAAGAGCTCTCTAAATGTTCACCCCCTGCATTTTCAGTTAAACACAGTGAAACACTTAACCTGTGGCCGATACAGCTAGGAGATCTGGGAGAGCTGTGGGAGATTCAGACAATGTTTCAGGCATTCCTGCCGGTGGGAGTGTGGTTTCCCGGGCTCGTTAATATTAGCCATAAGGTCAGAAGAATACACATTCTAAGATCTCAGTCTTTGATCAGCCAATGAGACCAACAGGGAGGTCAGCAGCAAACTCTGCAGTGGACCTTGACTCAACTGGGCAACAAAGGAAAAAGATCTTGCAAGACTAAACACAAATGTGGCAGGATGAGTGCATTATGAAAATACATATTTGAACGTATAACATGCATTTTCTTCCACTACAGTCTTTTTTGTTCTATTAAGAAGAAGAATGGGGACATTAGCCTACTTATTAAATTAGTTCTGAAACTAAAAAATGAATGACAGACAACACAGCAATCTGAAGATGTCATCATAGGTTCCTTAGAAGCCCAACGCTAGTGTGGCTTAAAAATAGTACCATTAAGATAAGATGGCACTGATAATAATGGTTGGTGATACATTAGTCTCTACTTACTCACATTATTCACATTACAACACAATCTGTCGGGCAGACCATCCTCATGCATAAATATTCCAGTTAAGCATCAATGTTCTGTTGCTATTCACCAATGATCAGTACTGGTGATGAATGTGATCTGATTATGTAATCACAGCTACTAGCTTAATGTTCTAATTCCAGTAATTTTATCACACTAGTTAGAAACATGATGGCGGTTGCTGGAGTGCTGCTGTTTAATTGAACCATTTCATTAGCGCTTGCCAATTTTTCTCTGTGCTGTTTTGTCCATGCCATGTGCGTTGCCCATCCCACCCTGCGCGAGCTGTTACCCATACTAATGCAGATCAGGATTTTAGCCGAACCAGTGTAGAGAGCTCATTCAAGGGCTTTAAAGGGGCTGGGTTTTTTTGGGTTGCGGGGCTGTCACTCTCTCATTGAGGAGCAGAGGAGCGCGCCTCAACACATCTTACTCCAATACAAAGGAGGGCTGTGATGTACATACAAATGAGCCCACAAAAGGTGGTTTTGTCACTCAATTCCTTTTTAGTTTAATCTGACAAACAAACCCTCTGTGTTCCCATGTATATGTGTCATTCCTGCGTTCAAGAGTGCGGATGCGCACGTCTCGCGCATCCACCCTTGTACCTTTTATTAAAAGCTCTTACTAAAACAATGTGCTCCAGATCTCATCTTTCCAGATCCTACATCCATGTTTGTAGGAGCCCCCCCCCCTACGGTCTCCTCAAGCCTAATTCCTGGGAAAAGCAAAACATTGTTCATTCTCAGTGTGCATGACCTGCAGGAGATGGTGTGTAAAGCAGGAAGCAATTAGAGCTAATTATTCTGCTTTAATCATCGAAGAAAACTCCACGGCTGCTGCCTCACCACTGTAGTTGGTTAACCAGCGTTCTCACCATATAATTATTGTTCATAGCAGTTCATTGTTCACGGTGAGACAGAGAGACATGATGCACTCGGTTTACAACCATCTGAGTCATCTGAAAATGCGTCAGAAATCTCACATAAATTTGCTTGCATCAGACGGTAAACACATTCCACATATTGGTTGTTATACTCCTTTTAAACCTTCCATTAAAATGTTTTTTCTTTCCCAATAATTTTTAGTTTTTAGTGTTAGACCTCCATCTCTTGCAGTAGCACAGTTATTACATTCTCATAGGAAACTTTGCTGGCTCACAAAAAGTGATAAGATGAATGACATCTCTGGAGTTTTCCTCCAGGGATTTCTCCTCTGTGCTTTCTGCCCAGCACTTCTGTCTGTACTGTCAGTTAACAGCTGAAGTCCCTGATATTATTCATGTGGTCATACATTTCGGGCTACAGATTGTCATGGAAATGGGCTACTGATAAAATGTTTCCTGCTGCGGATTGCAGACAGAAAGAATCATTTGTGCTTCACATCAACAGTGTTATGGCAAATCAGCTTTCAGTGAAATCATATTTTAATCATTTTTTTGTTGGCCAAATTAATGATTGAGTATCTTTTTTAATAAACTAAGTGAGTTGTTAAAGCTGTTGTATTTCCCTCATATTGATATATTTCAGTTTCACCTTGTCTAATGCTGCCAAGCCGTCTTCGTTATATTAGCCTCCCTTCCTTCTTGTTAAATCTATGTAAGTGACAGCAGCCACAAACCTATCATGTCCTACATGTTCTAGACACGACTAGCACATGACAGGTGAAATCCGGTCTTCATGCCTCGGCTCAGTCCCACGATTGTCGACCCCACGGCTTGTTCGTGAGTACGTGAGGGGAAGTGAACCCTAATTGCCAGGGGAAATGGAACGGCCTTACAGGGTGGTTTCTATTGTAGCCAAGGCAATTAACTTGGCTTCTTTCATCTGAGCGTCTCCTTTGAAAAGAGACATTGTACTTAGCTGCCCGGCGAGCACTGAGATGGGTCTGAGCTGTTAGCGCCCTGCATTCCTCTGCAGTGCCAAAAGAAGGTGTGCGTGTCTGGGATTGTTGTTGGGACGCCACAGATGCGATGTCCCAGATTGCTTGACCGTGTCGCTTCCCCAGCGCTTGCACAGTGACAGAGACTTCCATTTCTTCAATGCTGTCAAGACCAATAAGCTTTGGATCCCTGTGCTAACTGCAGTTAAATTACAGCTGAATCTGTCTAGGCCTTTGACTGTATGTGTTTACTCTGCAGTATTTTACCTCAGAGCACTTCGCACAGAAGCTGAACTTACTTTATAGCCCAGTTGTTGCAGTGAGCTTCTTGATCTTCTGCCTGGCTTCTTATTGCTCTTTTTGAAGCCAGAGAATTGTCGGGGCGATTGGATATATGCCTTCAGGGACTTGGCTTACTGTGACAAACCCCGGACCACAATCTGCTCGGCTTTTTACAAGTTTGAAAGAAGTAGATGATGTGTGCCGAACCAGGATTGTGCCGATACTGTGGTGGCGGGGGGACACTTCACGCCAGACCCTAAAGCCAGGTTAAGGGAACAATGGTAGACCTGAGGAGGAGGAGGAGATGAGACACTGGCCTGTGAAGTTCCGCAGCAGAGCATTTACGATAGTCCTCTGGATGTCTGCTTCCCACTGGAGTGGAAAGGAGGCCATAAAGGGCGGAGGAGAGCCACGCTGTGCTGGGCCAAGGCATGTGGAGGAAGAGGTGGGATCCAGAGAATGGTGGGGGAAGACACCCCCACACCCTGAACACCACACTGTGAAAGAGAAACTGACACAAATTAATTCAACATTTCAATGAATCATCTCTTCATTTGGCAGTAGTAATTCTAACCTCCTCCCTCTGTATCCCCGCACCCCTCACCCCCTTCCAACCATCCAAACTCTTACAACTCCAGGATGTCTGGAAAGACAATTTCAGCTGTGTTGCATATCTTTCCCTTCCTCCTACCCATCTACATTTAATTAAACATCACAGATAACACACATGAGTGTTTGGGAGTGTGATACAGTGCTGATCTTTGTGGAACATATGGTAGTGTATTACTGTGACCTACTTTTTCATTAACTAGTGTACCCTGCAGGAATTTTGCATTACTTTTGGATAGATAGATGCTGTAGGCAGAAAACTGATTAAGCTGTTACTGTGTTTGAAGTAAATGTGGAACTGACTCAAATTACTGTATGTAAAGTTGACAATAATTGAGTCTTAGAAGCATCGTGTGACCAAGACGACATTCGCACAACAACTCCTCTATCAGAATTTTAAAATGTAAAAGTATCATAGCTTTTCATAGTTTAATAGGTCAATAGTTTACATTTTGTTTTTATGATTAAACCAGTTGGATTGTGAGAAAAAAACAGGCTAAGGAAATCAGAAATTAAGATGCATGATGCATTTTACCAGCACGAATTGAAATGAAATCAAATTGTGGTGTACTTAGATCTTCCCAGTCCTGAGGTAGATTAGCTAGGGCCTGTCACCTCACCCTCACCGTTAACTGCCTGGTTTCTGTGGCAGAGATAGAGGAAGAGAGAATTTCCTCACAATGCCATGCAGTAGACCACTGGAGGCCAATGAGTGAAAGACAGCTTCTCAACGAAACATTCATCATGGTTTTATTACCTCACAGTGGTTTGTGCCTGTGTGGGTGCACTGTGCCAGTATATATCCCTGAAGCTTGTCTCCATTGAGTGCTCACGGTGGCTAAAGCAGCAGTGGTGCTTTAGATCCCTCATCCTGCAGCCCTAGCCTGCCCTTATGCTGCTCACTCAAGGAGAGGAGCTTGACAGTCCAGTGGCTCTCCCTGTGAATACCTATCATTGTCCCTCCGGTTTGAGGGAACTCTAGAGGCTGGCGTAGGACACGCTGGCTGGGGTTCAGGAACTCTGCGGGGCCAGAGATTAGCAAGGCATGGCAGGATCCCTGATAACTGACACCCTCCACGCAGGCATCTGAGCCGCTCTCCCATCCCGCTAAAGACTACAGCCACAAAGACGCCTTTCAGCGCTGGGCACGGTGGCTCTAATCCCCTTAGCACAAAGACTCAAGCCACCGATAGCATCTAAATAACTCTTCAGTAAATGTCATTTGCCTGAATTAGCTGTATAGTATCTCCTGATGTCTGTGGATTGCATTGTGGGTTGTGCAGAAATATTTGTGCCTGTTGTGATTTCTCTTGATGTGCTGTTAAGTGGTGGCGTTTAATAAGCCATGGGGACGGGTCACTCACTGAGCTGGTCTGCCGTTTGCTGCTTGGCCTGGGGCTTTAGGTCAATTTAGCACTGCAGCTTTGTCAAAAGCACCCTTAACATTCATGTGGCATCGAACCGTCTTGCTGTTGGCCCTCACTGACACCATAGCCTTTTAACCCTTGGAGGGGAGCATCTGAATGGGGCAGGCCTGGGCGGGTGAACACTCAATATCCATACAGTTGATATTGCCTTAGATTTCTGTTATGTGAAATTGCCTCTGGGCATCATCTCGACTTCAGGCTTATTCAGGTCACCAAACGTTATTGAGGTTATTTTCCTTGCAGTGCCGTTGTCACAAAAAGGGTAAAGAAGCATTGATGCCCCTGAGGAGATTGAGGGCAAAAAGCGTTAAGAAAACTGCCCTTTTTATGCTCTGGTAAAGAGTTTGTACTACAGAGTATTTTTAAGATAGCTTTTTTTGAAAAAAAGGGTAAACCAGAATGATGTTTTGAAAATCTGATGAAAGTGTGACAAATACCCAGTGAAGCACAAATCTAAGTCCGTATGAGGCAAAGAAATACAGCAGCCAAAGACATCGGTCACTGGTGAATGAATATCATCTTTCCTGGCTTTCAAGGAAAAGCATACGGGGGGAGGATGGCTGGTTGAAGATAGGAGGATCATCGCTTTTCTCAGCGAAAATAAATTACCCTTAATTGACCTTTGACCACTGGTGAGGCTCCTTCCCCTGAGAGGATCACTGTCCTGCTAGGGTTGCTGTGGAAACGCCTGTTGGTAGATGCTGTCTGGATGAACAGAGATGCATAAGAGATGCTCTGCCCCAACACACCTTTCATTCTTTTTCACACAATCCACCTCTTCCCTAAAAATGTAGACCTATAAAAAAATTATATATAAGTTTATTACTAAAGATTTGTTCTCATTTATATACTTTTTTGGCAATTGATAATCTGCTTCTCCAAAAACAAAAAATTATTCCCATTTCTTTATAATGCAGCTCACATCCCCTCCTTGTGTACGCCTATCAACCCATTACGAGGGCATGTCTGGGTCCTTCCTTAGACAAGACCTGGAGTTGCACAGAGCTGTGGATCAATACATCCTCTATAATGTAGAATGGAAACAAACAGCCTGTGTGTTGCAGTCTGTTTTTTCTCTGTCTCTCTCTCCTCCCTGCTGTCCCACTGGTCCTGGGTGAGTTTCAGAGTTTGAAAGGGGGGTTTTACTCACTACAGTGCCCCGTCCCTCCCAGCTTCAATTCAATAGGGCTGACACCCGATAACTGGACCAAGGCTGTATTAGCCCTATAGCCTGGCTTCTGGGTTTAGGCTAGATGGAAAGATAGACCAGACTGTTACTGGACGCCTGAGAGGGGTGGGGCAGGGGCCTGAAATTAGACATGCAGATACTCCTGTTTTTACTGTGTAACACTATCTGTTATTGTTTGGCATTTTCCGGTAATGCGCTACTGTTTTTTTGTCTTTCGAGAAAGAGATCTTTTTTGGTAGCAACAGGCAATTTAAAAGTCAAGGGAGGGCTCTGTTACTGAAGCTCGCCCTGCCTCTGAAGCCTGAGAGAAATCATTAAATCACTAGGTCTGGAGGCAGCGGCCACCATTGATGTGAAGAACAAGCAGAGCTGCTCTTTGTATTACTGATACTCGGGTGGGGGTGAGACAGTTACAGATGATGCTTAATAGCGAAGAAGCTTTGCTGTATCATTTCAGCTCAGTCTTCAGGCCCGGTCACATCAGAAACTGGCCCGGCAAAATTCATTAGTGCATCTTCATGAAATTTGTGGTTCTAGAGGCTTGGTGACATAGTGACAGCTTGTAGGGCTAGTTAGCAAAACACAGTACAACTGCAGTTGACTAGCTGTGAAACATGCTAGTGCTAGTCAGTCAGTTTCGTTTAAAAAAGTGTTTTTAAATTGAGATAAAAGCTGTGTGAGCTATGGGTTGTTGGGATGCGAACATTCATGCACTTTATTTAAAAAGACATGTAGGAACCGTTGACTCCTATCTTGTAACTCTCTCCAAACCATCCCTTACATACAGTTAAGACTCTACCAGAGGAGGTTTGATCGAGGATGCTATGATAGCTATGATAGCTTCTTTCTTTTTGGCCTCTCCAGCTGTCCATTCTCCAGCACTGTCAAGACAGTTTGCCATTTCTCCACAGCACAAATTTGCAGTTCACCAATGATATATTTTTTTAAGAGGAGTTGTTTTGTCCCTTTTTTATTTGAGAACAGACTGTAGAGAGATGACAGGAAATGAAGGGGGAGACAATGACCCGGCGAAAATTTTTTGCAAATTTACTCTCACCCCCAAGAGGGAATGCACTTATCATGGCGATTCCATGTCAAATAATTAATTTAGCTTTTCTTAAAGCTGGTATGATTGGGCCTTTATGCTTAATAATCTTATTCTCAAGGCGTGTTGAGTGTATGTTTGTGGCTTTATATGTTCGGTGTGTGCATGAATCTGTTGACATCTCAGTGTGTCTTCTTGACTTGTCATCTGAAAGCAGCTCGTCCCAGTGTCCCGATGATGTCACAGCACCCAGAAGTCACTGTCAGGTCATGTTACTTTGTGCATTTCTATTTGCCTCAGCCATAGAGCAAACACATATACATCCTAAACACACGGTGTCCTGGAAGCGTTCACCTTGGACGAGCTCAGCGTTGAGCCACAGATCACGTCAGGCTACATATATATGCTGTATTGTGCTTGTAATCGGTCCTCCCCTTAAGGCTGGGAGTGCTGGCAGAGACAGAACACCCTCCTGCTGTCTTTCTTTCTTTACTTAATCCTCTTATAAATAGACCAGTGTGTCTATTTTACAGGCAATAAAGCAATGTGTTCTGAGCGTGTCAGTAGGGTTCAGGGGGTGAGCAGGAGGGCTCGGGGTCTCTCATGGTGCCCAAGGTCTGGTCTTTAAGACGCTGCAAAATGGAAATCCACCACTTTCCCATTTTTTTCGATGTACTATCTGTTATTTAGCTTTTCCTTCTCTCCTCTCTCCCATCCTGTGGCGTTCAGTCTGAGCCAAGATGAGCCCCAAACAGTGGGAAGATAAATGGGGACACGGAGCCAGTGAAGGGGGAAAAAATAGATTTGTGTTGCACTGCTCATGGGGGCTTTTAGAAAATGTAGTTGGTGCACCTTTTCATAGATCGTTCCTTTGAGGCAGAAAGAAAGCGAGGGAGGAAGATGTGTTGACCTGAACCGCTCTTTCCTGGATGAAAGCTTTACCCAGAAGCCTTTTGTTGTGGCCCACGAGACCACTCCTGCTGGAGCCGGTGAAGTTTACACCGCCAGCGATCATGACCTGTAAATCCATCATAGCCATATGGTTTTGGAGAACTATATGAAGGATGAATGGATATATTTCTGTTTACAGCTGGATTGATTTATCTTGTTCTGCACTCCATTCAGATACACATGGGTTTATGGGCCAGGAGGCATCTCACTATTACTTCAATGATGTATTGTTTACATTAACGAAACCTTTTTCCAAGTTAGAAATGTTGCCTTAAGGTCATACACCAAAACAACAGAAGTGATGCTGGCAGAAAGAAACCCTATCCTGTTTGTGTCGTTATCTGTGTTGATGTCGAGCCCGTGGCTAACATTCTTGTTTTCTTTCCTTCTCTCCTCATGTCTGCTTGGACGTGACTTTCGGCCATTTCCATCAAAGGTAAGCTTAAATACATTTCCAATGCCTTATTCCCGCAAACCAAACACATTTTGAAGTCATGGGAAATGTCCAGCTTACTGCCTCACAGTAAGACTTGTAGTTTCTGTATCGCCTGGCTGCTTAACCTTTTTAAGCAAACCATCAATCAGTAGGATCCTAATACTCTCAAAAAGAAGTGCTGACTTAGTTGGAATATATAACTGATAAGCACATGTTGACAGGCTTCATCCACATTACATTTCAGATTCAAACCGAAAAATGTCTGAGCTCCTCCTTGTGTGTTTATTTATAGACTTTATGGACTAAACAGTTAATGATGAGAGACTGACTGAAAACAGGATTAGCTACATGTGACTTTCGGGAAAGTCCTCAAAGTGGCTTCAGTACTAACTTCAGCATCTAAAAACTGTGATGTCTGTTAAGGGGAATTATGTTTTTAAGATGGACTAAAAAGAAAAACACATGACAGAAGAATTCACATTTAACATACAAAACTGTGGAACAGATTGATTTACACTGCTGCAAATGACTGAATCAGATGGGTTGATATAACAAAACAGTGTCAACTGGCACAATAACAAGTCACTTGTCAATGCAAAACAAAGCAATTACAGACACAAGAGGCAGCATCATTTCATGTGCAAATGAAGCAATCTACATGTAGTGGGGCTGAATGAGCCCTTGTTTTGATTTGAGGCTTTCTGAAGACTTTCTGTTATATCCTGTTCCATTCTGTGATGTTCTCTTCTCAAGTTACTCACACTAGCGTTGCTTTTGAAGCCTGACACCCTTTGCACTGAAGTTGTTAAGTTGATTCAGTTAACACCTCTGTTAATATGTTTTGTTGGGGGAAATCCTGCATAATATTAGTCTAATTTCAGTGTGGATTATCCCCACCCCCCTGTCTCCACCATGTATTTAACCGTTTTTTTTTTTTTTCTACTGTCTGAATGATATGATGACTTATCAGCTTTAAATTGAGCTCCTGGCCACATCCAGCAGTAAGTGCAACTCAAGAAGCTTATCATATGTAATCTTGGGCTTTACCCCACTGTCCCTTTAACACCAGTCACGCTCTAAAATCTACAGCATAACCCACTGTATTGTTCTATTTCATTAATTAATTAATGAATTAGCCAACTAAAACAACACATTACTTGCCAAGATAACCAGGTAAATTAGATTTTACTCTTCATGGAGTAATGGAATTATACAGACTTGTCTTTGTTTTCATATCTGTATTATATATTGGCCATTGGCTGGCCTGCTCTCGACATCAGCCACAGAAAAACCCATATCAGTCGACAACTACTTTATGGTATGGGATTCCATTATATTTTAAAAGTGTGGCAACTAAATTTGTAACTCAGTTGAAGCCCTTATGTTGTATAAATAAGTCAAACATTCGCTAGCAGTCTTTTGTTATACACAAAGCGGCTGCCTACCGTTCATCTCTTCGATGACGTCAGACTGTCTTTAAAAACCTCTGCCACTGTTAAAATGGGTCAAAATATACTCAGGCAGGTGTTATTATATATGGGGAGGTCAACCAGTACGGCCTACATGTGGGGAACTCTAAATCCGTGTATAGTGCAAGCTGTGTCTTCTCTGTTGAGGGAAATGTAAAGTGACTAAAGGGCAGAGGGACCAAAAGTATCCGAAAAGGCACCAGTAGAGCACTGATGTGGCCTGTGTGGGGTGAGCCAACGCTAATGGGACAGGAGCTCAGACAGGAAACAACACTGTCCAATCGCACTTTAAGGCCTCCAGCTTCACGCACAGGTAATTGGCTAGCGGCATGGGGAATGACACAGCGTGAGACCAGATTTTTTTATTCCAAACACGCAGACACACACACACACTCTCTCTTCCTCTTTTTGTTCTCTTCCTCTCCTCTTCACCTCTGAGAGATCTGCCTATAACAACAGCTGCTGCCCCGCACACAGTTAGTATTCACACACAGCCAAGCAAGCCAATTAGTGGCCTTAGAGCATATAATTGTATGTCTGTGATTTTGTGTGTGTGTGTGTGTGTGTGCTCGAAGGTGTCACTTCGTTAAGTCTCAGGGGGTCGCGCCACCTCCTGCAGTGAGGTGTCTCTCCCCAGAGTGTGAGTGACAGTACTCTTGGAGGGAGGCCATTGTGCAAGTCAGGCCTCACTGGTTTCCAATGCTGTTTACATTTAAGGGGAGAGGAAACCAGTACAGTGTGTTGTTGCCTTGTGTGTGTGTGACTGAATAACTCAAACCCCTAAACGGTGGGAAAATGATTTTTGAATGTTTAAAGTTAGAATCTGTCCTTTTTAAGTAAGAAGTTGATAGACTTGACCAAACTATTCAAAATCAATTCAGTGTTAATCTTAAATAGTTTGCTTAAATGGTCTTTATTTTAGTTTTCCCTGTGTTTTGGAGAAATACCTTTATGTAAATCCATAGTCTTTTGACATGATATATTTAAATGAAGATTTTACTGTTGATATACCATTTCCCAGTTTAGATAGAGTGTAGTGTGGACTTAGGACTTTTTTCCAGAGAAAACTCACTCTCTAGAGAATTCAGCAAGTGCTATAGAGCAGTGTTTCCCGTACTTGAGGAGAACACATCTCTCTATTATTAGAGGCGAGTGAGTGAGTTGTGCATTAAATGTCTTGTCAGAGACATCAGACTACAGGGCTTCCCTCATTAGATGTAATATTCTTGCTTTAACGAAGTGAAAAACACACATTATGTATCTACATTAAGGCTAGTACAGATTCTTCAATAGTATCATTAAAAACAGCTTTATATAAAATGTTGGAGCCATATTAAGAGTGATGGTTTATTTGTCACATGAACGTTATTTATTTAATGCATGAGTTTCATAATAACCTGAGTAAGGCAACACTCTGAATCTAATAATATTGTGAGAAACACTGCAGAGCTAACAGTTGTATTAAAAAAAGTGTTTAATAAGCTCAAGAAACAGCTGGTTTCACCATCTGTCTTTTGAAGTCATTTCATTCTGATGTGCTCCAGAAAGATCTGAGTAAACTAAACAAAAACATTGTGTTTGAGAAAAAAAAATAGCAGAATGCCTAAGAGTAATGGGGAAGACGGGAAAAAAAAGATTGTTTTGGAAAATAGCAATTTCACGGTTTTTATTTAGTATCCAACACTGGTTTTGCTTTCTGTAAATTCATCAGCTTGAAAAACAAAAACTATCTCGTCCATTAATCATAGACTGCTTTGTCAGTCATGATTGATATTTGAATGAGTACATTTTTCCTGTTTGTTGTTTTATGAATTTGTGTGATAGAGATTGCATGTGTATTTTGGCACACAAGTAAGTCCTTTTTTCATCTCACTGAGATTATTCAGAAAAAATGGGAGCTCTCTCCATCCCTATTTTCAATACACGTTCTTGTCACTGGAAAAATTGGTCTTGTATTGAATTCTAGATGGTGCTTAAATTTCTCATTCAATTTATACGTGTTGTTGAGTGTTTTGTTTGAAGACATGTCTGTTTTCGGCAGGGTTTTTTTGCGGTGTTAACAGACTATTAAGGTAGTCCTAACCATTATTTAGGCTGAATGCCCGTCTCTCAACGATCCGAGTTTGTCACTCTGATTGTCATCACCAACACTGAACATCCTTCTACACTACAAAAAGTTAACAAAGAGTAATATCTTAAACAAGTGAGGTGAGTTATTTTTCTTCAGACCAATGACTTCTGAAAAGGAAGTGTGGCTCTCCAATAAGCCTGGAGTGTAGAGGCGGAGGGAGCTTCAAGTTGGCTGGTCAGGATCACTGCTCTGTAACGCCATACACTGGCCTACTCATTAGACCAGAGCCCTGAGCAGAAACAGACCATCCAGATGAGAGCATTTGATCCCCAGGATACTACCCAGATCGCCCTTGAACACAACCAGCATCCCTGTCATGGCCGAACCCTCCGTATGGAAAGTTCACAGGCAAATAAACTGAAATATTGATATGCTTCAAACATCTCATCTCCATTTTGTTTCTCTCTGTCTGTATTTCTGTTAAGCTTCACTGCCCTCTGTCCTGGTCTCAGTTTCTCAATTTTATCCAATGTCTGAACACACTCAGCATAAACATTTGTGGAACAGATGTCGAGATGGATGCCAGCTGCAGTTCTGCTCTGAAGAGTATTATCTTCTTGGAGGTTGATGAGTCAAAAGACAAATACATTCCTTTACCAGAACAGCAGACGGAGACCTGACTTTAGGTTCTTTAGGTCCGTTTAGGTTGTTGGTAGCTTTTTATCTGTGTATGAAAGTGAAAGCTTGCTGATAGCTTGGAGCCTTTAACTTGTTTGAGCAGGGAGGTCGTACATTGGTTCAGTTTTACCCACCGTCTTAAACCCATTTATCAGTCACACTTAACCCTGAGGAAGTCTGTCTTCCTGTCCTATCTCAGATCCTCGCTCTTGCTTTGTTAGTACCTAGATCCCTATCAACAGGTGCAGTACCTGGACAAACACTCCACACAGCCATGATGTGGAGAGACCAAACATTTAATTTCCTGTCCAGAGACCCCCTAATCTACAGTGCATGTGAGGTGGTGACAAGACTACAATAATCTGGTTTTAGCTGATTCGTGCTTGGAGTGTGAACACAAAGTGCTTTTCTCAACCCAGAGACGTGAAGGGGAAGCGCTGAGCTGTTGGATTGTTCATCGAAACAACATAATCACCTTGACCGTGTTCAGCTCAACCTGAGTGGGTGGAAACACGACAAGTGGCATGTGTTGCCAAGTAACGCAGCCAGTGAGTAGCTGTGCGATTGTTCATAATAATGGTGGCTGTACGTCACCGTGCTTGAATAAAGCTGCCAGGTGGTGTAAAATTAAAATTTACAATAAAGGCATGAAGCAGACACTCATATCCAGGAACTACTTTGATTATGGAAGGTGGAGTATTTTTTCTAAAGCTGGCTGACTATTATTTTGATGGAAATGTCACAAGATCTGTTTGTTTGAAACATTATTTTTCATTGTAGTACCTTAATTTGATTCATCTGTGCTCTGCTGTACTTGCATCAGTTAGCTATTTTTCATCAGCATATATCTGTGCACTACAGCCAGCACCCACCTGACAGTCTGTTAATGATTTACAACTAAATAGAACATGGATTACAAAAGGGACCAGTAAATCACATATTTATTTGACATATTTGGTAGTAAAATGTGAGACATTAAGCATTTGGGAGTCATTCCCCCGACCCCCTTCCAAATTGCTCTTTTTCCTCCCACTTCTTCAGTACTGAGGTTTAAAGTAGATGCAGCTCTTACTATGCTAATGCAAACACTGCTTTCAAAGCCAAATGCTGAGCTTCACTGGGGGTCTGCCACATCCTGCCCATTCCTCAGTTATTCAAATAATTGGGGGCGCTTGAAATGTCACGCACCCCCTACGGCGCACACAAAGTCATCCCATGAGATTTAAAAGTGGCACTTATGCTGCAATGTCTTTTTGATATGCTACACTATATGGCAAACATCAATAAAAACAGAGAGGTGATGCATTTAAATCCCAAAAGACAAATATCTCCTAATGGTTTTCTGATCGCAAGTGGACAGCTCTAAGTACAGGTGTGAAGACTCATTGAGAGCCGATCGCTCAGACCCCATTTGGAGGTTGTCTGGGCCACATATGGCCACAATGCGTCACAACAACAGGCAAAATGAATTCTTGTTGATGGACGAAAACACGCTGTTGGATGTCCTCTGGCTGGTCTGCCTCTTGATGCTAAAGTGACCGCTAGCTGCATGGCTACAGTAATCAGTAAAGCCGGGCCTTCAGAAACACTCCGCTTTATTGATGTTTATCGTTTTCCAACCTAATTTTTATTCAATTTGTGGTGTGCTAAACATTACATTCTACATTACATTACAAACTACAATGTATTTGGTCTTGCTTTTGGAAATGATGTCCATGTTTATTTGAATGTAGGGCGAGGATGTAAGATTGAGACACATTCTAAAGCCAGCTGTGAACTGACGTATTTGGAGCTGGTTCACCCAAGATGGATTTTAATGCCAAGTGTAAACAGCCTCAAAGGTCCTGTTAACATTTAAAATGGACAGTTCTAATTCTGTCAACACTCATTAAGGATATTATGATCAGATGACTTGGACATTTGGAGTACTTACAGTATGATACAGTGTGTATAGCATGTCAAACCCCCCAAATACTATTTATATGCCAAATAACTTGCAGAAAGTTTTGCACGCCATACCTGAGGGAAAAGTCAGAGTGGGTTTTTTCAGAACATGAAATGTTGAAATGTTTTACATTTTAAACAGATTCTGATGCCACGTGTGAAGTGGGTCTAGACTGAACTCACAGTATGCATTTATATGTACTCAGTATATGTATAGAAGATACTGGTTCTGAACAAGGTTTTGTAAACCAAAAGTAGAGAAATAGATTATCCCCATCCCCCCCTTTCCCTGCTCTTCATGGCTGTGCACATGGACCACCTGCTGGCTTGCAAACATGACGGCACAGGGTGCCTTCCTTAATTAAAAGATAATACAACCTAAGTATAATCATTTTGGTTACAGATGCATGAAAAATACCAGGTTCAGTGTTGGAACAACACACTCACACTCTTTCACTGGCATAATGGGATGCCTTTGATGTCAGATTTTCTTTAGATGACACACATTCTCATTAAGCGTACAATTAGTTCCTTGTGTCATGTCTGGTCCTAGCTAGATTTTTTTTTCTCACCCTTTTTGGACCTGGTTGTGTGTTTTGGATTAGGTATGCTGTGTTAGATTGGTTTGTTGTTGCTTTAGCATTGCCTTCCTTGTTTTGGATTGTTCTAATAAGTTAACACAGTGCATTGTAGCTGCATACTATGTTCAAAATATCTAGCATTAATTTAAAAATAGAAAAATCTCCATATTTCGGTTTGTTTTAGGACATAGACAATTTATTTAACTGTTGATGATTTCAAGACAGTTTGTTGACCTTGTTGGGTCAAAATGTTTTCTGTTGTGGCTAAAAGATTAATCTTAGTCCGATAAGTATAAAGAAGTTGTGGAAGCTGTAATCCAGTGTGCGGAGCCCTTGTTCTTTTTGTTGCTATAAATTCTGTTATCCTGCTGCATAAACCTAACACTTGTTAAATGATCACACATCCAATAATCACTCTAGAAAATAAAGCCATGGTATCTTTGCTCATTTTAGGACTACATGGATGCAGAATTGGAGATCTCCAACTGAAACTTTCTGCTCTGGTGTTTGTAGAGTTCATAGATTCATAAAAACACACTCTCACACCTATGTAGTCCACAGTCACAGGCACCTTTCTTACGGCAGGAATGAACTCCAGTGACTGCAGTTACAGTAGACGTCTGTCCAGAAAGGTTGTGGCTAATTAAACTGTTGCGACTACACTAAGCTCACTCTGCAGAGCCAGCCAAGCTCTGCTAGGAAACCTACACCACAGAGGCGACTGGTCCTGGAAACAAACCTGGTTGCCAGGTTTGTTTGATTCCCTGCTGCCAGCATCAACATCTGTGTGTGTTTGAGTGTGGGAGGAAGGGAGAGAGAGGTAGCTATAGAGAGGCCAGGAGGCCACCCATGTCTTAAATCAGTTTTTCTAAATGAAATGGGGAAGGTAGATACAAATAGTTTCTTGAGTTTGTATGTCAAAGGTCTGGTTTTGTTTGTGTCTTTTGTCAGGGTCATGGCCTCAGGGTGCGTTCAAAGAGAATACATTCTGTTTCACAGATGAGGATATTGCAGATTGTTTTTATCAGAGAGGAAGCTTTTAAAAACGCACGTTGCAAGGCATAATGAGAGAGAAACTGAGGTTTAATGGAGTCCTTATTGTACTCTGGAGCCCCATTGAGTGACTGAAAGAGTCTGACTCTTAAGAATGGGCATGTTCATCTATCCATTTAACATTAAGTTTTCCATCTTCTCATCTTTCTAATCTCCCTCATTAAATCATGAAATTGATACTGCCCTGACAGATACATCCAATTTCAAACCTCCTTACATATATTAGCAGTGGGATTGTTGCAGCAGAAACGTGGCATTGGATTGACCTATGATAAAATCGTAGTACCCACACTAGGGCTGCTTGATTATGGCAAAAAATCATAATCATGATTATTTTGGTCAATACTAAGCTCAGGATTATTCAACATGATTTCTAGGACTGACCCGAATGCTTAAAAGCTCCTACTGTTGCCATGGTAATAGATGTATCAGAATTCAGATGCCCTATGTTTTTCATTCAATTCCAAATAGCCCATGAAATAAGAAATAGTAATCCAACACTGTTAACATGGCGTTTCTCTTAGGTTAATATTAGCTGTCAGGCCTCCGCCCCTTCTCCTTTTTCCTACCCTTTATTCTGAAAGCCTTCTCGTCTGCCTTCCCTCCTATGTCGGCCCACTTTCCTCCATGCTGGGTAGTTTGCCAGGGGATTTTAGAGTGCCACCACATTCCTGGTTGGCGCTGATGTCTGGACATAGCCGAGGTGCAGGCATTAGCCAGAGCCGCCTGCAGAGAAGAGGCCGGCACTGGCAGCCAAGTACTCAGCGCCCATCTGCTGCCAGAGCCAGCGAGGGAACCATCATTTATTACTTTCACTGATGCGAAAAGCAGCTCCTGTCACTCTGGAGACATATTGTCCTGTGATTGCTGCACTCTCTTAAGGTTTCCGTCCCAAGTCTGCATGTTTGGCTCTGGGCTGTGCAGTGGAGGTATTTTTCTCCTTTCTGTTTAATCCATCCAACATGTTCATCCTCACAGATCATATTTCAGATGGCAAGACACTTGGAAACAGCGTTCCACTTCTTCCCTCTGCTTTATCTCATATCTGTCATATTACTCCGCTGAGGTGGCGTCTACAAGGCCTGCAGAGGAAGATTTCACCATGCAGCCAGCTTCTCTAGCTCCCACTTGAAAAGCAGACTTTTTAGTCTGAAACATCTATCAGACGTGTGTGTTTAGCCTGGCTGCAAACTGCTGAGCTCCTCTGTTCCAATGTGACTTAATCTTCCATCTTTGGCTCATAATGCTGGAAAAATATTGTAGTGTGACCCCAGATGTTTGACATTACTGTTCCTTTATATTTAGTTTGATACTAAATCCGCTGTTAATTTTTGCTCATGCCCTTTGCAGGGTAGTTATAGCACTTAGTTGTGTAAACAGTTTGCATTAGGCTTTCATGTTGGATGTGTGTAGACCCTTTGTTGTGTGTGTGTGTGTGTGTGTGTGTGTGTGTGTGTGTGTGTGTGTGTGTGTGTGTGTGTGTGTGTGTGTGTGTGTGTGTGTGTGTGTGTGTGTGTGTGTGTGTGTGTGTGTGTGTGTGTGTGTGTGTGTGTGTGTGTGTGTGTGTATATAAATATATATATAAAAACTAAACATACGTACAAGAAATGGCAGTGTTTATTCTCCACTGCTCAGAAAGTGGTGTCATTACTGGATTAGTGCCCAGTTTTTCAGGACCAAAGAGAGGAACAACCCAACCCTCCTTACCTGGGCAAAGCCTAATCCGTCTTAATCTAATAATTGCTCCCATATTCACTCTGTCTCGTAAGAACACAGCTGCAGGGGACTGCTGTGGCTCCAGATTGCTGTGCACCATGGGTAATAATACCCATGGTCCCTTTCATTGCCAGGATCAGATCTGTGGATGCCGCAAAGGTTTTTCATCGTCGTCGTTTGGGCGTTCCAGACAAATTGTATAACCTCTTCTCAGTGCCTCTTTCTTTCCTCTGTTACTCTCTTCCTTTCTTTCCCTCCCTCGTTGTCGGCTCATGTTCTGTCCTCGGCATGCGTGAGTTACACAGGGATGCATTAGGCTGCCTGCGTTTCAACAGTCAGCCTTTTATGAGTGGGTGTTGAAAATCAGTGAGAGCTGGCCATGCTCAGATGTCTCTATTTTAGATACAGCATGACAGTTATGAAGCCTGGTGTGGAGGGACAGAGCAGCGGGGGGCGATGAGGGATATGGCTCATATCTTCCCTGAAAGGCTACATCATGCAAGCTCCATCTGTCGTAAAGCAAGCAGATCATATTCTGTGCGCTGCCATTTATATATCGCATGATAATATGGAATGGCACTGTGACACTGTGGTAACGTTCTGCGTTCAAGTCAAACAAACTCAGCAGTGAGGGGAAAAAAATATTAAGAGTTAACCCTTTGATGCAAAGACATACATTTCAATAAACTGTTGAAATGTGCAAAAATCTAACAGGTTTTTGTTAGTAAAATTGTTTGTATTTCTGTGCTATTGAAAAAAGGGTCATGCAAATGATTCAGTCTAGTATATTTTTCCTGATTAAACTATGATTATGTATATATTTTTTTGCTGGCTATAAAATAGAAATCACCACTAGTTTCCCTCAGGGGCCGGACTAGATGCAGTCCTAGCCTGAAGCTCACTGTAGGCCTCCTAGTATGACTAATAATGATGTGGTAATGGCCTAGGATGGGTGGCATATTAAAACACACTTGAAGGAGCTTTTGGGTGGGGCTTAGCCAGCACTTTGATGCTATTGACCACCTCCCTGTGAGCTTATTATGAGATTTATGACTGATGCCTGTTTGCCCCCCCCCAGCTCGCACTGTTATGAGTGTTTTTATTATTTTTCCTGTCTTAGAGACCAGATGGAGTACTCCGTCATTTCAAAGGCAGAGGTGTGCTGGCAAGCAGTGGCTCATTAGAAGGGATGAGAGGGCATTTCATAAAGGCATAGGAGAGGTGACATACTTCTGTCAAAATGCCGTGTCATTAGTTGTCTGGGGAAAATTAATTTCTGTGATCAAAAACACAGCTTTGATTCAATCAGTGTCATGTTTCTGATAAAAGAGCTCATTTTAAGAGTTGTCAAAAGGGGGATCAAACTCCAGTGAGGCATCATGGATGACTGTTGCTGCAGTTTAAGGGAGGAGCGAAAACAATGGGGTAGGCCATTGCACCTAGAGAGGTTGCATGCTGGTTGCCATGCCAATGTTGCCTGATAATAATGTGTGGAGGTGGGTCTTTGTCTAGTTGGTGCAGAGCTCGCTCTCTGCTGTCAGCGGTAAGATGGAGAGAAACTGGCATAAACTGATAGTGATCTCAGTGAGGTTTGTTATAATGAGGCCGGCGCTCTCTTTGCACATGAGCAAGTCGCTTTGCAGAGTTAGACCCTTCCACAGTGCAATTACCTGGTACAATAAGAGCAGCGATTGAATTAAGGCAACGGGTGCACATACCAGTGTAAATGATAAAGGGCAGTGCAGCTCTGCTGCTTTGAACAAGGTTTTCAATTAGAAGCAGTGGAATGAACACAGAGATGTGCTCTGCTGATGTATGCCCCACAGAGAATAAAATACTACCTGAGGTCAGTTTTTTGGATGTAATGGAAAGAGACAGCGGGGACTCGTTCTTTTGTATTGCTTTGATCCATTTCAGCAGTGCGGGGGTGCTTCTGTAATGGCTGGGGTTGAACATTGTCTATTTGATCACACCTGAAAGTTACCTTGTATGATGCTCTGGTATCATTTCTAAAACCCTGAAAGGAGACTCTGCATCATACACTGTTAGATTTCATGGACTTGATTAGTGCACACCATTAGTTGATCAACACAAAATGAATCGCCACCAATTTTAAGGGCAATTTAATCTTGTAAAAGAATTGTTTTTTGCTTTTTAGATTTTGGTAAATATGGCAATTTTTTTTGCAGAGAGTTAGATGACTACTTTTAAAATCCTGGAGTTCATTTTTACAATTTTGATTGAACAAACTCGATATACCATAACACATAAATCAGTTTTAGTTTTAAAGGTGCATATTTTAATAATTTTGGGCAGAGCCAGGCTAGTTGTTGTTTAGAGTAAGCTAAGCTAAGTGGCTGCTGGCCATAGCACTGTCCTTCCAAAAATGTCAAACCTTTTCAATGTCAAGTGAATCCAGGACAGGAAGTCACCTTGGGGAAGTCTAAAAGAGCAGACTGAGGTCAATGAGGTCAGTCTAAACTGTCACATCCTTTAACAACGGTTTGACAGAGACATTGTACCTGGTCTGACTCTGTCCTGTTTAACGTCTCTGCTGTCAAGTTAAGTAAGGCAACCTGACCTCTATGTTTGGGCGGCATTTCAGCTTCATGCACCGGTGAGTCCTCTGTCTAATTCACGTTGGAGGTACCAAACTATGGCTGGCACACAGTGTTGTTAAAAATACTGAAGAGATTGCTGAAGCATGAAAATGCACTTTTAGCAACATAAATTCAATTTGACATCAGTATCTGAGAGTAGCGTTTCTTCTCTGTTAACAGTCCTTTGTTTATAGACTAAAGATTCTGTATCTTTGTTATACGTTTAAATGAATCTTCATTTTTTTTTTTTTACCATGACACACATTCTCCAACATTGTGTTGCATGTCTTTGTTTTCTCTGAGTCACTCTTGCAGGCACACTTATCTTTACACATTTATCTCTATTTTTTGTTGTCGATGGAATTTAAATAGCTTTTTGTTATGATATCACAGTCTTAATAAATCGTACCTTTTTTTATGGTCTGTTGGGTTTTTCCACCGTGTTTATGAAACCATAACGCTGTCAGTTTTAAGGAAGATCTTCTGGCAACCACTTTTTAAGGAGGCAGCCAGGGTAGGCAACTCAGTCAGTGAACAACTGCAGCCTACACACACACACACACACACACATCTGGTAATTTGTTGACAGGCAATGACAGCTCTTTCAGTGGGCTTCAGCGCTTCCCATGACATTGCCCTTCATTCCCACCCCAATTTGTCTCCCTGACGTCTTGGTCCACAAACACAACTGAGGATGAAGCTATCTGAGTTTTTCATCTTAGGTTTTCTTTCAGCTTTTAAAAACACACTTGCTTGCACTATGACAGATGGTTGTCTGCCTCTCTCTGCAAATGCCAACATAGCACTATTCCAGGCTGTCACTTCTGAGATTTTATCAAGATATGATTTATTGTACTAAAACACTAAAAGTATTTGGCTGCCATATAGTTGCTACTACTAATGATATATATCAAATAGTACATGGAAAAGAAAGACATACAATACAGTGAACATGAAATTTATTGTCACTGTTTACAACTAATTTGGGTTAAATAGGGTCTAGAATTTTAGCATTCGATAATAGTCTTCATCAGAACTATTTTAATAATATTCGGTTATACAATTTTATCATTCTTTGTAGCGCAACTTCATTCTATTTATTGCCAGTGTAATGTAATTTCCATGTATTAACACTTTTATCCAAAATGAAATATAAGTGCACTTCAAATGCACGCTGGATGAGGAACGGATGTATCCTGATGTTGTGGAGGATGAATCTGCAGGAGCGGGTTGTCGCAGCCATTTTGACAACGAAGGACAGTTGGTCATTCAGTGTCACAGCCAGGTTCCTTGCAGTCTCAAGTGGGGAACCTCAGAGTTCTCAGTGGTTAAGGAGTGTTGGTGGATGGGAAATGCCTTACTTGGGAGGAAGAGCAGATCAGGCTTGTTGATGCTGAGATTCCACTGAAAGATGTAGTAGGTCCTGGTATTGTTTGTTAACTCTATCAGGGTTTTTTAATCGGTGCCAATGCGACACAAGTTTATGTACTGGTTAAAAACGGTACTTTTTTCTACCTTATTTTTTAACACAAATGTATCAAACTGCTCAGTGCATCTGTCTAAAATAAAGACTTTTGCCTAAACAAAATGTAGTTTAAAGGTAGAAATGTTTCTTGGTTTTAGATCAGGAATAATCTGATCAAAGAACAAGGCAAAGAATCTGACCCTCGACACTTTAATACTTAATGCTAAGAATACATCTCAGTCGATACTCAAAGGTGTTTAGGTTCGATAGCCAGGGCTACTTCTAAGAAGCTTAAAGCTAATTTCAAGAATTGATGCACATCTATTTATACGATACCATACTGTGCGTCTCTCTGTCTTCTCCTGACAGGGAGGTCTTTTCTTCTCTTGCTGCCTCATTCGCTCTGTTTGACATCCACCACCTTAGTAGGAATGCTAATCTTGTTAGCCTGGCATTCCACTTAAACCAGCAGGAATCTGCAGCGGTAGCTGAATGGCTGGAAATAAAAATATGATCCATGCCACGACCCCCACCCCCTCCTTCCATTCCTGACCCGTTTAATGGAGCACTTGTTAGTTGACCTCCTTACGCAGTCCTTAGGATGTGAGAGGAGAATCCACTTTGATTTTGGATTTTAACGTTTTCCTCAAAAAGTTGACCCGAGGGCAGAACACTTAGGTCTCCTACAACGTAAGGAGTCCTGCCAAGTTGAGCCCTGTGAACATGGCAAGGCTGACGGCACATCAGCTGCTAAAATAGGTGCTTTTAAAGAGAGAGTAGTCTGCATCAGTGTTCCCTCTCTGCCCATCCTTTGGATCTTGAAAAATTGATGACATATTTTTCCAGTCTGTGCTAATGGTGCAGGCCCTTGTCCGTCTTCCTAATTGCCATTAACTAAATAAGACGATTCTGCTTCCAAATCATGCTAAGCTCTATTTCAGATCTTATGTGAACTCTTGGAGTTTGTTAATAATACCAACCAGAGGCGTGCTCGTCGTGTCTGTGCCATTTCCTTTTGGTACTCTTTTGAAGTCACACTGTTTGTCGTCAGTGTGTGCAGTTTGAGTGTAGAGGGCTGATGTTATCTGGAGTGTCGCTGCTCTTATCCTTAATTGGGTTATGTAGATTTTGTGGCTGGAGAGAGGAGGCAGTAATGACAATAGAGTGATCATGGATTCTACTCGTGTCTTCATTAACGGTGGGGAGGAGACGGAAATGACAGTGGATAGTGCTGTTTTCATACATCACAGACTTTAAACTCTCTAATGGACCTTTTTTTAAAATAAAGAGTGTTTGACAAGCTGCGGCAATTTAATGAGTGAGATTCTGGTAAATGTGCGTCACCGAGGGCAACACATCTTTGCGATAAACATCTAATAGCGATCACGTTGAACACTTCAATCACTGTGTCATGCTCCGTCAACAACTCGTATTTGTGCGACTCCAAGACTCCTCTGCTGCCCTGTCACTCCAGGGCAGCTGTCTCGCTCCGACACGGTCCACTGACAGGCTGTTATACAACACACATGCGGGCTACTTCAGCTCCCACAACGGGCGTGTCTGGTGTCAAGTATTTGTGGGTGCTGCTGTTTGTCAGTACGTGTGCGGGCATCTTTCCCTACAACCCTGTAAGGTCCTGTGTGTCACCCCTGGTTGACGTCACCCTGCAGCAGTTTCCAAGATAACATTGTCCTGTGTGATGGCCTGCTGGAGACGCACAATCCTGATTACAGAAGATAACATCATCTTTGATCCTGCTGTCAATCTGAAGTACTTAAGATTCTTATCTTTAACATTTAGAATAATGGAGTACATATTTTTTTAGATGTGGCTTTTCAGTTTTAACATCCAACTTTTACCTGCACAATGAAAGTAGTCTGTAATAACGTTACACATTAAACAGTTTCTTATCTCCTTATTGATTTAATTGTTAGACAATGCACACACACACTCCCCATCAGAGATACCCACATACCCTCTTTGTTTGACTCCCGATTCTGCGTGTTGCATCCTACCCAAAGCTGATGTGATGACACAGTGTAGTTTTTTCTTAAAAAAATATGATTCAGCTCGACCACCCCTCTGTACCAGCAGGCAAAGTTGAGAAAGAGAGAATGGAGGCGTGGGTTGCTGATGAGCCCATTATGTTGAGTTCTGGCTGTCAGGCTGACTTCTACCTGACAGCCCTGACAGCCCTGACAGCCGAGCCAGGCTTAATGGGGTCGGCGGTGCAGCAAGTAGAAGAGGAGAAATCCCTGTGTGCAGATATTGTACCCCTCAGCAGTTTCCCCCCTCAGTCTTTAACCTACTTTCTGTCTCCTCCAACTTCCGTCCAGGTATCTTGATTGAAATCCAGGGAAACTCAAACTATTTAGGAAACGAAGAGCTTTTAATATTTCATGACAATCTCTGCTCATCAGTGTGCATTAGCGTATCTGACATGAGTTTTTTCCGGCGAATGCATATTGATTGCTTTTAGAACCAGGACTCTTGTTTTTCTTAAACTGTGGAGATGGAGGCTCGAAGAGAAAGAGTACTTGCACCTAGCACTGATTTCTTCAGTGTTGATTTTCATGATATTATATTCCTTTCACATATGAAGTTTTCTGGTTTAACCCTTAAGCAGACAAACCCTTAAGACTCAATTTGAAACTAATTAAATGCAGGCATTGATGAAGGCATTTGTCAAGTAATAATAATGTACATTTACTGGTTCCAGCTGCTGTAGATCATTTTAGATTAAATATCTTTTAGATTTGAGTTGTTGGTTTGTCAAAACAAGCAATTGGAAGGTGTCCGGTGGGCTGCAGAACATTTTGATGAGCAACTTTCAATATTTTTGTATAGACCTTTTATACTAAGGATACTAAATTATCAATCCTACAAATAATCTACCAATTAAAAAATAATGAAAATATTAATTGGTTAAACATGTTGAATGCCTGTCCTTACTCATAAAACATATGCAAAGCTGATTATTTTATTTCACTTTTTAAATCCTGCAGTGTTTACATCCATGGCAGCTTGCAGTCTCCTTCTTCTGTGCCTTTAATGGCACATCGCTGCACTTCTTTGTGTGTTACTAACGGGGAAACACTCTCCTTAACCAAGATGGTGCAGCATATAGATGCCTTGGCATGAGGTGCGCTTTGTTTTGTTTTTGTGTGTTAATTCAGTTTTTGGTTGTGATTCCTGGAGCTCTTTCGCCAGAGAAGAGCTCATGAACATCATGGGAACAACTCCAGCGGATTTATTTCCCACTTTTCTTGCGTCATCCGTGGAATTATTGGACATTTTGGTGAAGGGCACGCGGGAAACGAGCCGGGTCGCTCGTGCGTTTCCAACATCGAGTACTCCGTACGCCGCTACCAGCAATATTTCTCTCCAACGTGCGCTCACTGTGCAACAAACTGGATGTACTGGTGGGGAAAAACAGAGACTTTTATTCACTGTGTGGATCAGTACCAGACTCGGCACTGCAACTGGCTTCCATGTCTACAGAACAGACCACGACTCTCAGGCAAAACAAAAGGTGGTGGTGTCTGTTTTTACATTAACAATGGCTGGTGTAACGATGTGAGAGAGATTCAGCACTGTTCTCATGACCTGGAATATTTACTGGTACACTGTAAACCTTTTTACTCTCCCTGCAAGTTTGCTAGCCACTTTCTCATGGGTGTTTACATTCCACTACATGCCAATGTGCATCACGGCAGACCCCCGCGTTCCTCTTTGACACTCAGACCATCATAGTCATGGTCCACCTGATTCTTGCATACAGAAATTAAAACTATATAAACCTGTGGTGAGGAAATCTAAGCAGTGGACCAGTGAAGCTTTACAGGACCTTCAGGTGTATTTGGACTGCACTGACTTGGATGTTTTCAGGACCACCACCAACAGTCTGGATGAGTTTACTGATACTGTAACGACCTACAGCAGTTTCTGCGAGGACAGCTGTGCATAGCCCCGGACGAGGGTGAGTTATAATAATGACAAACCCTGGTTTATAGCCAAACTCAGACAGCTAGGTTGGAAAAGGAGAAGGCATTTAGGAGTGGGGACCGAGCCGGGTGCAGGGCATTAAAGAACAGGTTTAGCAAGGAGGTGTGAGATGTTAAACGACTGTACTGCTACTGATGACAAACTACAAACCCAAAGCCCCCCACTCCATCACCAACTGTCGCTTGGCAAATGAGGTGAACCAGTTCTACTGCCGCTTTGAGAGCCAATCGGACACCATCACCCGAGACTCCTCTGCTCAAAACCAGCCCCCAAGACAGCCCCCCCTCACCCACCCACTACAAAAGGGGCCAGCTCCACCCATTCCCTCTCTCTCCATCTCAGAGAGGGATGTCAACAGACTATTCAGGAAGCAAAACCCCCGCAAAGCAGATTCCCTGAAGCACTGTGCTGATCAGCTGTCAGCGGTGTTCACAGACATTTTTAACACCTCACTGGAGACATGCCATGTGCCAGCCTGCTTCAAAGCCTTCACCATCATCCCTGTCCATCCCTGGACCCCCTGCAGTTTGCCTACAGAGCCACCAGGTCTGTAGGTGATGCAGTAAACATGGCCCTTTACTACATTCTCCAGCACCTGGACTCCCCTGGAACCTATGCCAGGATCCTGTTTGTGGATTTCACCATCATCCCAGCTCTGGAAAGACAAGCTCTCTCAGCAGAACTTGCCTGACTCCACCTGCAGGTGGATCACAGACTTCCTGACAGACAGGAAGCGGCACATGAAGCTGGGAAAACATCTCTCTGACTCCAGGACCATCAGCACCGGATCCCCTCAGGGCTGCGTTCTTTCCCCTCTGCTCTTCTCTCTGTACACCAACAGCTGAATCTCCAGTCACCAGTCTTTCAAGCTCCTGAAGTTTCTTAAAAGAAATTGATCACTTGCACTACTACTGGTAGCACTACTACTCATGGTCAGAAAGTTCACAGGGCACCATTTAATGATTTGGGCTATTCTGCTTCACTGTATGTCTTCGCTCTGCTGTTAGCTCAATTGTAGACAGGATTTGTCAGGTTAACATCCACCCCTTTTAATGCTTTAGTCTTAGCATTAAAGGGTTTTTGTCATAAAAACATTCCCATCCTGTGTTACCCAGTTTCCCAGTTTGGTTCCACTTTTTCTATAACGCTCCCTTTCAACTACTCTCACTTTGAAGGGCCCTCAGTGGGAGTTTGGATAGCATTTGCCCTGCTTATCTCTTTGAAATGCCACTCTGTGCAGAGCCAAGAATTCCCTTTACTTCAACCCTTGCGTGACTCTGTGAAAAGTGCAACTTAAACTAGCTGCATCGATTTAGCCCAACAAACACAACTTTAGTAGTGTTTGTGTTGCACTGTGCCAAAGTCGTTATGTGCCTTAGAGTCCTCTGTAAAATGTCTACGACTGTGCCTAAGTTATGGTGGTAGATGGGATATAGGGTGGCAGCTACAGCTTTGTGTGTGCGTGCACGTGTGTGTGCCCTTGAAGTCTGTACTCGTGTGTCTGTTTTTATGAGAGGCAGGGCTGTAATCTGTTTGAGAGATGTAGGTCACGATGCCTTCCCTGTTTGAACAGTACAGTAAACTTGGCAGATTTCCTGAGATGTGATAGACTCTGACTCACTTTACCCTTTCTTCCTCTCTTGCTTGCTCTCTCTTGTCTGTCATTCTGTGGTATGTGAAAACACCTTATCTCTATGCGCTGTCCCTGCTGGGACAGCACAGACTTTTCCCAGAAGCAATTCCATATCTAAACACACACACACTGCATGTCATCGTGCATCTCAAATGAAACCATCAACTGCATGCCACAGCTCCGGCATTTCTCCTACAAAGCATGTAACATCACTGTACACCAGGATGCTCAGTGTGATGGAAGCTGGCACGCTACCTCACACCCCAGCTGTAAGCTTGGCATGGAGGCAGCACGCTGTCTGAGAACATTACTTGATGGATTGTTTGAGGTGGATGTTGGAGATGACTCGGCTAGTGTTTCCAACCCATCTGCTGCCTTTTATCCCAGTTTTACACAGATGGAACAAATTCACAGCATCTCAGGAGAATTGTTAGAAACCTCTTACTTATAAAGAAGAGAAGTTGTAGCAGTCCTTTGTGCAATAAATCTTATGAAACAGTCTTACTAGAGCTCAGTTCAGATAACGGAAGAATGATTTATTAAATAGGGCTAACTTTTATTTCCAAATCAATAAATGTTTGTAACTTATTTCTATGGATAGATTAATTACTTGGTCTATGAAGCGTCCATCAAACATTCTCAGAGCCCAGTGTGACATGTAGAGGTTGCCTGTTTGGTTTAATTAACTGCCCAAAACTCAAATTTATTTCACTTACAATCACATAAAACAGAGAAAAGCAGCATTTTAGAAGATGTGGTGACAGAGCATGAACGTAAAAAATCAGAAAACAAGGCACAATTAAATATAAACTCTGAAGAGGTGAATATTTGTTCCAAGTGAGAAATTTTGTAAAAACCAATCAAGGGGCAGCAGGTGTCTCCCCTGGAGCCTGTAAATTTCTCTGAAATTTTCCCTCTGAAAGAGAGGCCACAGCACTGTGACCTCTAATACAGTGTCTCAGTGAAAAAATAAAAATGAAATTCCCCAAACAAGCTATCGATCCACCAGGTTGTCAGCCTTTGTGAAATTAAAAACAAATGTATGATGGACTTGGAGTATAGTGTCACTCTCTCATTTTACCAAGTTAAAAAACATGACGTGTTTTATGTGTGGTTGTTTTTTAATCTCTGGGCACCTCATGATTCGATTGCGATTCAGAGGGCTACGATGCGATTATGAAACGATTATCATTGCATGTTGATGCATATGTTTTTTTCTATACAGGATCTCTGTGCATCAAATACAATAGAAACATCTCCTAATTAGCTTCAAAGGACTAGTTTGCATCCCTAATTTACTTAATTTACCTCAGCTCCATGGTCCCTCATTTCTTTTCAGACTCCTGAAAACTGAAATATAATTATCAGGATGTACAGTACAGGACAGAGCTGCACACCAGTTTAGTCTAAGCTTGTACCTGATGTTCCCAACCCTTGGCAAGGAGGTAAGTTAGTAGGGGAACACTGGTCTCTCTGTTATGTGCGTGCCATAGACTGTCCAGGCGCTGCACTTCCGCAGGTTCTGCCTTTTGCCTTCCATGAACATTACGTTATCAATCAACATAAATAGATTAAATGAATAGATTTTTTGACATTTATTAATCGAGTCAGAATCTTCTGCATGGCGATGCATCTAAGAATCGATTTTTTTCCTCCCACCCATACCCTCCAACAGGACATTCTCAAGAAAGGAGACGTGTTGTGCAGCAGAGAGGTGATCGTCTGACAAATTTCTCTGGGTTTTTCTCTGGGTTTTAGAGAAGTGCTCTCATGTAGAAGGGAAGTGTTTTCCTGTTAATGTCATTGCTGGCAGTAAAATCCTCACAGGGAACGTTGGTACAGTACCCTTTTCTCAGCTCGCTCCAGCATCCTACAAATGCAGTGACCTTGTCAGACAGAGCATGTTTGTGTTTGGGCCTTGAAGGGACACATTTCCTGTGCTAATCTCCATCACTCCAGGTGTCTGTGGATTTGTCTCATTGTAGGAAAAATTTTAATTCTGAATCTTGTCTTCAGTGCATCTTGCTTTCCTTACTTAAAGGAGGAGTCACTAATGTTTTAGCTACCTTCTCTGCAGTTGCTGGCGTGCTGAGCATGGAGGCGTTCAGCTGTGGTTTTTGGCTTTAACACAAGTTTAGTGATGGTTTTATCTGTGTGGAAGGTGTTTAGTTAAGAGATATCTCTTTACTTACAGCTATCGGCTTTCATGTACAAAAACACTCAAGATAATGCCAGACATTCCACATTTCTGGCGCAGTATGTTAATCCCTGACGCATATCTCAACCCTTTCTGGTGATCTAATGCTCAGCTTGAGCCCTTTACCTACCTTTCATTTAACAAAGAAGGTATTTCTGTATCTTATTCCTGCTGTTCTTTGAAAAGGTGAATGATTTCTATAGTATGTCATTTCCTCCTGGCTGTAAAATTTAAAGTAAGGGGGCATTTGAGGAAAAACTATCCACAGGCTCTCTAGCTCTTGTTTGACCAGCCTTTCTGCATTGCTGTGTCTCTTCCTGCCTGCCTGTCAGCTCGAGCCACCTGCAGCTGAGACAAAGCTGAGCCTGATGAAGAGATGAACAGGAGGCGGCAGGTTGAAGAGGGTCAAACATGGAGGAATTATCTTGGCTCATCTTCAACGGGCTCCTTGATTTAACATTACTGAAAGATCCCCTTTTTACTCGGCTCTTGTGCTGCAAGAGGCTATGAAGACCACCACACACACATAAGTGCACACACCGTTACGCAGGTGTGGGTATGCTCAATCGACTCTAGCGGTGGGCCGTTCCGTATGATAAAAAACCTTGACATCAGGTATGATAACATTGTGTTGCGCAGGGCAAATGAGGGCCTGCCATGACAGACTGTGGAGATGGTCACCGATGAGTAGTTCACAATGGTAATTGTTCAAACAAGATGACGGAGTGCAGCTCAAGCCCTTGTCTCAACCAAGATCTTTCTAATTAGCAGCAATCATGAGTGCAGCTTGCCATGAAAGACTCATTAGTAAACTGAAATAAAAATTAATATATTGGCCTTTTTTTGGTCTTTGAACAGGAGGTAGAATGATCAGGTGGGGGTGTATGACAGTGTTACAGTGAGCTGGAATAAGCACGTGTTAAAACTGGCGATTTTGTAAAGACAACACTTGTGTTTGTTGATCAAGGAGTCTGTTAAAAATCATAAAATATGACTCCATTCTGTGTCTTGGGATCTCTAAGATAACTGTAACATTTGAAATGAGTAAAGTATTCTTCCAGCTCTAGTCCAAGTCACCCTCTTGTCATTTTCTCCGCTGAGATGCGGGTAAATAGAGCAGAAAACATGTCTCTCACACGTAACAAAGCTTGTACACAGCATCATGAGGGGAAATAAAAGATTTAAGTGTGCGTGAGGATGTGTGTGTGCAACACATCATGTCTTGTTTGAGAGAGGTTTCTCCCTGAGCTGATGGCACATGACTGTGTGTGTGTGTGTGTGTCTGTGTGTCTGTGTGTGTGTGTGTGTGTCTGTGTGAGTGACTGTTAGATCACCCACTTGCGTCACACCCTCACTGACGGGAAAAGGTATTTTCTCCACGTTGGGTCGGATAATTTTACGACAAAATAATTCACAGCTAGTCTGTATTGTCTAAGCATCACATTCCTCCACAAGGCTAAGTGGTCGCTATGGCATAAACTTAATGAACGGAAAAAGCAGTAAAATGTTAACAGCAGCCCCATTCTAATCCCTTGTCTTTTACTTTCCCTCTCTCTCTCTCCAATTCCAGTTCTGTCCATCCAGGCTGCTGCCATCCAGTTCACCAAGGAGCCCAAGTCCCAGGATGCCTTGCACGGCCGCAGCGCCATGCTACGCTGCGAGGTCAGCGATCCGGCTGACATCAGCTACGGCTGGCTTCACAACGGCCAGCCCCTGGAAAATGGCGAGAGGCGCTTCCAGGAGGGCAGCAACCTCAAGTTCACCGCTGTGGATCGGCGGCTGGATGCTGGGAACTTTGAGTGCGTTGCAAGAAACATGGTCACAGGAGAGGCGCTCCACTCCACCAATGCCTCCTTCAATATAAAGTGTGAGTGTTTCATTTCAAGCCGTTCTCACCCTCTTTCTTAAAAAAAAAAAAACAAACCTCTCACCAGCTGAAAGGCTTTCATAATAGCGACAAGGGTGTGCATCCAGTTTCTGGATCAAAAACGCAAAACAAAAGTCACAGTATAAGATGACAGGTAGTATGAGCTGAAGGAATGTTTCCACCTTGTTGGCTTGTTCTTTGTGGCTTCCTCTCTCCAAAGGAAACTGGATATGTGTGCCACCGAGCATGTGTTTCTTGTTGCGTGTATCTTCCCTTTCTCCGTTGTGCAACACTCTCTTTTTCCCATATACTATCAAAAGGCTTTTGTCTGGGAATTACTGAGCAGTGCAATTTGCTTTCGAGCTATATAATTATTTAGCTTTAAATGAACGCTGCCCTTCTTGCTCCAGCTTTTTATTCATGTCAGGCTTTTCACTTTCTTAACATTTTGTCCCATTAAGGGGAGGCACGCTAGTATCTTAATTTTGTTGTTTAGCCCCATAAGCAAAGCTCAATGACCCTCTTAAGTTTCAGAGGAAGCCATGGGAATTCTGCACATCCCCGTTTGGGATAAATAACAACCTTGTTCACGTATTGTGGAAGGCCCTCAGGTACCAGTTGTTTACTGAAAGGCCTTTGTGTCTTACAAACACAGAGTTTGTACTGCTGGCAGTAGAGAACAAAAAGCAAAACAGAGTGAAAAATGGCTCCATCTGGAATATGTTGTCCTCTCTAGCTACATTCAGCAGGGAGGTCCTTCTCTGCGGTGAAGTTACTTGTTCAAAGGCTGATTACAAGAGCAGATGAGTGTCCAGACCTCCTAGTAGCAAACTGAGAGACCTACTGAGAGGGATAGACGGAAGGAGAGAGCAGGGGTTTAACCCCTGCTCTATGATGTGTCTCGACCAGTGGATATTTGTGGTCTGTGATGTTGAACACAAACTCAAAATGATTGAAGTTTTAGCCAGAAAAACCAAAGAAGCACATCCGGTTTGAAACCATGTCTAATCTGAAGGGAACTGCTTTTATGTGATGCAATTAACATGATATAGTGTGTCAATAAAGCCCAACTGACATACTCCCACAGATTAAAAAGGAAAAAAACAAGTTGGACACGAAGGACCAGTTCTTAAGAGCTGCCATCATGACCCAGTATAAACTTATCTGCCAGGTCTTTAATATTCCCACACATTGGAAAAGGGAGGTATACTTTTATTGGAAGTAAGGGGTTGTTTTCAGTTTTTAAAAAAAAAAATCTTGCTGTGAACTTATTTAATCATGGGAATGTACATGGCCACTTGTTTACGTAAGAGAGGTAATACATGTGTATGCATTGTGCTCACACAAATAGATATTATCAGAGAGAGTCACAATATGGTGGTTTAGATATAAAATAAAGTGCGACTTGATCGCCAGCGTATTTGCTTCTTCTTGTCTTGAATGTGTCACTAGTTGACCAGTGTATCCACGCCATAGTAATGAACCTGCTTACTGTTAGTTTACTTGTAACTGGATTTAAAATAACAATTTTTTTTACCTCTTATTTGTGGGTGTTAACGAGCGTACATGTTTGCATGCCTCTGAGGGTGTTGACAGGGCATCATGTGAAGTAGCCTTTTAAGGAGGCCTTTGAAATTGGCTGCTGGAAGAGGCTTTTCGCAAATCCACTGTGATGACAGCAGTTTGATCCTGCGTAAACTGACAACACATTTCTCCCTTTTCAGATATGACATGCAGTTCATAAAGCAGATATGAGCAGCACATAGATAGCTGAGGGGCAGATGTTAATGGATGTAGTGTAGTTAGTTATCAGTGCACGGCGCAATAATATTCTCCTAGAAATTGTAAGATCAGTAGCTTTGTATGAGTTTAATAAGAATACAGCAGCATAAGCGGACTCCTCAGGCATGACTTCAGATAAGAAACCACCGATAATGAGAAAGAAGATCATTTATCGCAAAGCACATACTTCTCTGAATCACACAAGGTGAAGTAGCACACAGTAATAAATCATCCATAATCCCTTTTTGTATGCTGCATCTGTATGTGTACATCTGCATGTTTATATCTCAGCCATAATGCGCAGGAAGGCTGGATCCATAATCTGGATCACTTTAGGTGAATCGGATCATGTAACAACAGACGTTCTCATATTTCCCCAACACACATTTAACAGGCGATAAAGCCGCACACAGCTTAAAATTGAAGGCCCCCTCTGGCATTAACCCTGCATGTGCGTTCGTTCATGTGTAGGCTAGTTTGCGTGCGTAGTAGTAAATGTGGGTTGTAAGGGGGGTGGGGTATTCCATATGGACTGTACATAGACTGTACTAGGCCAGATTGCTCCCCCTCTGCCTCCCTCCCGCCCTGTTCAGAGAGAGAGTTAATTTATCTTGTTCTCAATGGTGGGTGGGCAAATCCTGCCAGTTGAGAGTTATTTGGAGTAATTATCCCCCCTCTGTTTTCACTAACAAAGGTTTTAGTCGCCCCTCCCGCCCTGTCGCTGTGTCTTCACGGTGAGATCGCGTCCAGTAGCGGGGTCAGGCTCAGGCACCACTATTGTCGGCATGTTTGTTGGTCCTGGAGGCAATGCTTCATTTGACTCTCTGTAACAAGATGCAGAATGACTGACTGTTTTGGAAATCGATGTAACATCTAGTAGGAAGAATGAAAATGTACAGTAGAATCACAGGCAAGCAGGAAAATTTACCTGCATATTTAATATTACGAATCACAGACTTCTTGCATGCAAGCACACACACACACACACACACACACACACACACACACACGCTATCTTGGTTTAATCACCCAGCACGTGTCATTAGCCTACATTTGTTCAGTGGATGCATTTTAGAGCATCCTGACTGACCTCCACTCTTTCACATCCTGTCGTAATTCCAGCAACTTTTTTCCCTTGTCTTTTGTGACAACATTCAGCTCCTCGGGCTTAATGACCAGGTCAGTCAGTCAGTCAGTCAGCTTCTCCCCTGCACAGTGCCTTGTCTTTTTTTTCCCTTTTCTTCTTCCTCTTTCTGCCATGTTACAGCAGCAGCATCTGGCCTATTGACCTTTGTCAGCCACAGCTGATAAAATCTGACACCTCATCTAAAACAGCAAGCTGAGTCCGCCAAGCTTTTCCCAGGACTGTCCTAGATCACTTTTTTAAAACAAGGTTTTCAATATGAAGCCACTCGGCCACATGTTTTAGTTATTTCCATACCCATATGGCACTGTCAGTCAACTCATATCCCCAGCACTCCCCCGGATAACACAATCCACCCTGCCTCTCTGTTGCAGAAACCCTTCTCCATGGCAACAAATCAGCTCATTGAGTGAAACAGACAAACACACGCACATACAACTGTCTTTTGGCACGGTGAGCAGTGAATGGTCCAAGCATCTGCCTTGACAATATCCTCACAATTCATCTGTTATCATTCCCGTGTTGATGGAGCTTCCTGTTCTGCCTGCAACATAATAATTATACACCCCTAATTATGGCTTTAGCTGCCAGGCCTGCTCCAACATTTAGTCATACATTCTGAGAGGGATTATGGTGAAGTATTTGCCACTAATAGGTTATGAAAGAGCGCCTTCTGTTTGTCGAGTAGACAGCTGGAGAAACCTGAACTGTGAATGGAGCTGTGAGCGGGGTAAAGGGTTAGAATGTGTGACTGTCAGAAAAGTCAAGACAAATTGGAAATGAAATGATTGATACAAAAAATGTTTTTAACTTGATGAAGAACCGAAGAGGTCAGGAGCAGTGTTAGACAAGTTAATCGGAAATTGTAATAAGTAAGTAATGTAATACTTATTACTCATTAAAAAAGTAATAATAGTACTTTACTTATTACTAGGTGATAAAAGTAACTAGTTACATTGCATGTTATGTTACTATATGACTTTCACTACCCCCCCCCCCCCCCCCCCAATAAAACAGTCTCTCGACTTTTTAACTACTAATACTAACATATTTATAACAGCAGCAAGGAGTATGTTTATTTTTACAAAACACATAATGTTTCTTAAGCCGCTGGCTGAAAGAAAAAATAAAGCAAGTTAATCCCAACTTTTGAATTACTGTTTTTCTGCTCATGTATTTATAAACACAATATATATTTTTTTCCCCCCATGACCTTTCTAATGACTGTGTCTTATATAGTCGTGATATGTCGTCCAACTCGTGGAGTTGGTTTCTATAAAACGTTACTTTGCTGAAAGTCACTTGTCTCCCAACGAGTCCAAGCATCACTGGCAGTAGCGACTGGAGTTTCTTTCTATGTGTCACATTGCTGTGCTTCTTTAGCAGCTGCTTCAATAAGTTAGATGTAGAGTTGTTTGCGCTTAAAAGCTTACAACGGACGACCGTGTTCTTTGCGACTTGGACAATAATGGCAGTAGCTACTTACAGCTGTCGAAAGAACGCCTCTCTCCCTCGTTCTCCATTGTTCCTTTAGCTTTTTGGCTAACAGCTGACTTAAGCAACATGAGGTCCGGTGCCTCTGACCTGCTGCACTCGCACTCACACACATGTGGATTCACATCAAGGATGGTGCGTTCAGTAATGCAGCATTAACTTGGATTAGTAACTGTGATAATATTACTGTTTTGGAAATAATAATCTGTTACACTAGTTATTGGGAAAAATATTATTACTGTAATATTATTACTGCCCAACTGGTCAGGAGTGGTAGAAACTTTAGACAGCCACGAGGCCATGTGTCTGTGTGTCTGTGTGTCTGTGTGTGTGTGTGTGTGTGTGTGTGTGTGTTTGTGTCTGTGTGTGTGTGTCTGTGTTAGTAAGTGCTCATTGTTCCAATGAGTATCAGGTCACAGAGGTCAAGCGGTGTACCCTTCACTGTGATGGTTTTTTCCTATTTTATGCAGGTCTTTGTCTCTTCAGCCATGGTGTCGCTTTACGCTCACCCTATCTACCCACTTTGTTTTGCTTTTATTTCATACTCATGCTGCTGAAATGTAAAGGATTTCTTACAAATGTTAAAAGGTGACAGTGTTTTCCCCAAGCAAGACATACCAGACACTGCAAGGTTAAAATCTGTAGGTTGAGTAACTATGCTGGGTTTTTAAAATTTAGGATTGACAGTTTGACACCTCCTGATATTGGGAACACCCACCTGTTACTCCAGGCGTGTTAAAACAAATTTTTGATTTCCAGTCGAACTGCAAGTGACACTTGTTGTTCCATCACTTTTTCCCCTCCTCCTCAGTGACTCATTGTTTCTCCTTCTGGTTTTCTCGGCTCCTTAAGCTTCCACTGCACTAATAACAGGTCTGTCTGAGTGTCTGGCCCCAGGTACCTATAGCTGGGATGGCCTTCATCACTACCTCCTTCTTCTCCTCACTAAGCTACTGGAGCTATTGACTGGGACGGCCTTGACTGAGAAACACAACCAATTAGCATTTTCTGCAGAACGTCCAAAGAGTACATTTGCAGGCGTGCATTCATGCTCAAGGGCACAGCATGATCAACTGTGTTTCCCTCCTCAGCACCACATACACAAACAATTATTTCTAACAGACACATAAACACACGTTTGTTTCACTGTAGAATGATATACACACTCGCTTAACAGTTGTTCTGCGCATCTGCTTTAGGAGGAAGATAATGAGCGATGCCTGGCACAGATGGAGAGATAAGCAAGAGGGATGGAGGCCATGTTACTGTAGAGACCGTTTCCCATGATCCCTCAGGGTGCAGAGCATTGCCAAGGCGCTGTGTAAAGACTTTGGTAATTCATTGTGACAGGTCTTCCTCTAGCGCCCCCTCTGACCTCACAGTGGTGCTGCGTCCCCCCTCCTCTTCCTTCACCACTGTCTTAGGTGGAGGCTCATGCCATGCATATTTCATAGATGATCCAAACAGCAGCAGAGATGCAGTCACAGTATTCAACCATCAGCATGATGGAATGTCCCACACAGCATTCACACACACAAACCCCTCATGGACTCAGGAACCAGGGCTGCCCAAACAAACATGCTCGCTCAGTGAATGGATGTCAGCACCCAGTAACCACGCCGGGTGTTCAGTTACTGCATGTCATGCAACCGCAGCTTATATATCATCACATAAATAACAATTAGCTCTGGTTCTCATTCAGTGCAAACATGAAGGATCTGTGTAGTGAACACACGTCAAGGGAAGGGGAATTCCAGGTACACTAAGGCTGTGTTACAACCAAATCTAAGGTGTTGCTCATTATAGAGAGAGACAACTCGGGTCTCTCTAAATAATAGTAGACTTTGTTGTGCATCTAACTCAACCGCTGGCAGTGATTTTTTTCAGTGTCTCCTTCACATCACATTTGTTTGGCTGACAATGAATATCTGGCTACGCCAAAGACGGCTTACAGGAGCCATCGCAGTCCTTTGTTTATTGAAAGAGCGATGATGCCTCAGTACATCATAAGAGGTATCTCACTAGTCTCATGCACTGAAAAATGATCATATGTTACCCTTTCTTTTAGGAGAATGTAGGAATGATTGTCTGCCACGCTGATTTCTTGACTGACTGTATGTAGTTGATATATACGTATCCCAGTGTACTTGGTCAAACCCTTAATGGCAAAACCACACTATCCCTCATTTCTCACTGCACCGTGATGCATTCAGGGGACGGCTGTGGATCAATTTCCCGCCATCTGTGTTCTTCGTTTGTTCTTTTGTTCATCTGTCACTCAGGCACAATGGATCAGGTTTCATGTTGCCTGTGTGAGTGATGCCTTTCATCATTTCGTTGCGGCATTAGCCCTTCCAACAGTGCAGTGATGTAGACTTTACATTAGGTCAATTAATTTAGCTGACGCTTTTATCCAAAGCAACTTAGAAGTGCTGTATATGTCAGAGGTCGCATGCCTCTGGGGCAACTAGGGGTTAAGTGTCTAGCTCAAGTAGATGACCTGATTAGGTTTTGAAGGATGACCTCTATTTTCAAAATTGTTACTGGGAGCATTAAAACATGTTCACTGTTGCCTAGTTGCTCTTTTTCCTTCTGCCTGCTTTTATGGGCTGCTCTGACAGTAGAGTAGCCGTTTTAACAGAGTAAGTCAATGAACTGTCCATTAAATGTCCATAAAAAGCACTGTAAAGTCCCAGCTCGCTCCTGTAAGTGCAGCCCAGTGGTACGTCGAAGTAAGCTGACCCAGTGATGTGGTAGCTCTCTGCTGTCTCAGTTTCTGAGTCATAGTGCTGTCACAGGGATGTGCCCGACTCCCTGCTTACCCCCACTAGCACTTAACTCAATTTTTCCTCCTGTCGTTCTCCTCAGTTATTCCTCCTGTGCTCCCTCCCTCCCCCTCTAACATTCTCCTCTGCTTTTCTTCTTCTACAGGGTTAGAAAGTGGTGGTGTGACTTTAAAGGAGCCAGCCTCAGAAGGGGAGATCGAAAGCTCAGCTCCGGTCACGTTGCGCTGTCATATTGATGGACACCCACGGTGAGTTTCCTCCGCCGTCACCTCAAGTTCAGAGCTCAGGGGGTTAAGGATCATTTTGAGGACTGTACTGAAAAACGATTCTTCTGTCCTCGTTGGCCTCTCTCATGCCCTTTATGTTCTTCTTTTCCTGTTCTTCATGTTTCCCCCTCACCTCAGCCTTGAATCTCTTCTTTTTTGCCTCCATCAATCACCCGGCTGTTCCCCATTTTTGTCCTTACGTCTCTTAAACCTCTGTCGTGCCTATCCTCTTTAATCCTCTTAAATCCTCTTCTCCCTCTCAGGCCGACATGCCACTGGTTCAAGGACGGGGTGAAGCTCACCGATAAGAGCCACCAGATCAACAGCAAGGAGAGGACACTCACCTTCAAGAGTGCCAATCCGGACGACAATGGCCTGTACTACTGCTGTGCCAAGAATGCAGTCGGGCAGGTCTGCAGCAACAGCAACTTCACTCTCAACATTATAGGTGTGTTGTGTGTGTGTGTGCTTAAAAGATGGTGTATTGACTTTGCCACTCTAATTGCTCGCAGAGCTGCATCTAATGGTTAATTTACTATTGAAGAATTTACCAATTATTTTCTTGATTGTTCTACCCATGAGATACATTTTAGTCCATAAAATATCAAATAGAGAAAATGCCCTTCATAATTTCCCACAGCCCATGGTCTTTAAATTTCTTGTATTGTCCAAACAGCAGTCTTAAAACTCAAATATATATCAATTTTGCAATAATATAAATCAGGGAAAATCAGCAAATCCCCCATGTTAGAGAAACTAGAATTAGAAAAATGAAAATGACTTTAACAAGAAGCGATTTGCTTTCAGTGAACATTTCCACACCTGCCAGGAAGTGTGGTGAAGAGGCGGCAGCGGTGGTACATAGACCATTAGTGATGACAGAGAGCAGGAAGAGAAAGTGATGGGGTTCCCTAATGTGATTACCAGAGAGTGTGTTAGCACCTTCCCCCTCAACCACTCACGCAGACAGAAACAACATCATAAACATCTACCGAGTGAACAATAACATCAGCTCCCTCAGTAGCAGCGTAGTTCTGTTGATCTGACCGCGAAACGCGGTCAGCTTTCACAGACAGTTTGATGTACTGTGTTGTATAGCCAGATAAATCATTGTTCTGCAGGCTCTAACATTTGGTGGTAGTGGTGGGGGTGGGTGGGGGGGGCACCATAGACTTAGCGCTGTACATACAGCCGCACATCTGTGCGAGAAACCTGATGCCCTGTTCCACTCTAATTAGCCACCTGTAACACAAACACAAAGGCACGCTAGGTTCGCACCTGGCTGAAGGAAGGACAGATAATTGTTGAGTTTCCAGTTACCATGTTGCCACCCTCCACTCTTCTATAGTGCTTCACCTTAAGGAAAGGCTGACAGATTTAGACAGGTTTTCAATGCATGGTCACAGCTCTTTAAGCTAAAGCCTCCGTGCCGACTTCCTGGGTGGGCCATGTGTGCTCTGAGAGCACGCCTTTCTTTTTCTTCACACCGACCAGTAGCCGTATCCTAATGCTGCTGCTGGCACCATACCTCCATTAGCTTTTCAGATTTTAAAATACTCACACGTAAACCTGGATTAAGTGTATTTTCATGTCCAAAAATCTGTGTGGTAATTACTCCTCCTCTACGTTGTACTGTACCAAATCTCTGGTTTTGGCAGGTCAGAGCAGCCTAGTCCAGTGTTAGTTGAAGGAGGGGAGTTAGAGGGAGGGTCAAACGTATGTGAATAGAAGGAAAATATCATGTAGTTAATGTTTGGGTGATTTGAAATTAAGCAATCATCCTGCTACCTCCATTTTTAAAAATACAAAATGTCCCGCATTTATCATTTTTTACCTTTTTAAATGATATCAGTTTGATCATTCAGGCTCAGATTTGTCTTGTTTCCATATCAGTTGACCCCACTTGAGTCCTTCTAACCCCAATTTCATGGAATAGCGTGACCTTAGAGCATCAGAGAGGGGAGAGGGTAAAAAAAGGAGGAGATGATGGTCCAGATAAGCGGCAGGGTCTGTTCACCAACCTCATTATGTCTCCCTGAGAGGCCCCTGAGGTGCTGACACACACGGCCACCTGAAGGCTGGTTGCTCACCGGCAACTCGCTGCTGTTGGCAGCTTTTAATAAAGCTCGGAGTAGTTTGGTGCGATGCTTAAGCAGATGGAACTTAATGGTCTGATGCCTGCAGATGTTTTTCTACCCCTCTAACAGATAAGAGTTTTCCACGACCAGTGGTTACTCCTGAGGACCAGGTGGTGTTGAAGAACGAGGAGGCCATGTTCCACTGCCAGTTTACCGCTGTGCCGGAACCCACGCTGCAGTGGTTCCACGAAGACGATCAGCTGGTAAACAAGTCTCGGTATGTTGAGAGCTAAATCCTCCTCTCTCTTTCTCTGAAAGAGATGAGGAGAATTCCTCCTCTCACTCTTACTTCTCCTACATCCTGCCCTAACTTCATTCCCTCTCTTTACTTACCATTATATTAGCTTCAGCCGCAGTCGGGCATTTCTCTGAACTCAATGAGGTGGAACCTTTGCGTTGGGGTCTGAGCTCTGTGTATGCTGTTACAACTCACGCTCAAGACCAATTGCACATTAAGGAATGTTATTACTGAAACAGCACTGTGAAGTTTCTTTGCGGTCTACTATACATCACTTTAAGACAGCCTTTCTCTCTAGCCTATCATGGAGTACTTTACAGCTCTCCAGCATTGAGCGAAAAAAACCCTCAAGCTACAATGAGCTTACCAGCATGTCCCCTATAAGCATAGAGGCACTAGATAATAACCAATTTCTATACCGAGTGCCAAGGATACCCTCAGGGTTCACAGCACCTCGTGCTTATACACAGTCCCATCGTAGGTAGCCTGGTCCATGTGGAGAGTGAGCGCCTGGATTTCGATTTTAAAGTGATTATTGTGTTCAGTGAGCACAGGGAGTTGAATGACTCCACTATCAATAGTTAGTCACTTGTGTAATAAGATTGCCAGATGTGGGTTTGGTCACCTAGGAAGTGATGACTCAGCACCAGGATTACAGAGGGATGGGTAATATAGTGTGAATATAAACACACACACAGACAGTTTCCTTTAAAAACCTGTTTGTAGTTAAGGTATTCCAAGGCAGCCCGGTGTTCTGTGTGTTTGCGTTTATTGATCTGGGCTGATATAATGCCAGAGGAATGCAGCTCTCTGCGGGGAATATCGTCTGTTCTGCACCTGCACTGTTTAGACAACCCCCCCCCCCGTCCCAGATTATGTGTGAATATTTGATGTCGGTGTGAAAGAACTGTAAAATATACAAGCGTAAGCTCAAGGCTATTTCTGCAGACATTCTGCCCCATGGGTCAAACCAAATGTGGAGACAAAAATGTGAAAAATCCCATGTAGCTACATGATGCCATAAAAAACCTTTGTTCATTTTGTTTTGTGGTTATTTTAGACCATTTCCTTATGAGAAAGGTAACGTTCCACAGACTTGTTCTCCGTCTCTCGGGTGGAAGCCTTCGCAAGCTCCCAAAGCTCATTTCCATGCCACTACTGAACAGAGAAGAAGAAGAGAGATGACACAGAAATATCACCCCTCCTGAGGGAATCCAGTGCAGAACTAGATAGTCCTGGATGAATCCTGCTTTTGGAAAACTCTTCTCAGGAATTACACAGCACCCTAAATGCATCCAGCAGTGCTGTTTGCTTATTCCTCTATAATGTACAAAATTCCTTTCAAAAAATATATTTACAACATATATTTACAAATCTGAGATGTATACACAAGTGCAACTGTAAGCATTTTCAGGATGTGCAATTTAGTATCACTTGAATTAACTATAGTGTAATGTCCTTAAAGGCAAGGCAAGTTTATTTGTATAGCACATTTCAACAACAAGGCAATTCAAAGTGATTTACATAAAACATAAAAGCAACAGGGAAAAACAATAAAAACGTTTAAAAGCAGCATAAAATATAATAAAAGTTACAGTGTTACAATCAGGGTTAAAAGAGTTAAATGGAAACTAAAAACAGGCTGAGGGGTTGAGCAAATAACTGAGACACAATCATTCTGAAAAGAGAATAAACAGAGAAGTACACTTAGTCTACTCTCTCTAGCTAGTCTGTACTCGGGTCCACAGCAATCTTTGGGTCCACTGAAACTCCAAAAACCCTCGGACACTACAGAGAAACCAGGACATGTCTGTCAGCAGGCCACTTTGATCCAGTTATACTCTGGACCCACCTGCACGTTTACAGGTGGACAGAGGTTCCTGCAAATCACTCGGGCGCGAGATTTAAGACCACTTCCTTCACTCTGTTCAATCTCACTCCCAAAATGTCTTAACCCAGCTACCTACTCATTTCTCACCGTGTAAATATTTAATTAAAAGCAGTGGTAAAAAGCTAAAAACAAAGAAAAAGAAAACAGGACAGTAAAAGTTACAGTGCAGTGTAAGTTATCAATAAAAAGAAAAATCTTAAATATTTAATTTAAGATTTTATCTTAAATTAAATAAAAAAGCAATGGTAAAAAGAAAGGTCTTCAGTCTTAATTTAAAAGAACTGACTGTTTCAGCAGACCTGCAGTTATCTGGGAGTTTGTTCCAGATATACGGAGCATAATAACTGAACGCTGCTTATCCTTGTTTAGTTTTGACTCTGGGGACAGAAAGCAAACCTGCCCCAGACGACCTGAGAGGTCTGGATGGTTCATAACGAAGCAGAAGATCAGAAATGTATTTTGGCCCTAAACCATTTAGTGCTTTATAAACTAACAGCAGGATTTTGAAATCAATTCTTTGACATACAGGAAGCCAATGTAAAGACCTCAGAACTGGAGTGATGTGAACCACCTTTTTGGTCTTAGTGAGGACTCGAGCAGCAGCGTTCTGATTCAGCTGCAGCTGTCTGATGGATTTCTTAGGGAGCCCTGTAAAAACACTGTTACAGTAGTCAAGTCGACTGAAGATAAATGCATGGATAAGCTTTTCCAGGTCCTGCTGAGACATAAGGCCTCTTATCCTTGATATATTCTTCAGGTGATAGTAGGCCATATTAAGACTTTGTAATTGTCTTAATATGGCTCCTCAAATTCAGGTCTGAGTCCATGACTACACCAAGATTTCTGGCTTGATCCGTGGTTCTTAAGATTACAGATTGAAGTCGAGCACTGACTTTCAATCGTTCCTTCCTGGCTCCAAAAACAATAACTTCAGTTTTATCTTTGTTTAATTGGAGAAAATTCTGGCACATCCAGTCGTTGACCTGCTCAATACAGTTACTCAGCACCTGTATGGGATCATAGTCTCCTGGTGAAATGGTTACGTAAATCTGTGTGTCATCTGCATAATTATGGTAACATATTTTGTTGTTTTTCATAATCTGAGCCAGTGGAAGCATGTAAATGTTAAACAAAAGAGGTCCCAGAATGGAGCCTTGGGGAACTCCACATGTAATTTTTGTCAGCTCAGATGTGTAGTTACCTATAGAGACAAAGTAGTCCCTGTCCTTTAAGTAGGATTCAAACCAGTTTAGTACTGTGCCAGAAAGTCCAACCCAGTTTTCAAGTCTGTCTAGTAATATGTTGTGGTCTACCGTGTCGAATGCAGCACTGAGATCCAATAATACTAAGACTGAAATTCTGCCACTGTCAGTGTTTAAATGGATGTCATTGAAGACCTTAACTAGAGCCATCTCAGTGCTGTGGTGTGGTCAAAAACCTGACTGGAAGACATCAAAGCAATTATTTAATGCCAAGAAAGCACTAAGCTGTTGAAAAACAGCATTTTCAATGATTTTACTTAAAAATGGGAGATTTGATATGGGCCAATAATTGCTCATTAGTGATCTGTCTAGATTGCTCTTTTTTAAGAGTGGCTTAATGACTGCAGTTTTCAGGGCCTGTGGGAAAAAACCTGAGAGAAGAGATATGTTGACAATTTGTAGTAAATCTGAGGCCATGCATTTAGACACATTTTTGAAATATACCTGTTGGCAAAATATCAAGGCAGCATGAGGAGGATTTCAGATGTTGTATTATGTCCTCCAGGTTTTTATGGTTAATAGAATCAAATTGTCTGATGCTATATGAATTGTTTTTAAGTGGACACAGGGACAGGACATATCCTGTACCTGACATGGAGGCGCTGATTGCTTGTCTAATTGTTTGAATTTTGTCTGTGAAGAAGGAAGCAAATTCATTGCAGGCCCATAAAGTCATTAGAAAGGTCAAAAAAACCAAACAACAAATGACTTTGTCTTATATAGTCGTGATATGTTGTCCGACCCGTGGAGCTCGTTTCTTGGCTGTGGGGGATGTGCAATTCCTTGTCTATCATCCCTGAAACTGGCTTAAGGTCAGTCTTTAATTACTTCTCATCCTGTCCATCACTGGCACTGATACTCCCTCCAGCCTGCCAGGGGCCAGCCATCAGGATGGGTCTCATAAAGCACAAGATTTGTGCAAATGAACTCACTATGTAGGACACTTTTCTTTGTCCTCTGTGGACAAAAAAAGCATTTACTTTAACCTATTTGGAGCAGCAGATGGTGTGGGTTTAGTGAATCAGGGCTATTTAGATAGCACAATTTAACATGCCAAACACAAAAAATAGGCCTATTTTAAAATAGCCAAAATTTTCTGGCACTCATTCTATTGTTCTGTATGGCGTCTCAGCAGGCCAAAACGAATGCTAAGAATTATTTTCAGAGGCCATCTGAGAGCGATCTGATGGTGGCGGGCGGTTACACTTGTGCCGAGAGCATTTCTGTGACATGTGCTTTCCTGTACAAATAAAGCGTGACACATTGATTGTTTGTCAGTGATGGTGAAACAGTAAAAATGAGCAGAGCTGGAAGTGTAAACTATTTGATCTGTTTCTTCTCCACAGTGTGATCCTGTTCTCCAACGGCACACTTCTGATCACCCAGGTCAAGCCCAGGAACACAGGGACCTACATCTGTGTTGGCAGTGGCGTTAGAGGGTCCCCTGTTAAACTGCAGGCCTCTCTCCTCATAGCTGGTACACACACACAAGCACACACACATTTGCAGTTGTTAAACTGGTGAGAGATAAACACCTGTGATTCTGTAATCCGAGAGTGAGAGGGGCATTTGGCTTACATATTTATCCTGCCCTCCATCTCTTTCTGCTCTTTCCTGTCTTCTTCCTCTGGCTCTTTCACTTAGAGCCAGATCCTTCCAATGATAATCACATTCCCTTATTGACATCCGGCCCAGCTGTATCCACTACACACACTGCACTTGAGCATGTTCCTGCTTCCCCTTCATATTATTTCCTCCAACCGTCCAGCTGTTTGCCAAGCTTGTTTAGCTCAACAAGCTCTTTCCAGAGTGAAACAGCTCCTGGCTAAACAAGCGGCAAAAAGAGATAAGCGGCTAAACAAGAAACATTAGATAACAGACCAGTATGACTCAAGCTGGATAACAAGCAGTGTGTAATTATGAGGTTGCGAAATGTCATTAGACCTGCCCCCGTGATTTTCAGTCAAAATGTACAGGGCAGATGTGTTAAACCATTTTAAAATTAAAATAAAACATCAGAACCATAACAAAAACGAGTTTGTGGTTATGCATACAGGTTAGAACAATGTAATAAGTGTATAAGTAATATAAGTCCAGACACATCAAAGTTGCTTTAACATTGCACTTACTGCACCTGCTTTTTTCCTGTCTAATGATGACGCCAACGGGAACTCCTTTTTAAATAACTAATTAAATGGCTGCTTGAGATTAAAGCTGGAACAATGTAGTAGTACTACTGTTGTATCTTCTCATCTTACTAATCAGCCAGCATTTTGCAATGCAAGTACATGCAAGTCAAATATTTTGAATAAGCTCAGGGCAGGAATTTCTGTGCATTTCAGAGTCCCAAGTACTTTATTCCTCCCGAACAGCCTGCTTTTCCCCAAGGGTTTTGGATTACAAGGTACGACTGAATGTGCAGTTTTAACCCAGTGAACCACAGCTCCATTTAAATACCTTAATTCACTTAATCTGATGGTAATCCCTGCAGGCATTATAGGGGATTGTGTCACAGTAGAATTCAGTATTTAGGGACAAGTTTAAACACTCACTTTATCATAGCTCCGTCTCATTCACTTCGCTGCCCTCCCCCCACCACTTCTCTTTCATCTGCTGAGAAATGTGTTTTCTTCTGTTCTCATTAATTGATTTAGATCTGAGTCGTAGAAGGTTGAAGCCACTGACCAGCTTTCAGTGTGTTGTCGGCCAATACGGTATTAATGACTTCCATTTGGGACACACGGTACTGAGCCACACAGTAGTGGGAGGTCTTGTGAGTCTTTGTACCACAGATCGCATTCCATTTTCTGTATAGGGGCTGCCAGTTTTGATATGACCCACCTCGAAGGCCCAAGTTAATTCCCATATAACCTATATACTCACTTTGCCTACTGTGCGCTTTGTTCTCTAATTACTGTGGCCCACGCTACAAATCAGAGGACTTTTCCTAACAAGGCAGGAAATCTGTGAACAGAACTGTGAGTTGGAATTAAGTGTGCTTGGGGCTGCTCATGAAATTCAAAATCAGTCATGCTTCACTGGCTTTGAAGACAGATGATTATCAGGGTTCTTCTGTAAATGGAAATCAATTTGTGCATTCAAATTGCCGCTTCACGCTGAACATTCTCTCTGCTCTCCGCTACAGAGATAGAAGACATGGTGGCCAAGAAGTCGCATGTTTTCACAGCGGACACCCTGCAGCGGGTAGCCTGTCCAGCCCCCCCCGTGGAAGACCTGACCCCGAGGTCTGGTGGGAGAGAGGAGGTCAGCGGGTGCCTAAAGAGGGCAGAGTGTACCAGGATGGGCTGGATCTGGTCTTCAGCCCCACAGAGGAGGGAGATTCAGGCACCTACACCTGCGTGGCCCAGAACAAGGCAGGGCGCAGGACACAGGAGGTCACCTTCACTGTGGCCAGTGAGTCATACGCAAATGGCTTTAAAGCGACACATAAGTTCTGTTTACTTGTCACAAGGAGACTCTGTTAAAACAGTTGAATAATGCTTTATACAGTTTAACAAACAATAAGCCTGATTATGTCACACTCACACTTATGTACACTTATCCATGTTCTTTAATTTCAGGATCATGGTGCGAACCCTGGAACCAGATACAAAGACAATAACTATGTTTAGATCTATGTTTAGAATGGCCGATGGGCCAAGCTCATTAACACTTTGTGTAGTCCTGCCTGTAGCTGAAGAGATATATTTACTGTCTGGGTACGTGAAGAATGTCTGTACTGATATAATGCATTTTCTGTGTGTGTGTCCACAGCTCCCCCAGTGTGGGTGGTGAGGCCTCAGGACAGCCACTTAGAGGAAGGTAAACCAGGTTATCTTCACTGTCACGCTCAGGCCAACCCTGAACCTGAGGTCACCTGGCTCCGCAACAGCAACTTGATCACACCAGAGGTCAGTCAACACACACACACACACACGCACACGCACGCACACACAACACACACACACACACACAGTTATACATGTGATCTACACCTAGTAAATGAAAACTTGCATAATATCTTCTTTATTTTGTCTGACATAAGAGATTTCACTTTTCACTTTTTTTCCCCTAGGACATGCGTTATAAGCTGTTCCCTAACGGCACCCTCAAGATCAACAATGTGGAGGTTTATGACGGACAGATGTATGGCTGTGAAACCAAGACTCCAGGCGGCCGACTGTCTGGGCAGGCTCGAGTTATTGTGCTTGGTAAGCTGTGAGGGAATTGCTCAGTTGATCAGTATATATACAGTAGATTACACTTTTCTTACTGAGCATGTACTTGAAGTTATTCCCCTGACTAACTGAAAGGTAACATGTAACGAGTGAAATCATGTCCAGTGTATAATGAGCAACACAGCGTTGAGAGAAAATGTAAAACAAATGTGGCCGTGCCTGTGGGCTTGTGAAGTGTGAATGTGTGTGTTTCCTAAAATAGAAAGAGCATGTACATGTTGTGTCTCTGGGCGTCCTGCAGGACACCCACAGAGGTGTAAAATATGACTCATGCACGGCAGCTTTATTCCAGCCTCCATTTTTAACACATTCTTTCCCTGATAAAGTCCTATCAGCTTGGCTCTGCTGCTATAGGATTTCTGATAGATGGCCTGACATATTGCTGTTTTGTCTGGCCAATCTCTGTATTTGTATGATCTCAGTCTCTGATATACTCCATTCTTTATACTCATCAGATTGTGTGCAAGTAGCCACAATCCCCTGAATGTGTCTGAACATGATTTGTACTTCATCTATAGTGTGAGTTGCACAAAAGAGGCTTTAACATGTGTCGCGATCCCCCCTCCCCTTCTGTGTTTACCACATGGGTAATGTGCGTGTGTGGTGTTTTGATTTGTGTTTCAGAGAAGCTGAAGTTCACCCCGACCCCCCAGCCTGCTCAGTGCCTAGAGCTGGATAACAAGATCACCATCCAGTGCTCAGCTAAAGGCAGAGAGATCCCCACCATTCGCTGGATCAAAACAGGTGTGCACGCCGCTGGCTTAACCTGAGCTCACACTAGCAGTGATGACAAGTACTGTTTGCACAAGAAACATGTACATAATCTCAAAAGAATAAATAAATGCAAACAGTACAAGCGTGAGGAAGAGTCACCATCACCATGGATCATATCCCCCGTTCATCTGTGTTTGCCATGATGGAGTCGATTCAACCACTTGAATTCCACACGCAGCACCAGGCTGAGCCCTCTTAACCCACACCCTTCCCCGTGCGTCTGTCTGTCTCCCCCTGCAGACGGAGGAGAGCTGCCGCCTCACGTGGAGCAGAGGAACGGCCAGCTCCACTTCACCAAAGTCACCCGCAGCGACGGCGGCAACTACACCTGCTTCGCCTCCAACAGCCTCCAGGGGAACATCACAGCCGTGGTGACCCTCACTGTGGCCGGTAAATTGCTCACTCATCGTTCTGGAAGCAGGCAATTATGAAAGAAAGGGTCACACCATGTTAGCCACACATTAAAAGCGCTTGTGGTGTGAGTACATTTAACGGTGGTTTTATGAGGAGACATTCATTTATCATTTTCAGCAAGTGGGAAACACGGCAGCATTTATTGTGATCTTGGTGGCTTTTTTATTGGCCAGTAATGAATTGCATTTGGGTTGTAGAGTGTAACTGACTGGATGTTAACCACAGTCACCGCAGTTTGTAAAGGACATGTTAAGGCCCAGTTGTGGTGTAAGTGTATTAATGTGAGTGCGTGCGTGTGTGTGTGTGTGTGTGTTTGTGCACATGTAGTGTACATTCGCTTTAAGGTGGAACCCGAGAATACAACCGTATACCAAGGTCACACAGCCATCCTGCATTGTCAGGCCACCGGCGACCCCGAGCCTCACATCCACTGGATGGTCAAAGACAAGATGCTGGACATCAGTAAGAACGGGAGGTAAATGAGACACTCCTGTGTCTTTTTAATCTGTTTTTAGACAGCTCAAACATCATGGACTGGGATTACGGTTTGTGATTACAGGTTCCAAACAGGGTTGATTTAAGTTTCCTGTCTGCATTATAGATTTAGCTTGAGCTGTATATAGTATTATACACCTGAATACAATGGGCCTCACACCAGAACGTTTGTACAAACAGATCAGTTTTTAAGTGTCACATAACAGCAACTGAAGAGAACTTCTCACATTCACACATGTTCTTGTACTTTTCCTTTAAGTATGCATGAAATTCATGAGAGGGTCATTATGCAGGTGTCTGTCCATATGAACATCCTCTGTTATAACTCCTGACTGTGTAGCATCACCTACATGTACAGATTAATATTCTGTCGTCCGTCCGTCGTTCCTTCAACATTCCCATCCCTTCTTTCTTCCAGGTTCCATAAGATGTCCAATGGCTCCTTGTTGATTAAAGACGTCACTACAGATGACACCGGCAGATACACGTGTGTGGCCGGAAACAGCTGCAGCATCAAAGACCGTGTGGCTCAGTTGTATGTAGTTGGTGAGTTTAACTCGTAGTATATTTTACACAGGCTTCCTTTACCATGAACAAAGGTGCACATGTGGGGCCGCCATCCCGAGTTAAGCATGAAGGCATTAATTAAACCTTCACCCTCCGCCTGTCATCGATCTCGACAGGTTAATAACCGCAGCCACATCTCTGATGCTACGGCTGTCACTGAGGTGATGGGATTGGGCAGACGTTAGATCTAATAACATCTTCACAGTCTGTGGCTCCTTGTGTGCTGACTGAAGCTGAAAATTACAGTCACACACTTGCATTAGTGGCCCACATCAAGTTATTTTCTTCCAAAGTAGAAGGATGGTATTCCTGATTAGTTCAAAGTAGGAGACAATTGAATTTAGACAGATGTTTGTCGTAGCTTGTCAGGGTCAGCGTGACAGCCCTGCCCGACAGTAGTGAATGTGTGAACATTCAGTGCATGTACCTTTTATTAAATAAAACAGATAAGTGCTTTGAATTTGCTTTTGTTGAGTGCAGTAGTTTTCGACAGTTTTAACTTTGCAAATCGTAACTGTCCACAATTGCTGCCTGTGTCCTACAGACAAACCAGTGCATTCCTATGATGCAGATGGGGAAAAGGCTCCTTACAAGATGATCCAAACTATCGGCCTTTCAGTGGGAGCAGCCGTGGCTTACATCATCGTCGTGCTAGGGCTCATGTTCTACTGCAAAAAGAGACGCAACGCCAAAAGACTGCAGAAAGGCCAGGATGGAGAGGAGCCAGAGATGGAGTGTCTCAATGGTGAGAATGTTTTAGAATCTGTGGTCAGGCAGTTGTAAAATCAGCCAGGCTGTTAGGGGAGTAGTGATGTTCCCTCAACTTTGTGGTCCTCGAAGCATTCTTAAAAATTTTGGATATTTGCTGCCATCTTGTGTTTATCCTGGGTATTGCATGTAAAATGCTACAAGTTCAGACGCATTTGATGAAACGTCCCAAGGACACACTTAACTCTGAGCAGAGTTTGACGGTGTAAGTGACTCAATGAAGTATATTCATAACAGTCAATATACATGCAGAAAAACCTTCATTTTATGTGTTCGTGAAGCTATGAGCAGCTTCTCCACAAGGAGAAGCTGCTCATAGCTGGAAAAATGTGGATGATTACACAAGAAGTTACTACTTTTTTGTCTTTATGGAGTTAAGTTGTTTGGGACATTCCTAAGTCACTTTTTGACTTGTATTTGTCAGCTCAACTACTAACTCCAAAGACAGTATACTATGAAGATTAATATATAGTACTTGTTGTTGTACGTTGTAGGGCATTGGGAATGTGCAATAGTGTAGGCATACAACATCCCATATTACTCTATCTGACTTCTAAACAGACTCTTTCCTCCACATTTTAAACTTGTTCTTTGTTAGCCATCCTCTTTGACACTTGAATACATTTTACACTATTTGAATACACGTGTCACATTTACGGCCCCCTTTAATGCTCTTTGAGATTTGCATTATGTCTTTGTAATGTCTGTTGACCCTGTGGGATGTGTGTTGTGTTTATCAGGAGGGGCCATTCAACAAAACGGCCACACCACTGCTGAGATCCAGGAAGAGGTGGCACTCACCAATATAGGTACCATGGCAACAACCGAGAAGCGCCACAGCCATGTCAACAATGATAAGCTCCACTTTCCTCGAGCGAACTTACAAACCATCACTACTTTAGGTAGACTAACTGTCCTTTATATCTTTGTATAAACTGAGAATGAATGTCCTTGTGCCCTGCTCTAAAGGAATGTGACCTGATCATAAAACTATAACAGAATGTAACAAGATGTATCACATTGATTTTTGAGCGTTGTTTGCTCTCTGGTGTGTGAATGTTCATTCAGGTAAAGGGGAGTTTGGTGAGGTGCTGCTATGCAAAGCTAAGGGTATTGAGGAGAGCGAGGAGGAGACGGTGGTGTTGGTGAAGAGCCTGCAGAGCAGAGATGAACAGCTCCAGCTTGACTTCCGCCGCGAAGCTGAAATGTTCGCCAAGCTCAGCCACCTCAACGTCGTCCGCCTGTTGGGCCTGTGTAGGGAGACAGAGCCCCACTACTCGATCCTAGAGTACTATGACCTGGTAATCACACAGAAATAGAAGCACACTCACACAAGGACTGAAGAAATCTATATGCTTTTTTCACCTGATATACTGCTTTCTTTTTGTCACACCAGGGAGACCTAAAGCAGTTCCTGAGAATTTCCAAAAGCAAAGATGACAAGATCAAATCTCAGCCTATCAGCACCAAGACCAAAGTAAGTGTTGAATGTTTCTCAACTTAAGCTTTTAAAGATTGTTGATGGTTTTTGTGCAAAGTGTGTTGTTTCCCATTCCTTGTCAGATCATGTTCCTTTAAGCAATATATAGACATTTGTGAAAACACACCACACATTAGCACTGTCACCTCACAGCAAAGAAGGTCATGGGTTCAAATCCCAGTTTCCCCCGGCCTTTATATGTGGAGTTTGCATGTTCTCCCCGTGTCCGCGTGGGTTCTCTCCGGGTGCTCCGGCTTCCTCCCACCATCAAAGACATGCAGGCTAGGTTAATTGGTGTCTCTAAATTGTCCTTAGGTGTGAGTGTGAGTGGTTGTTTGTCTATGTGTGGCCCTGCGATGGACTGGTGACCTGTCCAGGGTGTACCCTGCCTTTCGCGTGATGTCAGCTGGGACCGCGACCCTGTACGCAGGATAAGCGGTTGACGATGGATGGATGACCACACATTTATCTGTCTTGCCGATAGTTATGAGGACCAGTACGCCGCTCAGGTGGTCATCAAAAAATATCTATAACTACAGTTAAAATAACTTTCTAAAGTGTGTCTTTCACCGTGATTTGTTGTCCTCCATGGATTATTTACTCTCTTCAGCGGTGCACCTGTGTATTAGCTCAGCCTGAAAGTGAAAGTGAAACTTAAGTTTGGTCCGACATCGTTCTCTTGCCGCCTAAGTTTAACGGTTGGTTTTTGTTCCTGCTGAAACCAGATGGTTAATTGTGCTTTTAAACTTTTCTTTATGGTCAGAACATGACAAACACTTGATGCCAAAAAGCAGCCTTTTATCAAACAGTGGATCATTCACAGAGCTGAGGTAGAACATCCAAAACAACAAATATGCATGAGAAAAATTAAGTAATATCTTTTTTCAGTCCCTTTTCCTCAACAAAATAAATATCTTAATAGAAAAGAAAGTGCTAATTTGTTTGTGACTCAAATAATTTAAATCAAATATTTATTGAACATTTGTATATTTTTATTGAGGAAGATTGTATCACTATAATTAACATTATTGTTTTATTGACCCTAGTTCACGTTCACAAACGGACACGATCAGTTCACCAAAACATGAGAAAGATCAATAATCTACACTGTTTGAGCATGTTTGTGCACAACACTGAATGGACACAGTGTCCACATATGGACACAGTACATATTTCCACCCAAGTAGTTGTTGTATGTGGATAGACAACACATTTGCATCCATTAGGTCATGGTGTCCCTGACCCCCTCTAGAGATTGTTTTGCTGATCCGATCACAATCTGATCACCCAAAATACATTCTAATGCCAGGTGTTAACAGCCTCTTTGTTCCCAAATTCATAATATGCAAAGTCATTCACCTGTGGTGAAAATAAAACTGCTAAATTTGGCATTGCGTCGTTCATTAAGAGATCAAACACGCGTCTCTATTCTGTCAAAGAAATTGTTTCAATTTGATGTCTTAATTTTATATTTGTTGAAGTCTTAAAATGTCTTAAATTTGACTTTTAAAATGGTGCAAGAACCCTGAATTAGAAAGCCATGGTTTTACTGTTGCGTGACAACAGTAGTTTCTGTGTCATTGACACAGAAACTGTCCTCACTGTGATTTTGCCAGGCAACCAGAGTGTGAGGGGAATTTTCCTTAGGGGGCTCAGTGTGGGTAAAAGTGAGGTATGCGTCATATACATGTCACGTTCAGGCTACTTCCAAGCTGTCTTTCTTTGTGTGTGCATGACTATGAAAGCTGGGTAGATTAGGAACAAGTTGTTGTCTAAGCAGCCAAGGGCAGGAGATATGGTGTACTTCTTCAATCTTTGATGTTTACAGACCGACTGTCTGCTTAGAATGCGATTACATGTGAACTCCTGATCCCAACGTGACTTACATCCAGTAGAACGGCTACACATGTTTTGGCCAGTATAGAATGACCTTGTATGGAAGACATCATAGACTCTATGTGATAGCATAGGGATAAATATTGTGAACCAAGGAGGAATCTTAAGATTTGTTTGGTACTACACTGTGTTCTTTCTCTGCACAGCTGTTGTCACTCTCCTTGCCCGGCTGTCAATAAACAGTGCTGAAACCTTCTTCTTCAATAAGAGTTGACTCACTCGCAGGAATTCCCAGGAATTACCTACCAATTCGCAGGAATTGTCTTCTGCCAAAGTATTATCAAAGAGATTTTACCTTGACAGTATATATTTTTTTCTCTTTCCCTTCAGGTTTCCATCTGTGCCCAGGTGGCTCATGGGATGGAGCATCTGTCCAATCAACGTTTCGTTCACAAAGACCTAGCCACCCGAAACTGCCTGATCAACAGTCAGAGGCGCGTGAAAGTGTCGTCGCTCAGCCTCAGCAAGGACGTCTACAACAGGTCTGTTAGAAAACCTGATTTTATAATTCTCACCCACTTTAATCACCACACTACTACCACTACAATAAATGGCATGATTTGAATTCTGAGACGTACCTGTTCCTCTGGCTAATTTTAGTTGTTTCCATACCCTTGCAATTTCTCTCTAGTGAGTACTTCCACTACAGACAGGCATGGATCCCGCTGCGCTGGCTCCCAGCAGAGTCTGTGTTTGAGGATGACTTCTCCACCAAGTCTGACGTGTGGGCCTTTGGAGTGTTAATGTGGGAGGTGTTCAGCCACGGCGAAATGCCGTACACCAAACTCAGTGACGATGAGGTGCTGGAAGGTCAGTATGACACTTTAGCGGCTTGTTTTTAGTCCAACTCCTGATTCAGCCCGCAAGATGAGAAGGTCTTTCAAGATAAAAGATGTCCTTATTGGTCATTAGATTTGATTCGGCTTATCAGGTGAATGTAAAATAGAGAGGTGTGCAATCAGTTTTCCAGGGAGATAAAATCAATTTCATCATTCAATTTCACAACATTTTTTTCTGTCAACAGCCACTTGTTGTCTGTCCATGTTCCTGATTTGGTTTAACCTCTCTCTCTCTCTCTCTCTCTCTCTCTCTCTCTCTCTCTCTCTCTCTCTCTCTCTCTCTCTCTCTCTGCCGGCCTTCCGCCCCTCTAGCTCTGAAGACAGGGAAGCTGAAGCTGCCCGTTCCAGATGGATGTCCTTCCAAAATCTACAAGCTTATGGCCCGCTGCTGGGCGCTAAGCCTCAAAGAGCGTCCCTCCTTCACTGAAATTGTCCACACCCTGGGAGAGCTGCCCTCTGACAGCAAAGTCTGAGTCGACCATAGCCCCACATCAGAGGGGAACTTTGAACGACCCCATTCCCCCAAATTAAAGACAGGAATGCTGGATTATTAGTCTCACACATTTCAGGGAAGAGGGTTGAGGAGAAAACACTTTTTGTATATGCATTTCAAACAGTGGCCGTGTGAATAAGACTTCTTTGCTATCAGTGGAAATGCACTCACGTTTGTGTGAATGGCTTCTTTTGAGCAGTGCCAGGAGTTTACGTTTGCCTTAACCACAGCATGGATGACACTCCCCCTCCAGTCACTGTCTGTGGTTCCACTGTAACCCTGCCTGCCCGGGTGCGGCCGCTCTGTCCCAGAGACACTTTGTTTCACGGAGCCTCACAACCTCAGTGCCTCTACCCCCTCCACACACACACACACACACACACACACACACACACACACACACACCCAGACCTCCAACTGCTCTGTCAGGATGTCAGATACAGTGCTTTCACCGGCTAAGATCAATAGAAATTATTGGTCAGAAGATTAGGAAAATCTCTGAAATTTAGGTCCTCTGTATTGAAGTGGGATATAATGTGACTTCAGTGGAGCGTTGAAGCTTCTTAAATATTCTGTGTGATGAGTGAGATCGTTTCAACGGGTCTGTTAAAATTCAGTCTGCCACTCTAATCCTGAAGGAGACACCTAGCTACTCAGGCCACCAAGAACCCGCCACCGTCATCCAAAGTGTCTGTGTGTCTGTGTGTGTGTGTGTGTGTGTGTGTGTGGCGCCACTGAACTGTTCCCATGCTACAGTGTACTTTCAAAGAAGAAGTGGAATGGGCTTTTGCATGAAGGTTCGTCGTCTGTTACGCTCGTGATTTGCGACATGAGGAAACTTGTGGAAAAAGTAATCCATGTTATGGTAACACTTCAGGAACATTAAAAAAAAGAAGAAGAAAAGGGTCAAAGTTTATAGCCAAGGAATATATTGAATAGATGAGATTGTGCCAGGGTGGGCTTTGTACGTTTTTCTGAGTGTGTTCTGTTCTTGTATTAACTTTGAGGTGCTTATTGGTGACCACCCATGGGTAAGAATACTCATCATACCACATTCACATGATCATGTCGTGTCAGTTGCAGGGATGCAGCCCATCACTGTGTTTAACCTGCAGCATTTTGTCAGAGGTCCTATCACAGTTTCCCTCCCGGTCCAATTGTTTTGTGCTGCGCTGCAAAGTGGACCATCACTCCACGCAATGTGTACATAATGTAGAAGCCATGCACTAACTTCACTTAAAAGAATATCCCTCTTTATCTTTATCACGTTGTGTAGTAGGACATGCAGGTGCCTGTTTATTTATGATGAAGGTCCTGTCTTTTGTAACTGTGTTTATAATAGGAAGGTACTTCTCTGATGCTATGTAATCATTGTCATGGTCCATCTCAGTGTGCGTTCAGTCTGATAACCAGCTGAATGCTAACACAAAGTACAAAGGAGGTCAAAAGAGTGACTGCTGGTCACCAGTACTCATTTAAGTGCCTGGTAAATGAAGGATTATCTTAACTGTTTCCCTCTTATCTTCTTTTTTTAAATTTTTTTTTACATTATCTAATCAAATGCAATGGCCTTTGTTTATGAACGTGTTTTTATACATCGTTTTTAGTGTAATGTTTTGTTTTTATGAATGCTAGGCACTCACACCTAGACCTCTTTATTTTTAATCTGCTTCAGCAAATGTTCACAGTAATCCGATATATACAAAAGTATACATGCTGCTGTCAATAAAGGTCCACAGTGTTTTTACCCAATGTGTTGTGATTAATACTGATAGCAACACATGTTTAAGAACATCATCTGGGATGGTTTCAAATTTATCCTGTTTTTAGGTGTTTGTTTTCCCCCTTCTTTAGTTTGGTATGAGAATCAACCTTTGGTGATTTAAACTTGCATGACATAAATCAAATTGGGACATTTTTAGCCCAAGTTTGTGTGGTAATGCAGTTGTAAGCAGGGACCACTTTTAAAACCCTTCTTTGTTAATGTATACAAGAAAACTCCAAAATTGGTGTTTGGCTTCTTATGTTGCATTCCTGTTGGTGGGTATCCAAACTAAAATCCATTGAAAAGGATCATGGGAAATTGTTAGCTTTCTTTTTTGCTTTCTTTTGGTGAAAAGGTTGCCCAACTGGTGTGTTTTCATGAAGGCTCTCGCTTGCAGCTGCAATAACGCACAATAAAATTTCAGGAAAAATAATAAAGATGACGAAATGTTCACTGAAGCAGATTACCTACCTCAAGCAAGCCTCTGCAAGTTGATTTTCATATGCGTGTAAATAGCAGCTGCCTATAAGTACAAGATCAAACTTAGAATTCCTTTGAATAGAAAAGACTATGCAGTTTATATATTTAATAGGTTTTAATAGTAAACCCACCTGTACTGTCTTGCAAAAGCCCCTACGGTCTATTTTACTGTTAATCCAAAAGGTTCTCTGATTAACCACTAGAGGGAGGTGTATATTTTCTGTATGTTTTCTGACCCTAAAGGCTTGCCAAATATTTTTTTCCCATATAATTATGTTTAGAGTTGAACATGCTAACATGGCCTTTTATAGCTGCAAGAGAGGATTCCCATATGAGTAGGAGTCCATTTTATCTTGGATAAGTGACAATGTTCTCCTTTGAGCTGATAATTGTGTGATTATTTTTATTTAGAGGCGACTTCAGGCGTCAGACTTTGAGTATAAGACGCCTGCTTACAGTGTAGCCTATGAGGGAGCTTGGGACCCTGCTGTAAGTATATAGTAATGGATAAAGAGGCTCAACTTCAGATATGCACACAGGATCATGGGAAAACAGCTTCTCATATCCTCATAGCCAATTCATAATGCACTTATAAATCCCCTTTAAAGTGTTTGGTATGTAAGTTCTATTAATACAGTGTCTGTAAATTTTGCATACTTATTTGACAAACTGAGGATCAGTCTGTGCATGGAACTTAAACTCATTCAATATACTAGTGATACTGTGACAACCGTTTTCAAACATTTACTCATGGAGCTCCCATGGTACTAAAAACCCATACATTTAATTGAAAAATCCCATAGCATCTTGCCAGCAAATCTTGGACGATGAACCATTTTCAAATACCATTATTTGTGGCATTTGTTATAACCTGCCTGGAGTGCCAGATGGGTGGGGTGTACCGCATCATTTCAAACACATCAGGTAAAGTGCCTTTGACAGATTTTACTGTGAAGTTCCTTTTCCGCAGAAAACATTTTGACTTGTCAGAGTAGGAAAAGCACAGGTGTTAATACAGTTAATGATGGCCGAATTTGATTTAGCTTCTTCATTTCCGGGGTCCTGGTATTGTGCATGTTGGCTCACTGTCATACTGAGACACTTGACTAGAACCAAGCCATCATCAAGTGTTATTAGTGACACCTGTGCTTTCCTACTAAGACAAGTTCTAATGTCTGCTATGAAAACTATGCAGGGTTCCAACAGGCATGTGGCACAGCAAGATAGCGAATACAACTTGCATAGAGTTTTCTTAAACATGGTTATTACAGAGTAATAGGTAATTAGTGTGTGATCAGTGAGTAAATTCTGCTATATTTTTAGGGGAAATAGATGCATGAACATAAATAAAGTAAAAACGTATACATGTGATTGTTAGAATAATTTGGGACCTTAAGTAGGCTATATCACTGCCTGAATTTATGTAAACGTATATATACACCAACAGTAATACATCACTGTACAATATCTCATCTTTTAAAAAGCAATTCCTCTTGACAGAATCGTTTCAAATGTTTCGGCCAACACCGGTAAATTAAGAGATATTCTGGCATAAAAACTTTGTGAAAACATGATTTGTGATATGATATAGTAGTCTACAATCTGGGGGGTGGATGTTTTGTTATTTTGGTGCCTCTGCCCGTCCACGGTGACGTTGTCGGTATCGCAACCATTTTGGTATTTATTCCAATGAGCATGCCTTATCGACCAATGACCGCGCTACTCAGATAATCCTCAGCCAATCGGCTGGCGACGCTGTGACTCACCAAATAAGGAGAGACAGCACCAAATAAGGAAACATTGTATCTCTTTATAAGGAGGGAGGTAGTTCCTGTGTTGTAATATCACTCCGCGGTCGTAAACGCTGCTCTGAAATAATATGTTTTAATGCGTCCCTGAACGACGAAGAGATAAATATTACGTTGTTGATGGCGGTAAAATGACCAAATGGCTGCTAACAGGCTGTGACTAGCGTTATTTTCGGCTCACACTGCGGACTAGGCCACGTAAGTTGGCGGAGCGACATGGAAGGCGTTCTTCGCGTTTTCCTTTTTGAGAAAGTGCTCCGAGTTTTGGAAATAGAGGAGGAGGGTGAAGCAAACTGAACCGGGGTTGAAGGGTCTTGGGGGCAGCATCACTTTCGAAAGTTTGTGTCGGTAATTTCCTGGAGTCTACAAACCGTCAACTGGCCTGGTTTGTTTACATTTTGTGGCCCAGGCGTGTTTGCGTGTTATCAGTCGTTTACGAAACAACGCGCTCCCAGCTCGTTTGGCTGGTGATCTAAAGACTCGGTCCAGTAAATAGAATGTTACCGAGCCGGGTTGGATCGGCACCATCTGGAAACGGGTCAGCTTCTGGCAGAGGTACCACAGGACACGGTTCGGGGGTTGTCGGCAGCGGGATCCGTCCCGTTTTGGTCAGAGCAGGGCAAGCTTTACCGGGTGTCAGCGAGAGCGCCGGTGCCGCCGGGCGACAGGGTGAGAGAGACGCCGCAGGGATGCTGGGGGCTAATGGTCCAGGGGGTCCGAGAGGTGTGAGACCGGGGAATGGAGCTGGGTTAAGCCCTCTACAGACCGCCATCCAGAGCAACATGGTGGGGTTAAACGCGGGAATTGTGTTGGCTCAAGGAACCAGGTTCGACCCGGATAGAGAGAGCGCTCCTCTGTGCAGCGGCTCGGATAACGACTCGGACTCCGGGGACGATGATGACCCAGTGGGTTCACTCGGGGACAGCAGGAGAGGGGTGAAGAGGGAGAGAGCGGAGATGGAAGCTGCGGTGACGGGGCAGGAGGTGGGAGTACCTCCCGGAGCTTACGGCATGGTGCCCGGAGGGGTCGCCGGAGCAAAGCCGGGCAAGAAGACACGTGGACGCGTGAAGATAAAGATGGAATTTATTGACAACAAGTTGAGACGTTACACAACTTTCAGCAAGAGGAAGACGGGCATTATGAAGAAGGTGAGTCAGGTGATTTGGATCTCATCCAACTACAGTAGGCTAACATTTTATTTGAGTGTCACTGAAATGTTGATGGCCTAGATATACTGCAGTATGGTGCTGTGTAATTATTCATAACAATAAAGTCAAACCTGTGTAACACCAGCGGGGAATGCTGAATCGGTAATCCTGTTAAACTCAATCAAGACAGGAAATGTGGTCAATAGTAGGCTTACATTATATCCAAAGGACTTATTGACTTGCAGTAAATCAAATATCAATTTATTCTAAAAGACAAACAATTGTGGTACAAACTGAGTCACTGGATGTGATGAAGCCAGAACATTCAGGAGAGGAAATGTGCTTTAAATAGACTTGAGCAAATGACAGTTCTATTTATGACCATGCCCAGCTATCACACAGACACACACACACCTACACTCAGATTTCCTGACACACTCATGCTCACCTTCATACACAGAGGAGGCAGGCCTAGAACTGTTGGAAGTAGTTCCCATCAGCCCTCAGTGCACAGGCTGTTCTCTCTCTGTGCCACTGTGAAGCAGGGCTTTGCTTGCCAGGCAGCAGCCATGCGGTGGTGAGCAGCAGTGGGCCTGTAGGTGCCAACAGCTGACTAAACCCCAGGGAAACAGATCAGAGGACAGTCAAAGAGCACTCAAACAGAAGAGAGAAGCTGGGGACTGTCTGTGCATGCATTATGGCAGTGTACATTTGAAAGATGACAGAACCTGCTCCATGGTAGTCATAAGTGCCTCCATTACTGTGTACTAAGTGTAGTACCAAAGCCAATATTTCACTGGAAATCCACTATTCACGCACACAATTGCGTCAGTGATCCGACATGTCATGTGTGGCATTTCCTAAAGTTGATTATTTGGGGAAGAGGTCAGCCAGTGACCAGAAGCCCAGCAGTTGTGGCCATTTTTCATTGTGACTTTAAACAGTTGTTAGCCACGCTTTATTGTAGCGCAAGAGTTTTCCTCATGTTACTCCGCAGCTCTTGTACTGTGTACTCTGCTTTATTTATCTTTTTTTTTTTAATATTCATCCTGGACTGTTGTCGTGGAAACTGAGGTGTCTTTATGTAGGCTCTTGGCAGCTAGAACACTATTTGACACACTGTGCGGATGGGGATTTTTGAAAATGTTGCCCACACTATGTCAGCCATTGCAGAAATTGACAGGTGGGTGGAGTGGGAAGATTCATAGTAGACTGGTCTCAAACTGGTGTCTAGTATGAGCCTAGTTTCATGGTGAAGGATGTGGTGAGTGACGCATAGGCGTTTTTGTTCTCTTCTTCTCACCTATAAGCTTTAGGTTATGTGCTTTCTGTCACAACACAACTTGTTGTCTCAATTTGTTGTCACTCAGTGAACACTTTTTTTATTCCATTATTTATCCTTTAAAATTGCATGTTTTAATATTTGCTCTTTCTCTTACTGTGCTTAACAGTTTTTTTTTCATGGCAGACATTTTGACATGTCATAGACGGAAGAGCACTGGTGTTACCAATAAGTGTGGCTCAGTTGCATTTAATTATCTCAATAAAGCCATGCAAGTAAGCCAACATGCACAATGCCAGGGCTCTGAAACTGTCTCACATAGATGAAATCCAGACATTGTCAATGTTGTGATTTACACCTGCGCTTGACATGATATGTCTAGTGCTGAAACAATTAGCCAGTGAACTAATTTAGTAGCCTGACAATGATTAATTGGTTGTCAAATATTTACTGCCGCCAGCTCTTTAATGTGAAGGCTCGCTGTTTTTTGTTGTTTTATATCATCTTAAATATAGTATTTTTGGGTTTTTGGAGAGTTGCACTTTAAACTGCCTAGGACTCAAGAGCATTTCAATTAACTATTATTTACTCAATGATAAATTTAAAAAGAAAAAGGGAGGAAAGCTATTGGCTTAATCCATAAGGACAATTACAGTCAGTTGCAGTCCATCACAATTTCCCAGAGCCTAAGGTGACATCTTTAGATAGCTTGGTTTGCCCAAACAACCATCTAAATCCAGTTAATCAATTTATAATCATGTAAAACAGAGAATAGCACCAAATCCTCACATTTGAGAAGCTGAAACTAGCCAATATTTGCTATTTTTGTCTTGATAATTGGCTTTACCCAATAAAAGATTATCAAAATTGTTGATTCTTTCTGTCAATCACGTAATTGACTTATTTTCAGCATGAAATCATCTTTGCAAAGCTACAATTTTTAAATTGTTGAGGCAGTCCCAGGGTTTTAAACTAGCAACTGTGTAATAACAAGGTTCTAACTACCAGCAAACAAGATAAAAACCTGAAGAAATCCAGTGTTTTTTTGTTGTTTTGAATTACACAACCGTATATGTTCATGTTTGTATATAACTTATGCTCGTCCTTTATTCGATATATAGGCTCGACTAGAATGTTTTGTGTGACAGAGAAACCACTTTACAGCCAGAGTTGACCCCTCCAGACACCCTGCAGTCATGAATATTTATGAGAAAAATCGGCAGAGCAAGGAAACTTATTAAAGTGTTGTGTAGGTCTAGTTTGTGCTGCCGCCGAGCACACTTAAGTTGACAAATTAGCCCTTTTCTGCCTTGGATTTTGGCCAAACACTGTGCTCCGTTGTTCGAGACCATTCTGCAGAGCCAATCAAGGAAGAAGGTAGTGGAAAAAGGACCACTGTAGTTTATTACATGGATCTGTAATGCTGCATTAGCGGCCGGGGAGGTAAATTGTACAACCAGCCAGAGATTCTCTTTAACACTACAATTCTTCAAGACAGACACACACACACTCACACCTCTACATAATTAGGAAGTGCTCAGGTGAAACAGGTGCGATGTACCATTGAGTTACTAAGCAGTAGTTAGTCATCATTAGCCTTCTTGTGCTCTGTTGTCATATTATTGCACACAAAGGGCAATTATATGATCGGCTTTAGCATGCAGCCAGATATAGGGGACTGGACAGATACGGCCCATAACGAACACACTGTTAGAGCGTGACAGAGTAGACCAGCATGAATGCATGGTTTTATAACAGCTCAATATAATCCTTTTAAATTTGAATGTGTTTCTTCTCCTCCTCCTTGCTGTGCCTGACATGAGTATTGCACTCTAGTTTACAATGGCACATCTATGAGCAAGCTGCGGCTGTACTGTGTTCACCAAGGTGATGGCGATGGCGCTGTGCCTTCACAGCACCATAAGCATCCTCCACATAACTTATGAGTCATTTAGATAAAAAGGCTTTGTCAGGAGTTCACTCTTGAGTGCGGCCTTGGTGTGTGTATCTCTGTGTGTGTGTGTGTGTGTGTGTGTGTGTGCGTGTGTGTGTGACTCATGGAGTTGAGTGTCATTGTGCTTTTCCTTTACACAGAGGATTTTGAATGTCTGCATGCCGTGTAATGAACGACAAGGCAGCAGACTGCGATGACGGCCTCACATTACACCAGCTACCTCTGTGTGTTCAGAGCGATTCCTCATGTCCTCCGCCAACCCGACTGGGTTACTACAGCTCCCCTGCCCGTGCAAGAGTCCCCTGCTGCAATCAGTCTCTCAGCAATATCACGCTCTATTCTGGGAACCTTATCTCATGTTATTTTAGCTTCATTTGTGCTATACATCAGATCAGTACAGTGGTATTTTTTTATTCTACAGTTTTCACGGCTAGATCATTTCTCCCACAGATGTTTATTCCTTTTTCAGTATAGACCACTTTGCCCCAATCTGGTGAACCAAATCTTTCTGATGTTTGACTAATAGCCTGACTCTTCGCTTAACCTTTCCGACAGATACTTGAATTTTGTCCTTTCTCTTTCATAGGCCTATGAACTCTCCACCCTGACGGGAACCCAGGTCCTGCTGCTTGTGGCCAGTGAAACGGGCCACGTCTACACCTTTGCCACCCGCAAACTCCAACCCATGATCACAAGTGAAACGGGCAAGGCCCTGATCCAAACATGCCTCAACTCGCCGGACTCGCCACCACGCTCTGACCCCTCCATGGACCAGCGCATGAGTGCTACGGGCTTTGAGGAGACGGACCTCACCTACCAGGTGTCTGAGTCGGAGAGCATGGGCGACACAAAGGTGAAAATCAAAAAGTGGAAAGGTCTGCTGTTGTAGGCCGGTCTCCCAGGCGGTCAAGACAAAAAATTAAGAATTACACTCCATCTCTTTAGGGTAGACCGTAGTGTGGCCGGAGCGGTGAATCCCTGAAATCGAATGCACCCATTTCAGTAACTTGTCACAGCCCATTTCCCTTCTTTCAGCAACAGTGGTACTCGAGTTGAAGTCTTTGTTACTCACTGACTGTCTGCTTTCTAATGGAGACATAAATTGCAGTGCGAATTTAAAAAAAAAGGGGAAAGTACTGAAAAAGCACCATAGAGAGTCACTAATGGATATAGTGGGAAATCTCTCCAAAAAAGGCTAGGGAAGCTCATGAGGAGAGCAAATAAATCAAACCCGCTTTGTGGAAAAAAAATCTTTGTCCTATTGTAAACACAGTTTTGAACTTTTGCCTGTTATATATATGAGGCTTCTGTTTGGGGCTTGTGGTTTGATTCTGAGCACAGTCTTTTTTTTTTCTTTTTTTTTTTTAATTAAACCAAAAAGTTTCAGTAGTTCTTCAAAGGGCTCCAGACTGAAGGAAGAGCTAAATAATATGTAGAGTATTATACTACTTACTAAAGGGAGCTGTCTACACTTTACCTTTCTGACCTCTCCTCCAGGAAGGCCTTGTAACACTCTCAAAGATAAATCACAGCAGGTCTGGGTTGTGTTAGAGTGAGAAACATGTAGCCTGCTATATGGAGGACTTTGGTGTTTATCTTTGATTTTGGGATGGCGCTGTCTTGTGTTCGTGGGTAAAACACTGAGTTAGTTAAACAGAACTTATTTCAGAAAATATTGGAAGGTCACACATCTTGTGCAGTTTTCAAACTGGTTAACCTTAAATAAATCACCATGCCAGGAATAAGTTTTAAATGTAGGATATTTTCAAATAATCCATTTCTATCCTGAAATCCTTCATAATATTTATAAAAAAAGGTTATGTGACCTATTCTCATCCCGAGAAGAAAAGCCTTGTATTTCCCATTACATTACTGCAACCTCGGGACACACTTAGCTGTCCACACCTTGGTGCAATCACGTGCTGGAAGCCGAGATTCCCTCCACTGTTTACACGACTTAAGTACGCCCCTTTGAAGACGGACACTTCCAGGCCTATTTGCCTGCGTACTGTTTTAACAAGGCACTAACTAACACGTACCATACACCGTCAAGGATGGGAGATCAACCTTTGCATGTTAAGCCACTCTCATGCCCGCTCTCCTCATTGATAAAAATTAGATTCTGCCTCTGTTGCCATATATGGTATGGTTTCCCTGCCTGCTCTCTTGGCTGAGGCCCCTCACATTCCTTATAAGCTGCAGCTGTCTTTGGAGTCCTGTGATCCCCCCCCATAACCCCCCACCCCCCACTCTTTTAGAGATATGGAGGGAGGTATGGATGTAGATATGAGCAGGTGGAATTGAAACATTTGAGTGATACTGTATGTCCAGTTTAATGTGACGTCTATTTAGGTGGCTGGCAGTGACACTGCGGCCTCTGTCCCCACTGTGATTGTGAGTGTGGGAGAGCAGCAGTGGCCCTCTGAACTCAGAGGGACACACTACGAGTCGTCACTGCGTGATCTATGTCAGGATCAGCACTGTTAGGACGTGGCAGGTGGATGCGGATTTCGAAGGGATCAATTGTGTGCAGTTGGTTCGATGCGAGCACCTCTGCAGCGTCTGGACACTATTCATCAAGGGCGTGCTATGTCATACATACAGTCCGAGCTAGTCTAAACAGTTCAGAGTTTGCAATGGCTGATGGGGGAAGTGGAGGACATTTTGGAGCAGCAGAAGTGAGAGGCTTAGGAGATAAGTGAAGCAGACAGGATTTAGGGCCATAAGCATTTCTCATGAAGTCATGTGACAGTAGAAATTCTCGTGTAGAAGTTTGTTTCCTGTATTAAAACTCCTGGTAAATGGAAAGATTGCAAAATACAGTTGGTGATGTAACTCTGCATCCATTTTGTTATTAGTTGTGTATTTTGGTATCATTATTATTATGGATAATGGGCCCAAGCAATGGTATAGTGAAGTTTGATTGATGAATTTTTCAGTGCTTTAAAATGTTTTATTAGAGATCTGCCGATTTGACATTTCATCTCCCGATAATGATTATGATACCTAAACTCAGGGTATTCTTCAATACAGAGTACTGATCCAGTAGCTAGCATAAAGTGATAAATAATGCATTATATTCCAGGAATTACTTTCAGCAACAATACTGTTCTGGTGGATTGGATCGGTGCATCTTTTAATCAATATTTAATGTTTTGGTGCTGGTCTACCAAAATAAAAGCCTAACAAAGCTATCCCACAATGTTTAACAGGTATCCAATAAATGATTTACAGTTTCCTCCTGAATGTCAGCATGCAAAAACATGCCCGATGCTCGAAGAAATCATATATTAAATTTCTCCTGAACTAGTGAGCAGTGGGTCGTGCATTTTCAGAATCATGCTTTGTGTCACCCGACAATTTTTGGTAGTTAGTTTTGTGCCTGTGTTTTGTGGAAGTGTGGGACTTTGAAAAAGCTGCGAGCCACATTATTATCTCATCATCTGCTGAGTGGTCTGATGCAATATGTATCAGCCTTGTATTAGAATGAAGAATATGTGTATTACTCCCACCGAGAGAGTGTCTTTAGTTGAGCAGAATAGTGTTGACATGAAATCATGTTTAAGGTGCGTGACTCACTTTGTCTGGTAAATCCTGGCTTTTCTATTGCTGTTGCTCTCGGAGCACACATTAATCACGTAAAACCAACAGCTGAAGGCAACAAGTTCAAGACTTTTCTTTAAGAGCTGCAGAAAGGCATTCTGGGAAATGCAATGTCGGACGCTGTGAATGTGGTAGGTCAAGGGAAAAGGGGTTTACAACAGCAATGAACCATGAATACTTCACAAAGAGAGGGTACATTTGTCGTTATTGTGGCATCCACCAGCAGATCTTTGGATTGTTTACGGCTTCTGTGGCTTTTTCTTAATATCAGACATGCCTACAGTACAGATGTTTTTGTGCTTTTGGGTTATTTTTGGAAGGGGATGGCAAATCCCACAACTCATGTTTGCATAGAGGATCTAGTTTAGGATAGATTTCTCAGTATCATAGTCTCATAGTTCCCCTTCCCCCCCTCACATTCTCTCTCCTTTCCTCCCTTACTCTATCCATCTCTCTCTCTCTGTTCTTGATGTCAGTGCTATTGCTGTTGTAATCCTGTTGAAGTTTATCTGTTGCTCTGCTCATTAGCACCGATCACATTGTCTTTACCACTGAAAACAGACTGAGGCCACTGTCCCGTCCGGCAGCTTTGCATGTTTGTTTTCCCTGCATGGTGGATCTTTAGATGACCGATTTTACAGATTTAACATATTCCACACATATAAACGTGTATGCAATTGAACTTGCCTCCATAGAGAAAGGATAGTGAGTTGATCATTAATTCACGGTCTTAAAGGGGGAACCGTACTTAAGATAGTCATTTCTCTTTTTTCCAATTTCCTTCCGTCCTTCACTCTAAACGTTGCCGCTGTGGCAGAGCAGTGGCTTGAAGAAGGTGACATGAGAGAATCACAGAGATAATGCAAAGTTAATTTACTCAGATATGTGCTCTTATCACAAGGCTGCTCTTAAACAGACTGCGTGAAGAGAGAGAGATGGTGGTGCTGGTGGTGTCAAAGGGAGAGCAGCGTGTTGGCTGTGTTAGAAGGGAGGAAAGCAACGTTATGTCACCCCCCCCCACCCCCTTGTTTTACAGCAAGCAACTGGACAGGTCAGCCGCCATTGGCTGCACCTCCTCCACTTGGGCTGCCTTGCCTTTTTTAGCAGTCCCAAATGGAGCTGCAAATTCCATGTTGCTGGCAGGGTGACAGACTGGGAGATCGGAGCCAGCAAATGGGAGATTAGACGAGGACCAGGCACCAGTAAACTGCACAATGGACTCTCCAACCAACACTGGACTAGCCTGCCAGTTGTCACCTTCAATTTGGAATGATTAATCTCTGATGAAAAGGGAGTCATTTGTGTCCTTCTCTTTTTAATTACTCTCTCATTTCCTCCTCCTTTTAAAACAGGGTCTTTCGTATGATGTCTGTGAATGTTAGAGGGCAATGGAAGCTTTTACTATTTTACCATATATAGAACCCTTAAGAACGCAGAACCTTTTGGAAACCAACCTATTGAAAGGACTTTTAAAGAGCTCCTGATCCGTTTTGTATTAGGAAGTCTCATATGTTCACCGCGGCTATAGGATGGGCAGAATGTGTAGTACTTGAGATCTCTATTGCTGGAGTAAAATATTGTCCCTCTCTTGTAAAATTGATTACTTAGCATGTGTGGAGGGCGCTCTCAGTGGCTGTGCGGTGTGAGTCCTTACTCTAGACAACTCAGCCCTCCATGCACACAACTATAAATTTTGACTTTTTTTGTTAAGTTCTGGTATATCATTATAATAAGTGGTGTGTTTTTTGTTTGTTTTTTTTCCAAAGCAAGGTGAGAAGTAGTGAGGTTGATTTTTGAAAACAAGTAGTAAAAAAGGGCTAAAATTTAAACTAAATTTTGTATATATGAAAGAAAATCTCGTCACCATTTCCTCTCAGGCTTATTCAGATCGTTATTGTCATAACTCAGAACATCCAACTCAACTAGAATCAAACACTATGAAGTATAGAGTAATATGTATTATAGGGCTGCAACTAACGGTTGCATTTACTATCGATTAATTTGCCTGCTATTTTCCAGAAAAGTCAGTTTCCCATTACAAGTTCCCAGAACCCAAGTTGACATCTTTAACTTGCTCATGTTGCGTGACAACGTCCAAACCTCCCAAAGTATTCAGTTTAATATAAATTAAAACTAAGAAAAGCAGCAAATCCTCCCATTTTAAAAAGCTTTAATTAGAGTATTAAGTTTGGCGTGTTTGCTTTAAAAAAAACTTCATTCATCTGCAAAATACCTGCAAATGATAAATCGACTGTCTCAGCTGTTATACACTAATCAGACTTCCTGTATGTTTGAATGCTGCAGTTGACGGGCCCGTTGTTACTAGCGATAGAGATGGAGTGATGTCTCTGTGTGTAAGAGTGTATTAGAAGGAGCGGGAGGTGGACAGAACTTGAGGAGGAAATGACGGTGGTGGGGCTTTGGCTACATGACAGGGATGATTCCCTGCTCTCACTTCTGGTCTGAAGGAATGCATTACAGCACTGTGGCCTATGTTTACTATGCACTGCCTTGACTCTGAACTGCAAGCCAGCGCTGTTTATCAACTGGCCAGTTGAACAGGCGACACATGGACATGGTCAGACAAAGCGGTAGGCAAGGGGAAGCTCACTATGTAGGTCACAGAGATAGTGGCAGTTTGATAACCTATGTGGTAATCTAAGAGTCAAGTCAATTGGCTTACACTTTCTGAAGCCAAAATCTGTCCTGACTAGAGACCTGTGTGGCAAAACAAGAGCAGCCACTCAACAGTATAATATGGAAAAACAGGAACAAAGTGACTTTTATTGAGCCATGATCTCTTTTAACAACAGCACAAGATGAAAAATCACGGTCGGTAACAGAAATTCAGTTGTTGTATGGCCCCAACGGTGAGAACTCCCGAGAGTCAGATGGCGGCTGTCTTTACGCGTGGCCTCCTGCTGCCTCAGCTGGCCTGTAAAGGGTTAATTCCCCCTCAGAGGTGCTCAGGTTTCCCGCCAGCTGTCTGTACGCTCAGCTGTTTGCACTCTTGCCTCTATTCTGTCCCCTGTCCTGAACCTCTGCTTCCCTGCCACACACACTGTACTACTACTGCGGCTAAAAAACGCTATTTGCCCCCCCACACACACACTGTTAGCTGCCTTTTTCCCCCTCCTCTTCTTTATTGCAGGTTTTTACATGACAAGTTGTCAGATTCTTCACTTGTTTAATTTATCCTCCCACATTTATACATTTCCGAAGAAATGAAAGAAAGACAATGAAGGAAAAAAATGAAGACAATCTAAAGATCTATAACTCAAGTCGACAAGGCTGACTGCATCAGTCAGCTACACTTAGGACCCAGTAAGAGGGAGGAAAATGTAAAAAAGATTAGTTTTCTTGACGTACTTTATCTCCAGTGTTATGTAGAACTGTTCTTATTGACTTGTGAATTCTTATCTTAAAAACTGAAATGTCTCCTGGGAGAATGAAGAGGTGGTAACGGCTATGTCATGGTCTGACTGTCAGTAATCACTCTGTGCCGAATGACGGGCCTGGTAGTCGTTCAGTGATTGTTGTGTGAATTTGTTCAGTTTTCCTTTTTGTTTCAAAAGGCTTAACAACTGTGACTCTTTTAAAAGCTTTTATTGCCAAGAAGTTTTTACATAAACGAGGAATTTGTTTATGTAAAGTCTTTGCTACACGTAGACAAAGACAAACATACAGTTGATGGAAAAATAAATGGGATAGATTGCCAAAATATAGAAGAATAACGATTAGCGCTTACTCTGTCTGGCCCTCCCTGTTTTGACTTTCTAGCTGCTGTTTAATTAAAGAGGTAAAGGACCTTGGACTGTCAGAGCCCCTCAGCAGGGACGGGAACTGAGCTGCAGACCAACTAACTACCTTCTCAGCACTGCGTAGTTTTGTTTTTTTATACTCATGTGAGTTCAGAGCATCTTGTATAAGACACCACCTGCTTAACTATTTTTATGGCACGAGGCCCAGGAGTTAACCGTGATATCTTTTAACTCATCACATATTTTTTGTTGTTGTTTAGTCATTGCAGTGAGCCATACAAGCAGGCTATCTTTAATATTATGATGTTAGTAAACTGTAATGTGGCTGAAGACTGGGAGCCAGTCCTTACAGTAGCTTCAACTACATGTTAGCATGGTAGTGTGCGGTTGGACAGCCTTATCAGTGGAGTCCCTGCTGGATCCTCCACCTCTGACCCATGTAATTAGTCACATATAAAAACCAATAGTGCTTTGCGAAGAGAAGTTGGCCTGGTCTGCTTCCACACTATCTTTCTGTTGTTAATATGAATGTGCCTTTTCAGAATTTCAAGCTTACAGGCTGCAACACACCAGTCGCTTGCTCATTGTAAGCCTGTGTGATGTGACACATGGCACAGAGTTTCCAGATACTAAACCTGTTTTATTTACTCGCCTCATCTGTTATACTGCTGCACCTTCAGAACCTTCTCACCAAGTAATATGGTTTAGCCTCAGTCAAAGACTGACAATACTAGTGACGAACATTTTCATGTTCGTCACTAGTAAGTTGGCCTCCCTTGGTGCATATACTGCCCAAATTCCATGGTACCAGAGTTTATAGTGCGAACTGTAACATTTCCCTGATGATACATGATGGACAACTAAAAGATTTTGTACCAGGTTGATAATAAATACAGATAAATTAAAGTTATACTGTATCGCCCAGTGATTGGCCCAGTGAAGGCATGCTCTACTGATTAAGTACTTCACATCTAATGAAGTTGGTAGACTTATAGGAGAGTGATTTCAAAAAAAAAAAAAATTTAAGGATTTGTCCAAATCAAACCAGTAGAGAGGCAGAGCAGTAGACTTGCAGTTGCCCCTATAAAACAGACAGCATCTTTTTATTAGACTCTCCTTGCCCACGTCTTTCAAAGTCCACACATACTTTCTGGAAAAGTGTCAATGCTCAAGCTCATATAATCCTGATGACATCACCAGGATGTAATGACATCATCAGGGTTCTCCATTTTTTTTTTGGAGGACATTATACAACTGTTCTCACAGAGTTATACTCCCCGTGACTATTGAACTATGATGACTGTGACAATTAGGGATGGGGTCCATTAATTTTATTGATATTGAGACCTTATTCAGACGGCTTAATGACTAAATATTGTTTCTAGAGCAGCAGCATTAATGTTTACACAGCAAGGTCACTATATATAAACTCAATATCTGACATCACAATAGTGAGTGACGTTTACAAAGAATAAAAACTCAGCCTGTATCAGTCCCTCTTCCTCCCCTCTGCTGTTATTCACTTCCTGTGGATAACGTTACCTGGTAGGAGGAGCGGCTGGTTTGTGTGTCAAATTTTAAGACTACAGACCAGTCTGTGCTCCAGACAGACAGCTTTCTATTCAGCTTGTTTTTGACATTTGGCTAACTGCCAAGCTAACGTTAGCTGTGCTTGTATAAAACATACAGGATGACAGACTGAGGACAGAGATGATCAAATGAACCCTTTCTACATGGTTACCTTACTGACAGGTGTATTGATAAAGTATTGTCTTCTTGCTCACTTTTTATTGCACATACTTACAGTAACGAGCGTAGCTGTCGGCAACTCAGTAGTTTGGAGTGAACTTAATTTCACCGTCTCCACAAACCTGGCCCCGTTTAATACCTTTTGAGTTAAACCAGATTTTGACGCTCAAGACATAATGTTACATTATAGGATCTGCTAGTTTCTAACAGTATTGATAAGCTCAGACCTTATTTATTTTCATATTTTAAGAAATTTTGGAACTGGGAAATTTTGGAACTTAGAACCAGGTATCAATCCGCATCCCTAATGACAACTATGACATATAACAAAAGTCCTTGGCTGGACTCGGAGCAGGAATTGAAGAGTTCACAGTGCATTTTGGGATATTGAGTACTGCAAAGGACACAAGTTGGGTCCTCAACATTTCTGGCAACATAAGGCATGCAGCCGTATGTTACCTTCCTTCCTTGCCACATTTGGAGGATCCTTTGAAATGGGACAGTGTGTTACTCTGTAAACATGTGAAGAATCAGTTGCTCAAGCCCTTGAACTGGGACACAGCATTTGTATTGACTTGCAGCACCCGTTCTTTCTTGAAAGGCCCTTCCTCTTGCCCTGTCACATTTCCCATAGTTTTCCCACTTGTGATCATACCCCTCGTTAACATAATCAATACAGAACATTATACCTCTATTGAAGTGTTTCCGCAACGTCTCTGTATCCGTGTTTAATCAAACCCTCAAAGAGCATTGAGCCCACAGGCAATGCAAGCTCTTTCTTGCCTTCTAATGTGTAGGCTTATTCCCATACTGCTATTACTGATCATTAGTATCAAGCGATAAGTGTGTGAGTGCATAGAAACAGGCATGGTAGGTTTAGATGTGCTTTATAGTCCCGGCCTAACGCCTACCTTGCTCTTATCATGCAGCCCACTCACCAACACATCCTGCTCTGCTGTTCAATGGATGTTCACATTAGCGTACGGTACGATGCTACGTCTCACCTCCTTTTGATCTTAAGTTTATGTGAGCATGCCATCTGCCTGATTTCTATGCTTTTTACTGAGATGCCATGTTGGTTATGGTCAGTTAGTTGTCATGGAAACTCAACAAAATATCAGTGGAGGAAGGGTGTTTATGTTACTACTTTAGTGGAGTTGGACTGAGCATGATGATTGGATGATGCTGTGAGTATTCAGGTGTGTGTGTGTGTGTGTGTGTGAGAGACACAGTATTCAGACAGGATACACAGTTATTTTCCTACAAAGGTTGGATGATTTGTATTTATTTTTCTCTCTTGAACATTATGTATTCTGGAGTAGCATTTGAACAGGATTTCTATCACCTTCTATCTATTACATTCAGTGTTAACAACTGGAAAATTCTTTCTCCAGCTTAATGCAATGTGTTGCTCTTGTATTGCTCAGAAAAAAACACTCCCTGCACTGCTTAGTATTTTACATATGGATGCAATTAGAGGGATCCCAGCCTGTTCATCTACCTTGTTTATGTCATTTGCCCTCACCCTCAGTCTATTAAAACCCCCTCTGGTTTTTGTCATCCATCCATTGATCCCTGAAAATAGTGCAGTATATAAGTATTATACCCTGCTTTCAGCTGCTCAAGGAGGAAAAGCCCTATTAATGGTGCTGTTTTAGGTGTCTGCATATAAAACTCTTCTGATGTTGCTTTTGCAGACCCAGGAATAAATTGGTTAGAGCAGAACAGAGCAAGTACTAGTGCATCAGTTTGAAATACTATCATCTTACAGGTAAAATAAAATCTCAAAGGGGCACTCCACTGATTTTACACATTAAGTTCAATTGTACAGTCAAGACATTTGAGCTTCTGCTGCTTCACTTGTCATTCTCTTTGTGAGTCCTCGAAGTTTAGGGAAGTGCAATACTAAATTGCTGGGAAACTCCTCAACTCAAGTTGCATAGCTTTTCTTTTTGCTTTGAAGTACGTACTGTTGCATGCACTATGCATATATTTGGGACATTCTACTTTGTCATAACATTGCGCCTTGAACTTTGACCCTCTAGCTCATACTCATGCTGTGCAGGGGATTGTGGGTCAGGATAGCCAGGAAAGCATGTTTGCTTGCATACTGCAAAATGTGTCCAGATGCAATAGGACATCCGGGTATTTTTGGCATACTGCATTTGATAAACTATGTATTGGGCCATACTAAATCTTTTTCTGGCATACTAAATAGTGTGGGTATTGGAAAGTCTTCTTCCTTCATGACATAATCCAGTACTAATTTATTTAATCAAATGGTTGTCCCCTGTCTTCCTACTCACAGTGTTTGCATTCTCCTACAGGACACACTGAAGCCGACGTTCACGGTAGCCAGCCTGCCAGGCACTACTAGCAGCACCCAGTCCACAGTACCCACCACCTCCACCACCATGCAGGTGAGCAGCGGACCTTCGTTTCCCATCACAAACTACTTGGCGCCCGTCTCCGCCAGCAGCAACATCAGTGCCAACGGTACCGTCCTGAAGACTGGCACCTCCACGGGGGTCATGCAGCTGCCCGGTGGTTTCACTTTCATGCCCGGTATGTGTACAAAACCAACATCCAGAGCTGTGCTACAGTTCTTTATAGTTTTCTTTATGGTGCATTTGTCGTAACCTTATCCTCTTAGAATCAAATTGACACTTCATCTGCAGGCTTTCATGTTTTGTTAATGTCACCGTGTTGTCTAGCTTATTAGCTGATTAGAATTTGAATGGCACTGGGCCATGACCGCAGCCGTCATCTTGGGGTGGTCGTGCCTCTCTCGCTTCGAGCTGTTTACATCACACAACAGCCCCTCATAGCTAGTCACCAACACTCACCACACTCAGGTTTAACAAAGCCCCCAGTATCCAGGGAAGCCACGTCTATTGGCAACTGGGCCTGCCTTTGATTGTCACTTGGGGATAGGAATAATTAGGTGAGACGGACACAATAGACCTGGCAATGAGGGCTGACGAACACGGCCCATAATTAGTCATGAATATTCAATGAAGGCTCGGCGGCTTGTGCAGAAATTATAATCGAGGCGTACGTTGTGGAGTCAGAGCTTTGTGACAGAGTGGTCTGAACTAGACATGACCCTTCATTAAGGGGGACTTCACAGACACACTGAAACACATGGGATCTCTACCGCATCAACTTCGATGAGGATTTAAGGGCAGCAGGCTCTGATTTGGGGATCCCTAAAGTGTTTCTAAATTGGCTTGCCCCAGTAATTATTCATTACACACGCTCCCTTTTTTATGGTGTGTTTGCTGGGAAATTCTGGGTGTACATATGCGGAACGCCAAGAAGGCACAATTCCCCCAAAGACATGGAGAATATTTAAGTTTTTTGATAATTTAATTTCATATGATCTCATCTGTATACGAAGGATGAACAATTTGAAATGGCTGCTTGACACTTAAATGCTGATGATGCAATCTTTTCTATGATGTATGTTGTTGTTATCACGTACACGGTCTGTGTTGTAACGGTGAAGCACGCTCAGCGTTGTATTTTCTAGGAAGTGACAGTGATGTCAGTCGCTAGTTGTTGCAGTGTGTTAGTTGTCTGTGCCCTGCCACAGTTGAACAAACGGGGCACACTAATGGCTCCTGTATGTTATTTTGACTGACAGCTGAAGGGACACCCCTCATCCCCCCTTTCTTTCTCTATCCTTCTCTTCCTTCTGCAAACTTCTCTCAGCCTCCTTCTCTTTCCACCCTCTCCCTCCCTCCATTGCGCTCTCCCTCTCTTCTGCTTGCTCACGCCCTCTCTCCTCTTCACCACTTGTCTGGCACATAGCAGCAGTGCCAGGTGGAACAACACACCCTCCCACACTAAAAGCTCCTCAGTTGACAGCTTGACAGGGTCTGCCCACCCGACTGCAGCAACTGTCTTTGGAGCATATGACCAAATGTGAGGGTGAATCTCCAGAGTCATGTCCTGAAATAAAAGATCTGTCATTTTTGCAAAAAAAACAAACAGAAATACAACATGGGAGAAGAAACAAAAGTCACATGTCCTTAGTATTTGAATGTTACATGTTGCACAACAGATTTGCTGAATCATTTTTACATCTCTTAGAAATTACTTGGAACACACGTGTCTGAGTGCCTTAAAGTCCTTGCCAACCACTTAATCACCGCTTAATACAGTCATACAGAATGTATCACTTGACTTAGCAACCCTGTATGTAATAAAATGAAGTGTTATTGAAAATTTTCACTTAACTTTTATTAAGTATTAAACTTTGATTTTAAATTGTTAAACCAATGTAAAAACACCCAGTTGAGGTTTTGACCACATAACCCTATGAAGCAGAGCTTTTACAAGTGGGTCACTGTTTTTGTTTGTATTGTGCACATGTGCAAGGGTGTGCACACGGGCAGGGCAATACACATCCTGCAATCAGTTTCAGGCTATTCCGCTGGCCATTTGGTGTCGCTAACCTTTCAACAAAGCAAATGATGAACACATGGACAATTGTCCACAGGGCACCTTTTAATATCTATTACTAGAACAATAAAATGACTCATATTACTGCTTGCTTTGTTGCGCAGCAGTCATGTTATCTAGCCAATTATCTAGAACTTGCTAGATGGTTAAGTGATTGTTTGACTGACGAGAGGGAAAAAAAAAAGGTTGTCGACATTTGTAGAAATGTACTCTGGCTGAAATGAAGTTATTTGCACTTTTTTTTTTTTTTTAAACTTTCCTTTCGCATTTAGTCTTATTCCCCCCTGTGTGTGTGCCCCTCCAGCAGGCACTCCTCTCCCCTGGCACCCCCACCATTCCTCTGAGCCAGCTGCAGCAGCACTCCCTGGCCCTCCAGGGGCAGCATGGTCAGGCCCTGGCCGCCGCCCCGCAGCCACAGCAGGGACAGCAGGCTGTCTTCCGCTTCCCTGCTGCTGTCTCCCTCACAGGTGACCTGCTCTGCATGCTGCCACGACTGTTCCTGCTTATACTAATCATAATCATATTGTCACAGAGCTGCTGCTGCTTGTACTGCTAATGCTACCTCTCCTGCCATGACTAATAATCATGCACCCGATGCTAGGATTACTAATATTAACGACTTCATCTACCTCAGCTAATAGTACTGCCAGTGCTTCTAATGCCAGTGCTACCATATGCCACCCCCACTGCTGAACTCTCCATCGTCCTACTGCAACTACCATTCCCCGTGTGGGATGTTTGACGACTTACTGTAGTGGCTGTATTCCCTCTGTGTGTCTTCAGGAGCAGGGGTTCCCCAGCAGCTCCAGGCAATCCAGGTTCACAACACCCAGTCCACCTCCAACAGTGACAGCAGCCCGGAGATGTCCCACGCATCCACAACCGGTAGGTCAAATCCCCTCTGTGAAGAAAGACTGTTGTCCTGTCAACAGAGGGTGGTGATAATGCAGTGGATAAGACACATGCCTTTGGTGTGGTAGAACCGGGTTCAATTCCCCACTGTGACCCCTCCACCAACGTGTCCCTGAGCAAGACACTTAACTCCTAGTTGCTCCAGAGGCGTGCGACTTCTGACATATATAGCAAATGTAAGTTGCTTTGGATAAAGTTTCAGCTAAATGAGTAAATGTAATGTCTACTTCAGGTTGGCTTAAAGTTTCCTAAGCACCTCCCTGGAAGAGACAGACAGTGGAAAGAGGCTGCCAGAAAATTTAGTACAGTCTTCAAAAATCACGTAATTTAATAATGATATATAGCAGCAAAGAGTCTTGTGTGTTGCAGATTTTTACAAGAAAATCCTTTAAAATGATTGTTATTATGCTGTATTTTGCTTGCACTGTTTTGTTTTTCATTCTGCTCCAGTTTGGAGTGATTTGTGTCCTGGAGGACTGTTGCTGTGCCACTACTCACTACATAAGTAGGAGTTAGCAGCAATTTTATTAGATATTAAGCGCCATCTGCTGGACAACACATGTACACACCTCTTGCCCTCCGTGTGACATGTGCTTTCTCCTCCCCCTCCTCCTCCTCCCTCCCCCTGCTCTCTTTCCAGCAACGGTAAGTCTCCCAGCAACTATCGTCACCTCGTCAGTGCCAACGTCCGTGGCAGGTCACATGATGTACCCCAGCCCCCACACAGTGATGTACGCGTCCACGCCAGGGCTGGCTGACGGGGGGCTGGCTGTGCTCAACGCCTTCTCCCAGGGTGCCTCGGCCATGCAGGTGTCCCACGCACAGGGCCAAGACACAGGTGAGAGTCTGAGCAACACACACCGTTTACTGGGCGTCAATTTAATTTGTAATATGTAAATAATTACAGAGGAAAAACAATTTTTCTCCCCCCCCAGGTGCTGTCCCTCAGGTGTTCCTCACAGCACCCCCAGGCACGGTGCAGATCCCCGTCTCTGCGGTGCAGCTACACCCAGTACGGCAAGATCTGCATTTTACAAGTGAAACTCTCATATTCCCTATGCAACCAGCATGCCACTTGACCGCACTAATGCATCCTAACAGAGCACTGGCACACAGAGGCCACAGAGTTGTCATCTGTTGTCTCTTTTACTGAACGTGAATGATCAGCTGGCAGCTTGTTTTACCTGTGATTTGCAGCAAAATACACATGCAGTAGACTTAACAAAACACCACTGTAGCAGTGCATGGAAAACAGAACTTGAATTTTTTTAAATTTACTTCAGGGTTCAGAGGGAAATTCATGTATGTAAACTGACTTAAAATATATTAAGTATTTAGATTAAATGCAACTGGAAAGACAGAACTTTAGGTTATATTTGGAGTGGGTCTTTCAAAGAAATAGATCTATCCTAATAGTCTAAATTGCACTCTACAGAACATGATTTGATAGTTAGTAACTAAATATTGAGAAGAAAATGTCTATTACAGCATTACACCAGCATGCCATGTAGCAGGATTTCCATCTGTGTTGTGTGATGTAATGACTTGTAATTGGCCGTCTGTACTGTCTCCTGACTTCGCTGTGTTGTGTTCCAGATGGTGATTGGACAGCAATCGAGCGGCAGCAGCAGTAACTTGACGGAGCTCCAGGTGGTCAACCTGGACGCAGCACAGAACTCAAAGAGTGACTGACGGACGGCTGGAGCTGTTCAACATGGCAGACCCGGGGACACACAGACAGATCGACGTCTCTATTTATTGATGCCTTCCTTCAAAATTTCACATTACACTTCTGAATGTGACTTTAAAGTACATAACAGTACAGACACAAGCAAAGGGCATATGTGTGGCTGACCCTTATACAGTATGTTTTGGTATATAAATATATATATATTCGCAAATGCATAGGAAATATATCACTACATCCATCATCGGAACCTATTTTCTATGCCGTTAGATGGTTATTTTTTTGTGTGTAAGCGTGTTGGGTTTTTTTTGTTGTTGTTGTTGCAAATGTGTAATTACATGTACACACACTGCAAGGTGCCGCAGCTTCACACCAGCCAAAGAGACATATGTTTGTCTGAATGTTCCAGTGTGAGCAACTTGTGCACAAGCGTGTATCTGTGTGCGCGCATATCTGGGGTTTGTAAATGGGCGGGGAGACGCTTATTGACTTAAAGAGACATTTGGAAATGTACATAGTTTTTTTTTTTCTAAATGGATACATTTATTTTTTGCCTGGTTTAGTTTGTGAAACGGCATGTAGTTGTTTTTTTACGTAGTGGTTTTGTATGTACATGAAAACAATTTGCATAAAGAAAATGAATAATTTACATGTATATGTAAATGAATTGAATATACCATCATGTTGATACTGTCAAGCCTTTGGGAGTTATCACTACAAGATGGAGAAAGAACGCTGGATGTTTTTCTACTTTTTTTTTTTTTTTTGATTGTGACATTTCTAGGACTGTCCCTCAAACAGGATCAAGTAGCTCGGTCACAAAATGTAAAACATAAAATGTATGGTGTACTGTTAACATATTCTTTACTTTAGCTGGGAAGATTTCAGTGAGCTGATGGCATGGTCATTTAGTCTGGCATCATTTCTGCATGTGAGGCTTCCTAATGAAGCCCTGATCTGGCACTTTCCCAAGTGTAGAAATTGTTAAAACTATGACAATCTGATGGAAATTATTTTCTTTACCTCAGCTTTCAGCATAATGCTTAAATATGCACCGACATGAATACAAATCAAAATTTACTGTCCCACAGTTTATATCCTTGAAGCGATATTTAAGTTGTCCACATTCAAATGCCACAATAGTTGGATTGATGGTATTGACTTGTATTGGGTAACAAACCTGACAGTGCCAAACAGGTTTTCATGACATCGGATAAATACATGTTGTCAACTTTGTTTAAAAATCCATTGTAAACCTGTCACTCTAGACTGCAGAACTCTTAATTATGTCATGCTACTACTGACTTGAGTCAGGGCATTGGACACAAAGCTCTTGTCTGATAGGACACTGTATAGACTTTGCAATTCCACTTCAAAGCATTAGTGTTTCCTGGTAATGGAAGCACTCAACGTTGCTCTGCTGTAGTGTTACAGTAGTAATGATATTTTTTTTAAGAACAAGGATCTCTTAATTTGGAGGTGACTTCAAGTGCTTTCAAGTGTTAATATATTCCTTGAACTAGAACTGTAAGACCCTAGCTGACTGCAATCTCAGTATGTACCTCAGCAATCATTAATGAGAGAGTTATTAGACTGAGAGCCTTTCTGCACCATAGTGCCTCTTTTTCCATGGCTGATTTTTAAATCACTGCAAGGCAAGGGAAATGTAGGATTTACTTATTTCTAGACCACCTCACATGTCTCTGGACTTTGGTCATACAATCCTCTGCTGTGCCCAGGGAGTGAGATATTTGACTCATTTCTACAGAATTAGCTAGATGACTGAGTGTGGCTGGCTTGGAGCCAAAGAGAATTTGACAGAGGATAAAGTACACACACTGATGGCTGTTCAGTTATTCTCTGGCAAGAGGTCATTTTCACGCTCTATGTTCTCTGGTCTGTTCTTATACATGATATCCCGTCATCCTGCAGGGCTGATTGTATAGAACAATTACAGGTTAGACATTCACTTCTCCCATCTGGTGGTTTTTCAAAAATGTTATTTTAAAAAAAAAAAGGATTATTGAACAGATTGTGGTTTTCACCTTGTCATTGAAAGAAATTGTTATTTTGTGTATTTTTGTTTTATTGTACAGACATTTTGTAATAAAAACATAAAACACAATCAACTGTGTAAAGAATGACCACATCTTTCTGAAGAATTGTTGTTTTTTTTTTATTGGGACGGAGCATGTTAAACAAAACCATATTGTCCTGAATGAAACAAGTGTTGAAATGAAGGAATTAATGAGCCAGTGCCTCTGATCACTTATAAGTACTCTGTGAGGCAGGAGGAGTGAGCATGCACCTTACCTTAATGTTTCAATTATGCATTGCACAGTCACAAAATCAAACTGGCCATGAGATAGAAGAAGTATAATGAGACTCATCCCATTTCACACCAGAAGGAAAGCAGCGACGGACATAAAGAGATGCAGCAACATCATACAGTGATTGGTCCAAGCCGACACATGAAAATAAATCCATTTGCATCAGATTTTTGACTATACTGAGAGTCCTGTACATCTTCACAAACAAAACAGTCTATGTAACACAAGAAAGAGGCATAATAAGATCACAACAGGCCGAAGTGAAGCAGAAACCCCTTACTCATCGATTCCAGGAGTCCTCAGAGATCCACAGTGTGAAGTAAGGCATCGTATCTCCCTGTCAGTGTCTTCTAAGAAGAAAGTGCTGACAGCTGAGAAATCATCACAGATGGCTGGACTGCCTTTTTTTCCTTCTTTCTTTCAACAATGAAAAATGATGTATAAGCATGCATTTACACCAGGTAGTATATCTCTATTGCTATTGTACACATACATTATACAAATGTACAGAACACGTTGGAAAGAGTCGATTAAAAATGTGCATGATTGACAATTTAAAAAAAGTTTCCCATTAAAATAGAAATGTTACTCCTGGTACATCAGAGATTTTTTTTTTTGGTTTATGAAACAAAACATTTGACGAAAATCAAACAAAAGCTTTTTGTGTTGTATCTTTACATTGTGAACAAAGATGAAGAAAGATAATGTGCAAATCTGTTTCCATGCAAGCAGTTGCATAATGTATGTTTAGGTGCTTAGTTTGAGGTGAGAGCAGAAGAAAGAAGAGGGGAAAACAAACAACAACAAGACTCAAGGCTTCAACAAATGACTCCGTCCATTCTCCGCTGCAATATATCGATACACTCACACGTAAACAAACTCCTCGCCAAAAAAAACCGACACTTTCCAATCACGGAAACATTCACACTGGGAACAGAAGACAAGAATCAAGGTTATATTAAGTAGCATCTTGATTTAGACCAATTCAAACGTAATGAATCACTGATAAAAAACAAACTACCCGTTCCAACAATGCACAGCACCGTGATCATTCGAGATCAGGATGAAAAGGTAATACTGCCAGTAAATACAAACACTTCATAGGAAGTCATGATAACCTATGGACTAACCTCAGAGCTCGCCATGAGAGCAATTGAAGGGGTTGTGAGATGACTAACAAAATTGGAGGATGATGTAGTTTCAGACTTTCTTCTAATCTTTGCTTTTTCCCGCTGAATTACAGGACAATTTCAACAAAAAGTTAGAAGTAAGAAGTTCGAATCACACGCTGGTTGAATAACTATGTAGACACAGCTTTGTTTTAGGGATCAAAATCCAATAAAGGTTTGGAACGATTGCAAAGTTAAAATCAAAAGGTTTGAATAACCTAGTATAACATAGTATCTCCTGGATAAAGTAAACACTGGTGTGTGAGAAATGCAACACTGGGTCTGGAAAATAAAAATTTCAGAACTAATGTGGAATCAAAAACAAGATGTCTCTTCGCACACAAATGCCAACGAGACATCCTTTGTGAAAGCAACCAAAAAACAAACAAAAAGCATGAATGAACCTGAATAATGTAATGAGTGCAATGCAATGAGAGCCGTGTGCAAATTCACATCATTTGCAAAATTCACCATTTTTTTTTGACAAAATGTGACAGATGGTGACATCTTTGGGTGGTGATGACTACAGGTGAGCTTCGAGCGCAGAAGCACTTAAAGACAAATTGAGTAAAGACAAGAAAAGCAGATAAAGTACATCATCTGCTTAGTCAGTCCTTACTTTAACTGTTTTAAATTAATTTTATCCAAATGTGACATTAGTTAAAAAGGCAACATGAAAGCAAACAAATAAATTAGAGGACTTGGCATATAAAATATGAGTGCAGTATCGTAAATACTGCAGTTCAATATGTATGTAACTACAGGTACATAGAGGGGTTTGAAGGTGGTGAGCATTTTTCCTCTACAGCCTCTTGTCTTCAAACAGACAACGCATGAGGAGTAGAGATAAAAGTGTTTCAAAAGGAAACAATCATCTGTAACTGAAAGGTGCGATTTCACACTAAGGCAATGATGTTTACAAAAGGGTGAGAACGGGACAGAAAATAAATAGACAAACATTTTGTTATTGATATAATAATTACAGGGCTATATTTTTTTTGGCTGGTGAGAAAGAAAGACGGGAGGACGCAGAGGCTGAAAATAAGTCCAGTGACCATCTGTCTGCACCTCTCTCTATCCTCCTCCTCTTATTCCTCTGCTAGCCGGGCAGTGTCTATGCTCTGACCTGCTCAAAAACAAGACCAAACACTTGTTATGGTGAAGCCCGAGACGCCAGAAGAGGGGGGGAGCGATGAACCCGTCCGTGTGGGCTTTAACAGTCTTGCAGGATGAGCAATTAGTGGTAATGTTTTGCTGACCCTGTGCCACCGGTGCCTGCACACCCCAAAGGCCCAGTTTAATCCTGACCTGTCTGCCTGGCCGAGGCAGATGGATGAACCGTGGCAAGGTTATGGTGAGGAGGCGGCAGCTGCGTGGTATTTGACGAAGGCGATTGCCGCCAGCTCTTTACAGAACTCCTCCAGCACGATCACCCCCTCCAGCAGAGTCACGTGGTCGATACTACAGGAAGAACAAACAGAAGGGTCAGGCGTGCCTTCCAAAAGTCAACTCAACAGGTAAGAGCACAGAACCACGTGGAACTACGTACGTGATGCCCTCTGGCTCCAGACCTAATAATCTCTTCCTCACGAGCAGCAGTTTGGGTGTGAAGTCCGGGATGCGCTGGATCCTCAGCATGAGATCTCCCACCACCTAACACACACAAAAACACAAAACAATCAGCAGAACTCCACAGCGCTGCTTCCATCCCCTGGGTAGATAAGGTGAAGTAAATCATTACTACACTCATTGGAGACATTGCTATAATTACCACAAACAAACAAGAAAATTAGCTTCTTCCCTCAGCCTTGCATCTGCCTTTTACCCTGAGTGTTACCGGGCTAGATTTCAAAGGAAAGTAGTTGGACTGATTCACAGAACAAAACAGGCAGAGGTGCAGTTCTTCCAGTGAGGAGGAGGTCAAGTAGCAGCATGCTCACAAGATTAATAACAAGCGAGACTCAGAGAAACACTTCTATAGGTACCAATTGCTATCAACTGTCTCAAACATGATTATTTGTTAAAATTAATAATCAATAGCAAAACACTTCAAGATACTACATGCAACAGGAGTCTTACCCTGACGATGACAGAGAACAGAGACCTGCAGCCAGGGGCCAGGTTGATATATGGATCCAGCAGGTACTCGTGCAAGTGGGGGTGTGGTAACAAAGACAGCTTGGACAGCACAGCAGTCACCTGCAGGTTAACATCATAAGGCTGGAGGACAGAGAGGGCATCAGATATAAAACAAGGCAGGAAATAAAGTGGTGATTAGAGTGAACTAAATGTCCTGGAATTTGTACAATGTGTGTAGAAGAACTGCTGTGAATTAATAAAGTGCCACAGTGGTGAGAAGCTTGAAAACGGCACTGCCTCTTAGATTTGATTTCCTAAATGCTACTAGAAACTTAAGAGCTGCCAAAAAGAGCATTTATCTTCTCAATTCCCATCTAACATCATTTGTCAAATGAGTTGATGGTGGGAGCTCATTATTTTTGTTTTGTTATTTTATTTGCATGATGAGCAGCTCAATTGCATTTCCTCCCAATTTTTCTCTCCCCTTTGCATTAGAGGACCTCATTTCTACTGAACGGCTGTGAAACTTGTTCTTTTGCATCAAGAAATAAAAGGTTTTTGGTGAGAATCAATTAAAACAAAAGACGACAGCTCTGACTTCATATGACATTTATTCAATGGAATCGGGTTGTAAAAGTTAGACTAACCAGATTAGGACCTATCTATATTAGGTTTTTCTTTTTAGATTCAAGTGGAGATTACTATGTGATTACAACCAAAGCTGCATTTGTGATTTCCAAAGGACACTTTTCTATTCAGGCTTGTGGGCTAAACAATTCAACAGATAATTTCACCACTAAAGCATGCGGTTATTGAGACTGATGCCAGTATTTGTAATGATGTTTACTATCAGGTAGATCAAACTGACCTGATCTAGGATGCGGCCCATCCTGTCGAAGAGAACCTTAAGGAAGTGGCCCTCGAAGAAAGGGATGTCCAAGTTACACTTCTCAAAAGGCTTTGGATTTCCCCTCCAGTCCCACCGCCGGCAGACCCCACAATAGTCTCTGAACTGAGAACAATTGACCTACACTCAGCATTTATTCTACTAGTGACACAAAGAATGCTTAGAAACGGTACAAACTTATGAAAGACCTTGGAAGAAACACCAAACCAGTATTCCTCCCTTGCTACTCTCAAACATATTGAATGCCAGAATGAGCCTTACCTGTCTGTGTGCGTCTCTGAGGTAGGTGTCATAGCCTGTGCCTTCAACTTGATACGATGACTTCGCCTCATCGGGCACCAAACACAGGAAACTGCAGCCAACAGAATTTAATAGTTATAAATAGTTCGTCTTTTTTTTTTTTTTTTTAAACTCCACGTACTGCATGTTGTATCAAGAGCAGACGGTGTACCTGTTAACTATCTTGTGGACCTCCGTCTTCCCGTCAGACTTTGAGTGGTCAGGACTCTGTGGTGGAGAGGAGCTGACCCAATCAGAACCAGACAGCCTGCTGTCTGGAGAGGGGTCATCACCAAAAAGTGGATCCTCCTCAAGGTCTCTGGAGAGAGAACACGCTTTAATTAAAAAGTGTTTATATTTATGAGAACATGATGTGATTTCGATCAGTGCTACTGATGTGGAAACAAAACATGTTCCTTTAGTTTTTGCCAAAGGAGTTATACATCTCTCAACAAGATGTACCACTTTGAGGAAAGTCTGACCCACTGGCTGTATTGGTGTAAACTTTAATTCTCCATTCTGGCACAAAAAAGTGGAGTCCACTTTGTTAAAAAGAGGGACATGTAGTCTGGGAGGATGTAATTTTAGGACTCTTAGGGCTTGCATGACACCTTCCAGTTCTGTTGTATAATGTGGGGAGTGAATGATTGTCTCCATGGAGATGCAGTCTTTCTTTGACCTTGCATGTTAAAATAGAAGCATGTAATTTATCTGTAAGTATGTAAGCTGTAAGTCTATACATATACAAATGTCACTGATATTCTTCAGCTCTTCTCACCCCATCCAAACAGAACGATCATTTCAAGAAAAACCCAGTACTGTGGTGCATTTGGTGACAATTTTTTTGCATGGAAAATAACATATACAAAGCAACATCATCAATAAGTAAGCAAGCTATTGCCAGGCAGACAGGTCAGGATTAAACTGGTCTGACAAGCATATTTAAATAAACTGGCGTCACATCTGAAAAACACAGCTAGTTGATGCATTCACTTTATTTCCACTGGTGTGTTTGTGCAGAAAAGTTTTTTTTTTTTTCCAGGGAGGGTTTTAAGGCAGCTCAGGGAGGTCAAAGGTCAGAGGCAGGTCCTTACACAGCATCATGGGGCTGCCCGTTCTCCAGGGGCTCCCGCTCCTCCTGCGGTTTGTTCTCCAGGTAGTTCCTCTCTTCCAGGCTACGCAGCACCAAGCTGTGGAGGATGTGCTGGTTGGGCTTCTGGATCAGATGCTCAAATAGCCGCAGTGTCATGATGCTGATCTGGGGACAGGGGAGATGGAACGAGGCTTAGCTCCCACTATACACGCAAAGCAAGTATTTGCTCACTGACAAAAAAAGTAGGCTCTTTCAAACATGAGAGAGATGACTCATCTCTCTTTTGTGTGATGAAAATGTGTGCAATAGCTCTGTCAGATACTAATTAAAATTCATGTGCTTTTAGTGAATCATATGATTCACTGCTCAGAACTCAGAACTCTTGAAGGGCAGAAGGCCGCTGGATATCGAACAGGTAAAAGAAGAAATTATGTACATAACTCTCATTTTTGAAGGCAAATTAATGTGATCAAGTAAGGCTGTAATAAAAAGGCCTAAACGAGTCTAATGAGCCATAATTCATGTTAAAGGAACATTCATTAGCAAGACCAGGTGCATCCTGAATAACAACAACATAATAATATAGTAAGAACCTCGTCTGACAGGTGGTCACAGTGCTCGATGAGCCTGTGTCTGAGTGGAGTCTGAGCAATGCTAGCTGGAGTCTCCGGCTCCCTCTCCTCTCCCAGCAGGAAGTAAACCATCTCCTGCAGCAGAGCCTCCGATGTCACCTGCCTGATGATCCTGTTCAGCAGGGCTGTGGAGGTCAGGATGCCCACCTCGGACCTATGTGCAGTCACAAACACACCACGTGTGTTACTGAGCAATCACGACACAAAACACACTGAGACAGGACTAAAACTTCTATAAAGGATGATTGATTGATGATTCAAAGGAAGACTTACGTCTGCATAAGCTGCGGTTCCATAACGGACACAAAGAACCTTTCTCTCACTGCTTTTGCCATCACTGCAGCTGCTGACTGAAAGACGGTGAAGAAACACAAAAATGCGGTTCAGCCTTCTGTGGCACTCACATAAAGACATTTTCTTTGGAGAGAAGTTCTTTTATTCTGTCTATTCTGACAACAATATGACACATCAAACCAAGTGAGTCAGCACTGGTTAAGGACCTTCTGAGCCTCCTTGATGAGCTGGTCACAGTAATCTAGCCAGGACAGGAAAGAGATGAGAGCCCTCTTCCCTGTGAAGATAGCAGCATCCTCCTTCAGGTTATACACATCCAGACTGACAGGGAGAGGGAGGGAAAAAAAGAGAAAAATATTGAAAGGTTTGATGCAACTCTTCCCATGTCTACACTAAAAATAGCAAAGGATGCTATTTCAGGGCTACCTGCTAAGTCAAATTAAATCAAAACTTCACAACTGAACTGTATCCAAGTGGTGTTTACAAGTCATTACACTTCTGACTCCACTAAATTTGTGGTTATAGACATTAAACACTTGATAGAAACCTACCCCCAGTTGACTGACTCTACTGTCTCAATGTCCAAGGGGTCCATGGACTGTGGCAGGGCTTTATAGAAGGAAACCAGCCGGTCAGTCAGAAGCTCACAGAGCTCAGTGTTTTCAGTTAAACACTTGGCAGCTGCTGGCTCTGGTAAACTGACCAGCAGCATCAGGCCCTCACACGCCTTCACCACTATCCTGCCATCCTGAGACAGGGAGAAAAAGATAAAACTCATGAAGACACAATCTTCAATTCAAATGAAGAAAAAATACATTACATGCTCAACGTAGAGTAAATCACCTAAGGTTCCCTGCACTGGGATTACTTACAGGGCTCTTTGTGAGGTTGAGCAGGGAGGTGACAAGATTGTAATTGTTGCTGTTATTATTGTTTGTGGTTGGACTAGAAGTGGAGGCAGTAGCTGCAGCCTGTGGCTCCTCTGGACAGTCAGTCTGTTCCTCTGCCAGAGACTGACCAGTGTCTGGAGCCAACACATTCTCCTTCCCCACCTCTGTTCGTCCAGGACTCTTTGTCTCAGGTCTCTTTGACTTGTTCTGCAAATAAGAGATATTTTTCTACTTTGTGCTTAAAAATCCTGCAAAGCTCTGACCTTTGTAGAGCAAAGCCCCCCCTCCCCCATGTGTCATAGCAACTCACCTCAAGGAAGAAGTTGACAAGATATGGGTCCTGCTTCAGTTTGGCACAGACTATACAAAGGAACTGAATCTCTTCATTTTCTGTAGGAGCAGCCAGCACCTCCCCACACAGACGAACGAGTTTCTGACAGAGGAATGTCACAGCCACAAAAAACAGTTACAAATAACTTACTTAACCTGTTGCTGTGTAATTTGAAGAAAAAGGACTGTTAAACATATACTGAAATCCAGACTGCAACACTTCTCACCTGTACAGGTCTGTGGACATTGATGTGTGGCAGAAGAGGTTGACGAATGTGCGCTAGCAGCTTTGTGTAGAAAGTAAGAACCTGCTGCTTCATCCCTGGAGGACACTGAAGGGAAATCATGCAAACAGAATATGTTAAAATTTATTTTGGTGGTCCCCACCGTTTGTGGAAATGCAGCTCGTGCATTCACTTACAATCACTTGTTAGCTTTTGAATTCACTGCCGCACTGCAGCTGATTGTGCACTCAGTGCTGTGTCCCCTATCCTCCATTAACTCCAATCCTTCCTCACTCTACATACTGTATATAGGTCCCGTGTCATGATAGGTATATTTTCCTGGAGGTATCGTTCATGTAGTTACCAAAGCATGACTGCCTTACATCTGCCTTGCCCAAGGTGTAGAGAGTCTCCAGTATCTTATGGTGTAGGAGATACTCCATGCAGGGTCCTGTCTCTCCAGACTCCCTCTCCCCTTCCTCCTGGGTCAGGATGTCCAGCATCTGTTCCAGGTGGGATGGGATGTTGGTGTCTGTAACGGGGGCTTTATCATCTAACAGGGAAAAACAGAGAAACAGGTCAGAACCTCTATGACACGAACATAAGGAAAAGGCCTTCTTATCTTCATCCCAATTTAGAAATTTGAGGTTTGCTTAAAGTGTAAAAAGCTCTTGCACCCTTCATCTAACCACTTCACCAGTGCAAGGTTTTTCCCTTTCCAACTTTCTCCTTTCTGCTCAGAAACACGCAACTCTTAAAATTACATAGCTCTTGTTCAGTCCCGTTCGCTTTAGTCCAGTTGTAAAAAGTTCACTGTTGTATATAAGATGTAACACAGTCCATGTTATCTTTTGATGCGCTCCTGTGCGTTGTAAAAGAGGATATATAAGCCATTTCATCCTTACAGAGTTTTTGATAGGAATAGCTAATTTCGCTGATATTGTAAGCACTTTCCTAAGGGGATTCACAGTATAAAATCTTTTGATTGATTTTACATGTAAACACATTTACTGTGAAGAACATGCAGAAAGTGGTGAGTTACTGACAACAATTTAATTTGCATCAACATCAGCTTAACCCAGAAAAATGGAGGGAGCATGACTGCTGGCAAATAGTAATAAATAAGGCAATATTGCGCAAGGTGGGTAACAAGTAATCAACTGATTAACTGAATGAATGCTGCATACACTGAAATTAAATGTTTCAAATTTTAACAAGCTTTGTCGTTTTCAATCAAATGACTAAAGCAAGGGATTTCAAAACCAAAGCTCAGGGCAGTTAGGAGAGTGAAATAATAATAATAATAATAATAATAATAATAATAAAGAGTGGCCTGTGTATGTCATCCTTGATTGTCACCAATTATGCTCTGATTAACAAGGTCGGATACATAGATGGATGTCATGCTGAATGTAACAAAGCACACAATGCTAAAAAATATGGTCAGTATCGACTAGGGCTGAACGATTTTGGAAAATAATCTAATTGCGATTTTTTTAACCAATATTGCGATTTCGATTTAATGTGCGATTATTTTTAAGCTCTTTAACTTCTGTAATATTCAAAACGAACAAGCAGTAAATCAGTGTATAGTATGATATTAGACAGATTAAACCTACACTGTTCTGTCTTGTGGCTCAGGCCTGTGTTATGATGAATTAGGTAGAATTATTATTATGAGCAATAAGATATATCAAATTATAATAATATGAGAAAGACAATTTGAGTCTATTTGATTTGATTAAATAGACTGATATAATATTATCAGGCCTACCTTTTCACCACAGGTTATTATACAGTAAGCTCAATACAAAATCCACAGTTCAACCACCAATTAATGAGTCCTGATCTCAGTTCAGATCTCCTGGAGTCCATCTTTCTGTGTCCCCGTAAGTAAACTAAAAATACTCAGTTTGAGGTTCAATTTAAAAGTTGGCTAACTAAAATAGAACAGAGTGACGCCTCTCGTGTTTAATAGACAAGCTTAGTAATTCTCCGACAACACCGGAGCCCCCTCCTCCCCCACAGCCTGCGACGCGGGTGAGGAGCACCGGCTTTAACCAGGCTGTAACTCGGGACACACTGGGCCTCTTTCGGACTTATGCGTTTAGTTTAACACGCCAATTTACAGATATTTCCTGAGCTGACTGGTGGCTGTGTGTGTGACGCAGGCGCCGATCGCCACAATGCGCCTTACTACACGCCTCTTTCTGTTGTACATTTTTCCGTCCATTAAAGCCGCGGATGGCCCGACGAATTCACCCACCACCAAGTTACCCGCGGTGGTGGCTGCTACTTTCATTCCATGTGACATTAAAGTTTATGTAGCTGAGCTTCTGTTAAGCTAAAGGGCATTTTACAACAAGAAGGGAAGTTACAGCGTAGCGTGCAGGCGAAGCATTAACTTCGTCCAGACTGCTTTCCGCTTAGGTGTTGTGTGACCAGAGTGTAATCGCGCCTTTGCGATTAGAAAGTTGCGTTTTATTAAATCGCGATTAAATCGCAAATTCAATTAATCGCTCAGCCCTAGTATCGACAGTCTGTAAAATAGAGGTTAATTTGTAATTTACTTACAGGGCTCTTATTTTCATCAAATATAAATAATTCCTTAAATCAGTAAACATGTGGACTGATCAAGGCCAGGCTGCCCTCAGGTTAATAGATCAAGTTCATTTAAGTCCCAAGTCCCTTGAAAATAAGCTCAGCTGCATAATACTCATAATAATGAGTACAGATAATCCCCCATCAGCTGGTCAGTACATTCTGTTAAAACTGGCCTAACTAGGAGAACTGCTGCAAAGAAGCAATTGCTTAGAGTGAAGAATAAGAGAAGGAGACTTTCCTGGACCAAAAGATACAGAGACTAGTTATCAAGAGTTTGAGCAGATGTTGTCATAATCTTCCATGACTGGGTTTTACCACCTGACACAGATGCAGAGCGTAGGAGATCTACTTTCACAGAACCCAAATGCAAACACGAAGGAAACGCTCATTGTGACAGAGCTGCTAAAGTCTATTGCAAACTCAACCAGCATGGCATTCCCAGCATACTTTGCAATTCCGCCCTTTCATTTGTTTTCATAACCATTCCCTTTACACTGCCTGTGCTCATTTTGTATATACTGTTGCTACATGAGCAGGTGATTGATTAGTTTATAGACATGATTATCAGTTCATTATCGTAAATATGAAATGTTAGCTGGTTAAAGCTTAAAAATGCTGCCAATTGCATGCTTTTAAATAAAGCAAGTTTAATAGGCAACCCTCTTGGATCTGGTAAGTTGTAATGTGCACGTATCTTTCAAAATACAGAATAATGACAATAATAAGCTGATTAATCAACAGTAAAATACATCATTGTAACTATAACACTGTTACATACAATATGAACAAGCGTAGTTTCCTGCTATTGTACTCACACTTTAGATTTGGTACAAAACACATGGACAACTTTTAAGGTAAGCTGCACAACAACCAAGTCTACCTCTGGGGATTTCATGACTTAACAGGTGTTAACTTATTCTTTAAAAACTTTTCTTACCAGAAGTCTCAATGTAATAATGTGTAATGGCCTTCCAGTGATAGACAAAGTCCTCCTGCAAGGGCAGTGACGGGGCAAGCTGAAAAAGAAAAAAAAAAAATCGCAAACATAAGCATATTGAATGTTTACACAGGGGGCCAAGACAGACACCACTCATTATCATGGCAGCATGTTTACATGTTTCAGTCACCTTCAAAGGCGTTCAAGTAGAGACTGAGAGGGGCTGGTTTGTGCATTCTACCATAATCTCCTGGTTTTTAATAAATATCTTGTCAGTGCTTAAATTGTTACATTGTGTCCAGCAGTTTTCAAAAATGTTTAACAATAGGGAAAACTATCATTTTGAAGTGACAAAAGTTTACACTTGTATGACTTATACACCAACAAGCTGACAAAATAATAAGGTAACAAGGTAAGATTAGACGTTTTTCCATTAATCTACTCCTGAAGTGAAGCATTCACTTTAGGTCACCTGCCAAAGGTCTGTGTTGAAACCCAACATGAAGCAGCTTGAGAACATTTTTATAGTCTATGGTTTCAGGCATGTCACTGCTGGTTACTACTGGCTGACGTAAAAAAAAAACAAGCTTCTATAAAGTCTGCGCAAGATAACCCGCGGACTATCCCGTTAATGTCAATGTTAAAACACTTCAAATGAGGCTGTCCAATCGTTTCGACATCACTCCTCATGATAAACCTGCTGTTTGAAACTATACAGCCAGCTACGGCACCAGCTTAGCTTCTTGAGGCTATTCTCAGCTCACATTAGCGGCTAACTAGCTCGTCTTGCCAAACTACCTTTAACACAGATGTCTTGCTGCAATATAGAAAATGACAATATAGAAATACGCTAGTTAGTAACATAAACGAACAGAGAAATAAGCAAACCCGCGTGTTTAACGTACTATTGCCAACAACAACAAACGAATTGAAAGCGCTAACACAAAACGCTAACACTAGCTTAGGCTAATTAGTTAGCGCGCTAATGTTAGTTAGCAACATATCCCTAATGCTGACGTGATGTGTGTTGTCTGGACGACCAAAGGCCCATTTCAACCAAAATAGACGATGGATAAAAATGCTTTTAATAATAAAAAACAAGAACTCACCGCTTCCACAGCGTGCTGGAGAATGGAGGTAAATTTGGAGAACATTTTGTTCTTCGACTGGACTAGTTTCTCCCGAGAAGACCTAGAGAAATCCTCTATCTTCTTCTTCCTGTTGCTACCGCCTCGATCCAGATTGGAGGTTTCATATAATGACCCTTGTAACGAAAGAATAAATGTAAGCAATAAAACCGTAACCCGCGTTGCTTACCCCACACCACCTCACAGGCCTGGCACAGCCACTGTAAACAAGACGTCTAACGTTACAGATTCAAGGAAGGTACGCTCACTTTGGACACGGTGGCACTTCCCTCGCCAAACGCTGCTGTGTTAAACCACCAGGGGGCGCGGGCATACAAGACACAGCTGGCTTTTAATTACTGACAACGATCAATGCATACAAATGATGACAGCAACCAAGAGCCTGCATTCAATGAGGGACGGTGATCAATATGTTCAGCTTGGAAACAACAATCGATAAGCCCACTTCAAATATAAAAGCAAGTATGGGATTCCGATAGCCAAGCAATATAGGTTATATGGAAAAACTGTTAAATCAATTTTAAAATGCTCCTACATAGGCTAATGCACACGTGGGCCACTTCTCTGAAATTGCAGTGTTTCCCCCACATAGTGCCGAGGTTACGGTTGCAAAAAGTCTCACTCCTTTTAGGATAAAAAATCCACGTGAAAAAGACATTGCCAAATGTTTTCCTTAATGTAGCCGGGTATGTGTGTATGTGTGTGTGTGTGTGTGTGTGTGTGGTGAACAACAACATCCATTGCTCCAGAGTGCTTGACAACTTTATGATTTAGCATAACTACCACGTCCAGAACAGCACAGTCATCATCCCAGACAAAAAGTAGGCTAGCCGGTTTAACGATTAGGTGACCCGACTGCAGCTGCAGGCAAAGAATTTCAAGAATAACTTAATTTATAGCCGTAATTCTGTAATATTATGTTCAAATATGGACATAAACTTGTTGGAAAATAAGAAGGATGCTGTCTGTTCCAGGACACGCCCTGTCGCTGGAAAGTACTCTCTTCATCGCGCAGTCTAGTCTAGTCTACCAAATCGCAGGCTGTATATGTTTCCCAGCGTTTAACCCCTCTTAATTACAGCCAAAAACTTAAAGTACCGATAATATCAGGCTGTCAACCCGTCTTTCTCCCTCCTTCAGAGCTGCACAGGGGCATCTCCTCCTGTTAATCTCGGCAAAGAAAGAGAGGCTCTACCTACCGGGCATGTCTGCTAGAGGTGAGTATCTCTTGCCGCAGAAGCCTTCATAACAATACATATAGAGGAAAAAAGTCTCTTAATTTTACTGGGGGGAGGGTGGTCCTTGGTTTAAGGATGGATGCAATGGGGAAGAGAGCCCATTTGCGTCGTCTTTCGGGAGGATGAGGCTGTGGTAATGACACCGTTGTTGTAAGTAGGTTACACCGGTGCATAGCTGAAACTACAGCTTCCACTGCTGCAGCCCCTTACAGACAGCCTACAACTTGTTTGGTTAATATGAACACTTTGCACGCTGGTACAATCTATAAATAGATGTCACTTTAACCCCAGCTGTGATAATAAGCTTCCTTTGTTCCTTTTAACATTTGATATTATCTCTTTAGTGCTGTTGCATCATCAGTTAACTGGTGAACACACCCTAATTGCTGCCTAAACGAAAGCTATTTATGGATGGACTGGTGTGTTGTAGCCACCTTCTTAATTGACTGGATGTGATACAGTGGACTAGTCCAACTTCAGGGTCACAAGCTGGTCAGGTGACAAAAAGTACCTACAGTGCAACAATATCAACCTGTCTGAGTTGTGGAGTTCTTTTCATTGTTGATGAGCATAAAAAACAAGTGATACCAGCAAACAGGCGGGACATGTTTGTTCCCATCAGGTGGAACTAATTTGTGCTGTCCTGGATTTGTGTCAGGTGACTTTATCCTCTAGCAAGAGCAATAAAGTGCCTCCAGTTGTTCATGCTATAGGTTGTGATATCTGTCCTCTGTGGCTGTGGAGAATGATGGACCTCAGAGCCCACCACTTGACAGATCCCCTGTGGTACATAGATCTGATTAGCACGCTCAAGCCCCTGCAAACAGCCAATCATTATTCATGAGAAGTACCCTGCACCCTACAGTTGCTCACTGTGAAGTGCCAATTATCTCTCTGTGTTGGTTGGGTTCTGTGTAGGTTATTAATTTATTATCACAGAATAAATCAAGCACATTGACACAAACATGAGTATTTGTAACAATATATCAAATCAAATGCACATTACCCTATGCCTTTTTAATTGCACTGGCTGCGGTACTCCCATTTCACATGTGCTGGAGAACTTACACCAAGTTTCAGAGCGTTTTTTTTGATAATAATTCAGAATACATTTTTGGATTGTGTGAATATGTTTTCTTCCTATAATGTAAAATCAGCCAAAACAAGCATTTGAAGACATCAAAGTGGGCTTAAGAAATTGATAATTTTCTGAAATTTCATAGAGGAAATGATTTATAGAGAAAACAATGGGCCGATTAATCAAAAAATGAAAATAATTGTTAGTCTCAGCCCTGACGTGGATTACCTCAAAGAATGGGCATTATTACTGATCCCCCCCCTTTGTGTTCAAGGTATAAATATATAGTTTCAGCCTAGATTGTTGACCTCTGGTTGTGTTATTCTAGATAATCTAGCATCATTAGGAAATCTATAGGCAGGAAAAAAATGTTAGGTAATTGAAACATTTTCTTTGCCAGAGACACAGGAAGTCCCCCCCGCCTCATTGTTCAGCAAGCATTAGCCATTACTGTGCTCTCAGCCTTGCAGTCACCCACCCCCCATCCCTGTTATCAGCACAAGGCCATCAGCTTTTACCTTGGCAGTGATGCCCTTCCATTAGTCACCCACCTTGTAGTACACCCTTGCGGGAGACTGCTCAATCTGGGCATCATATTTCCTGAGCTCTTTTCTGTCGTCTACAGTCTCTTAACAGGATTTTTTAAAAATAAAACCTTTATTTATTTTTAAAATCATTATCCTGGGGATGTTGACAGACCACATACTGTATATTATTTCAAGCAGTGCTTTCACTTTCAACCCTGCCTTGGAGCTCCTCAAGTGAGTCTGTCATTGATGGCCATTGAGCAATTCGACCAGAGCAACTGTGGGTTAAGTGCCTTGTTCAGGGTCACCTCAGGAGTGGTATTTATGGGCGTTTGTTATCTAATTCCTGCATCTACAGTACATTCTCCCTCTGGGAAATCACCTTAAAGTGTAGGACAGTTATTTAGTTATTTTTTCAATTCAATTATTTAGCATAAGTCTTTCATTTATTGGTATAGTTTGCTGTTCTGTTGCCATTGGATATACACTGTTTAGGTTGGCTTTTACATGTGGGTGAACGTATTGTTTATCTTGGTCCATTGATTCTAAGCCACTTGTCTCTGCTCCACGGCAGAATATTAAAACAACATGTTGGCAGACATGTGTGGGCCAATGTTGTTCATTCAGTTTTCTGCTGCTCCTGGGTTGTTATATAAGTTGGTATGTTAAATTTTATAAATGATTTTATGGACCTTTTTGAAGGCATTGTAGTAAAGTGTGCTGAATTGATGTATTTTAAGCCCCCCCCCTTCTTAAGAACATTTCAACTAACTCTCAGAAACATGAAAACAGCAACTTTGCAAATCAGCAATTCTTATTATTATGCCCTGTAGCATGAACGTAATTAAAAAAGAGTTTTGTTAGCCTAAAGGAATTGAGGGTAACTTTTCTTTGGGGGCCATGCGTCCCTGTTTTGTTCCTGGATAGACTATTTTTCCTGCTTTTTTTCAGTAATCAGATCTGAAAGTAATCATTGCATTTGGATGGTCTGGATAGCTTTAAGTGACCAGCAGCAAATAAAGCCCTCCCCCTAAAACTTGGTACATCTCCAGTTTTGCCGTGCTCTAACCTCCTTCTCTGCCCCGCCCTTTCCTTGAGCAGGGTTAGCACATCCTGCACACCGTACCTGTTACACTGCAGTGTAATCTGGATGATCAATGGTGGATGAAAAAGGAGGCATGGCTCCATTCTGCAGTAACATAATCTGATGCCTCCTCCTTATCTGACCAGTGGAGAGGGCTGCTCATGCTCCAACAGCACGACCCTCTACATCAGCACTTTTCTCTGCCTGTGTGTGTGTGTTGTGTGTATAGTCTATGTTCGAATATGAGGGGTCGGTGTGCGCACGTATGCATGTGTCCTGGCAAAAGCCTGACTAATTGATGAGGAGAAGGGGAAGGACTAAAAGCTCTGCCGGACTGGACGGTGTGTGTGTGCGAGTGTGTAGAGATGGGGGAGAGGGATACAGCGTGGCAGGAGCCTGGCTACGACGGGCTCTGCAACTACGCCCAAAAAATCACCTCCTGCTTCGGACTGGATGGTAAGACGGAGGGAAATGGATGAAGAGGAGGAGGGGGTGTTTCTTCTAGCATAGAGCGGGAGGCAGAGACGACAGAGGCTATGAAAATGTCTGGGATGTATTTTGTGAGCGATGCAGATTCTTCTGTGCGCAGGGACAGCAGCCTTGTTTTCTGAGCATGCTGATTTGCGTGTGTGTGGGTAGTTTTGTCAAAGCTATCACAGAGTGGATGACAATTGGAGGGCAGTGCCTCACTGCAGCAGAATAGCATGTCCTTAGTTACTCTCAGGTCCATGTGTCTGCATGCGTGGGTGTAGGAGTGTGCGTCTACTTGCATATACCTCACTACCACACTTTGTCTTTCCTCTGGAACCAAACTCTGGCTGTCTGAATGGGAGAGTGAAGGTGTGCTTGTAAGCGAACCTGAATTAAGTCAAATGAGTTAAATACTGTATTGATGTAAATCGTAGATAACTTAGCCAAGCTCCTGCTGTTTCTGCAAACCCTCTCAGACAAAGAGGAAAATCATTAAATTTGAAGTGCTGGCCAAGGCCGACATCTCCAGACTAAGAGGATATTTTGTGCTTTGTCATTGTCTGCTGTGTTTTTCATCATACCTCATTGTTTTTTTTTAAATTTAGTGGGAGAAAGTAGATATCTGTTATTAGCGTTATCTGTTTGATGAATATCAGACTCCAAGGAAGTTCTTTTCCCCAATGTTTCTGCTTTTAGTTGTTAATCTGTTTTACTATATGAAAGAGACAGTCCTGTCTTAGCAACGCAATGTTTTATGGTTTCAAGAAACCATATTGTTTTCAACAATGAGAGCACTGTGGGGTTATCTTAGTTTTTGTGGACTTTGCTTAGATTCTCCCTATCTATTCACCTCCCACCAGGGCATACCGATGACTCAAAATGTACTTCATGCCAAACTCACATTACCAAAGGGTCTTGCAACACTTTGACTCAAGAAAGAGGGCTCGCTTGTAAAAAAATCAATTGCTAGATGTTGGTTATATGGATTTTGCGAGTCAAGAAAACCTTCTGGAACTCCTTGCAGAAACAAATTTGTCCCAGCACTAGATTGTTTGAACATTAAAAACTCATCTTCCAAAATCCCATACCTGGTGGTTTCACCAGATAATGAAGAGCCACTGCTAGCATTTCTTCTTCATCTTTTATTGTGAAGGACATTCTAATGATTCACAGTTAGTGCATTGTTGCCTGCTGGAATGACCTTGCTGGCTGTTGACTTTGTAAAGGACTGGCAGACATCCAAGGCAATCTACCCTGAAAGTATGTCTTGGCTCATTGTGATGCTGTACACTGATATGCATCCATTCGGTCTTACTGTACAATAACCCACCTTAATGCAAAGTACATTTACACAAAAACACGTTTATGAACCGAATGGCATCTAAATAGATACATCTAAAATGCTTTCTCAGAAAGGACTTACTTTGACCTAAAATGTGTTTGCCTTTTGAAAGGTCAGATAGTCTCTTCATTGGAATGATGTGAATAAGCAGAGCAGTGGTTTGGGTGCGCGTGAGTCATCAGGTATAGATACTCCCACCGTACACTGGGCCAACCTGATGTAGAGCTACCTAACCCCACCCAGAAGATAATCATAGGCTGAACGTCAGCCCTAAGCTGCTTAAGGCACCAGGCTGGTTGGGCTGAAGACACTCATAGTGTAAGCTTCTTTCCCTGATTCTCACACGTATGACAGTGCTTTTCATACCTGCTTCCCACCGTTTGGCGTCTCCACCTAAAGGTGCACATCAGCACTCCTCTTGCATCCACTGCATTTCTGAGGTGACAGGTGGAGGGATCCTAACAGGAGGAGAATCTTCCGGTGGCCTCACTGGATATTGCAATGATTTTATGATGTGCTGCTGTGAAGTCGTCTCTCAGTCTCTGGCTTCTTTGGTTCCGTTTTGTGCCTCTATGAACACCCCACGTTCTTGATGTCCAAAAGTGATTGGATATTAGAGCGGGTCTGAGCCCAACCCTGGCAGACGCCTACCTGCAGTACTTCACCTTTCTCTGTGGGACCGTAGAAGGGCAGCAGGGCACCATGCCCACTTTGCCCAACCTCAACAGCCTGGGCAAGCTCTGCAGCTCCAGCCGCAGCCACAATGTCGACCGTGTCCGGGTGAAACGCAAGAGCTCGGTCAAGCGCATGTCCATCATCGAGGATGGGCATGTGGCTGAGGTCCTGTACCTCATTCCTAAACAATACATGGAGCAGCTGCCTTACCTCGACCCAAATGAATATTATCTGAGTGAGAAGCTGAACGATGTCGCTACAGGTAGGGCAGGAGAAAAGCTGTATCTAGATCAGTCTATTTGAAACATTCATTCACCCATTTCCCATTACAGCCGTACATCCTAGCTGTGGCTTACTTGTAAATGTAACATCAGTCAGCTTTAATGATGATTGCTTAATCAATGAGTAATAAAACTGACAATTAAAATACACAATGTTGTGCATGGATGTAATGCACTATTGCAAAGTTTAAGTAGATTGTTCTACTTTTAGACATTTTTGATTGAAGTTACATTTATTATGTTATTTATTTTCCTGTCATCTGCTTTTCCCCTCTTCAACTGTTTGTTTGTTGACACCATGAGGGGCTTTGGTTTTTGTCATGTATTGCAGTTTGACTACTCTTTGTACTGTTTGTACTCTGTGTAGGTGTCTGAAAAGGACTTGATAAGTTGTTGCTCAGTGATTACTTAATTTTAATTGGATGGCAGTGAGTGATTACACCTCACATCTGACCTGTGCACGAGTTATGCAACCATACCTCCCAGACGCCAAAAAGGGTTACTGCAAATGTTGAAAAACTCAGAAAGATTAATCACCGTCCATCTCCATAGTTATATAATGCAAACCCATATGCAAGGGCAGACCTGCTGCATTTTGCCAAGCAACAGTACATGAGGAAGCGACATGGTGGCTTACATCAGGATTACAACATGGGCATGAAGACAAATCGAGATTTGCAGACCTTATGTATTCTCTGACTGTGTGCCAGGCACAGTAGTAAAATCATCATTGCTTGGCACTTACTTGTTTGCAAATACCCCAGACAGCAACAACTCCTTCTGTTTTGTAGTTAAAGTTTGATTATGGCTAATAGCCCAGGTTCAAGGAACAAACCGAACCTAGATCAAAGATCAAGGCCTATGTTAGCCATTTCATTTCTTCAGTGAGAGCTAAAATAATATATTTTTTTGGACTGCAAAAATGCTTTCATGACTTTCCTGAGAACCATCAACCTACCGAAGCAGAAACATCGTGTTCACTGTTTCCACACTATAAACAATGCTGTATTATTTCACTCGTTGAGTGCGATGTTATCCAGAGGTCACAATGTGATTGATGATACCTCAAAGAAAATACATAAGCAACCTAAGATTCCTGTGGATTGTAGATAGACAGGATGTTTTGTAAATTGTCAAAATACTTACAAAAAGAACAAAATGTTGTGTGTTCAGGGTGGCTACAACACAGGAATGTTAATGTGGCATGAGTAAAATGCACTTTGAAGAAGTGAACCTGGTTGCACAGCATTGCTGTTCAGAAGGTCCTTACTGTTTTGTAACACATTTTAAAATAGACACACGCTGGTGAAGTGCTTGTCATTATCCAGAGATAGATAGGCAGGTCTGTCTATACTCCAAAAGAGCTGAGGGGTTCAACCTGGTTGTTAGTATTTTCTGTCATGCTACGTGTCTGCAGATCATCATCCAGTATAGCTTAAATGTTAAATCTTAAATGCGTGTGTGTGTGTGTGTGTGTGTGTGTGTGTGTGTGTGTGCATGTGTGTGCTGTCTGCAGTCCTAGCTTTAATCCCAGGGATAACTGTGATTACTGTAAATGTGACCTCTCAATAGTCTACAGCTGTAAATGGTGTTTATTACTGTCTATGAAATGCATATGCTACATGGTAACGGTGCTTAATCTCACTGATGTGAGGCCTGCGCGGTGTATAGTTCCCTGGTTATTAATGGACAGTCAGACATGGATCACCCACAGGTGAGCCAAATACAGTAGAAACCTTTCATCCATGCATAATAGGCTTTGTTACTCAGGAAATGCTCTTGGCCAGCCTTATATAGCATGAATGTCCAGCACCTACAACAGAGATAATTAAAAGAGGCAAGATGATAATAGGTCTATTACTGCATTATGAGAAGACACAATAACAGCAATCTTTGTGTTGCATTTTTTTCTTAATGAGATTTCTTTTGACCAGCCAACATCTGGAAGACATGTCTCAAAAAGCCACTCAAATCTTTGGACTTCACAAACCCTTTATATATTTCTCTCCCTTCATAATAAAAAAGGGTGGAGTGCTGGAGAAATGTTCACTAACTATTTTTACCTCACTGGCATGTCACCATCGCCCGATGAGAAGAAAACGCCCCTGTGGAAGCTGATGCATGTTGTCGGGTATCCAGCAGATGGCACAGTTGACACTGCAGTGGATGAATGCGTTCTGAATGCATAATGGGCTGCCTGCATCAGCAATAACAGAGGTGGTGCTGATGCAAAACTATCCCTCCCCCCCAGCCACTGAGACTTTCCGTGAAGCTCCAGCATGGGACAGATGGATCAGTGACAGTGTGGTCGCCAGTTGCTGCTGTTGTGACGTCACTGAGTTACTTCTGAAATCCTATTTCCTTTAGCTCACACATTGAAGTGTCTGCAAACACTGGATTGGTCCCCCAGATTGGGGTGGGGATGGCACAGTAGATAAGACACATGACTTTGGTGAGGGAGACCCGGGCAGTTGAGTCCCTTTGGATAAAAGCATCAGCAAAATAGAATGTAACGTAATGTTATGTCCCAGTGGATTTTATTTTGATCGCCGGAGATAATTAAGAAACTTTAACTTTACAATATATTGTGGAGCACTGTACTGGTTAGATAGTCAGGCTCGAGTGAAATACTATTTGTGAATAATTCCATACATTTTGTAAATGTTGGGAGCTGTTAAAAACAGTGTGATATTCCAAGCATCAAAATACACAAAGCAATTACATACAAAAAATGTTTCCCCCAGTTTTGTTCTGTTAGAGTTGATATTGTCATGTCGGTGGCAGATAAAAAAAGAGCCGGTGTGTTTGCCAGGCTCAGCCAGGATCGTGCTCTCCTGTGCTCTTGTAATTGGATTCCAGAGGATCCACTAAAGATATTAATACAAAGCTCACGCTGGAGATCACATTAAATCCAACCCTTAACCTCAAATGGCCCCTTTTGCCCTCGTGTGGAGTCCCCATACAGAACATGCCCTGCTGGAAGCGGTGCGATTATGAGCAACTTAGGCTGTTACTCAAGGTGAGCTTAGCTTTACTGCATACAGTGTTGATTGGATCTGATTAGATATTTTATTTTATTTTATAGCATTCTTAATACTGTACTGTAGATAATATTCTCAAAAAGTAACACTGTGGATGTTATATCTTTAATTTAATTTCAATAATTCATTTTGGTGCTTGGTGCTGTAACTACCTACAGTTACCGTCATCAAGGCCAACATTTTCCAAATGAAGTCTTTCATTCTGTTGCCTTTAAAAATGTTTTTAAGGCTTTTAAGTCAGTTTGTCAAATACACTAATTTTTGTTAAACTGAACCAATCTTTCAGCGCAGCAGGCTTATTACTGCACTGAAAAGAAAAATTATTCGCTGCCTGCTGCCTTGTCATAGTGAGACAAAGTCTTTGTTGAAGTGTGTGTTATTCAGTACAATGATGTAGTAAAGGATTGTTCCAAGAAAAAATCTGTTTGGTGAACTTTTCACACCTGGAATAGAGTTTATCTTCATGAGTTCACTTCATACCACATAGTTTCCAGTGGAAGTTGAACTGATGTGCTGTGAGGACAAGATGTTATAACAGAGAAAGAGAGATTTCTTTATGTAGGAGGTCCTTATGCCTTTATATTCAGTGTCACATGACTTGACTTTACATTTCTGTGTGTCTTCACTAAAGTGATATGTGGGTGTTCCTGCCGTATTGCTGTAGTGTCTGCCTGCTTATGGGGTTCTGCTTTGGGGGTTTGGGTTGCTGCTTTTAGTCACACAGAAGCAGCAGCGACAGCCACCTGGTTGCTGCACTGAGGAGACGGCTGACACAACAGAGGGGCTGAGCGGGAGCAGGAGGGGGAGAGGGAGGAGGAGGAGGAGGAGGAGGAGGAGGAGGAGGAGGAGGAGGAGGAGTGGGCAGAGGAAGAGGAGGAGAGGGATGGGATGAAAACAGGCAGTCGGGAGGCAAACCCCACGCTGTAGCGGTGTTTTTGGGAGGAGAGCTTAGCAGCGCCTACACTCCCCCCCTCTCTCTCCTTCTCTCTCTCTCTCTCTCTCTCTCTGTGGTGTCTCGGCTCTCTTATTTGCTCGTCAGTCTTGACTAAATAAAGGAACTAGCAGCTCCTGTGTTACTGGTGATCGATGCACGAAGACTTTTCTGGTGCAGATTTACCTGGATTCCAATGGTCATGGTCAAAGAAAAAGGTATCCCAGCGGTCGTGGTCAGAGAGTGTGTGTGTCTATGTGTGTGTGTTTTAAGGGAATTTGTTTTGCTTGTCGTGCTGGATGCAGCGTGTGTAGAGTCCAGTTGGATTTGCACCTCTGTGTCTGTCTGTTTGACTGAATTGTTAATCTATGATTAGATTTTTTTTTTTAAAAGATGTGTGGATATATTATACGGTCACAGTAATGTGTACATGGTTCTCTTTATGTGGGTGTGTGTTGCTTGCAAGAAACATGACTAATGACACAATATGAATATGCAACATATCAACATATTTTCTCTAGTTAAAGAACGTGCTACGCCCTTCTCAACTCTCTCCAGCAGCTGATGCTTGGGTTGGAGTCGGCTTCTTTTGGCACCGTCAGTCTTTATGTAAATGTCTATTGGAGCAAAGCGTATGGCTTGTTGTATAGGAGCTTGATGGCAAATGTAAAATGTTCAGGGTGATAACATGCAGATAGGTCTGGGTTAAATCAGTCCGTCTTTACATGCAGGCTGAGTAAAAGGTAACATGTAGAGAGAAAAAGTGGAGCACTGGTGTAGGGATCCACACTGCGCAGAGCTATGGACCTGCACTCTCTGTCTCTCTCTCCCTTCCCCACCTCTCTCGTTCGCGCTGTCTGCAGCCGTTGCCATGGTGACCATCTAAAAGGTACACTCCATTGTTGTCAGCTGTGGCCTCATTCATAGTGTCCTGTTAAAGGAAAAAGATGACTGTTTCTACCTATAAGTGAGGTCGCCCAGCTGCGTGGGATGAATAAAGTGAAGTCAGGGGGCATGTTCCAGAGATATTAGCATTCCCGGCAATTTGCTCGGGCATGTGGTCGTGAGGTCGACCATTGTTTGTCAGTATGACTCACAGCGAGCAGCTACATAGGCACAATTTTCTATAATAAAAAAAGTCCTGTATAAATTCAAAAGAGAAGCAATGGCAACTATTCTCTGCCTTTTGACTTTTAGAACCACTTGGAAAAATTTCATTCATAGACGTGTAACTAACTTTACAGAATTTATAAATATCACTTAAAACAATCTATTTCATCGCCGTTTTACACATTAAATCCAACAGGAGTGGACCTGAATATGAAATTAATTAATCACAGTTATAAGTCACTAAACGTCCAAGCCCCTGAATACTGTCTCAAGTTAACCAGCTTGATGTAACACTGCTGTGTTTTACTGGATGCTTTATGAGTTCATCTTCCAGCTTGTGTAGACAGAGTTTGCCTCCTATGTGTGGGCATGTGATATTTTTAGTTTTTGTCTGAAAATATTTCTATCACCAACGAAACATGTTTACAGATATTTTTTTTTGACAGATATGAGTGTGTAGGTTTGTTTATGTATCTGACAGCACACTGGTGGCTGGAGGCGGTGTCCGGCTCTGGAGCTGTTCTCTTGATGTGGATTGGACTGGCCACAAAGAAAAAAGGCCTTTGCCATCGAGTCCCCCGTGCTGGCAGAACACCCATAACCTCTGGCTGCCACATGTTCATCTCCCACAATCCCTCTGAAAGTTTTCCATAGACCTAACCCTCTACCTCGCCTGCAAACTCGGGATTGGGATTTGTCGGTGGCTGGAGGGTTGTCTGGGGTTATTGTCCACATTTGGAGGCTTCTAGTTTTTCATTCCTCTAAACAGAACTGCTTTTGCAAACTAAGTGTATCCCCCAGGGATCTCATCATGCAACCTGTCTGAGGCCAGGTGGGCTCTGTACCATCAGGATGCACAGCTGACCAAATACTGAAATATACCATATGCTCAGAGTGATGAATCATAATAAAACAATTGCAGTGTTAGCGTTTTGTCTGCTTGCAGGCGGTTGTCCTATTTTCATAGCGATTTTATATAATTTATTGGGGCTATGTGTACCCAAGGCAGCCTCATCTTTTTTTTTTTTACCTTGATCTACACGTGCTTCTGAGATTTGTGCACATTTATACAAGCAGTTGATGAATTTATTACCTTTCTTCAGTCTCTGTGTGAAATTGCATAAGAAGCCCCGCTGAGTTGAGATTGTCGTCATCACATATACGTGACCTGCCTCGTGCAGTGAACCACCAACTCCCAGAGCTCTCCGCATTTGCAATCTGAACATTTACTTTTGACACGAAAGTCCAATGTCATGTGCCTCTGTAGCTGCCTCAAGTGATTTCGCAGAGTGCTGCAGACAACTGCAGTGGTGCCTCATCTTTGAAGCTTGCCAGTGTCTAACCCCTGAAAGAAGAGCTAAATCCTTTCACAGACATCAATGCAACACACACTCTCATAGACACAGAGTTTATACAGCTGGCACACAGGACCAGAATATACAGATGAGATAAGTGGTCAGCCGGGGAGAGACAGTCAGTGACCTAAAATATACAGGCTAAAACAACAAGAGCGACATGAGAACATAGCCATATACATTGTGCCAGTCAACAAACATCCTCCCTGCCTGAGCATTGGTCGGTTCAGTTATCACAGGAAATTCGACACAGGAGTGTGGGGGCCGAAATGGGCCGTCATTCAGAGGCAAAGAGTCAAGGCCTTCATCAGCTCAAACACAATGGCTTCTGCAGTTCATGAAGCCACCATTGTCTCCTATCAGATAAGTGGCAAACTGGAAGTCTCTCTCTCTCTGTATATCAGTGTACTTTTATTGTTGTGTACCTACTCAGCACCAAACAATCCACACTGTGATGCTTAACTGTTCAGAGCGGATCATTATTCCAAACCCAGGTCCCTGAGGATTAGTTATTTAAGGTTGGGGGGCCTGGTTGAGGCTGATAGCACGCCCCGGCCCCGCAGAAATTTGTGCCCGTGTTTGAAGTGCTTTGTCTGGGACACTGGTGGTGGGGTGGAGGGGCGGGGGAAGCAGTAAATATAGCCATACATATTTATGGAGGGGAGGGTTAAGAGCTCCTTGTTATGTCTGGGTGATGAAGAGCTCTGCACACCCTCCCCCCAAACACACACACATACACACTCATCTGATTACGCATTGGGATTTCATGGTAGGCATATTTTTTGCCCTTTGATATTTATTATGGGTCAGACCCCCTTGGAATATTTCATCGCAAACTGGTTGGATTGGATGGATAGTGCGTGGGTGTGTCTGTGTATTTTGTTGCCTATGTAGCAATCACATCTGGGGCCAAAAGTATTGGCATGGAGGCCAAGAGTAGAGATGACTGCTTTTGCAACTCTCTTCATCCGTCCCTCTTTGTCACACACATACACTCATACATAATAAGGCACATGCACACATACTGTACACACATACACACACACACACACACACACACACACACACACACACACACACACACACACACACACACACACACACACACACACACACTCCTTTGGGGATGCTGTCTGTACTGGAAACTCTTCTGTCTGACTCTTACAGTAACAAAGGCTGTTAGCTCTTGAATATTTTATTAGATCTTTTCATCTGTTGTTTAATTATATCCCCCCTTTCCCAGTGCATTTCCAAACCACTACTATGGCTTTACATTCCTCTGGGTTTATGGTAGGAAATGAAGGCAACAATGTCTGAAGCTTCCTGAGCAAATCCCGCACTCTCTGTCAATAACCCCACCGTATTGTTATTTACCAACGTGGCTGGTGCATGTGCTATGGGGAAATCTGTCCTCAGGGGATTCAAGATGGCCTTCTTCACTTCCCTCCAGAGTATCGTCTGCAGCCTTTATTATTGCCAACGCAGCTAGGCTCTGCTTAAATGGGTGGGGGGTGGGTGGGACATAGAGGTGGAGAGAGCAGCCGCCTTTCCTCTGTGCCTGGCTTTGGGATGCTCTGCTGGTTATTGTTCCCTCAGCACCATGGTTGTGTGTGTGTGTTGTGTGTTCATTGTGTGTTTAGGCTCATATCAGTCACTTTATCCCCTGGTGATGAGGCACGACAGATCACTCTGTCAGCACAGCCAACACATCCAGCCCAGAATGAGGAATGTGAGCAGCAGTCGGAAAAATTGTGCTACTGTATATTTCACAGTGAGTTGTTCAGTGCTGAGGTTGCTTCATGTACTGCATTCTTACTTATTTATAGTATTATATAATATACATTCTTGCAAATCAAGAGCCATTTTGCTGCTTTGACAAAAACCCCTAAAGACTCTGTAATGGATTTATTTCAAATCCCATGTTATTGAATTTCTTGAAGTCATGCTTTTGTAGACATAGAGTCCTAAGTGAGGAGGCTTGCTAAACATTTGAAAGAACTCTCAGTAATGGATTTAATGTCCAGACAAATCCTATAAATGATTCGATTTGAATCCTTTCAGAAAACTTTACAGCCCTTTTATGTTGGCTTCCTTAATTAGTATGAAACACCATGTAGAGTATCCATCTCAGCTTGATTTTGCCACAGTCTCCCTCTACGCAGCCACTGAGTCAAACACACAGCACTTTACACTGAAAGAGGCGGGTTAAGCTGGAAAAACAAAGTGCTCATATGTTCCCATCCAAACCTCATTTTTTAGACGCTCTGTGCATGGGTTTCAAACATCTGTCTTGGATTTTTGTCAACTTGTCATGACGTTAGCAGTGTTGACTTTTCCATGCTGCTCCGTCCCTGCTGACGACTCTCTATGATGTTAAAAATAGTAAGCAGGCAAAATAAACTCAGAGAGAGACTGTTGGCATCAAACCACTGAAATATATATTGTATATAATTTAAAGGTGCACAAATCAATATTTTTAAATTAACATTGGATAAAATGACTATGTCTGCAGATTCACTCAGCTCTATGAAGCTTTTTAGTTATTACTTTACTTTAATTACTTTAATGAGTAAAGTTTAATGAGTAAAGTTTTATCATAATGGCCAAAAAAATAAATTGAACCAAGGTGTGATGAACTGGATTTTTTTCCATTAAAGTCTATCCAGCATAAATAGTGTGCATGAGGTTTACAATGACTTGTTACATTGGATATTTTTGTTGAGTGCAGCTACCCAGATGGCCTGTGTTCTTCTATGGAGGTGCGATGTCACACACAGAGTTGCTGAGTCTCAGTTCACTGTCACAGTAATCTGGTTCACCCAGAGATGACTCATTGTCCTGCTGTGTGTAATCACATCAGAGACACCACAGAGACAGATCCTCCACCCTACAATCCCTCTTACCCACATTCTTTCCATCCTCCCTCCTGTTATCCCCCCTTGTTCTTCCACTGCTCACAACTCACAACTTCTCTCAGTTCCCGTTCAATAAAAATTAGCTTTATAGGCATGAATGTGTAACAACAATATTGCCAAAGCATCATACAAACTACATAAGATAATAAAAATTAAGAATAGACTGATGCTCTGTGAATTGTATCCATACATATTGGGCATTTTAGACTGGCCCTAGAAGACAAATCAAAGCCTGCTGAAGTGTCTCGTTAAGAAAATGATGTGCTGAAAACTGGTCTCCCATGCGGATTTGACTTTACTGCAATTAAACCATCGCTCAATACTGTAGAAGTGGGATGCAAGGTAGGCCAAGTCATCAATAATCCAGAGTAAAGTCTCTCTTTGGTAGACCATCGATTGGTCATGATGCTATTTCAGTGGCTTTGGTGGTGTCTTATTTTAGCTTTGCAGACTAATGATTCACTGCAGAGCAGAAAGAGCAAAGATCCTTTCATGTGTATTCTTAGTGTCTGTGTGTGTGTATGTGTGTGTGAACATCTTTGTTTGAAAAAGAGAGAGGAAATGAGAGGATGAAAGAAAGAGGCTGCCTTGCAAGTAAACGCTCCTGAATGTGAAATAATCTGCTGGTTTCAGAATAGCTGATAAGCTGTGTGCAGTGCGGCACTGCAGCAGTATGTACATCCTGTACAGTAGTGCTGGATTAATGTCTGCACATGTCCAGACTTTTTACTGCGGAGGGCCACAGGCTGACATATCATGAATCTAAAGATAACGCTGGATACTGCTTGTAGAGATAAAGCAAGCTGATAATAGCTTCTCTGTCTTGTATAATTATGGTAGCTGTCTGTCACAAAACGTCACATTAAGAAAGTGATGTCTAAATCTTCATCCAGATTAAGATCTGCATGCTAACCTGAGTAATTTTACAATTTTGCAATCAAAGTTAGGCTATTTCAGTACCATTTTTAGTTATGTTAGCGGCACTTGCGTAGCTTTAGGATTAGCAGTGTTGGTCTGTTGGCCCACTACTTTGGTTCAGACTGAAATATCTTAACAACTATTGGATGGACAGTCATGAAATTTGGTACAGATAGTCCCCTGAGGATAAAGTGTAACCACTTGGTGATCCCTTTACATTTCATTTACTGTAATCATCACATCAAAATTGAAATTTTTCTTTTTGTTTATTTTGTCATTCAGACTTGTTGTACTTTGATGCGATAACACTAAACTAAGATTGCTAAGATCGTAACCATTACACCTGCTAAACAACCAATGTGAACATTGTCGTTGTGAGCATATTAACATGCTGATCTTAGCCTTTACATTCATGCACAGCTGTGCCTAAGAACTGCCTCACAAACCTGTTAGCGTGGCTGTGACTGACAAAGTTGCTCTTGTACTTTACATCCTCGACTTGAACTTATTCTTGTTTTCCTTTTGTCTGCCCACAGGCAGTGAAATAGAAGAAGATATTTGACGACTGCTGTTTTTCCATGCACTCACTTGAAACTTGCACAGAATGAGATATTCAATCACAGCAGACATCAAGCCTTCTTGGTTGTTTTTTGTTGCCAGACTCTGCTCACTGTCAACACTTCAACAGGGAAGAATGACAACAAGTCCCCAAAAATCTGTAGCTTTAAAGCATATTTGTCACTTTCACATTGTCTTTGTTAGCATGTGACAAAAGGTAATAAGGTAATCTCAAGCTACAAAACTCTTAAACTTTTTAAACATATCAAAAATAAACCATATATAGCATGCAGAAACTTTACTGGGAACATAAGCTAGGCATAGACAACAAATGGCCCTTGATATTTTCCTTTGAGGATGAAAGTACAGTAAACTCAATTGTCAAACAGATTTTATCAATATCTTTTAGTGTGCCATTTTGCAAGCCCTGCTCTCCTCAGCATTTTGACTCTCCATCCTCTACTGATCAAGACAGACTATATTTAGGTTGTTGCTCTCTAGGGAGCCTATCTGGGCCATGAACCCCAAGTTGTGCTGACCTGCTCAATGTTGTTCTTTTTTTGCATTGACAGGCTCTCAGCAGCTAGTCTTTGTCTCCGGTGCTTGTGTTCCCTCAGATGAACACAATAACAACAACAACAACAAAAGAAACATACAGAAACTGCACTGACCGCCAATTCCAGCGACCACGATGACTCATCAACATTACAGCTCAATAGTAATGTTAATGTCTCCTCTCTTGCAGTGGCTCATGCGCAGAACACACACCATCACTCCACAGAGAAGCCCCTGATTCAGTGCTACAAGTGTGGGGAGCCATGTAAGGGCGAGGTGCTCCGGGTGCAGAACAAGCACTTCCACCTCAAGTGCTTCACCTGTAAAGGTACAAGAACACACAGCTGATAAATGAAAATAATCATGAAACAATCAACTTTTCAAGAGATTAAATAAAGACACTTTATTTGCAAATGATTAAATACTAGTGGTGACTAATAGTGGTTTGGCTCAGCCTTATTCTACGTGAGACAACTCTATGATCAAAAAGACCAGCCTTTGGTAAATAAGTTATTTGTTTACAATTTAAAAATGAGCCCTCAGACAGCTTAGATGAGTATTTGTTTCTGAATAGGATAAGAAGAATGTGGGAGTTGTGTGAAAACTGGCAGCTAAGGTGTGAAATTTTAAAATTCATAGCTCATTTGATACTGTCAAAATAGTAGGACATTTGCTTCCTTTCATTCAGTAGATACATGCTGTCCATGCTGACTACAGTTGTGTTTTTTAAAAGACGATTCTCCCCTGTGATGTAGTATGGTAGTTCACAGGTATATGTCTGATGGAACTTTAGATAAAAAGACAAAAGTGTGACTGACCATACTGTACTTTTTCCATGACTGTCCCTAAAGGCATCCCAATCACGCAAAATTGGATAGGAACATGGTGGCATGACTCATCTTCACTTCTCAGACCTACATACTTCAATTCAAGTACCATCCAGACTGTTATGACAAGTGACAGTTCAAATCCTCCTGCGTTTAGCCTTGTTACTGATGGATTTCTGACGTTCTGGCATGATTATGGTGCAGCCGCCCAAAGCCGACCAAGCAGTCTCAGTAGGCTGAATCTGTCCTGCTGAAGCCCTTGTAGTTAATCTGTGACTGGAGCAGTGTTACAGACATAGCTTAGTTCACCAAGGGCCCGGAATAACACAAGCAAACTCTGAGATTAGTACCTAATTCTGTCCTTTACAAGTGGATGTACATGCCTTTATAGTCTGTGTTTGTTTGTGTGTGTGTATTTGTGTTTGTGTGTGTGTTAGCAGTTGTCACAAGGACAGCTTTAAAGCTTCAAAAGCACAGGAGTTGCTGGCCTACCGTTGGTCTTGGTCTTTTTATTTATGTTATTGTGTGACTTTGGTGATTTAAAGGGTTAAAAACACCAAAGTCGCACAATTACAGAAACTAACCAATCAAGGCAGTTTTAGACCAGAGAGGTAAAATTACTATTTTTGTTAAGGGAGTCTGGTAGCTTTGACAAGAGCTATATTGTGAACGTTTCTGGTTAAACAATGATAATTGTTACTTGTGGTCATGCCAGGTTGACTGAGCTTACTAACTCAAAGTTTATTAAGAGACACTATCCCTTGGCTGACAAATCCAAAACAGCTGCTTTTGCTTGCTTTTATCTCATTCAACAAAAACACAAAAGCAAAACCTCTCAGTTTCCCTGAATTCCCTTCCATTTCAATTTCATAAATTGACACTCCTAAATTTCCAATTAGGAGGGTCAATTTATGAAATTGAAATGGAAGTGAATTTTAAGGCATTTTATGCAGTGGTATGCATCTGTTGAAAAGCTGAGGTGGTTGGACATCACAGTCAAAAGCCACCAAATCTCCACTGCTGGGTTTCTCTCGTCTCAGCTTACAAGCTAATCGTATCACCCCCTGAGCCCTAATGCAATTAAATGTGATTCTCTCCCATTCATCCCCAGGATTTATCTTGGCTCATTGCATAAGAATGATTAGGTGCAGCCATCACAAACATCAAAATATTTTCCCTCTTAGCTGTAGCATTTCTAAAAGGCTATTAAATGCCCAGGCATACTCTGTGGTGCTGCAATGGTGCACTACATGTGATCATTATATGGTTGGAATACTGTACATACAGACACGCCTCACATCTGAATCGAACAAACCAGATGTGGAGTTTACACAGCATATGCAGTTATTTTAATACATACGGAAAAATGTGAAAAGTGAAGACTAGTACTAATGTTTTCTGCTTTTTTACTAGTGTAATGACTGATGTCCCTTAAATGACATTTTTTGAAGGGTTACGGTGAGGTTTATGCAATATCATATAATGATATTGTTTAATATTAGAATATTACAATGTCGCATGGCAATGTTTATTTTAAGCCATTAATTTTTTAATCAGCCATGCCATTTTACAACAGACACTTATGTTTCCTAGAAGATGAATCCTAATGACTTTGATCCTCTGACTTTTTCTCAAGCGCCACCATTAGGTTGACATTTGTGTTTTTGAGTAAAATGTCTTGATTTTTACTAGTGGAGTGATTGTCATGAAACTATTGGATGGGTAGTCATGAAATTAGGTAAAGACATTAATGCCCCCCTTAGGATGGACTATAATGATTTTGTGTATCCTGTAACTTTCTAAATACCACTATTATTAGGTCCAAGATAAATTTGTCCAACACCTTTTTGGCGTCACACCAACATTAAATATCCCAAACTCTAAATTTGTTACCTAAGTAGTATTTCTTCCTAGTCTGTCATGTTTCTGTAGATGACAAGGTTATATTTGAATGGAAGGAAGCATGTTGGAGGCTGACTGTGTAGTATGGGGTATTTAGAGACAGTTATCTTCAGAAACAGTTTAAGGTCATTTCCTGGACTAGACAATTGTAGAATTGTTGTTGCACTGAACAGACTACCTCCACACTGACAATGAAAGGGCCTTGCATTAGTAGTGTTGATTCATTGACACAAGCCCTCAATGCATAGTTCCTCCAGAGGGAGAACATTCAGGGGGGTTTTTTGTGACTGTGAACGCTACTGGTGAAAGGATCTTAAGTTATGCCTCATAGTGTAAAGCACAGAGCTGTTAAAATCTATTTTCCACAGATTTTTTAGTCAGCATCCATTTCATGCAGTCAGCGAGCCTCTCAGGATTACACAGACTAGCAAGTCTTAACAAAGCCATTGGTGCGTGGAGGAGCTGGGTAGCTTGATGGTCGGATGCTTTATGTGTTATATGGGCAGGGCACAAAATGAACTGACTTGCAGAGTGCCAATGTGTGTGTCCCGTGTAGTATGCGGCTGTGACCTCGCCCAAGGGGGCTTCTTCATGAAGAATGGAGAGTATCTGTGCACGCTGGACTATCAACGCATGCACGGCACCCGCTGCAATGGCTGTGGGGACTTTGTGGAGGGGGAAGTGGTCACAGCCCTGGGCAAGACCTACCATCCTGCCTGCTTCGTCTGCACCATCTGCAAGTAAGAGACACCGACGTATTTACCGTTCGCTGATAAAGCACAGAGAAACCCAGAGAGACTGAACTCTTGTGAATTGTAGAAATACTATAACTGCATTGCAAAATGTACAGGTATTCATCTGTAGGTTTGGAATCATCTTTGTACACGTCTGTAGAAGTCTGACCAAAACACAGCGCAAAACATAGGCCTTAAAAGGTAAATAACCATTTAATAAGGTTTGGAAAGTGCCATAGGTCAATAATAATTTAATTGGAAACTATACAAGTCTTCGTGATTGGAATTGTGCTTAAAACATGTCCCTGGCTGACTTTGACCTGAATTTGCTTATTGATTTCCACTACATCTGTTGATTCTGACTCTAATATACACAAATGCTACTCTGTAGTTACCTAGATCTTACTTCCTTGCATTTGTATACAGCTTCCCAACTCAGTAATAAGGAAAATCTGCTTAGAATCATATGAATTGATGGACAAACAAAGTTGAAGTCCAAGTTGGCAAGAATTCCAGTAGACTCCATACAGTAATGTACTGTGTCTCACAACGTCTGTGTCATCTTTCTAAATGTAGTCCCTGGGCATAATGTTTTGACACACATCTGCATCATCAGGTCCTGTCATCTAAAGCCCAGTCAGGCAACCTGCAAGCTAATAAACTCTTACACTTAGCACGGGGCCACAGCTCATGTCTTGTTGACCGAATGTTGATGTCACCCCGCTTCCAGACGACCGTTCCCCGCCGGGGACAGGGTGACCTTTAACGGGAAGGACTGTCTGTGTCAGTACTGTGTTGAGCCCATGTCTCCAGGACCAAAGGACATACTGGGCTCCAGCAGTAAGTAGCCATTGTCTATTAAACACATACACACATGTTTAATGCACAGGAAGGCACATGATGCTATTTTGGCCTCCACACAGAATTGGAAAGTTTGTAGTTGGATTCAAAGTGAAAGTGGATTACTTGAAGGAATTAAACATCTTTTAGGAAAACAAAAAGTCTGGCAAAAACAGCTTTCAGGTATGATTCATGCATGACATTTAATGTAGCTGTTGTCATTTTAGCTGTGATATTTGTGCTGTGAAGAATAATTTTCAGGTCCTCATCAGTCATCTTTCCCACACACGATTAGCATATATTTGATCCAACACCGACCCAAATTGGTCAAATCCATTCAAGACTTTTATGAGCATTTAATCGTGACCATTAACCCCTTCATAAGCAGCAGCCCGTTGGTGGGTCAGCTCATGCTGTGTAACCAAACGCTTTTCAAACCAATAACACTTTACTTTGAAGTGGAGATCCAAAAGTTTTCCAAACCAAAAACGTCAGGCTTCATTTTGGAGAAATGTGTGTAAAATGTGGCACAATACATCTAAAATATTTCCACTTTGTGAAGTGGTACAGTTAAAACAGCATGGAATCTTGGGTTTGTTCATATCAGCTACTTAAATGAATAGCTTGACATTTTTGGGGAATACACTTTCTGAGAGTTAGCTGACAAGATCACTATCGCTTTCATGTCTGTATGAAGTTCAAGCCAGCAGTTGTTAGCTTAGCTTACAAAACCTACAACTTGTCATTTTTTGACTTTGGTTTCTATACGGATGAAACAAACACAAGATAATGTTTTAAGATGTGAGGAGAAATGAATGCTTGTAGGTAGTTTGGAAAATGAAGCAGGCATGCTGTTTCCATCAGCTGCTAAGTTAAACTAAGCTAAGCTAAGTGACTGCTGGCTTTAGCTTCATATTGAATGGGCAGATATGACAGTGTCAGCAAGATTGCCAGTAAATTTCTCAAAATGTCATGTCAACAATTTTTTTAAGGGCGAGAGAGAAAATGTTAAGTAAGTGTAAAACAGATTGTAGCTGGTAGTACAATCAGGTAGTTCCACGTAACAGTAAAGTCTAGCAGAAGGTACTTTGTGAGGAGCTCTTCTGCAACCCAGTTATGCTTTAATACTGAATCGTGTAGTGGTATCATTCAGGGAGTTCCTCCACCTCTTTCTCCTTGTGAAAAAGCCTCGTGTTTGACTAGCCATGTTCCTTCATGAATAACACCAAGACAGGCCTTGCTAAATAATGCATGGTCATGCATTTCCTTTCCTCTGGAACAGAGGCAGCTCTCAAACCTCCTTCCTCTTCCGACTCCTCTCATCATCCCTCTTTCTCTTTCCTCTCTTCTTCTTCCTATTCTCTCTCTCTCCTTCTCTCTCTCTGTCTCTCTCTCTCTCCCCCACTGGTCTCTCTGTTGCTGTTTGAAGAGCTTTTAGACAAGGTCACCTATAAATAAGGCATGCTGATTCTTCTCACATCGTCATCGCAACCTCGTTATGCCTTACGTAGTTATCGTCCCCTGTGGCTGCAGTGGGCTCTGTGTTGCTTTCATCCTCTGTTCATTAAAGAAGAGATGACAAGATGATTGTTCTTTTAGAAAGCAACCTCTTACACTTTTAGAGCCTCAGGATCGTACTTGGATATGGATGGAGCTTTTAGAGCCATGGTAAGAGAGTTGTGGATGATAGAAAGAGGCAGCTGTCAGAACATTGCTGGTTACCCTCTATCACCATCTAGTGTCTTGGGTCATAACTGACAAGACCTCTCAGTCATTGCATGCAATTATTTAACCCCTCAGTTAATATCGTGAGCCCATTAAAAGCTGTGTTTTTACATGAAACAAACAGTGAAGTGAGCATTAATTCACTCTACAAGTATTTCCTTGCCCTCTTTTTGTATTTTCTTGTAGTTTTACCCGTGAGAACACTTGCCACCGTGCCACTTTTGTTTTAACAGATTGTGCAGGATGTGGTCGAGACATTAAGAACGGACAGGCTCTTCTAGCACTGGACAGACAGTGGCATCTGGGCTGCTTTAAGTGTAAGGCCTGCAGCAAAGTGCTGACCGGGGAGTACATCAGCAAGTAAGCAGTTTATATCCTCTGTAATTACAGGCTACTTGGGTCAAAGTCAGGCCTGCATGAGGTTCACACACAATATGATTTTTCACTGTCAAGTCCCTGGTGTTTAGACCTGCCTCTCTCCTCTCAGGGATGGCGCCCCCTACTGTGAGAAGGACTACCAGATCCATTTTGGAGTTCAGTGTGAGGCGTGTCATCAGTTCATCACAGGGAAGGTGCTAGAGGTAAGACACAGACTCACGCAAACATTCTTCAGCTGCCTTCCTCTGATTGGATCCCTTGTACAGGCAGTTGTCTTTCTGTGCGGCTGCACAGAGGTATTGAGCGATCTGATGTGGAATTTATAATATGCTCCTGTAAACAGGCAATTAATATTGCAGCTGGATTTCATATGAATCCTGCCGAAGGTAAGTTTTTTTTCACAGGGAACAAATACTTTCATTTGAATTTGGGTCCTTAAGGTTTATTTAAGAACTACAATCACAGAAGATACATTTGGAAAGTATACCTAAAGATTCAAATGATGTATTCATTATGTTGATTTACATAAAAATAATAAATTTTGAGAGTTGCTGTCAACATCTAAATTCTGTTTTCCCTACAGACAGAGGATGTTGCACTGGAGTGGAATTGTGAAATGTAGTTTGATAATCTCCGGTGTAATCTCCTCATCACAGGGCCAAATGTAGACTTTTGACATGACTTTATTCAACTAAAAGATTAATTCTTTGCTGAGTTTTAGGTATTTCCAACTCTGCCTAAATACACATGCTTGCCCACACTCATACAAGTTTGCTTTGCAGCAAATTATATAAATATTACGTAAAACACCTAATGTGATCTGACATTTGAGAAGTGATCATTATTCATTAGTCCTGTATGTCATGCAGCTGTTATGAAACTCTTGTTTGAGCGTTATTAACGTTGTCTGAGCCGAGTTTATGTAAAATATTATCACCTCTGTCCTTGGTGTGCTCTCTGTTCACTGGTCTCTTCAACAAGGGCTGGCCTGTCTGTTCTGCAGACAGTGATCCAATCACACCCGAGTTATGTGTCATTTGATGGTATGAAAATGTCACTGCTAGCCAGCCAGCCAGGCTTACAGTAATCCAGCACTAAGGCAGGCCTTTATGACAATAGGAAAAGGCCTCGGCATCTCACCCCTGAGCTCCTGCCAGTGGATCAGTGGGGCCAAAGCCATAGCAGTCTGTCGGATAGTCTAACCACTGACCTAAGACCCAGGTCAAATACCGTGTAGCCATCGTTAAGTTTGCATATTGTCTGCCTGTGAATGGCTTATTAAAGCAGGTGTAATTAATGCAGCTATTAAAAGCAGAGAGAAGTAGGGAGAGTATTTAAAAGAACACTACTCATATACCACAAGTACCTATATTATCCTTGAGAGAGGCAGTCAGTTTTACAGTGTATGTGAGGAGAGTATTGGGTAGGAGGCGCTATGAAGTGTCTACTATAGTCATTCTGTAGACTTTTTTATATAGTAAAATGCAAATAATTTGTCGCTGGCTCCATATTTCTGAGTGGCCACTCAACTGAAATGTTACCGAGGGTTGTTATACAGCAGGTAGAATTCGATATGGGTTTTTATCACCCCTGGTCAAAGTCACATAGGCTTTATAAGGGTGCACTCTGCATGCAAAGTGCCACATCAGTGTACATGGAAATTCAGGTGCTCTAAGCGTTTTATTGGATTGCGTTGTGTGGGTTATCACAAAAGAGGAACACTCATATATCTGATATCTGAATGCAGGTTTCAAACAGGTAGATGTCATGGTGGTCACGTTCAATATGAACAAAACGATCCTTTCTAAGTTCTTACTGAAAATGAATATGACTCAAATACATGAATATATACATACATTATGTCACATTTCCCCATGAACTGTTGAGAAATACTTTATTTACAGGAAACCTGCAGACTAGATTCAGGGGAGCATTTTTGCTAACAGCTGCCCAGTGTTACAATTTCATCAACAGTTTTTCTTGAAAGAAGGAAGGGAGAGCGATTACCAGTACACAGGATCTGATGAAACTATCCCTTGCACTAACAGGGTTTGGGTGTTAGAGGAAAGAAACGTAGCTAAGAGCAAGTAGAGCACTGGGTTTATTTCCTGGAAGTCACAGCTCCGCTTCGCTCACTTTACTCCAGACTTCATTTATCTTCATTTTTCCGCGATGTCAAGTCTGTTTTATGTGCCCTGTGTTTTCCAGGCAGGAGATAAGCATTACCACCCAAGCTGTGCGAGATGCAGCAGGTGCAATCAGATGTTCACAGAAGGAGAAGAGATGTATCTGCAAGGTGATCAGTCCTACCTGTAATGTCACTGTCACATGAAAACTTTTTTTAGTCCACTTTTGGTAACTGAAACCAAAAATTACATCCTTCTCTGATGGTTGAATATGGCTTAAGGGTATGGTATACACACACACACACACACACACACACACACACACACACACACACACACACACACACACACACACACACACACACAAGGACGCACACATACACACACACATATGTATGTTATGCTGCTCACAATGTGTACTGAAAACAAATTCCATTGACTCTGGCCATATGGAAATTAAAGTGAAGTGAAATAAACAGCCATGTGTCTTAGTAAGGTGCTGGGCCCCCACAAGCTGACAGAACAGCTTTAATGCTCTATCTGTAAGTCTCTCAAACTACTAAAGATGAATGATTCAGACATCATTTTCATACTCAAACCATTCAGTGAGCCCTTGTGTGGAAGCATTGCTGTGTCTCCACTCATTTATGCGTGTTTTTCCTTTAATTTGTCAAAGGAGGATTGACAACATCACAGTGCAACATTTCAACTAGACCTTCATCAGGCTCACAACATGAAACCTTTCTATTAGAGCCACAGGCTGTAACAGCCAGACAAACAGCTGAGACAATTAAACCATCAGTTGATAAAATTTTCTTTTACTCATTTTTGATTTAGTTGCACAGCTTTTAATTATGTTCTTTAGGTTGTCACAAACCTGTTTGTATTTCCAGAATATAAACAAACTTTTATTAATAAAAGCAACGTGTATCAGAACAATTCAAACACATGTTTGGAACACATTTGCTCACATAGGCAAATAAACCAAATATGTCAATTATGTGAAAATCTTTATTTCCCTAATTTTTTCTAAATGTATTTTCTCTCTGTCCCCCTCCTCAGGATCAACAGTCTGGCATCCTGGCTGCAAGAACACTACTAGGACAGAGGAGAGACACAGGGAGCGGGTAGGAATTTGGGCGTCACTGACTCCATTGTGTATGACTTTATCCTGACTGAAAGCACCTTTCTGTTCATGTCTCATGACAGTGTTTTACCAGAAAAGATAGGAATTCGGAACATGTAACGAGGGATTCTTCATAATGCTGTTACCGTTCCCTTCCTGAACTGTTAAACTTAAACCTACTGTGGTTTAAATAATTTGCCTATTGAGGCTGTGGTGTGTGTGTGTGTGTGCCTTTGCGTGTGTGTATGTGTATAAATCTTTGTTCATGTCCGTATTTACATGTCAAAATTGTTTGCCTTGATGTATGTGTGAACTGTGAGTCGGGCTGGAGAGGCACAACCCCTGTGTGATGTCCTGTGAAACCCCACTCTCCCTTCCTCCACAGCTTTTGCCTCCGTCCCTCTTATTCCTCCAAAAAACAGAAAGGCAGGTACTGTATTCGCTATTGGCTATGAGATGGCATCATCCTGTGTTCCACCATGTACATAGGACGCGATGCACTGTATGCTGCCCTCTGCTGGAGACAGCCTGCAGTGCCCTCTCTGTGTGTCATACGAAGCCATTCAGTCTTGTCTTTAAACACCTTAGACTACGCTCATATCAGATGTGAATGTGAGAAAGATGCACATATATTTGGAGGAGCAGACACAGATGACTAATTTGTCTTTTCTAAAACCCATTTACCCATTAGGTGAAACGATCATTTAATTACCCTACATTCAGACCTGCTGCTGCCATCCAAACTGTTCATTTCCCATACAGGCATGAGGTTCTTAAGAACATAAAATCACAGCGCTAAAGCACTCATTCACTTTGCAAAATTTGCAAATGAATGACCTAATCATGAGATGACATGTTAGTATTTCCAAGTACTTCATGTGATTACCGAAACGTAAACACAGGGTTTGCAATTCCCTCCCATTGCTCATACAGTATAAGGGCCAAACGGTGTAATGTTGGAGTGTTTTGTGTAAAGATCACAATGATAAGCAGATGGCAGGGGGCTGTGGATCATGGGAGACTGACTGCCTGACAGGCGTTGTTGTGACTAACAGCCACTTGTGTGTCTTCTCACAGCCTACGAGGTCGTCATCCGAAAGTATTTGTTCCAGACCTGGTTCAAGCATACCTGGCTCACCGGGTCACACGATCTATGTAAGAAATGTTGTACAGTTATATGTCTAAATAGACTGTTTTGATACAGACAGCTTGTCTCTCTTGTCAGACAACATCCCCTTTGACAGATGCACCTTGTTCAGTACTAGCAATTTATTCACAGTAGTAATCTCCATTTATCCTTGTGTGTGTATGCATGTTTGTCTTTATTTGTCTCCCTAGGCAAAAGTAGACAATGAGATCCTTGATTACAGAGACCTAGCTGCCATTCCAAAAGTCAAAGCCATTTATGACATTGAGCGCCCTGATCTTATTACCTATGAACCTTTGTACACCACCTCCCTGGATGAGAGAGAGGAGAGACAAGAGAGTGTGGGAGAGGTAAACACACGGATCGCATGCATCTTCTCCTGCATGCACGCCATCTTTATGCACATACAGTACTGTGCATCAAGAGAAATATTCCTCAGATTATCCTCTGTTTTCCTGTGGTTTTCCTCTAGTAGGACTTTTCCTCATGAAAAAAAAGAGTCTTAATTAATTGTGTGATAGTTGTCATGTTGTAATAAAAGCTTTTACGCAGTGCTGCACTTCTGTTTCCCTCTCAGCTCCACACTGCCAGGAGAGAGCGCTCCCCCATGCCTGATGACAAGGTAAGATACATCACTGTGTGCTGATGATGACAAATGATCCTAAATCGCATAGGAAAGAACAGATGTGCGCACAGGAAGAACAGACTATGTACGTTGTAGGTACACAGCTTGCAAAAATGTGTAAGATCAGCAGATAGATATTTATGTCTGGCTGTCTGAGCTCTTTTGTCCTTATGGAGTGTAATATTATCTAGACAAACTGTCAAAGAAGGTCTTGAAAACAAAGTTATAATTCAGAGTTGTTGGATTCTTCCTAGTCCTCAAGAAACATGTCGCCAACCCCACCCGGTGAGGTGAGCATATCATTTTGTCAAATTCACTGTATGCGATGTAAATGCCCTATATGATGTATTGTCATTAATCCCGGCAGTTTGTGTAATAACCTCTGTGTGTGTGTGCGTGTGTGTGTGTGTGTGTGTGTTAGGGCTCTTACGACAGGAGGGAACGCATTCTCCAAAGGTCCACCAGTCAGGGCTCCATAGGATCACCAGTTTATAATCGCCACGGTTACACCCCCACTTTGTCACGGTCGCCGCAGCATTTTCACAGGCCAGGTGAGTACTTAAAAACAAGAGTTTGTGTGTGTGCGTGTGTGCACGTGGATAATGTTATATTGTTTGTGATAAAATAAGTGATTGCAGAGTTATCGTAGTGTATTGGTGAGATCTGGTCAGGTTAGATGACACGTCTTAAAACCCTGACCCTCCTCCTTAAGGTTCTCACTTCCCTCCCTCTGATCTATTTACCATGTTAAAGGGGAACTTCACCAAAATTGTCATTGGATTGTTATGGTATTGTTTTTTCCCTTGTAATACTTTAGTTTGACATGATGGACAATCCCTACGTTTGCAGAATAACCTTAAAGTCAAGTTTGCTATTATTTTCATCAAAAGGTTTTAAAGTGCAGTGGTCTTCCTTGTTTCTTACTGTTCATCTTTAATACTCCTTACCTCGCAATTTGGGTGTCTTTTATTTCCTCTTTTCGACATTTGATTCCTGTATATCTTCCTTTTCTTTTGTCCCTCGCCTCCTTACCTTCTATCTCTTCCCCAAATCGTCCACCTCTGCTGCCTGGTCCTGGGGTTTTGTCCCCTGTCCCCGCACCCTCCCTCCCTGCAGAGGCTCTGACAGGCATGCAGAAGCTCTGCTCCTCCCTGTGCAGTAACAGTGTGGGCTCCAGAAATAGTGATTCCCGCCCCACTTCCCCTTTCAGACACCACTTCCTCCCCCATAGCCAAGGTAAGGGCCCCACTCCACTCTTCTTCGCTGCCCTCCCCCCCAAGGCAACATGTCATCTACATCGTCACCTGGGATGCCACCTCCCTTCAATGCCCCATCTGTCATTCTGGATCCATGGCCATTTATCATTAGACTATAACTGACATGCCTGAATGGTCAAACCCATGTCTTGGTCAAGCCCATGCAGCCAAGGCACTGATTCTTCGCAAACTAGCATGCACTTAATTATCTTCGACTAACACAGCCTCTGCCAAAGCAGCTGACAGGCTTTCGTGTTTGTGTTTTGCAGCTTTGCATGCACTTGAGAGATACTACTAATCTCAATCCAATATCCAAACTGACAGTTCCCCGAATGTTGGATAATGGATGACATTTTTGCCTTGTCAGAATGAATCTCCAGAACCTATTAAGCTGTTAGACTGAGATAAAAAGAAAGGTTTTGTAATATAAGTTTACTGTTGCATGCTGGGATGTGAACCATGAATTCATATCACACAACAAACTAACAGATATTTATACCTCATGACTCATAACATATCTCCCAATCATTTAATCTCGTTATTTAAACTCTGTTAGTTTGATCTGCTTTTGTACCTTCATCTTGCACATAGTATGCAGCTCCATTAACTGCATTTTTCAAAACCGACCAGAATGTCTCCCATTCGCTCAAAATGGCAACTGGGCCCGTTGGTCCCTGTGTGTTCAGACTGTGGTTCCCCTTTAGTATCCCTGCTTACGTTCTGTTCTTGGTTCTTCTCACTGGAGGCACTGACCCGCCGAGTGGCCGGAGCTCCCCTCTCCCACTCAGGCCCGACAGCCGGCCGGTCACTCCGCCTCTCTCTCAGACCCCTAAACATTTCCACCTCCCAGGTAGGAGCTGGAGCGCACCCTGTCACTGCTCGTCCCTACTTTCTTCCTGTCAGTCTGTCTGTCTGTCTGTCTGCCTGTCTCTATCTATCTATCTATCTATCTATCTATCTATCTATCTATCTATCTATCTATCTATCTATCTATCTATCTATCTATCTATCTATCTATCTATCTATCTATCTATCTATCTATCTATCTATCTATCTATCTATCTAGATTATGTTATACTCCAGTTGGGATCATCTCATCTACACAGATGTATCACAGGAAAAAGGGCGAAATTCAATTTAATCCCTATGCGTCATTGCTTGGTGTTGAGATGTTCACAATATTTCTTTAATTTGTATAATAGATGCTTTGTATACTCTGGAAATTTATTTTCTGTCTATATTTTAATGTTTTCAGATCAGGGGAGCAACATCTACAGAAAACCGCCCATCTACAAACAGCACGGTACATTTCTTCTTACAGTATAGCCTGTTTTTTGTAAGAAGAGAGGGGGATTCAGAGTAATACTCTAGGTCAGAAGTTTTCATAGTGGGAGATGGGCCTCCCTAGGGGGGCTCCAAACCAAGAAAAAAAATACTAATTACAAATAATTAGTTCTCAAAAGGAGATGACATAGCAATCAACAGCCTAAATGTGTGTGGCTTGGTTAAAGAGAGAGTTAGAAACTAATAAATGCTTTAGGACAGACCTTTATTATTTGGGGTAATCTGCAATCATGCAGCAATATTAGCAATATTTGGCTGAAGTGTTGAGTGTCTATGGGATCAAATATCATAACCATGATTCCATAGGCATCCAGGAACTGAGTGAAACTAAGTAACTAAGCAAGTAAACTATGAGGGAGGCCTACCCCTGCTCTAGGTCATTGATTCCCAACCAGTGGTCCTTGTACCCCAGGGGGTGTGAACTAGTTAGCAAGCAAACACAGAAATCCAAACAGTAGCTAAAAGTATTGGATAAATGGTTGGAACGTTCAACTTCACTACAAGTAGTAGTAGTAAGACTGTTGACCAAACAAACCTAAATATTGTAACTTCAATTGTATGAAAAAAGTTAATTCAATGATATCCACTTTTATCTGACATTGTGGGAATCGATGAAGGGGTAGTTCAGTTGGCAGGGCTATGATGGTACCTTAGGCCAAAATGGTTGGGAAGCATTACTCTAGGTAATTACGTTATTGAGCTGACGCCTTTATTGAAAATGCTTTTGTTAAGCAACTGAAACTGTGTATTCATCTAACCATGTAGTCACCTGCAGTGTCAGTGTATGAGCACTGTTTGAAGTCTGTCTCCAAATCCTCCTCTGTCTGACCTGTAGCTTTGTTTTACACTGCTCTTTGTCCATCTTAACAAGTCACAGTAGTAATATCATAGTAATATTATAATCAACCTTTTCTTGAAGCAAGACCATGTAACCTTTGCTGACATGTGAAAATTACAGAAAAATGAGTCAGAAGGCAACCTGTCTAAGAGAAAAGAGGAATGGCACCACAACATGCACTCTGGCTTGCTAAAATGTGTTTACTTCTGGCTTTACTGAAAACCATTAGTAAATTAATTAACCACTTATTTCAAAAGATTAGATTTGAGGCATGATCCGGTATTCAGTGACTTGTCAGGAAGACAGTTTTTTGCATTGTAGGCAGCATGGCCCAGGATTTAAATGATCCTTGAGCCTGACGATCAGATGGTGCTAAGATGTTTACCTGTGGTTGAGACTGTGACCCAGACACTGATAGATCAGTTCCCATGGTTACCAACCTAGATACAGCTGCCATAGCACATCAAATCAAGTCTGCTGATGACATCATCAGATCCGCCACCTTCCCCGCTGCCCATGCTCCCTCTTCAGATGACAGCTCACGGAGCGAGGGCAACCGTTGGCCCTACTCTCTCGCTGTATTAGGTACAGTAGGCTCCTGATGGGCATGCTTGCACTGCTACCTTCTAGTGGTACAATAGACACCTCATGCCAACCTAGCTCTTCTTGTTTCTCCCTCCTAGCTGCCCCAAAAGCTTAACTGCATCCCTGCTTCTTTCAGAGCTCACACTGTTATTTAGGCATTACAGTATTTTCCTTTAAGTTTTGCTTGCACAAAGCAGAAGCCTTTGTTTCCTGTTGCTGCTATATTATTTTCTGCTTGAAGTAGCATCAGTTTCAGCATTTTATGCTCACTTACTGCACATGGTGGGTGCACTAGCTATACACAATAGTGCCACAAATGACTTGGACAGAGATAACTGAGACTGACTTCAAACTGACTTTTGTCTGTCTGTCTTACATTGTGGTGTTCTGTGTATTTAACATCCAGTACATCTTGACATGAGTGATGAAGCATAAACATCCTTCATGTCAATGTAGCCAAATATTCCAATAAGTCCCTCTGTTTGTCTGTCTCGTCAACTCTGTCTCACATTTGTGTTCTTCCATCCACCTAATACTCATTTACTGTATGTAGTCGTCACTGCACCATAGTCAAATGGAACAAAAAAAAAATAACCATGTCTTTCTCAAAACCGTGGAGGAAGCATTTCATCTGGTTGTACTCTAAAAGTACAAATGAAGCATGGTTTCCTCCAGAAATGTGTTTGTGTGTGTGTGTCTTTATGTATGTATTTTCTCTAACTTTTTGGGCTTGTGTACGACACCCATAGGTTCAGAAGGGAGGAGACGATCCAGAGAAGAGGAGGAGGAAGAGGCCTTGAAAAAAAAACAGCTCCAGGAGGAACATCTCAGCAAGGTCAGTGGGATAACCTTGACTCATTCATAAACATGAACACACTCTGGTTATTGTATTTGTAATATAACCTCCCTTAATCAAAAAACTTTTGTTAACTACATGTGGTAGTGCAGGTGGTGATGTATCTTTAACTGCCTTGTGCCTGTGATGAAAGCCACACATGCATCGTGTCAAGGGTTGATGTTTATGTGTCGATATTTTGCAAATGAATGTGTGTGTGCTTGCAGATTCAGTCTGGTTTGGGAAAGCTCATTCTGAAGGAGGAGATGGAAAAAGAACAGATCAGGGAGCGTCACGCACGGAGCCTGTCGGCTCAGCGCTACGACCCCAAACAGACCAACTGTGACGCAGGTACAGAGCAGCTTCGGCTTATATGCTCATGAGTTGTCAGCAATGTACTGTAACACAAGCTCTGTGCTCTATAACACTTCTCAAAACAGATCTTTGCATGTTTTGCTGCAATATATCTGGATTGTGACAATGCTTATATTTGTGATTCTCTGTGGATGCAAGTGTTCCTGATTTGGGTCCAAGTTTAATTTTGAGCAATATTTATGTTTCAGATCCAACCTCTCCCACCAAAACTAACTCCCTGCCTGGCTATGGAAGGAACGGGCTGCACCGGGTGAGAGCTCACTCATACTCAAAAGACTGCTGTTCTGATCATGTAACACAGACAGCTAAATGCAGATGGATGACAACTAACAACTAAATCCCATTCTGGTCCTAATATGCTATTGTTGATGTGTTCCTGCAGCCCCAGTCAACAGATTTCACCCAGTACAACAGCTATGGTGACATGTGTGGAGGAGGCAGAGGTGAGAGCTGCTGCCAAAATATGGCCGCCATGGAAATCTCTTGTCAATTTCACCCGAGCTATTCAGCATCAGTATTCAGAAATGGCTTGCTACGTGCACATAAATGAGCGTGCATTTTTGAAATATTTGCATAATGATTCACACAATGTGTCATCAGGGACAGCAGTGTTGTAGATACTAGCCTGTCAGGGGATTTGACAGCAAAACCATTAACTGTGAGTCTCATTTTCTGTCCCATGTTGTCCTGCAGAGTTTCAGGTATGTCTCTCATCTGCTTTTTCACAAGGCATGCCTCCTCACCTTGCATCATATATTTGCTTGCTCATGGATTGCGAGAGACACCTTGCCCTGAATGCACACTGCCCACTCCTGCTACATGCTTGCATCACTGTTGGATTAATGTCATCTACGGGGCATGCAGTGCAGTGCATTTAAAATGCCCAAACATGCACTGCCCAGTAGCTGAACCAGTGTACTTTAAATGCAATGTACAATCATCGCCTCATGTCTTGTTCTGTGTGTTGTTTACCAATGTTATGACTCAAGCTAAATGTCACATTTAATTATATTCACCATAGAAGAAAAAAAATACAGAGACATTCAGATTCAAACTACTACCCATCTTGAATACTAATTAAGATACTGAACACTATCCAAGCTACTTGCTCCATCCAGTGAAAACTGTGCCCACTGTCATTAGTGGACATATTCATTGCCATTAACCCTGCAGTCCCCTTCCACTATATTACATTTGTGTATGTTCTATTCTTTAGCACATTAAGGATGGCCGTGCAGCACTTGCAAGGATGGACAGGGGAGTATCTATGCCTAATATGTTGGAACCAAAAGCAAGTATCTTCTTCTTTTTGTACTGATGACAGCATTGTAATCTACACTGAAATATGTTACAAAATGTATACATTGTTCACTTATTGAAGTGCATTTTAACTGGTAAACAAGGATACATTTTGCAACTAATTTAGAGATAGTCTAATTGTGGCAATCCCCCTAAGAAAAAGAGACCGACTCAAAAGAGAAGGATGAAATGAAATAATTAGCGAGTAGGATTTACCCTCGTAGTGTGGGGACATTGGTGGAAGAAATAGGGAACAAAAAGAGATTTTTTTCTGGAGGTGAAAGAGTCACATTAACTGGGTCCCTGATTTAGCATGCTGCTTCAGGAGCTGCCAAATCACTCTAGCTCTTAGCATGCTGGCTTCTCCATGCTCATCTGCACATAGCTTTGACTTAAAGTGGCTGGATACTGTATGCAGCATACAGTGGAGAATCCAACGCCCAGACTGTCGTCCAAACAACTCATATCACTATATACTGCGTAGTATATAAGAGATTGTACATTACTGTGTGGATATGAGTTGGTCAGAAGCCTTAAAGAACTTCTAGTTGCTTATTATCGAGCATTTCAGCTAAACCAACAACTATCATTTGCATCAGTTTCTTCTTGTGCAGACGGGATGAGTTATTTAGAAAAGTAGAAGCACCTCAGTTTTCCAGGACAGTCATTCCCATGTGGATTTACTTGGCCTACATTACTGGTGTTGGTTTTTTTTTTTAGTTTGCATTAAATAACTCTAAAATTACAGCGCCGTTACATAACTCTGTTTCCATGTTTTTGCTCTTACCTAATCTACTGCACGTTTCTACACGAAAAATAAGTGGGCACACCATAGCACCCTGCATTTCCCCAACAACCTAAAAAACAGCTCTCACTCCCAGTCGGCCTCCTGTCACATACCTGTTCTCCCACCCAGTGTTCCCTCTGTCACAGTCAGAACTACAAAAATATTCAAATTTGACAGTTTTGTTTGATAACAGTAGTTTGCAGGTGTCTGAAGCTTAACTCTAGCTTATAGTTTTGACCTGTTCACTGACGAGTGTCTCCTTCTGAAGGTGTATCCCTATGAAATGCTCATGATAACCAGTAGAGGGAGAGCTAAACTGCCCAGGGATGTGGACAGAACCAGACTGGAGGTATCAGTTTTCCATCTGAGTGTCCGCAATTGATACTGGATTTCTCTACTTTGTGTAAATAACATGTTACACAAATACAATTGTAGCAAGGAATATGCAGTATCCATTGCTTCTTGTCATTTTTGCAGTGACCCAGTGCTTTGGTGCTAACCACGAACACCCCCCTCCCCTCCCCTCCTTTGTTTTCTCCACCTTTGTTCTCAATTCTAGCGCCACTTAGCACCTGAAACGTTCTTTGACATCTTTGGAATGCAGATCCAGGAGTTTGACAGGCTTCCCCTGTGGAAACGCAACGACATGAAAAAGAAGGCCAAGCTCTTCTAGCGCTCAGAGCAGCATGCACATACTGTACATTCATCCAGATAGCACACAACAACTGTAATTTAGATGTAGGTTTTGGTTTCTTTCCTTTTGTTCTGTTTTTTTGTTTGTTTTATCCTGGCATAATCTAGGAAGCTGTGAAATGGACTCTTTTTGCTCTGATGCTTCCTGAGACAATGAGCTGAATGATTTGTCCAGTTAGATTTGCCCAGGAAACAAGGAATGGGAATCTCTTCCATGTTCAAAAATGACAAAGAATGAGAATGACTGATAAATAGGGTCATGTTATTTGGTTTGACAGCGCTTGTTTTACTTCTTGCTTTGCTTTGAGTGGAAATGCTTTCCTTTCTTTCTTGCTTGTTTCTTCCTACTATTTGTTGCTGTTGATTCCTGTGGAACTTTGTAAGTACAATAGAACCTCATGGCGCCATTACGAAATGTCCATGCTCGTAGCTTGAACATGTGTCAGCTTTCCTTTGCTTGGGCTGAAACAGTTTTAGTCCAAAGTTTGCAAGAATTGGCTCAGTGAGTCTTTGAATTAAAAAAAAAGCCACTGGGAAAGCAGTGAGCTGACCCATCAACTGTTTTACCGGATCTACACAGAAATGACTCATCCAAGCACCTACACATCGTTGGTCTCCTTCCCCTGCCCACTACACACGCCAAACAGTCATCTGACCCTGACAAAAAGAAAATGTCTCTCTTCTCAGGCTCTCATAAACATGGCCAGACACTTTCCCTTTACATGTATTGGAAGTACAAATCTTAATATATTTTAATGCCGTATCCAACATACAGTAACAAATAGATAAAACACCTAATGTAACAAGCAACTGTATTTGAAAGTACTGTTTTATAAATGAAAACCCACACTGCCATTTGTTGTATTGAAATCTAAGCCAATAAAGCTTTAAATCACCATGAACCATATGATCCTCGGCTATACCAAAGGTACACACCGCCTCTTTTCTGTCCTCTGTTTTCTTCTTTGCATTTCACCAATAAACACACCAGCTCAGTGACATCACACAGGGTGAGAGGTAGGCTGAGGACTGGTTGACTTTTATGGGACCAATCAAATGGTGGAGTCTATTGACCTTCTTCACAAACACTGATTAGTTGGGGCCCCTGTGAGGTAACATCCTTTTACATGATCGTGGCCTGTTGCTGTGATAGACATATTTACACTACTGCATATAACTGTGGCCACAGTTTATTTTAGAAAACCTTTCTAGAAGGTTTTCCTTCATTTCAAGCAAATATGTGTCTAAATTTATATTAGCATGGTTTAAAAACATATTACAAATATTTGAAGCTTGCTTCAGAAAGATGCATAGCATTATGTGTGTGTATCTTTCTTGTGTTTATGCAGTTGCAAACAATGATTATTTGAACACCTCCATATCGATGCATTTGGGAAGTCATCTGCATCTAAGACTTGGCAGCTGCAGCAACCTCTTTAATGCAAGAAACTTCCAAATTAATTTTATCCTGTTCATAATATGTTTTTCTATTGTTTATCCTCTTGGATTTTGTTTCCAACAACATGGCAACTAAGTAAATTAAGGAACGCAGCGTCAAATGTCAGTTAATATTACAACATGCCAGCATGGTCCTTAAAATGTCATGATTAAACATTCTCTTTTGAACATGTAGGCTTTGTAATAATATGCACAAGTCATATAGTGTCAATATCACATTATGCATCACTTGTACAGTGAATGCACTGTGCAAGCTGCAGTGTGGCCTCATTCACTCGCAGAGGGAATTAGTGTGGTACAAATGTGAATTATTGTGGTCCTCCTGGTGAAGGCAGCACTGACAAACACTGACACTTGGGTCACAACACTGCAGTCATGTAATGGCAATGAGATCAGTGGGCATAATTTTCACCTTGAAAGGTGGCAGCAGCACAGCAAAGCCTTCAGTGCTGCTAGGAAACTGTACTATTTGAAAATACAGTCTCATAATACAGAAAATATGTTATGCCTTTCAATGAGAAACACAAGCTGGTTGTTACACCAAACACATCCATGGCAGTCAGTCTTCACTTTGTTGCTATCTACATCAAGTCTCATTATAAACTGCTTCTGCAGCTGCACTTCACCACAAACAACTGACTGGCATTGAAATTAGCTGTGTTAAATGTGTGTGCAACCCTTTCTACAGGAGACAATAGAAAAGCACCAAGAGTGTCTAAAGAAGCAAAGGGAAGCAGTGAAATACAGACTGAAAAAACTGGCAGCGCGGCAATCAGAAATCACAGTAAGTTGTGTTCAGGCAAGCCAGTGATTAAACATGAATTAAACATCTTTATTTCTTGTGACAATAAATGTGTAAAACACTGATTACACCTGTAATCAGGCAGTATAATAAACTGATAAATGCTTCTGCCTGACTCAGAAAAAGTCCTCAGTCATAAGGGAGCGCATCATACGGAAATATCAGGAGATTCAGTCCGTCCTGGACGAGGACCTCAGGATTACCCTGTCCCATCTGGAGATGGAGGAGCGGGCTGCTATCTCTGCCCTGGATGGGCTGATGGAAAGCAACTGTTCTCTAATACAGGAGATAGAGCAGGGCCTGGCCAGACTCACAGTGGCACTGGAACAGACCGACACAGAGCCTGATACAATGGTGATTAAACCTGACAGTAGCAAAATCCAGTGAAACAAATATGATTTGAAATGTCATATTTACCTTTGCATTGGTGTATGGGAACTATATAATGTTACGTGACGTAACATTATATAGTAACGTAACGTAAGTATTTTGCTTTCAAACTTCGTTAAATCTTAATAAAATGCTTCTGCTTTTCTTTAGTCTTTCTTTTCATTCCCTGAGCAGCAAGACACAGATACAGTGGACAGGTATGGATCAGATCATAACTGATTAATAAAAAAGCTTCAATATGAAGCAGTGGATCAGCAGCTGATGTTTCTCACTATGGTCTGCCTCCTGCAGAGTCATGGATATGCTAAACAGGACAGACCCGAGTAGCGTGAGCCTGGACGAAGTAAAAGCTGACCAGATCCTCAGCCTCACCAACAGCATGCTTCTGCTAATCTCCTCACAGACCCCTATAATCAAGAAACTCTTCAAGAGTTGTCAGTTCACACATTACGTTTATAACCACAACTTGACCTCTTTAACATGTTGATTTCTCTGTGTAAAATTTGTCAAATATGTGTCTCCAGATTCCAGTGAAGTGTATCTGGATGCTGACACGGCCCACCCAAAGCTGATCATCTCCCCCCAAGGTGACAGTGCCACCTACACAGACACCTGGCAGCAACTTGCTGACCTCCCTGGACGCTTTGACACCACCCTCAATGTCATCAGCTTGCAAGGCCTCAGCTTTGGTCGCCATTACTGGGAGATTGATGTGACTGGGAAGACTTACTGGGAGCTTGGTGTTACCTATCCTACCATTTCCCGCAAGGGCACCACTGAGGACTGCTGGCTGGGCCGGGGGGACGAGTCCTGGTGTGTGGAGTTCTTTGATGGGGAGTATACAGCCTGGCACGGAGGGATGCCCCATCAGCTGCCTTTCACAAAACGCTTCTGTCGGATTGGTGTTTTGTGTAGTTTCCCTGCAGGATTGGTGACTTTTCTTGAGGCAGACAACATGACGCCACTGTTCTCCTTCTGTGCAGGAACCTTCTCAGACTGCCTCCACCTTGCCCTGTGTCCTGGTCATGACCACAATGGCACCAATGCTAAACCTATTGTAATCTGTAATACTCCATCTCCTACCAGTGATCTCTGAGTAGTAGCTTCACAGAAAAGCTTTTAATAATTCCTTGATGAGGCACAACTTTCTGATTTTTACCATGTTCACAGTCATAGTTTAGCATGATAGCATTAAAAGCCTAGAACAACTGAGGCTGAATACAATGTGTTTCAGCTATTTGGTCATAAGCAGTTATTACAAATGACTGGCTGTGCCACGTTTCACGGTAAACCATTCAATAAATGGTAAGACATTTCACTGAAAACTACAAGTGACAACTTCATGGATACTCTCTAGTAACAGTAGGTTCCTTCCTCTGGGAGCCATGAACGTCTGCACAATATCTGGTTCCTATCCATGCTGTAGATGTTAAGATACATATGTAACAAAACAAGCAAAAACCTTGTCCTGCTGCTGGCTCTAGAGGAAAAGTCAGGGAATCACCAAAGTCAAGTGGATTCATCTTCACCAAGTATTCCTGTGCACCAGGAATAGGCCATCTGTACAAAATTATTGGCAAGCCTTCTTATATTTGAAATAGTTTAGACCAAAGTGGGACATTCCAACAGATTGACATTGCTATGGCTTAAAATCATCTACTACTTCTTTGTAGTCAGAAATCAAAAGAGCAACAACAAGTTTTGGGTTGCCAGGTTGTGATAATGCCAAGTTTGTATTTGATAATAGCACAGTCATAAATGTTAGGAATGGATTTTAGAAACACTCACAGGTTTCTCAATTTGTCTAAAGTAAGACTGAATGGATGGACCAGATGCTCTGCAAACCTTTTCCACTAAGGTCTTCTTAATGAAAGGGTTTGCTATAAAGACAAGTGACAGAAACTTCTTCCATAAAGCATTGCTATTTTAGTTATTAACCATTAATAAAGCCTTTTATGAAGGGTGCCTTATTAGAAAGTTGAACCCTTGTTAAAACAGAATTACTCCTCTTTGCAAAAAAGTAACGTATTGCAGAGACACAGTGAGATAAAAATCTCTTTTGGGAAGATAGTTCCTTACAAGGGATCATGTTTAAGGAGAGCACTGCATATTTCATTCAGTGCGTGCTGTGTATTTATATTTATGTACTGTCAGATGAATGTACTGAAATATTAGAAAGCAGTGTAGCCCATCTCTAAGCTCATTAAACTAAGCAAAAGGACCATGAAAACAGTGTTTTATGCATATTGAGTTTTACATATTATCTCTTAATGACAAAGAGGTTTTACTTGGAAGTCATAAAAGTTACTAATGCTGTTATAATACTAATAAGTCATGTTGTGATTTATTTGATTGGCCATACAATTATGCTGGAAGTATTACACTTTACTCATTTTATAAATATATAAAAAGGTAAAAGAAAGCTTAAAAGGCACAGTAATGTATCCTGCTATGTCCCGTGTATGTGGATCCAAAGTCTACATTACACACGAGCAAACAATTGACTTTGCAAATATGCTCTCTGAGCCTTTGTGTTGTATGGGAGCACACACTTATCCAATTTGAACCACATTAATTTCAATTATTTTCAATATGAAAAATGTTTCAAGGGTGGCGGAGACAGTGATTTTGATTTTGTAACATGTATTTGTTCATCATGTTTGGTAACATGAGCAGTGTTGTGCCTATTATTCCTGAAAAAAAGCCCATCCAAGAGCACAGCTAAAATCAACAAAACTGACTCAACAACGGGGAAGGATGCCAGACACCCCCGGTGAATCAAAGGTTAGTGTACTTGCACAAGTGTTTAGAAAAGTGTGAGTGATCTGCCAGACAGCACTCTCTCTTTTTACTCTCCTGGATGTCTTCTGATCCACTGCCATCATGAACCCAAAGCTCCTCTTCTTTTGCCTCTTCCTAGCAGTGCTCCTCATACCTGCAGAAGTATGTTTTCACTCTATACATTATACAGCAATTGTGCAGCAATGAGCAAATGTATTGGCTCGTTATTTATTGTGTTGCAATGTTTGAAAATGCTGTCTGCTGTAAATAAAATGCAGCAGAGCTCGTTGTTGAAAAAAAGATGAATTCACTAAACATTTTTCTGTTATGCTAATTTCGAACTGTCAGAACAAAATTCTAATAACCAACTGCACAGGATTTGTTGTTATTGTGACGCGTGTTTGGTGCTGTCAAATTATTATTCAGCTGAAACATGAAAAGCACAAGAACCGTCATGAGCATGGGCATGGGCAACCTGAGCGTCCTATACTTAAAAAAATAGGAAGATTTAAGGACATAATTGAAGGTAAGTTATTTTTATTACATATTTTTATTCCTTTTATAACATTATATATTGGACAATATTTGACATTTAGTATCCTGTGCGTCCTCACAGTCTCACTGTAAACAACTGTGTTGTTTTATAGTATAACAGAGTGGAAGGCTACTAACTTTATATCTAATCGAGGAAAAATATTGTTTTAGACGCCCTCTTTGAGATCATAGACAGAGCTGGTGATAGTGATGATGACGAAGACGATGACCAAAGTAATTCAGACTGGCTTTTTGAACTTCAAGAGCCAGAAGGTGAGAGATGTTATTCTGTCTAAATATTTATACCAATCAGTATAGTGTTGCATGTTTCCCCTGTTGCATAAGACGCAATTTTATGGAAAGCTCTAATTTAAAGCTTATGTCGCTCTCTTTTCTCATTTCTCAGGCCAATGCAATCCAAACCCTTGCCACAACAATGGAGTGTGTGAGCAGAAAGGCAAGAGAAGATTCAAATGTGATTGTCCCAGGCCTTACAAGGGAAAGAGATGCGAGAGAGGTTTGAAAAATATTCCCTTTTTCCATGCTGTTGTTGATGGATAGCAGATTGCTCATGTATGCACAACGTAAATTGAGCAAACCTATTGTGTTTCAGGGCCTAAAATTTGTCGGAAGGGTATATGCGGGCGTGGTGAATGCGTGCTGACTTTAACTCCCCCGTTCTATCAGTGCAAATGCAAGTTGCCCTTCCAGCCTCCACAATGCACAAGTTGTAAGGAGTATTTCTTTGCCCAAATAAGACTGATTACTTCTTTTTCACAAAGTTTTGCAGTACCTGAAAACAAGCTTTCAATGTTCAAATGTTCACTGTTTTTTCTCCAAAGTTTCAGTGTGTGAGCCTAATCCATGTAGGAATGGAGGAATGTGCATCAAGGACGGTAATGACTTTCACTGCCAGTGCCCTCAAGGGTACAGAGGACATTTCTGCCATGTTGGTAAGACCACACCCAACATTTTTGTTTTCCTTTTCTCAGTCCAATATATGTATCATATCATAACTCATGAAGTGATTGAGTGTCGAATATTTCTTAGGCCCAGGTGACTGCTATGTGGATGATGGAGAGTCATATAGGGGCAATGTCACTGAGACAGATGATGGCTATGAATGTCTCTACTGGAACTCTCACCTTGTCCTGGAAAAAGGAGCCGATCACAAGTCCTTTGAGAATAAAGATGGACTTGGGCCTCACAACTTCTGCAGGTCAGAAGAATATAAATGACTGCATTCAAATAGCAGAGGACAACAACAAGAGGATGCTCACTCACACTATTTCTTTGACACAGAAACCCAGACGGAGAAAAGATGCCCTGGTGTTTCTTCAGACGAGGCCACAGGTTGCTGTGGGACTACTGTGATGTGACAAAGTGTCCTAAACCAACAGGTCAGCTTTAAAGCTTCGGACAACTTTCTGATCCTGAGTGCTGTCAACCAAAAACAGTTGTTATCTCCTTGTTATTTTCTTGTGTGTGTTTTCAGGTGTTGCGCCAACTCAAGTTGTCCCTACAAAGCCTGATCCCACTTCTTTCCAGCCCCAACCTACAAAACCTGAACCTACAGCAACCACAAAGCCATTAACTTCCACTCTCCCAACAACTGAGGAGCCCACCCAGGTTCCACATCTTTCTTCTACAACCACTAATGTTCCTTTCATCCCCAATGCCACCGCTCCACCGCTCCAGTTCACCACCTGTGGGATGCCACAGCCAAAAAAGCCCATTACCCGAATCTTTGGGGGTCTGAAGGTCGCTCCTGGGGCCATTCCCTGGCAGGTGTCCTTGGAAGTAAGACCAAAGAACTCCAACCAGGCATTCAGACACATGTGTGGAGGAGTTCTCATCGCAAGCTGCTGGGTACTGACAGCTGGACACTGCATGTAAGCACAAACACAAGGACCACAAATCTGAAAAAACACCAAACGCTGGCTGATTATGGAATTGCTCTGATATGTGGACTTAACCGTTTGTGCTGTTTGTGTTTGAGCAGTGATCAAAAGAAGGACATGCAGGTGGTTATGGGGAGTCTGTCACTGAATACGGACGAGTCCACAAAGCAAACCATAAAAGTGGAAGAGGCTATTCTACATGAGAACTACAGGGAGACTGCTAAAGCAGTTTACAACGACATAGGTAAACTACGTCTCTCTCTCGTTTTATTTAAAATAAGTCCTGACATTACCAACAACATTAAAATATAATATCTAAATCAAAGATCTTACTAATAGCATCTTACCTCTGCATCTTTTTCTGGGTCATTTTAGTCAACTAAGGAGAGGATGTGAAAGTGTCACCAATTAGGCCGGGAGCCAAAATGTACCAATTGTAATGATGACTGATGAAATGTAGTATTGATAGTCCATAGAAGTAAACTAGTAAAAATAGTTTAAAAAAAAAGAAGTAATGACATTGTGATGTAAAAAAAAAAGGAAATGTAGTATTTTATCATTTAATTTTATTTTGTTATGACTTTTGTCCAAACTGTCTTTCCAAAGCCTTGTTGAGGTTGAATGGCACTAATGGAGTTTGTGCCAATGAGACTCAGTTTGTGAAGACAGCCTGTCTGCCTGATGCCCAACTGCCTGATGGGACGGAGTGTACCATTTCCGGATGGGGTGCCACTGAGGAATGTAAGACCACTTTTGCATGTTCAGCTGCAAAATAAAAGTTGTCATTTACATTCAGGTCTATTGGTTTGTTTTAGAGGAACTTCAGAGTTTAATATTTTAGCTTAAAGGTACCTGTAAACTTCATTTGTAACCACTGAAATTTGAGATGACATAGTTTTTTGCTACTTTGTTGTGTTTGTATTTGTTAAAATCTGATTTTTCTACCTCCCCCTCCTTTAGCTGACTATGGCTCCAACAACCTGTTGGAGGCCAATGTACTGCTAATCAACCAACAAAAGTGCTCTGAACCCGGTATTTATGGCAGAGTCCTGGATAATACTATGTTCTGTGCTGGCCATCTGCAGGGAGGGGTGGATTCCTGCCAGGTTAGTTGGTAGAGGAAACTTGCCAGTTAAATGCATGCTATCATCTAAAATATCTACATACAGCAGTGCATTTGCTGTCTGGTCAGCCGTTTGCTCTTGTTTCAGGGTGACTCTGGAGGACCACTAACTTGTAAACCGAACAATACCCATGTAATTTATGGTCTGGTGAGTTGGGGAGACCAATGTGGAAGGAAGAACAAGCCTGGGGTCTACACACGGGTCACTCAGTTCCTGGGCTGGATCAAGTCAAAGACTCAAGCAGCATCTCCATAATCATTTCTGTTACTCAGCAACATGCCAGCCAGTGTAGCCAAGGACTTGATTATTACGCAAGTCTTATGCAAGCCTATCATGATTTAGCTTTTGCATTTTGTGCAGTTTTATCTTGTATTTCGCTTTTCAGGTCTACAACATTGTTTTAAATTCAAATGCTACTTAAATGCTTAACTGATAAAGCAATGTAAGAAAGGAGATGCATCATCATTCATCATCATCAAAAAAATGGGTCAAATGCATCATGACGGACAAAGTATTCAGACCCTTTACCTAAGAAGAAGTACTAATACCACAATGTAAAGATACTCTCTTACAAGTAAAAGTACTGGACTGAAATTACTTAGTTAAAAGCATGTACGTTATACGTATAATCAGGAAAATGTATTTAAAGTATTAAAGTAAGTACTCAGTGCAGAAATGCAGAACCTTTGTATGAGTATATATGACCTCATGAGATTATTATGTATTATTATGTACATTTGGATTATTTTCTCCCATTCCCACTACATTCAAATAATTAAATAATTAAAAGGAAAATCAACAAATCTTCACTTTTGTGAAGCTGGAACCATGAAATCCAGAAATGACAGAATGAACAAAACAATTGGCAATTCAATTTCTGTCAACCCATAGTTTTAGCTGTACATATTACTTTAATTTATAACAAAATGAAGATGGAGATAGAGATGTAGTGGAGTATAGGTAGAAAGTGGTATGAAAATAAAATACTCAAGTAAAGTACAGGTACCTCAATTTTGTATAGTACTTGAGTAAATGTCCTAAAGTAGTGATGGGATATTTATACCTTATACCTATTTATATCATTCCTCTTAATCTCCAATCTTGAGTAGCTCTGTATGCTATTCTTTGCTTCATGTCTTTACTCTGGATGCTCTCACCAGGCCCAGGGGTCACAGATCTCACAGCTACACCCCTGATCAGGACAACAAGAGTCACAGTGCTGCTGCAATTTGTGTACAACCACAAACAAGTACACAAAATTGCTGCTCAAAATCAAATAAGGTTACATTTTCCCGCTACTGTTTTTGAAGCTGATTATATGTGTGTTCTGCTGTTGAGCCACAAAATGTGCTGCAGCTTTAAAATCTTTTAAAATGTCCTGTGTGACAGATGATTTGTGGCTGGTACCTTCATGGGACCGACTCATGTCAGGTCAAAGAAGAAAAAACAGAAAGGAGACGGGCGGTTATGGATTTTCAGACTGTACTCTCTTCAGAAGTAGGTATTTATGTACACAGAGTAAAACCATACTATTTAAATACTCTAAAATGAAGTTATGTCTCTTACGCTCGGTAGAAATACAATGTCACTGTTCATGTTATTTGGCCTCACTGGGTCATTTGTTTGCTGCAGGGCAGCATCTCTGTAGGGCCACTGACATGTGAGAACGAAGGCGTGCATGTCCTCCACCATGGTCTGGTGAGCTGAGGGGACAGTGGTACAAAGAACAAGCCAGTAGTTTATACACGGGTCATTTACTTCCTGAACTACATCAAGTCAGTCATGAGAGCTGCTAAACAAACTGCTGACTGACCAGACTTCACCACAGAACAAATGTGCTGTTTGAGGGTGCACCCAATATTACTTGATGAAATATTTACTGTACATGACAACGGCAGACACTGAAAAGGTAATGTGTAAAAACCTATGTGGCTTTAGACTAGACAAACAGTTAAAAATATCTACTCTCAGCTATACGTCTTTACTCAACAGCTTTCTAGAAAACATGAGCATTATAGGATCACAATAATATAATACCAGAAGACCACAACACAGTATTTTAAGCCTTGCTCTCTCTCTCCCATTGCTGCTGATAATGAGAAACATATGTTCTTTATCTATCTTAGCTCCAACTGTAACTTCTTTTAAATATAGAGGTAGGTGAATTTCTTGCTCACAGTTTTAGATTTACCTGGAACAGATCCAGGCAGGAAACTGTTGATGGTCATATCATTTGACAGCCACACAAAATTTACAGCATCATGCAAACTATGAACAAAACAAGAAAAAACACAGTGCTTGATCAGTGAATGTCATTTAACATTGTCCCCTAAGTTTCCTCTTTACCCTCATTTGTGTTTACATGCCAATCCCAGGGGTCCTTAATACAAAACAAGGTAAGAGGCTGCCTGTTCAGTCCATTCATATCAATGCATGGGTTTAACATGGGGTAGAGAGGCTCTGTGCACTGCACACAGAAAGAGTGAAGCAGGGTCATAACATCAGCATCGTAGAATGACAGCTCCCCCTTCTGGAGATTTGCCAGTATGCCCAGCTTTCTAACTCTCTTTCCCACTGACAGCTGCTTCTCCTGGGTATCATGACATGCCAGGTACTGTCCGTCTCCATGGTAGATGCACCAGGATGTGTTGTTCACACCCAGGCGGGAGGAATGCTGACTTGGACCGTCTTTTTTATCGACTGGCCCAGTGGTCACACCTATTAGCCAGTAAGGTTTCTCCTGGACAATGACCTCCCAGTAATGCCGGCCAGTAGTAAAACTCTCCTTAGCCAGGACACTGTACTGGGAGTCATATGGCTGAGGGCTCAGAGATTCACTGACAGGCTGCCTTCTCCAGTACACTTGTTTGCTGTCCTGGGATATTTCTAATTTTGGGTGGGCTGTGTTGGAGTCCAGAGCAGGAGAACTTAGATCTGCAAATAAAAATTTACATTCAGTCCACAATACTGAGATAGTAGGGGATGATTTTAGATCGCAAAAGATTGTATTATTTACTAACATGACCACATTCGTGGAAAGTGTTGGGAAAGAGCCACCGAGAGGTCATCCACCAGCCGCTCTACTGTTCTTAGCTTCTCAGTGCCACACAGACCTCTGTCTACTTCCTGGATTGGTGCTAAATCCAAAGGGTTGCTGCAATAAAAAACGATTACAAAACCATTAGAAGGCAAAAATCATAGCAAAAGAGGGCAGTTAGGATAGATAAAATGGAATAACAGATACTCACCAAAGATTCTGTGCTGTGATTTGCTGTTAAAAATAAACAGGTTATGTACTACTGTATGTATTGCAATTGCAGAAAACACATTAGCTTTGTGCGAGACGTTCACATGATCACTGTAACACAGCCATAATATCAGATATCATTTAAGGTAAAATAAGATATTCCTTTGACCTATACCTGTAGGAATCGCAGATCATTTGTTTCTTGGAGGAGTGTTTTGCTGGAGGCTCTGAGGCTGTCTATATCTTTGATCTGAGCCTCCACGATGCCCCTCTGGGCCTCCAGCCACTCTGTCATGTGTGTCTCCTCTGCGTCTATAATCTGCATCATCAGACGCTCATCGGCATCCAGCACAACACGGATCCTGCTGTACTTGTCTGAGACTCGCTCTCTGAAATCTGCAGCAGACTTCTAAGAAATAAAAAACAAACACACTCACTTGAATACACTCAAAAGGGGGTTATGTAAATGAAAATACAGATGATTACAAAGGGCACATTGACTGTACCACTGTTTGCGTATACAGTGACTCCAAGTCCTTGATGGCATGTTCTGCTTCACCTCTCCTCTTCAGTAGTTGGTTCATAGTGGTCTCTAACATGCTCTAAAGAAAGAACACAACAGGCCTATAGAAAATAAATACCACGGCGGAGAAATAAATAAATAATTATAACATTTACAAGAAAATAAAACACACTAGCAAAGCATAAAACAGAGCTAGTATTCACCTTGAAGTCTGCGCAGGCTTCATGGAGTTGAAACGCTTTGTGGTTCTTGTGCATGCCGACTAGAACACACATACAGCACACAGGGGCCATTTCCTCCATACAGAAGAGCTTGAGCTCCTCACGGTGCTCCCTGCACTTCAGAGACAGCGGATCCCCAGTCACCTCCACAAGTGTGTGGTCCTTCAGAGCAGACCTCTGCTGGTGCAGCAGGGCGTGAGCCTGGCACAGTGAGGCGTCACAGGTCAGACAGGTCCTTATGGCCACCGATGGTGTCTCTATGCAGTGGTCACAGCGGATAGTTGAAGATGATGTGCTTCCCCTGCTTGGTGTCATTGTTGTCCGTCTGAATTCCTTTACTTTGGTCTGAAGGATGTTGTTTATTTCCAGAGTGAGTCCAGAGGGGAGGAATATCTGACACTCTGGACAGAAGACAAGACCCTCATCAGACCCATCTGTTTCCCAGACAGCCTTGATACAAGTGAGACAGAAGTCATGTCCGCATGGCAACGTGACAGGATCTGTGAAGAAGTCCTGGCAGACGGGACACTTTAAAGTTTCCTCAACAGTGCCCATAGCTCTGCTTGCACCTGTTATGGTAGCTCAGTGTGCAGTGTGAGTCTGGCCTTCCTGCTCATGAATGTTTCACAGGCCTCTCTTGGCATGCATGCGCCACTCATGTGCCTCAGTGTCAGATTACTAAAGATGAGTTGACGTCTTCCAGTAACTGTTTCGACCCTTTGACTCTCAGGAAACCACAAACAATTGGATGGCACATTTCCAACAATGACCAAATTATTTGTCTTAAACGCAGTACCACTTAAAATATAATCTAACAAGATGAATTAATTTTAATGTGAAAATTCCTTCTTGACTTTGGAAACAGTAGTTTGCCAAACATAATATTAACTTAAGGTCCACTTACTAACTTTAAGCCAAATCTCAATGTCTTCAATAGCTTTAGGAGTTTTCACCGCAAGTCAAGTGAACCTTGTGTTAAGATTATTTTGTACAAAATGTGCCTACCGTAATATTCAGTGATATACACAAATATGTGACATCATTTTAAAAAAGTGCACTGTTACTTGTATACTGAATAAATATTTTAATTATATAACAAACGTTATGTAAAACAGTAATTAATTATTTGTATATGTCATTTGCAATTTGCAGGCTGACATTTGTTATTTTTGTTATTGTTGCATTCAGTTTGTTTTCTCAACTAAATTTCAAATATGATATTGACCATGGTTCTGACCCTCTATCCCCGTGCTTGTACTTCCTATAAATACAGGATCCATTCAGCTAACGTATATTTCTGCGTACGTAAAGACTGATTAGCTTGCTACATGAACGTATCCAGATATCCTACGTATACGTTGTTCGTGCATAGCTCGGTTACGGCACTTCCCAACCAACGTGGGCTGTGGATGTGGCAGCACCGCCGGTCCGCCTGTCTGACTACGTGTCTCCTGGTCTCCTGCAGTGCTCTCCCAAGTGCAGTTGTGGTTGGTTTTCTAGGTTTCCACACTGTCAGGTAAGGAGTCATTTTGTACAAAATGTCTTTTTCATTTGTCGGAAATAGCCGCTACGCTAGACAGTGAGTTAGCTCACATTAGCTAATGCTAGCCAACGTCAGCTAACCCCAGGTACGTTTTCACAACACAAGACACGCAGCTAGTTAGCCTCTGTTAGCCTTATTGATCTAACATGCAAACTTCAATGGCTTCACATATGTTTGAGTTTACTTGTGTGAACAGCGCGTAGCCCCTGTATTTTTTAAGCTTGTACATGTTTAAGCTAACTAATCCAAACAACAAACATGTTCACTGGGTCAGTGTGTCAAGTTCAAGTACCAGCACAATGCTGATAACCTCATGGCACATGATGCAACAAAGAGAATAATGTTCAAATGAATGATGATAAATGTTATGGTCACTGTGAGTTAACGTCCAGCCATACAGCCTGTCCTATCATATAAAAAGCTGCTTATCTCAGATGAGGTTATTGCACTGTTAGAGTAACCTGGCACCGGTCTGTCTGTTCATCATAGCTGTCCCCAAGTGTCTGTGCCATGTTTGCCAGACTGGCCTTGTGCTCTCACCTGCCATCCATCCGGCAGTCAAATGTCTGTCCAGTCTCCATCAGAACGTTTTCACAGGTTAAATGTAAGTAACCAGCAAGCTTCCTTGTCATGCCTGAAGGGGACACTCTTCAGTGCATGCTGATGTGTAATGCAATGTGACTTTGTTATTATCTGCAGTCTTGCGCTCACGTCCCCATGGGAAGTCTTTTGCCCACCGCAGTGAGTTAAAGCAGGCCAAACGCATTGTAGTGAAGCTGGGGAGTGCTGTGGTGACACGAGATGAGTGCGGTCTGGCACTAGGACGACTGGCTTCGATAGTAGAGCAGGTAACAGCCCATTAATGTTGTTGATACGGACAAGAGAGGATGATGGCTGTGTGAGAATAATATTATGTGGGCTCATGGAAGACTTAAAAACAAACTGGACTGATGAGTGATCTTTGTGTGTCTTGTCAGGTGGCCATGCTGCAGAATCAAGGCAGGGAGATGATGATTGTCACCAGTGGTGCTGTGGCGTTTGGGAAGCAGAGACTCAGACATGAGATCCTGCTGTCTCAGAGCGTCAGACAGGCTTTGCATTCTGGACAGAACCAACTCAAAGAGATGGTGAAAACCAATCTTGCAATTCTCTGGCATGTTTAGTCCACTCTTTGAGAAATGCTTGTGTTCATAGCTGTGCTAACTTGAATGAAATCTTTCTGTTTTCCAGTCAGTTCCAGTTTTGGAGGCAAGGGCATGTGCAGCTGCGGGACAGAGCGGTCTGATGGCGTTGTATGAAGCTATGTTCACCCAGTACAGCACCTGCACCGCACAAGTGCGTACTCGAGTTTTCTCACAGAATAAAACGCTGGCGGCATATTAGTTGAATGTCATGTAATTCTCTCTACATTTCTGTCCACTTCTGTAGATTCTGGTCACCAACTTGGATTTTCATGATGAGCAGAAGCGTCGCAACCTGAACAGTACTCTCCATGAACTGCTTCGGATGAACATAGTTCCTATCATCAACACCAATGATGCTGTTGTTCCGCCCCCTGTTCCTAGCAGTGACTTGCAGGGGGTAAATGTGGGTACTGTGTGCAGGGCATGTCGGGAATGCTACGTGTGGCCCTGAATCGTGATGGTGGATTGCTTTAATCATGCATAGACCTTCCTCATCAATGTATAACTTATAGGTTAAAGGCTGCTTTGAATGTTCTCTACTAACTCATAGTATGGTGGTCTTTTTTTGCCATTTTATTGTGCACAGACCTGCATGTGCTATCTCTTTTTGAAAAAGAGGTAAACATATTTACTTTGCAACTGAATGGGACTGGAAGGCTTTTGTTGGATGGAAGCAACTGAAAAGTTGTTTAAGATACAGTCATTTTCCGTTTGGGTTAATGAAATGTCTTTGTATTTCAGGTAATAAGCATCAAAGATAATGACAGCTTGGCTGCACGGCTGGCTGTTGAAATGAAGGCAGACCTCCTTATTGCCCTGTCTGATGTTGAAGGTACAGAAATAACCACTAACTTGGATTAATCAGATTATTAATCAGAAGATTAATCATGATTTACTTAGCATATATGCTAAAAATCTATTGAGCTATTGTACACCATGGAGAATAGTGGATCTAGTTGGGTTTTTTTTTAGGTTTTCCATACTAGAGACTAGGTGTGGGGGAAAAGTAGATTCATACATCTCGATTGTCTCTTGAAAGATTGTCTCGATGGAGAAATATCAATAATCAGAAATTTACCCCACCCTCCAACCAACTTGCTGCCACCGAGTTAGCTGTTGGCCTCTCATAACGCTATGAGACAGAGCTCAAAGGATGGCTGCTAATAAACCTGAGATTGCAGATCCAACCCAGGCAAATTCAAGTCAGCAGTGATCAGTGAGTGAGCAGATCAGGAATTATCAACAGGTCAGAGTCTTGATGATGGAGTGTACTTTTTTCTTTTCTTTACTATATGTAAGTATTTCAGAGAGAACAATTGTGGCCAATGAGCCAATATATTTTCTGCATTTATACACACAATGCAGTTTGTCTCACTAAAATAAAATAAAATAGAACTAAATTAATCAGTTTATTTTGTTCATGTATTACAAATACGCTGTTTTTAATAGTAGCAGGTAGTCACACAAGAAGCGTTCTGTGTACTGTCTGGCCTCTTGGTCAGGTATTTCTTGATCAACATAAATCAATATCACTGTGAGTTCTTTAGTTCTGTGAAGGATTAAAAAGACAAAAAATCTATTCCACAGGCTTGTACGACAGTCCCCCAGGAACAGATGATGCCAAGCTCATTGATATATTCTATCCTGGAGACCAGCAGTCAATCACATTCGGCACTAAGTCTAGAGTTGGTATTGGTGGGATGGAAGCCAAGGTCAGCATTGTATTTTTTTATTTATACCTTTACCCAACCAGAAAAAAAAAATCATTGAGATTTAAAATAATTTTTTCAAGAGTGTCCTGGCCAAGACAGGCAGCAGCACAATTAACAATGTTGCATACTTAAAAACATTTAACATAAAACACAACAATTTACAATGGGAATAAATAGTCAAGCATGACCTATGATGTTGGTGTCATCTCAAAGTGTCAACAATACTTAAATGAAGGAAAAGTTGGATTATACTCACTCATGTTGTCTGAATCAGGTGAAAGCAGCCCTTTGGGCACTACAGGGTGGGACGTCAGTTGTCATTGCCAACGGCACAAATCCTAAAGTCACAGGCCACGTCATCACAGACATTGTGGATGGGAAGAAAGTTGGCACCTTCTTCTCTGAAGTGAAACCTGCAGGTACAGGGCACGGACATCTGGAAAGAATATTTCACCCACTTGTTGTGTTTGTGTTTTTAAAATTTCATGCATGTATTTACACCACCAGGTCCAACTGTGGAGCAGCAGACAGAGATGGCTCGGCACGCAGGCAGGGCTCTGTCCTCCCTGCACCCTGAACAGGTGAGTTTTTTTGCTTCAGTGGGGTCTGTCCAACTAAGTGAAGTAGTATAAGAGCACCAAATTGTTCTCAAGCCTGATTGCAGTAGATCGATATTACACAGTGAATTTATTTACCACTGATATATTAAATACCATCTACAAACCTCATTTTATCATTGATAAATTAATTTAAATGACAAGATTACAATAAGGAAGTGATTTGTTTTTCTAGAGAGGGGAGATCATCTGCTGTCTTGCTGAGCTGCTTACAGAGAAGAAAGATGAGATTCTCAGTGCCAACAAGAGAGACATGGAGCTAGCAACAACATCAGGTACAGAGCCACAGAGAAGACACACTGATCACCGTACTGCACAGCTACATGGAGTCGTTGACTCAAATGGCATCCTCTGTAGCACTTCCACTGAGGGAAACTGGCATATGAAGGAGATTTGTGTAGCGCAGGGAGTAGTAAGACCTGTTCTTCAACTGGATGAGCAAAGTTCTCAGTCCTGCTTTACAATGCCTCTGCTTGATGAAAGTGAAAGTATTTTCTCTATGTGGATTTATAGAGTATTGCGTTGTCAGTGTTATTCATTTATTATATTTCCTCATAGGGCGTCTCTCCCAGCCTCTGATTGATCGCCTGAGTCTGTCAACTGCTAAGCTGAACAGCCTTGCCATTGGCCTCCGTCAACTTGCCGTGTCCTCTAGAGACAGCGTGGGTCGAGTGCTGAGGAGGACCAGGGTCGCCAACAACCTAGAGTTGGAGCAGATCACTGTCCCCATTGGTGTCCTGCTGGTCATTTTTGAGTCACGTCCTGATTGTCTACCACAGGTCAGTCAGCCCCAACGCTGAGCCTTACTTACTCACCATCAGCTGCTGCTCTGGGAGACTATTTTTTTTTTTCATTAAAAGTTAAACTTACATATTCATTCATTTAATATTGTGTTTCAGGTGGCCGCTCTTGCCATTGCCAGTGGAAATGCTTTGCTACTGAAGGGGGGTAAAGAAGCTTCTAACACCAATAAAATTCTGCATCAACTCACTCAGGAAGCACTTTCCATTCATGGGGTGGCAGATGCCATTCAGCTGGTAAAAACTGAAAGCATTACCTTATTAATACAGTAAGTTTCTACATGATTACAATGCAAACTCAGATATTCTGTGATATGCTAAAGATTAACCTTGACATGTAGGTGAGCACACGGGAAGAAGTTGAGGATCTGTGCAGACTAGACAAGATGATTGACCTGATCATTCCGAGGGGCTCGTCCCAGCTGGTACGGAACATCCAAAGGGCAGCTAAGGGAATTCCTGTGCTGGGCCACAGCGAGGGCGTCTGTCACGTCTACGTTGACAGCGATGCCAGCATAGAAAAAGCTATTGCCGTTGGTATGTGATTCCACTGTGTACACTAGCTGTGAAGGTTGAATTTTGTGCAGTGTTTTAAAAAGTTGTTGAAATCGTAAATAACCTGGTTTTTGTATTTCATTTGAGTGCACCTAGCAGTTGAAAGTGATTTTACATGTTGCCCAAGAGCTGTGGTTAGTAACTTCTTTAAGTAACCCAGAACGGCTGAATGAATATACTAACATGTGTTTCATTCTAGTCAGAGACTCCAAATGTGACTACCCAGCGGCCTGCAATGCCATGGAGACCCTCCTTATTCACAGAGATTTGCTGCGAACTCCTATATTTGACCAGATCATTGATATGCTAAGAACAGAACATGTAAGGAACATGCACATGTATTATACATAGCATTACACTGCATGGCTAAGTGGCTTTTTACATTTTGATGAAGTTTTGAGTACCAGAAACAAGAACAAACTTTCTGGAGAGGCAGTTTGGTACTTAATTCAGGTCAATAGTATATAATACAGCAAGTAGAATTGCTTTTACTAATTTGAGTTTGATAATTTCATTATTGATAAATCATTGCTTTCTCTCAGGTGAAAATCCATGCAGGTCCCCGGTTTGCATCCTATTTAACTTTCAGCCCATCTGAGGTGAAGTCTCTGAGGACAGAGTACGGGGACCTGGAGTGCTGCATTGAGGTGGTAGACAGCATGCAGGATGCTGTGGACCACATCCACAAATACGGCAGCTCCCACACTGATGTCATTGTTACAGAAAATGAGGAGACAGCTGAACAGTTTCTGCAGCAGGTGGACAGTGCCTGCGTATTCTGGAACTCCAGCTCTCGCTTTGCAGATGGCTACCGCTTTGGCCTAGGTATGTACAGTATCAGGCATGGTATATATAGATCTATATAAATTCATCCTTTTGTAAATTCAACTGACCTACTACTGTCTTGAAAATGGAGCAGGAGAGTTAATTTTGCTTATTTTGCAGGAGCTGAGGTTGGCATCAGTACGGCACGGATACATGCCAGAGGTCCTGTGGGTTTGGAGGGGCTTCTGACCACCAAATGGGTCCTTCGAGGTGAAGGGCACACTGTGGCTGACTTCTCTGAGCAAGGCAGTATGAAATACCTTCATGAAAACATCCCAGTCCCCCAGGGAAGCTTTAGTTAGGTGCCAAACCAAAGAGCCATCAACAGGAGTCAAGATAACTGATCTATACAGAGTTTATTTAAAGCTTTGTGTCCGTCAGCGGCACTTTTTAGCTTCATCACCCGTATAAATCCACTATGTTGTTGAAGGAAACTTGTGTGCAGAACAGAGGCTATATTTACCGGACATCCATATCCATTTGTATAAATACAAATCTCTTGAGCAAGTGATTTTCTGTTACATGACTGGTGAGAGGGAAATGTATTCTGGTGAAAAGAAAAACACATTACTAACTCTGTTATTTGTATGTGACAACTGAAACATAAAGTGTACACAGACAAAGCGATTTCCTCTGTAAGGTCATTTTCATCATGGCAGAAAAAGTGAATCAATGGTCCATCTGTGATTTTCTAACTTATTTTTCTACGTACAAACTCTTCCTTGGTCTTTTTGTAATTTAGTGTAAGTGTTTGGGCGGGACCTTGGTTCAGATTATTTTGCTGTCCTTCCTCTTTGCATAAGTGATTTAATAAATATGCTGTACAGTTCTTTAATCATGATGATGTGTCTTATCTGTCACAAAAGTTATACTGTAAAATCATAAAATCCCATGTTTCAATTGCATTTAGTGTATAGGCTGATTTTAGTTATTACACAATTTTAATGTGTAAATGAGTGTAAATTGAAGTTTTTTAATGTGCAGTAATGCAAACATCAAACTGTCCAACAGATCACTCTTTTTGGACTATGTTCCACTCTTAAATATTTGCCACCCTTGCAAGGGGACATACAATTGCTCAATTCAGTAATGCACAATAACTTTAGACATATGTTAACAGTACAGTGGCTCATTTAATTCTTGAAAATGCAGAAGTTGTAATTAAATCAAATGATATTTACAAACACAAAGGTTTTAAAGCCAGTTATGAGAAGGTTGGACGTTAACTACTTTTCTCAGAGCTACCACTTGTCTCCTGCTGGTGACGTGTAGTGTGTGTGTGGGCGTGGTTTAACATCCAGCAGAATTTGCCCAGAAGCCGGGCAGGCTCCGCTGTCATTCGTGTCGATATTAAAGATGGCAGGAAACAAGTCTTACACTATAGTAGAATATTTCGGCGGGGATGACGGGTACCGCTGTGGTTACTGTAAAAACGAAAAGGGAAACTTTTCTCATGGTAAGTGTCTCCTGAAGTATCGAAGAAACATGGCGAGTTGGTGTAGCTGAACTGGCTTTATGCTAACGACCTACGTCCGTCTACTTGCTGGAATTGTATCCGTTAGAGGGCTCGCTAATGTTATAAGTTCTATTGCTGGACTTGCATTTCAAGGCCACCAACGTTACATTGTTACTGGGTGCACACATTAGTAAGCGTTCACCAAACGTTTTAGTAGGATAGTGTTGATGTTATTAACTCAGTGTTTAGCTCTTAGCATCTAGCAGCCCAACTGTGGAAAACAAACCAAGGTTGTTGCAAAAAAAAAAAAGAGTTAAAATAATTAAAGGAAAGATGGGCCGCGTTAAGTTGCTATTCAGGTAGTTGATAATGTTATAACGTTACAAACACTAAACACATACGCTCTAACATTAGCAGCTTAGCAGTAGACCTGTTAACATCTCTACTAGCATCAAGCTAGCTAACGAGCAGTCTGCAGAGCTGGACCGGGACGACTCTCAAGAGAAAGTGCAGCTGTCTCTCTCTCATTTGCTCTGTCAGTGCTGTGACACTGAAACTAGAGGCCTTTACGTGTCAGGTAAAAAGAAATGCGGGGATGCAGGACGTACAGTCGTCTATTCACATATGTATTCACATATTTTGCTCTGATGATCTGTAAGAGTACATCGACACGAATGAATGGTGCATTAGCTAGTTAGCCAAGTTATAGCACTTTATCATAGTTTAGTGTTGCCTAAGTTTTGTAGTTAAAGTGAGTGTCTTTTTAGTCTTCAGTTCAAGGAGATATGTACGCACTCTGTCCAGCTGCAGTGGAAATCCTCTCTCTGATCCAGTTTGAGTGGTGGCCCACTTCCAAGTGACCCCTGGATTGGTTTGTTTAGTGATAGTATAAAGAAACAAGGGCACACAAAAAAGCCACCACTTTTTACTTAGCGTATCACGCCAAATGCCTAATCACGATTTATGTATAAATGGCAAAATTGTTTGTTTACATGCCAGAATTGCACAATTACATTATAAAAAATTGGTGTTTGTAATATGGCAATCGTGGTCATTGTGAAACTAGTAAGAAGAAGTGAAAGCTCTATGGCTTTGTTGCGCTATAAACCAGGATAAAGCCTTTCCACCCACTGCCTGCTGTATAACTGTGTACTTAATGAAAAGTAAGGGGAGATTTTCACATTAGGTTAATTCAAGGGTAGAGTTTTATTAGCCCACAAGACTCCTGCAGTGCCAGGAACATTTCCTTCCATGAATATGTTCACAGGAAGGGTGACATGGCAGGTAACTGTTTCACATGCCATAAACATTTATAAAGAATTTCTTGAATGTGAAAGTGCACAATTAAGCGGAGCAACTGTATCTTGTGTCGAGAGGCTGGCATTTAAAGGCAGCCAGTGTTGTTTTAGAAGTTCTGACTTTTATATAGAACTATAAAAATAAGCTGTGTAAGAAGATGGGAAGGGATTTTTTTCTGTCTGGGACAGAATGGTGTCATTCAGTGGAGGTGAGCAGGCATGAGGTAGGTTTACTATAAATAGGGTTCAGGCAGTTCCTAATGCAGTCAGTGAATGATTGGGCTCAGAGCCCGCAGACAGGAGCTGTTGTAAACTAAGATAAGAGTGGTGGATATGTTACATAATGTGGGCATGCCAGGTTCTGGCGGAAGGAAGATTTCCTGTGTAAATCTTGTAAATGTTAAGTAACCGTGTTAAACAGTTACAGGTTGCGGGTGCAGATAAGGTTAAATTCAAATGCACTGGACTTACAACTGTAGCAAGGAACCCACTATTTCAGGCTACTGATTATTTTCAGGCTACAACAACAAAAATCTACCACTACTGATTTTCAAGTTGTTCTTCCTCTATAATTTACCATGTTATATTTTTCCTGAGACGCTTGTCCTGAGAAGACATGTGGAACAGTCTACTGAGTCTCTGTTGTGCTGTTAACTTTTCCAAGCAGGTGCTCAATAAGATGTTATTTTCCTCTATGGGATTGGTAAAGTGATGTTATCAACAGTGTTCTTACATGAAAAGCAAACTCAAACCCGCAGTACAGACTACACCATCTGCCCTCCTCTGTGTTACTGTCATGGCTCAGTGGAGGCAAATGGATCAGGTGTGAACGATGGAAAGGCACTCCTGTTGTGCCATGATGACTGCAGCTGTTGCACTCACGTCGAACTCACATGGCATGTCATTTGTACTCTAGATTTATTACTTTTTTAAATTTTGGACTTCCTGCATAACTAGTTATCAAGAAACAAGGAAGCTGAAATGATTTTTGCTTTTGTGTTATTTAATTGGCCCTGTGTTGTCCTTCATCACATTTACCACACCACATGCTTTTAGGATGGTGTAACTTGATATTAAATATATCCTACTTAATTTATAATTCATTTGGAACCCACTCAATGCTTTTGAAGATATATTAAAATTAGTGTTCCATACTCAAATTTTTAACATTTCAACTTGACAGATCTCTGTAATTGCTGAGGTCATAAGAATTTTAGGCCATGAAGATGGGGTCTTAGGGTAGGATCTCCACCGAGATCACTTTCTAAATGTATGGTGAGGCCATACATTTGTGGTATTTAAACATAACTTCCAGATGATGTTAAATTATAGATATATGTATTATGTTTGGTGGATTTCACTCTTATTCATACCAGTGTTCTAACTGGAAAATACAAGAATGTCTCCTTTTTATTCTGTAAGCTTTTTTCTCTTCTGTATGGTTCTGTGTCTTCATTTGGAGGATAACAGCTTAACAGTTTATATTTTTAACGTGGTTTAAACCTTCAAAATCACCCATGTAATAATCTTCTTAACACTGACTTGTATTGCTAAGCAAGTCTAAAAGAAAACCTGCAGTCTTGCTACTGTATCTGCAGGCTTTAGAACTAGCTCCAGTCATTTCCGGTTTCACTGGCACTCTGTTGGATCATCACACTGTGTTGTCTCTGTGGAATCTGGCTACACAAAATTCTCCTGGGACATAAAACTTTGTACTCTGTTGCAAACTTAGTGTGTGTTGTGTGAACTGGTATACAGTGAATTCCCTCAGTTGTTTCTGATGTAACCTGATAGCGCTCCTCTTATTGAGACTTAGTTCTTGGTGTGTGTGCACGTGCAAACTGTGTACATGGTTGCAGAAGAGAAGGTCAGAAGTTAAAACAGGGAGCTTAGACCTCATTTCTGGGAAGTAAGATCCAAGCTGCTGTGGACACAAACAATATGTTTGTATGTTACCATTGGGGGCTTAAAGCACTGTGGGAATGTATTTTGGGGGAAATTGTGATTTAAGATGGAAAATGTGGACCGCCCAGCTTTTTGACGAACCACTCGTTATTTGTATACATAGCTATTTCAGGCTTAGAAGTCTTAGTCTAGTTTAGCTTCATTTAATTCAGTTGTGAAAAAAAGCCAGGCTAGTTCAAGATCTTGACCCTAACCTTAACCCTGCCTGTTTCTAAAATAATTTCCTTCAAGTTAGGCATTAGAGAGCATGATCTGATGGATGTTTCTTTCCATTTCAAAAGTATAGTAAAATCATATCAAATCAATTAATAGTAATAGTAGTAATAATAATAAGTTTATTTGTATAGTACATTAAAAACAGAGTTTACAAAGTGCTTTGACAGACAAACCAAAAGCCAAATACTAATACAACAGATGACAAAACAAGATTAAGGTAAAAAAAAAAAAAAGAATATAAGGCCCAATGAAAATGCAATATGAATACAAACATAACTTAGACTTTGGACTGGCTCATATTGAGTCAACAATTAGCTGTAGCTTGGAACCAGATCCATAAAAGTGATCAGCAAAATCTTAAAACCAATCTCAAACAGACCGAGAGCTAAAGGAAAGAAGCCAGGATTGGGGTGATGTAATGTCATCTGTTAAAATCAGTAGCCTAGCTGCTGTTTTTTGAATTAGTTGGAGGCAAGACAGTGACTTTTGGTTTATGCCAGAAAAGAGCGAGTGACAGTAGGGAAGTCTGGAGAAGATAAGTGCATGAATGACTTTTTCCTGGCCAGAGTGTGAGAACATGGTTTTATTCTGGAGATTGTTCTGATTTGAAGGAAGTAGGACTGGATAACAAATTAAATGTTGTAATGTTATGATTTGCCTTTTTCTACAGGGATGTGGTCGCACACCATGACTGTACAGGACTACCAAGACCTCATAGACCGAGGATGGAGAAGGTGAAGTAGCTGTCTCCTACCTTCAAACAGTCTCTGAGTACATGCATATGGACCTTTTTAAAATGTTGTCATTAATCTAGTTTCAGAAATATCATTTTCGATATTTCAAATACTTGGTAATGTAATTTAGTAATTTGTTCCTTTTCAGAAGTGGGAAATATGTCTATAAGCCCATAATGAACAAGACATGCTGTCCACAGTATACCATCAGGTATGCTATTTTACCCATTCCTGTTTTTCCTGTGATTCATGCTTCATGCAACACATGAGGAGCCATGGTAGTCTGATAAATTAAATCACCCATTCAATACTTGTATAACAGCATGAACATATACAGATATATGTTGTTCTAACCTTTACTTTTGTTATCTCTGCCAAGATGTCATGCACTGAAATTCCAGCCATCCAAATCCCACAAGAAAATCCTGAAGAAGATCAGCAAATTCATTTCCAAAGGGGAATTACCAAAAGGACAGGATGATGGTGGGAGCGTATTTGTTTTTATATAATAGTTATTATTGCATGTGTATTGTCTGACACATTTTTCTGTCTGTTTTAATAGAAATAGGTGCATATGTATTTTTGACGGTATTGAAAGTCATACCATCAGGATTTCAAAATACCTTGGTGTACTGTTATACGGTGATACCGCCCAAACCTACTCTATAGTACACATTATCTGATGTAAGCGATATTGATTTTTGTGCATTGCAGGGGAGCCAATGGAATCGGTGTGTGAAGAAGCAGGTCCTCTGGAACCAAGTAAAGTGGAGCGTGCTGCTGTCACAAACATTCAGAAGGAATTAGCAGAGTGTCCTGCTATCGCAGAAGTTCAGAAGGAGGTAGAGGAAGCGACACCTACAGTCCCAGAAACATCAAGAAAGGATCCAGCATCTGTCCCAGACCAGAGAACAACAGCAACGGCTCCTAAACCAGGTAAGAAATCTGATTCCCTTTCAAACTCATAGTGATGTATAACATATTTGTATTTCTACTAGTTTATTTAATTATTTCGTTTTAATTGCTTGCTTTCTCTCTCTGCACTTCTCTTTCCCCCATACTCACACACCTACACCTGTGGTGTCTCACTAACACACCGTGTCCGTGTATGTGTAGCCTATGTTTTGTGAAGTTGCGGCATTTTAAAAAACTCACCCGCAATCCGTCTTTACAGTGTCAGGTGCGCTGCAAGTGGATTGAAAACAATGTGGTACTGAATGCCATCTGCAGTGGTGTGTTCACTGTCGCTCTGTGCTTGTAAAATTCCGCCAAATCTACTTGATAACACCTACGTGGCCCACCCAAGCACAGTATATGTGGGAAACAATATATAAACAATAGGGCAAGCTGTTGGCCTGTATTTTGTAAATATTACACCACGAGGTATAAAATGAACTGTGGATTTGGAGAATTGTTTCACCCCTATGTATTACTGTTATTTTCCTTGTTTATTAAAACAACAACTTAAACACACAAATCATGAATCTAAAACTACAACTACTAGTCAATTGAAATTTTTTAGTCTTTTTGGAATATCTTTGACTTTTTCACTGTTGACCATCAGTCGTGTTCGGCTGTGGGAAATTATAATGTGCATTTTCACAATTTTCTTACATTTTTATGAACAATACAATTTCAATCAAATTTTCATAATCGTCAGATTAATCAATCATGAAATCATGAAAGTAATCATTAGTTGCAGTGCTACATGCATCCATTGCCTTGGATAGCATATGCCTAATGTATGTTTGTTCATGCAGCCTTAGTGTGAAAGTAACATTACAGCAGCTGCATACATCAGCCAACTAATGAGTCGTTAGGGCGAAGAAAAAGGCTACCAGAGACAGATGGATATTTTTAATCAGTGTACTTTTACTCACTCAATCATGTAGCGTAGTTACAAGTGTTTCATTATACCATGTGTAAAAGGCAAATTAATGTACTGTAACAGGTTAATCCTGGAACTGAGTAGCCACTTAAAACTATTCAACTAGCCAGCTGGTCTTTACACTGGACTCCTGAATGATTGGTAGGTAGGTGACATTGGTAGTCTGATTTAGGAGGCAGGTTAGCTAGCCACAGTGATTTCTCCTACATTTGTGACTTTTGGTTATTTCCACCTGATTCCACACACTTTCTTGTACCCAGCAGTTATTGGCATCTCTGTGTCGCTGCTGTAATTTATGTTGCTCTCGTTCTGATATCTGTTATCTCTCAACAAGTTGTCTGTTGCTGTTTTCTGTTTTTAGTATTTATTTTACAAATCTGGTATTCTTTGAAATTGCAGTAGGGACGACTTTAAAAGTAGTGACAGTTGCTTTAATGACGATTCAGTACAATCAGTTTGTAAGTAAGACTGCCACTGTGGTGTTCAACAATAGATAAAGCACCATTGCTTGCCAGGGGGTGTCACTGTTCACCATGTCATAGACTTACTCCACTGTGCAGCAGCTTGGTGAAAGAGGCTGGTGCTTCTCTGCGTTTTTAAGGAGTGTGTCTGGTTGGGGCTTATCTGTCATGTTCTCCTCTGTCCTCTCCAGTACAGGATATCCTCACAGCCAGCTCACAGTAATGAATAAATAACACTCGCTGTGAAGAGTTAATAAACTCCTATTAGACACAGGAAGCAGCACTTCTAAAAACTGTTCATGTTTCATGACTCAAACACTTTTTCCCCTTCAAACATCTAACGATTACAGGCTCCATGCTTATTAATCAAAAGGCAAGGATGTACGCTGGAAAGTGCAGGAAAGTGTGGCATTGGCACATCCAGATGCAGACAGAAACATACAGAGAAAACTTTCAGCTGTGCCAGTGTTTTTCTACTCTTACACCTGTGTCAGCACTGCACTCCTCTTCCTCACACTCTCAGAAATAACAAGCCTTTTCAGGAGACTAGCAGAGAGGAAGTACGAAGGATTTACTATGTTGGGCCATGTTTAATCACTCCCCCCTTATTCATCTCCAACAGAAAACACCTGGACATATCTTTCCTCTAGTTTTGCAACTGGAGCGCTTTATAGCTTTGGACAGGTTCCAGGTCTAACTTGAGAAAACATGGCTCCCCATCTGCCATTTAACGTATGCAAAGTCAGAGGCAAACAGATGCAGGATTATGTATGGAGTGTTGTGTTGCAAAGCTGTGCTTTAAGGGAATCACAATAGTGAAACCTGTGTACAGGTATTCTTTTTTCCAGTTTGAAGTTAAGTCTTTTATCAATTCAGTCGACAGTGTTGCAGTAAAATCCAGGGAGCTAGAGAAACGTAAGCTGAAACTGTTAACAAAATATTGATTTAAAATTATGTGCCTGTGCAGATTATGGCTAGAGTTAAACAGTGGTATGATAGATGATGGCCCAAATTTGTTGCTTTGTGTGAGAAGCAGTATACTGTATTGTAGGAAGCGTGTGTTTTTAACTAGGCAGAGTTAACAGAAAGTGGTTCGCATTACAGTTTTCCAGAGTATATGTCCTGTGAAATGATACTGCCATACCCCCATGTTAATATTTTAGTGGCTGCTCACAGACGAACAACAGTAGATACAGTTTGTGTGTCTGTGTGTTTATATGCAAGAGAGCAGTCTGTCGGGATTGTAGACAGTTTATGCTGATTTTGAGACGTATGTATGTTTGGGGAAGCGGGTGAGGTAAAGTGTCATAGCTTTTATGAAGTGCTAACTGCTGGAGCGGGAGCAACTGTCTTCCACAGGAACTGATCTGTCAGACTTTATCTTCACTGCGGCTGCATACGCTGTCCTTAGGAGTACCTCTGCCTGTGTGTTTTGAGACAGAGACAGACAGTCTTGTGTCTACCTTGACCTCATCATGTTTATTCTGACAGAACAGAACCATTTGACTACTCTGTAACTCCAAGGGTTGAATGTTTATATCAGAGGGTTTGCTCAGAAATGCTCCCCATGTTTGGTGCCTCTGGTCATTTACGATTTTGAAGACCAATACCGCAAACAGGGCCATTGAGATGATACAAGGACAAGGTCCATCTAGGAGTTAGTAAGATTTGTAGGGCCATATGAAAACTGTTTGAATTTTTCCAGATTCTCGTTTATGTTTTCCCAAACTCTGAGTTCTCTGCTTAAATTTTTCTAAATTCTGTGTTTTATTTTTATAAGAGCGTGTAATCATGTGGTGGATGATTAAAATGTCAACATTTCAATAAGAAAATTTGACTAATGTAATCAATATCAATGAAGCTGCTGGATTGAAATGTTGTTATATTATTATACTAGAATATTTTGCTGTTCTTGTAGTCCTTGTAAGTATTTAGTTCACCCTGTACATTATAAAGTCCTGATGTCAAGTCAAATCGTGAAATAAGCCAGAATCTGCATAAACTTTCTGCTGTGGTCCATTTTTGCGATTCAAAGGACAGAAGTTGTACTTTACAGTAAAAAAAGTCACTTGAGTCAGCTGAAGCTGAACTCTGCCAGTGAACCTTGGCCGCTGCCAGAGTTTCCCTCTCCCCTCGTCAGTACCAGGCGTCCCTCATCTTTGTGACGTAGACGGAGGAGAAAGTTACTAAGTGAGCTGATGCTGGTGGCTGGCAATAGGACAAGCAGGAAATGGCTCTCGTTTCCTTATTGCTCCAAACAGGATGTGGGTGTGTAAACTGTTGACATAGGATGCCCGGGAGCTGGAGGGCTTGGCAAGGGCCCAGGAGGTGGTGGAGGAGGAGGAGGAGGAGGAGGAGGAGGAGGAAGGAGAGAGGGAAACAGGGAGAGACTCAGTTGCTTCAGAGAATATTCATCTTTATTTTAGAGAAAGATATGGAAAGTTTACGAGTGTATGGCGAGCAGAGCTAGTCTTTCATGTGCCCACACCAGCTAACAAATGTATTTGTTGTTGTCATTATTAGTAGGATTGGGATCTGGGTTCTGATTCAAACACCTTAACCACAAATCTTGTCACCGCTCTGTCACATTCATCCATTTTCTCCTTGCTCATCTTTCTCTTTATGGCTGAAGTTCTAGAGAGGTGTCTCTGGAGACTCGTATTTAAGAAAAATATGTATTGGAATAATTTGTAGACATCATTAGTTTACCTTCAGCGTGAAATGTAATTGTCAGTTGATCTGTGTTTTGTACCTGAGCATGAGACGTTGGTACTGTTAGTGTTAGCTGTATCTGGGGGGTCATTTTAGCTGGGAGACAGCAACACGTTGAACACAGTATATTCCTTTACGTTCACGCATTGTTGAAGTAAATTCTTCGTCATATTGGAGGTGCGAATGTGAACAGATGTACTCTCTTCTCGCATGCTTTGGCATATTGACATATTGCGTAACAAATGATGTGACTTTAGGTCCTCGTAGCAGGTCCTAGATGATAAGTGCAACTTTTACGCACTGTAAAATGCTTACTGCAGTTTAGTCAAAAGCGTGACTGAAATATGCAAAAAACAAAGAAAGTAGTAACTGATTAGCAGAATTGAAATGCACGTGTTTTATTGAATCCACAGTTCTTGAAGAATTTGTTCTTATTCCAACTTGGAACCAGATCTCAATACCCAACCATAATTATTCATTAAATCTTCTGCTTCTTGTGATCCTTTTAAAAATACACACTAGATGGCTGCTCACCACTTGGGCTTAACTAACACAGATTGTCTTATAGCATCCTAAGCAATGATGTAATGTAAAAACTGAAACAAATGACTTCCATAGGGCTCTATGTTGAAACTGTATTCCAAGTTACACTAAAGTAAATATGACAGCCCAGTTGCCCTGAGGGGCAGGGGGGAAATCTGCCAGAAACATGGTCTTAATACTCAATATATTTTCCCCAAATTTGAGACTTATTTTGAAAGGCAGCATAAAAGCAAAAATTGTTGTCCACATAAAAAAAAGATTAATGGAATTATTTCTTACAACTGCGTCTTTTTTGTCTCCATATGTTCTCACCAGGAAATGCATGTCATGTGTTTTGCATGAAAATAGATAAAGAAAGGTGTTTGTGTTGGCAATTCTCCCCCTCTTCTGTCTTCTCTCTGGGATGCAGGGGTGGGAGCTGATGCTAGCCGGCCACCGTGTCGGAAGGCAAAAGACTTGAGGAAGGAGCGACGTCATCAGAAAGAGCTGATGAGACATGATGCGGATGGGGTCTCTTCCATTGTGTCTCCTACCCCACCTACACCAACACATACAAACCAACCCAAAACCCTTGAAGATTTCATCAGTGAGTCATTGCCTGACAACTCTTCTCATTGCCTTGAGGTGAGCAGAAACATAGAGTAGGTACTTTCTTTTCTCTTTTTTATGTGAAGAATAATAATATTAATAATGATGATAATAAACATCAGCCTTTTGTGATGAATCCAGTTCTCATTAAGAGATAATGTTTGGATTCAGTTAGCTTGAAACTTTGGTTTCCTAAAGCCTTCTTCCTCAGTTCCAGTGACTTCACCATGTGTTTATGTGTACGGAGAGGATAGCTGGCCAAAGCAGAGTGGAAAAATCCACTTTGAATTCAACTAACTGACAGGCACACCGCACAGACTGGCTTGCGTTACCCTTCTGATGACATTAAAACCACAGCTCCCAGCTCAGGCAGTGTGAGAGGACATGGAAATGAACTTTTGGCAGGGGGTCAGAACGATGTAGAAAGATCCCTGGCGCAGGCCTCAAGCTGAGGTTGGTAGAGTAACGTCATTCTTGGTCTTTTGAGCCAGATTCTCTGATGAACCAGGCAGTGTCTGTCTCTTGTCTTTATACCCCTTGAGACTAGACCTACAAGACCTCCTCCCAGTCAGCTCTTTTCAATTGGATTAATTAGTTTGCCTGCAATTATCGTTCAATTTCACTAAGTGGGGATGAACCCAAGGTCATCCTTTTACAAAGGAAGGTTAAGTATATGTTTTACAAGTCAAATAATTGAGTGATACCTCTATTTGACCCATTTAGCTGTTTATCACATATGGCAAGGCTGCATCAGAGTTGTGGCTGAAGGACAATTTGGGTGATAAGGAGTTCAGTGAAGCTGATGTTGATTCTTAAACTGCAGGCTTAAAGATGTGTTCACATAAACACCAAACGATATATGTTTTCACCAGAGCATTTAAATGCAGACTAAGTCATTTTAATCATAAACACATCTCTTAAAGATATCATGCTACTTGACTGATGAGAATGGCTCTGTGGGTTACATATGGTATTTTTAAAAGGAGAGAGAAATTTGGTGACTAAGCATCTCTTTGCTTTAGAATTGTCATAGGCTCACCTTTGCTTATTGCAAAACTGCTCTGTTGACACTTCTCTCTGGCATCTGTGACCTTGGAGGAGCTTGTTACTTTTACTTCATTGAAATGCATAGCAAAGGGAGACACGTTATAGATGTTAGTTACCCGTCCTAGCTTTAAATTCAGCTGTGCTTTCATTAGCCGCCACCAGGGGTCAGTGTGAGAACATGATTCAGAGCCCCTCAGGCACCTCAGGAAAGTGTGGACTTGTTCACCTATTATCAAGAGTCTTGTCTACTGTCTCCACACTTTTCTCTTATTTTCAGAGCCTTTCTTCTAAATCTCCTATTGATAACATGCAAAGGCTCTGTAATCTATGATATTGTTTTATAAGGCTGTGCTGTAAGATCTTAAAGTTCCAGGTTCAGAGCAACATATCTTTCACTTACAGCTTTGAAAAAACACGATTTTCATTTTAATTAAAGTTGCACAAAAGCCACCGGTATTATGTGGCCTTATTTGAACATTATTAAAGCGGTCAAGTATCACACTGTTGGTGTTAAATTTCAAGACTGTTATGAGAATTGTTAAAATTTCATTTCCATGCTCTCCACAATCTACTGCACTGTTTGTTCACCAAAAGGATTTCAGCCTATCAAAATATATCTCTAGATTTAGAACAAAATTAAAAAGACTGAACTTGAGTGTTGTCCTTTTATGTAAGAGGCCCAACATCTCTGTTTGACTAAAGGATGTAGATGCCAAGTGGTCATATGAGAGAAATCCACTTAGGTCCAAATCAAACAAACCCCAGGTTCAGTTCCTCCATCCTGTCCATCCAGGGGATTCATATGGTGCAGCCTCTGTGGCCAACAAAAGCTTCCAAAACGAAGAGACGGTTAATTAAATAGGGGCGCAGGACGTGGAAGGTGAATTCTTCTTTTAGTTTGTATCTTTCCACAAGGCTGTCGTTTCGTGATTCTCCCTTTTAAGATTGTTTTGTAGCGCTGAAAACATTTTCTTAAACTATATGCATCCCTTATGTGTATGTGTGGATGAATTCATTAATCTTCTAACTTTTGCATTCTTTCTTGTGTGCTAGGTTAGCTGAACGTGGACTTCTTTCATTGTGCATTGTTCTCATCATAAATATTAATACATTGTGGAGTACAGCAGACAGTATAGCTTGATATTTGGTAGTTTTAAAAATAAGCCATTTTTTAAACAAACAAATAACATAAACAAACTGAAATGGATCCCTTACTTTTGTTTTTTATCAAAAGAATTGTGACCAAGATACATAATGACTGGGTCATTCGTATCAGTGCTCTCTGGTGGACAAAACTAAAGTGTTTCTATTGCATCAAGGATAGTTTGGTAGTTTCATGCTGCTTATCAGCCCCAATATAGTGACCTGGCGAATTTAGCTAGCTCCACTAGACACAAATATAGACACGTGACAAGTCATCAAAAATAGGAAAAACCATAACACACTTATTAAAGAATGCCAAAAGGAGCAAAGAAGACTTAAAGAAAGTGGCTTAGTTTACCTTCTCCTCCTTCCGTTCATTCAGACATGATAAAAGTCTCTGTACACTCTTATTTGTGTTCAATATTATCAGCATCAAGAATAAAACTTGCGTCTCAGGCAACATGGTGAGGCACTGGAAATGGGCTCATATACACAATATGAATATTGAGAGGAAAGTTGGCTAATGATTATTATCATTCTACAAGTACTTATATGAGCTCTGTCACAGCAAATGCTTGTTACATTCTTGAATAACACCTGCCATTTTTGTTTCACACTGGAGATGGGCATAAAACACCCTCTTTGTATTGTTCTTGTTTTCCCATCAAGTTACAGCTATGGTGAACAACTGCTGCCATTGGGGAACACAAGGCTATTTAATAAAGAATTATTACAAAACCTTCAAAACAGGAAATTTATCCATTTTATTTAGGTGCCAAGAGAGGGTGTGTTTGTGCCAGTCTCTCTCTTCCTTCACACTCTTTTCACACCTTTTCTCTCTTTGATTGCAATTATATCTTTATTTTTAAAGGACTTTAATCCCCACTTTTCTCTGGACACTATTCTCAGTACTTCTCCCATTTTGATGTTAACCTTTGTCTGCCCGTATTCTTTTTGAAGGTGAGGCTAGTGCGCTCCAATCCCCCTAGCCCGCAGTTCAAAGCCTCTTTCAACGCCTCCTACCAGGTGTACAAACTCTACCAGATGGCCATTCACAAGGATCCTCCTGAAAAACCCTCCGAGAGCCAGGTCAGAGGGTGCAGGGACATAGGTCAACGTGCTCTAGGGGTACCCGGCTAGGGTGGGAGTGGGTCGACCAATTTGGGAACTTAGAGAGGCAACAAAAGGATTTTATCTTGCTTTAATCCCTTATGAATATGTTATCCAGGTCCTTTATTAAATTTTATATCACATAATGGACTAAATGTATCATTACCTAAATCATTTCTTTATAGTAAGTGCTGGATGTGAGATCATATTTTAAAACAAATATAAACAGGTAGTATTTTACAGAATCTTTACAGAAACAGTCTGTTTAGTGATTATTATTTGATAATTGACAGTAAATAATTAAGTGTGTATTTTAACTATGTAATGGGTATTATTTGCAGCAAAGATGTGGTTTAAAACATTGCAACATCCCTCTCTGGAAATAGAAAGACATTGGGGGAAAAACAAAATGTCTGTATGAATTTAAAAAAGCAAATTAAGGTGTTGGTATTAAAGAGAGTGTATGTGTATAAGAGCGGGAGTCAAAGAGAGAGGAAATGGAGGAGAAAATGTTTCCATACGCCATGGTTGAGAGCAGTGTTTCTCCAGGTGCCAGAGTTGGCCCTCAGTCGGTCAGCCAGGCCGTTAGTCTTGAGCAGTTTCACTTTTGGGGGGCAGTTCGTCAGCTGAACCCTCTTCACCTTCATACATTTACCTCGTCTGTGCCCTCCCCATCTCACGGTAGCTCCCCATATCTGAACTGGAATCTCATTCTCTCATCGTTAAGCAGTGGTAATGAGATTTTAATTTACTTTGTGCGTGCAGTCTGTTAAACCTTGTTTACCTTCTTGAGAGGAGTCTGCAGTGTTGAAAGAGTCCGTGTGTGTTTACTGAAATGATTCACTGAGACAATTTTGGATTTCTGCTGCTACGGATCTTACACGATATGTTGAATCTGGAATCACAGATCCTCTCTGTGCGAACTGTGGTTAAGCTGGGCAGTGCACTAGCCTCATCCTCAAGTTGCCCGACATTTTATTATTTTGAAAACACACTTTCAGTCTCCTAGAATCTCATTGTGTTCTTGCATTCATGTGTACTTTTTGTGCAACATTTTGATAAAATCTCAAACTCAAAACAGACCTGCTGTGTTACCAGCTTGCCTCGAGAACTAGGAGACTGATGTGAACCCCAAAATGCCAAAGCACTTGAATAACACTGCTTAAAACCTGTATTGTTGAATGCTTCACTGTTCATTCCTCCAAATCACCCATGCTTCCTCTTCTTAATTATTATTATTATTGTTATTATTAAATTTTTTTTTAGTGCTCACCGTCCTTGTATTCATTGTCAACCCTTATAAAATCCCCTCCACCTTATTGCTCCTTCCCCTCCACACCCTGTGCTTGAAGGTGAGGCTAGTGCCGGTCAGCTTTGAGGACCCTCAGTTCACAGCATCCTATCAGCAGTCGGTGGCGCTGTACGCCCGCTACCAGATGGCCATTCATGGTGATGACCCCAGCGATTGTAGTGAGAGTGAGGTACTGCATGATTATCATTCCGCACCTACTGTATAGCACTGCTGCACATGGTTGTTCCAGCTTCTTGCTGCTTTTCTCTTGTATTTTGGACCGTTAGATGAAACAAGCACTACAGACATGACCCTGGACTTTTGGAAATTGTAATGGCTGTTTTTTCACCATTTACTGGGATTTTGTAGACTAAATAAGCAATTGTATAATCGCTAAAATAAAACGACAGATTCATAATACAATGACAAACAAAACCCATGATTTTAAGTTTCATGTGCCTTTAAAGCTCTCCATTTCTATTGTAGTATCCACCTAAAAAAAGCACAATTCAGCCAGTTTGATGGAATGGAATTTGTTGTCTGTTCAGAAACAGCAGTGAAATAAATTCACAATGAAAATGATCACTAATTTGTTGCCCAATTTGGAAAATAGGGAGTTCGGTCTCTGCCATCACATGAGCAGTGTACACACTAGTACTAGAACAAGTATTAGAACATTTATTCGTCCTAAATAATAAATTATAATGATTTAAATATTCTCCTTTTAATGTCTAAGCTGTAACTGTAAAGAGCAAGTTCACAAGTTTAGGCAGTGAATGAGAAGTTGTCCAGTAATGAATGAGAATGGGAAACTGTAACCAAGTATAGATTCATAAAGTTTAAAAATGAATGTATAATACACAGTGAACGATAATATACACCTCTGTTTCTCCACTTTCTGTATAAATATGAGAGCAGATAATAAAGTCTAGTCAAGGTGCAGAACTGCAGGACATTCTCACTAACCTGAGAGGGCCTTTTGTCCCTCAGGGCTGGAAAAACAACCTCCTCCTCCACCCTCCTGCCAGCAGGCCTCAGTAAATTACTAAATTCTCCAGCTTGTAAAAGTAAGGTAATTAATAAATAATAAAAGCTGTCAGATTGGGCAGACTGTGGCAGATTCTTTCCTAGTGCCATAACACTAGCTCTATTAAAGGGAACGTGTGTTTGTGTGTGCACAGCTTCAGCTCAGGTTTATAACTGTACCGGGATCAGGTGGGTTCAAGAAATAGAGCAATAACATCTAAAAACTCTGCTGTCTGTTAGTATTCCAGAAAATGTAAGTTGTTTTTTTTCTACCAATGGACTTACCAGGTTGGATACTGACTGAATGTAGTGTAGTGTTAAAAGCATGTGTGAATTGAGGTTGGGTTAATTAGTCTTCAAGGCGAGACCATTCATTATAACTCACCTTGACATCTCTACCTTAGGGGGTATTGTGGAGAAATGACTGGACTCCAGATTGTAACAGCGCTATATATTCCTTTTGACAGGGTTTAATTAACATGATGATATGTACACTTCATGCATTCACACATGGTCTGTGCTGCATGGAAATATTCTTGAGGTCAACACTAGTGACAGACAAACAGACAGCCTCACAAGACTTCCGTCCTCCTGGTATCGGCCTTCATAAATAAGCTGTTCTGGTTTATCACATTAATAGCAAAACTAGAGATGCCATGCTGTCCTCTACTCAGTTTGTCTTGTCTCACTGCCGTTAATTTATACATGGTCAACTCTAATTGTGTACTTAAACACATGATTTTATTAAATTCCCTTTACTTTGACTCACTGCTGTGACTACCACTCCTGAGCTCATAGTGCTAAACACAGCTGATTTAATTTTCTTGCCCGTCAAGCTCCTGGTTAACTCGCCTGCTCTCTTCCCAGAAGCTGAGAGCCCCCCATTGTCCTGTGGCATTCATAAAGAAATGGGAAACACATTGTTGATTTGGTGATGGCACATTTTGGTGCTGTGCCATTTTATCCCTGCTGCTGCTACCTAGGAAGTGTGGTCATTTAGGATTTGTGGAGGTATTTATTAATCCATTAAAGGTTTACCTAGGGACAGAATGTGGAATAGGCCTACCGTCAGCCTGGCTCAGAGCCAGGCGATAGGCAAGATATTTTGTGTGTGTGTGTGTGGCGTGCAGGCTCAATTACCCTGCCAAAATTGTACTACCATTAGACAGTACAACGTCCTAGAGGGAAATGGCTTTGTTTATTTAAGGATGTATGCATTTCCTGTCATACCATGACTGGAAAGTAGCCAGACATTATTCTTTCTGCATCCAATCATGGTTTCCTGACAGAGTTGAAGCACATACAGTACTTGCAATTATTTAGACACATGCGCATGCACATACACACTCAAAGTCACACTTACTATGTCTTAACTGTTGTGCTGAGCCGTGACTCTGAGTTCCTGCACATGTGGCATTCATTTTCAGGAAAACAAATCCTGTTAAATCTGTATTTAGTCTTCTTGATGGCCAGGACTTTAACCAAGACACATGAAAAAAGTATATGGAAAAAGCTGCGAAATGGCAATAAAATGTATCTGTAAAAATGGAAGAAATGAATGACAAAAATAACCTTTGGCTCAGATTAGCTTAAAGCTATTTGCAACATGGTCAAGCACAATAATGAGCGATTCAATAAAACCCTCTATAAGCAGCATGTTTACCATTGTAGATCCACTTCCTGTTATGCCAGAGCTCTACATTTCATATGTATTTTTACCCATTGATCTGTGCAGGGCAGCTAGGTTTGGCAAAGATCTAGTCAGCAAAAGGTTGTTGTAGAGAGAAAGAAATGGTATTTGGATTGTTTTTAGTGTTTTATAAAGAGTGAATACAGGCACAGTGACGAGAGATCTAGCAATCAGTAGACGGGTGTGTGTTTTTTATACACACAGTGTGTGTGTGTGTGTGTGTGTGTGCATGCATGTGAGAGTGAAGACAAGACAGCTTGTGTGTGTGTGTGTGTGTGTGTGTGTGTGTGTGTTTGAGACGGCTGCTTGCCCTCCTAATCGTACACAGATGCGTGTTTACTATAGGAAAGGGAGAGTTAGAGAGGAAGTGATAGACTCCATGTGTTGTGGATGAGAATGTTCCAGAAGTTGCTCTGGACACGGCTCCATTTACCGGCATGTGTGTTGTTGTATTAGACAAAGAGAGAGAGAGAGGAAGCTGAGATTGTATTCATGTGTTTGTTCCCTTTACTGTCTTCATGCCTGAGTGGCTGAACCTACACTTTAGACTGTCTATCTCCTGCAGAGTCTGTCTGTGAATGTGATTGTCTGTTTGCACGTCTGTGTCAGCCTGGCAGGGCCATGTGGTCTGTTGTTTGTCTGTGGCCAGAGAGGGGTCAACCCTGCCAGGCTCCAGGGGAGCGGCCTCATCCAGCCAAAGAGGGTTGAGATAGCAGTGGAAAGCTGCTGTGCTCCATGGCTCATTCTGCTTGGTTCGATCATCCAGCAGCCCCCTGATGGGTGCCTGGTAAAGATGGAGGACAAGGGACTCAACATAATCACCCAAGTATGCATTTGCATACATTAACAGGCTCCAATGTGTGAAAGTTCACACACTTACTTGTCTGATCAAATAATACAGCGTTTTACTACAAGGTCAATTGGAGATTCTCAGTTCCACACACACACACAGCAGCCAGTGTCGTAGCATGGCCTCTATAAATGATGTCATTTATTAACTGCAGCTGTTCTTCTGTTGGTAAACTATTTAGTTTTTTGTGTGAGTTTTAAACAAAAGTTTCATTTGTGCCCTTCAGCAGTATCACACATTGGGGGGGCTTTGCTGTTGGTAATTTGTTGACTGGCAGAGCAGTAGTCACTGCAGACCTAGTGGGAAGAGTGGAAAATTACACTTTACTGGCATGGTTACACAGGTGGGGAGCTTGATAAGTAATGTTTTGCATGAGCAAAGATCAAACAGATGTAGTCAATACAATTTCCACATTTGTCATGGAAGGTGTAAAAAAAAAGAAAAAAAAAAGAATGTCAATACAGTTAAATGAAAGAATATGTATAAATGCTTGCAGTGGATTTCCCTTATTTTACATAAAGTGCTTGGATAACTGTGATTGTTGTAGGCTTAGGGAGTATTTCAGTAACTGCATGTCAGTACTTTGCAGCCACAGTACTTTACAGCCCCTTGAGCAGGGGAATGTAAAGTTAAAATGAACTGCAGTGATATGAGCAATTCTGTCCTTACCCTCTCCCCCTCTGCTCCTCTCCAGCCTGGTGTGCGGCTGAGTCAGAGGTAAGGCAGTGTGTTCAGCTCTATTGTAGAATTCAGCACTGCAGGGAGCACAGTTTGAGACTTTTATAACTCACAACAGCTCCTCTCAGCAAGAACTGCATGCATTGTTTTTAGGTTCTTTTTGTTTTTGAGTTCTGTACACTAGCTGCTTTCTTGATTGTTCCTCAGATTTTATAGGTCCGCTTTTTTTCTGACTGGAACTTAACTAATATTTTGTGGATATAGTCATATTTAGTGGGCGAGTTTGTAAGGTAGTGAAAACAGTGTGCTTCAGACGAAGGTGAAATAGAAAAGACAGATGACAGCTCATCATTCTTAAGCCCCGCTCTGCCAAAACATCCCCCATGTTGGACAACCTCGCATAATGTCACCAACACACATGAGCTGTGGCAGACAAACAGAGAAAAACGCACTCTTTTGGATGAGCTCAGGCTACTGGCAGGATTTTGCATTGCACCTAAGCCAGGAATGTCCCACCCTGTGAACCATGCCTTCAGCAGTCATCACTATTACAAGCTATACTGCTGTGCACAGACACACTCAAAGGATGTTGGTGTGCTTGTGGGAATTTCCAATAACCAAATTGGTTTTACTGAGAAGGAAAGACAGAAATCCCTCCCAGTGTGGGTCTGTACAGATCTGCTGTATGTAAAAGATAACTTGGATTCACCCATTTATTGAGAGAAGCTCTGTGAGAGACTGGTCCTAGTCCAAGTACCAGCAGTCATACCAAATTAAATCAGGAGTGCCAGAGAAGCAAGTCAGTCTGTCTGTTTTCATTGGCTTAGGTTTATTCTTGCATTCTTCAGGAAGTAATGCAAACAGTTGGATTAGATTGATATATTGCTTTGACAGTATACTGGGAAAATACTGGCCTTCAATACAAATCTGTTATAAGCCTGTTATTGTACGCTGTCAATGACAAAAGCTTCAGTGGCGTCAGTATGTGAAACTGCTATCAAATCAGCTTGACCACCTGCAGATTTAAAGAATTTCACTAGCACATATTTAAATGCTGATCTAAAATCTTGTATTCCAGCCTGAAGAACAATATTCCAGGAAAAAGCCCTTTGAATCAGTTTTATCCAGTATATTGTTATAAAGAACTAAGGGTGCTGTGATCAACCAGTCACTGATCGTTATCGGCCGATATTGGCTTGAACTAGTGTGATCGGTGGTCTCTAAAAAGGCTGATCAGAAAGGCAGATCAGACAAATTTCCAAGGACAGCTAAAATGGTTTCACTACGCGGTCTGAGCAGTTTTCAAAGCTAGCTAGCACCAAAGGCCTTTTCAGACAGGAAGCAATTGATGTGCCCATTTACAGTGAGAGTTGAGTAGCAATCGGAGCAACAAGCAGGAGCAATCATGTGAAACTGTCATAGTCGTGCTCAACTCACACACATGAAAATATTTTGTACTGTGTAAATAACACTTGTACTACTGTGCATGTCGGCGTATTTACTTTAAGATGACTCCCGGTCTGTTATCCGCCTCCACAGTCCCACTCCTGTGTTACTTTCGGTAACAGTTCTACTTCGTTGTAAGTCAGTGCAAAAAACCCCCAAAAAACAGGTGTGGTTATTTGTCTGTATTACTTTCGGCTTTTGCTAGATCTTCTGCAACTGCGGAGTAGAACATCTCCTTCATGGTTAAAGCGGCACTCGCGTGCCCAGTGTACGTTAACGGCCACTAGATGTGTGTTTTCAGTAGTTTTAATATAGACGCAGATCAACTCTGAAACGCAGGTGTGGACGGAGAAGATTGTATGCACTGTTCTCACCCGGTATCTTCCTGTTTAAATGTTCCCCTGTAAATCTCCCGTCTTTTTAACCAGTAGGCTTATGTAAAAGATGTAGACTGTGCTTCTTGCACAAGGATTTAAATTTTCCTTATTTTTAAATTTCAGTGACAGTTATGACTCCTTTCTGTAGCCCACTCTCTCTCTGTCTCTACCACCTAAAGCCCACAGAACCTGCCTGAGCTTTCCAGAACAAAAAGCGAACAAATGAGCTCCTTCATCTTCTAAATATTTTGGCTACAGCCTTTTTTGTTGCAGTTTTTATAGTTGAAGTAAATGTATGATGATGCTGTTTGTTCTGTTTGTAGTTTATTCAGCAGGAGAGATATATTTGTTAAACTATAAGATGTTTACAGTAACCAGGCAAAGGCTGCTATGGTTTAAGTCTTTTAAGACAGAGGAAGTGGAATTTGTTGGCCATGTTTACTGGCAATAGAATAAACAGTTTTCATTTCATAATACTTTATCATCTGTTAATTTTAATACTTAATACATTGTTTTTGGGACTAATTAAATAAATATGCAGTATACTGTATAATGCTCAGTATTAGCTGTTACTGCTTTCAGCAATCGTGAGTGGCCCAAAAAATCCTGATCGGAGCACCTCTATTAAGAACCTCATATAAGTCAAACCCTAGTTGGAGTCAGGATTTTAGTGAGAGAAAACAAGAAAAAGATGGTTGCCATTGGTTAATTGGAACCTCCTATTTTATGAGCTGTTTAACATAATTCATATGCACTCCTTGTTTATTTAATCCTGTCTGGAGCCTCTCAATCTTATGTTTATGAAACTTGCTGCTCACCAGACATTGGAACCAAGGTTGAACGTATCTGCTGATGAATGACACAGCTGGAGTGTTGCATTTCTTTGTGAAATATGAACTTGAAACTGTGGTGTGGTGCATGAGGGTGAGATAGACTGAGTAAACCAAAAACTGTCCATCACTGTACCGCTGTGGCTATGCTGGTTCTCATTATAGAATGGTTTTGGCCCTAAACACGGAAGCGTGCTGCGTTTGTCCTCCAGTCCTGGGGATCGGCTAGTCTGCAAACACACTGCTTTCAACCCTGGCGCTAAAAAAGAAGGAGCACATGAAATAGTAGAGAGAATAGAAGAAAGATTTAATGTTCCCACAGACATAAAGTTCCCCAGTAATTGATATCCGATGTGCTTTTTAAAGTGTCTTCAGATTTGGGATATTTTGACATCAGCAACGCTGATTATTTAAAGTGTCACAATGTCCTCCCTGGACTGTGAGCTTCAGTTGATAGGCTAAATGTTTTCATTTGTGTAAATACACTCTGCCTATGTATGCCCTTTTTTGAATGGGGGGGCTGCATTTGATATGTGACACCTGAGTGAGGAGAGGGATAAACTGTATAGGACAGCAATGGAGACGTGTATGGTTTTCATTTTTGCTTTTTCAAAAGAGTTGGTGACCCAGAGAACTAACTGTTTTTCTCTCTTCCCCCCCCAGTTCCGGAGATTTCTCTGTGATTCACCACTAGAGGTATGTATTTCCTTTGGCTTGTTGACAGTTTAATAAACCCCATTTTAAATGTCTCTGTTCATCCATATGTGTTACCTATAATGATTTGCCCCAACCAAGAGAACACAAGGTCTTCCTGGTGAAATTACTGTCAGTGAGATGGTGATAATGATCTGAAAAACCAGCGTTTCAGTATTTAGTTCTTCATCCAACACACTCACAAGGGGATAAATGTACACTAGTTCCTTCCATTGATCCAACCACATTCTCTCACTCCCTCTCTCTCTTTTCCAGCTGGATATGGGGAGGGGTGGTGGGGGCATTAAGGGATTCAGGAAGGGGGTTTTGTTTCATATTGGAGGGGTTTTAATTTAGCTCTGTCTAAGAGAAAGGGGGTGTTGAGAGAGGAAAACAGTGAAATGTGGTGTCCAGATTGTGTTGAACACAAGGTCTTCAGACCAGTCCTTTCCTCTGGCCTTGACAGGATGGGACACACCACTGCTCTTCACTTTGTGTAGAGTGGTACAGATTGCAGGCTGATTCTGGCAGCTTTGTGGGCATCTATTTAGGGGTAAATAGATGGCAATCGGCCTAGTTAACAAAAAAGAAGTAATCATTTAAGCACCATGGAAAGTTTGATATATCAGCTTCTGGTGCATTAATTGATACTATCTTGCTGGTAATCCATTTACTGATTGCATTTTATATGGTTATAAATTATATGATTGATATTGATGGCATCTTTGGGGATGAGATGTAGGTGCACCAAGGCATCAGTCAGCTTCAGAAACACCGTTGGACCTGTTGGGTCAGAACAATTACACCAGCAATTACACCCAGGATGGGGACTTATAACAGCCACTTTAATAGGATTGAGGTCCAGGAGCAAAACAAACCGACTGACACAGGCATACACAAACACAGTCACTCTGTGTTGCTGCGTGGGCCCCCTCAGGTCCTCACTAATGAACATCATTAGTGTTTATAGGAAACAAGCTTTTATCACCTCGTCAAGACTGGCGGTCAGGCACACTGAATTACACAGGTCTGTAGACATACACACACGTGTGCACACAGTACTGTGGCACACTGCCTCACATCTCCCTGCTTTCACTGTCCCTACTTCTCGGACCGGTTTAGGGGCCATTTCCATTCATTTGGCCTCCTCTCGCCCAACTTGTTTTTATTTCTTTCTCAGATCGCCCTCCCTGTCTTCTCCTGTCTCTCCAAATGCTCTCCATTTCAGAGTTATTATGCATGGCTCTCTGCGCTACCTCTGCGTGTTGGCCCCCATCTGTCTCCAATCAAAGTGCTATTAAAATACACACACAGACACTCACCACATGGACCTGCATACTGCGTGGTTCATCAGCTCACATGTAAGCCTGCATTTATACAAATGTATGCGAACAGCATACTAACAAACCCAACTGCAGCTAATTAGCTAACTGCAGCAGGTTGTCTGACTTGTTTGTTTGTTACTGTCTTCCATTTTCCCAAAATGGCAGAAGATTCGTGTTGAACCTGAGAGGTAATTAACATCAGCTGTCACCGATTCCTCTATTTTTTGTAATACATTTACACACAGACAGGTAAACACATTTGTGCTGTCTGATAAACAGTGGTAGTACCTGCAAACATGATGAGCAGCAATTATGCAGGTGTCTGTCACCGCACTTGACCTTGGTCAGGTCTAAGTGGCATGTGCTTTAGGAACTCTAGGTTTTATGGGCTGGGTGGGGTTCATGCACTCATTCTGTTTCTATTTATTTGTCTTTACAGCCTCCTAATGTGTCTAACCAAGGGGCAAACACTCATTAACAGGGCTGTTGGCCAATTAGTCACTAGGTTTTTTATGGCTACACCTCTAAAATCTGTTCCGTGATTTGGCCCCTCTTTTTCTCTCCTCCTCTCCCTGAGAGGAAGAGAATGAGAATTTTCTTCACATAAAGAAACATCAGCAGGGAGTGCACCAGCTGACATACCATAGTAGTGAACACACAGACCCCACTGTACATGCCTCCGCTCTAAGCCAAAAACAGCTGTATATACTGTAAAACAAAAAACAGTTCTGTAAAAGTTTCATCTTGTATCTTTACAGTGTGGAAGAAACTAGTTGACAGTTTAGCAAACTGACAATAATGAGTGCTGTGCTACACCTGCAGCCTGCTTGCAGCACTTGCTCTGTGTGTATGTTTTGCGGTGTTGTATGGATGCACATTTGTGAGTGCAAGAGGGGGCAAGTTTAAAACATGTTAGCTCAACATCTGTTGTTGGTTAGTACCAGAATCATAATGGCATCATTGCTACAGTAGGTGAAACAACGCACTGCTTGATTTGCACAGAGTTGAGGTTATGCAGAAAAAAACAACAACATGGTAAATACTCATCTTCCACTGATTTGATTTCCACCCAAAAGCAATTAATAGCAACTCAGCAATTAATATACTGATAAATGTGCCATTTCTCCACAGCAATTAAAAGTACTAATCATGTCCAGGACAAAGAAGAAACCACACTTGTTGTAGTATTACTTCAAAATAATATGTTTATCAACCACATAAAAAGGGATAATAAGTAAATGCATAATGAATCAAATACAAGAAAAACAGAAAAGGACAAATAAATATAATAAGAACACATTAAATAAAAATCAGTATAGGGGAGGGGGACTAACAGAGAAAGACAAATTATAAATGAAACCATGCTCATCCCACATAATTCCCTGATTGTTTTGAGGAAATGGAATAAACACAAAGCTATTTCCATAATCTAATCTTTAACTAATAACTGTCACATCCTAACTCTGTAAGCATACGCCGAGCGATTGTCCATTGTGTTTTAGGAAAACATTGCTCCAAACCACTGCTTTGATCACATGCTTTGTGGAGTTTCATCGCATCAGGTGTCCAAATTGGGACTTTCCATCAATGTCACATAAAAGTATATAAATGAATGTTTAAAAGGCACCAGTGCACTGCAGAATTTGAAGTCTACTTGTGTATATAACTATAAAGTAGCAGAATCACATAATTTCACACACAAGACATAAAAACAAGTAATTACTAATCTCTCTGTACATTGTTTGGAGATGTCAGGATTATTATGTCATCAACAAAAATGTTGCATCCTTTATGATTAAATTATGATATCATGTTAATATATTTTATATTGAAACTTAATAGTTTTTGATTTCTTTATACAGTCATCCCATTCGGAAATATATTTTATTATATAGGTACAACTTATACCTGAGCTCTGAGCTTTTGCTAAAGGGCTAAAGAGAGACTTCTAGCTTCAATACTGACTACACCCTGTTCCTTTCTCTCCCATCTCACACCAATGTTAGAGCCACATCAGGCATAAATTGTAACAGTGTTAAACTATTATAGAAAAGTGTCTGAAGGTCAATCTTATATACTATGTTCCTGTTTCTATTAATTGTAAAAGGCTACCCACATGTCTCTCTAAGCAGGTTGAAACAAACACGCAGTACACCACCTCCCCACTTTGTCAAGCACACTTCTGTCATGGCCCTGCATTTATACCATATGAGAGCGATTTGGGGCTGCAGGGGAAGCTCTGGGGTGGTTTGAAGTGTTCCAGAGAATGTTTAGATTGTTGTCACAGTGGCAAGGACGCAACCATTAAGCTGTCGTCTGAGGTGACGTGCAGGTCAGTCAGACAAGATCGGTCTTGAACATGGTATGAACTCATAAACAAACACACAAACTCATGCGGCAATTACTTCTATTAAACTGGCATTCACATTCATGTAATTGTGCTCAAGCATGAATGTTGGAGGTGGGGTAAGAAAAATCTCCCTCTCTTCCACACTGATCACCTCTCGCTCTTTGCTTTTACTTACAACTTTTAGACGACACAGAGGGGCCTCTGACAAAGCCTGCAGTGTTTCTGGGGAATCTGGTGCCAAGAAATAACAGGCTGCCTGCTTACACAGCCGGGACATTTCCCCCCAACATCAGACCCCCTCTCCACACACACACACACACACACACACACACACACACACACACACACACACACACACACACACACACACACACACACACACACACACACACACACACACACACACACACAGGGTGCAGTTCTTTCTCCAGATGTGGTTCCTGACGCTCCTTCAACACCCCCTGCAGCCCTCAAAATAACTATTCATTTTTTTCTTTTTCTTCCCTCCTTTTTTCCTGCCTGCCACTCAGTTGCAGCTAATGTGCAGTAAACCCACATCATCTTTATCTCCTATCATATGTCCTCTGATGTGGAGCAGCATTTAGACAATTTAATCATCCCTTCCCACTCAATTACTCACACACAAACACACCCACACACACAAAAATAAATGGACTCTGGTAAACAATGTGTCAGACAGGTAATCAGACCTGAGTGTCCAAGGGCCTGAGCTAGAGAGAGATATTATTTTTACAACCAGCTCTACTTAAGAACATTGTGTTAAGAAGGAATGTGGCACACAGCCACCCCATAGGTATTGTTCAGCCCTCTGGGGTCACAGAGCTGCAGGGAGTGTGTGTGTGTGTGTGTGTGGGCACCTTGTTTCTGTTTGGTCACTTTTAATTTGGTCAGAGGGTGGGCCCAGTGGCACGACGGATTAGCGAGCTAGCTCTCTGTGTTGTGATAACTAGCAGCGTCTGCGCTACTTAACTGGGTCCAGATGAATGGCGGTGAACGAGAAGGATCCTGTTACTCGTGCGCTGAAGAAAGACACACACACATACAGAAACCCATAAACCAATACCCTGGCTTAACGTGACTTTTAACCCTAACCCCAAGCCTCTAGTCTTAAGCCTCTATGAGAAAAGCAGTCAAGTGACTTGATTGAAAAACCCAGCATGTGGATCCCTATGAGAAACGCAATGTGTGTCAAACACTTAACTGTTATATTAATGGGGTAGAGTCAAACACGCGGGTGTACACCTACACCCACATTCTTTCATGCCACATGGAGAGAGCAGACACAGACATATAGGAGAAAGCTTGGCAACACTCCACCACCGCCCGGTGAAATGGATTTCGCTCATGCAGGGTCTTTTATTAAAAAGTCCTCTCCTGGAGTGTTTCTGTACCAGCCCCCCCAGCCGCTCTCGCTCCACATTTGGGAGCCATTAGCAGGCTGATCGTGAGGCTACTGTACACCCCCACACATAATGCGTGAGGCCTGGCAGGGAAAAGTCTGGGTTATAATACACCATCATACAGGTGTGTGTGTGTGGATATATAAAACAGAGAAAGTAGATCTGCGCAAGAAAGTAAAAACAGTCCTATTGAATACCACATTCTCATTCCACTGTGATTTATATATTTTACATACAAGCTGTATTGCACACAGGAGTATTACCATTGTTGTGACCACTCTTACTGTTTTCCTCTTTCTATATCTCCCCAGGCTGAATATTCTCCAGATGGGCCTGAGGTGGGCTACGGCTCCTTCCACCAACAATATTGGCTGGACGGACGCATAGTTGCAGTGGGCGTGATCGATATCCTGCCTACTTGTGTGTCCTCTGTCTACCTGTTCTACCACCCAGACTTTGCCTCACTGTCTCTGGGCTCCTATTCTGCTCTCAGGTTAGTTACCAGGACTTAGATCAGCCACAGCATAGGGCTGGACGATTCATTTAAAAGTAATCAAAACAAAAAATCAGAGCCTCTAACCAACAGAATTTTGCCATGAAGGTTATTTAGGTTATATAATCGTCTTGATATTTCCCCTTAAAAACATACTACTGCCTGTGTAGTCACGTGAGTCCACCCAGTCCAGTCCTGCTCAGCTTCTAGACCAGAGTCCGATGCTCTAGATAACACTTGATGACTAAGCATACGCTTCTTAGTCATCAAATGTTGAGTGTTACCGTGCTCGCACGTTTTGCAGGTGAAAATGATTAGTTCCACATTTATAATAATAATTGTGTGAAATTTTAGTAGCAGCGATGCGCTGAATACAGGAAAACCTTTCTCTGTTATGTGCATGTCAACATTTCCTTATCAATATTCATAAAAGATTTTTGACCCAGCTCATTTAAAGTTATATATATATATAGATAGTCATATTTACAGTAAAAACATTGTCCGTGAACTATGAGGGCACAAAAAACAAAAGAAAAAAACAAAATAATTGTTTATTAATTACAATTGAGATAAAATCTACCACATCATCTCTTTTCTGTTGTTTTGAAGGTCTTCTTATAATTGTTAGATGATCGTGGAGATGATTGGTTACCCCTATGGCATGTCAGGAATTGTGTCAGTGCTCGTGTTTCATAAAATCAGGACCATATTTCTGTTGCTTCCTGTGAAACAGAGGATGCTGCAATTTGCAGTGATTGCTATTAAACAAGAATTGTTAACCCAGTGTAAACTGTGATGTAGAGGGCAGTAAATCTTTAAGCAATATCCAGATTATTAACTGCAATTACACCATGTCCTAAAATGAATACGGTTATGATTTGTCAAATGCAACATGTAGCTCTTTTCAAGAGAGGAATTGCAATGCCACTCATTGGTGACCATTCCCTTCTTAGTTCTCTTTTATTCTTCCTCCTCCTCCATTCCTTCACATTTGCCCTCCTTGTAACCTGCTCTCCCCCCGACTCTTGATCTTGTCGTCCCATCTTACCAAATTTGATCTTTCCTTAGAACTGTATACTTTAAGTGCCATAATACTGTATGTTGGGAAAAATACCTCTTTCTTTGCAGTTGATTGGTTGAGGCAGTGCTCTGTTTGCGGTTCGACTGACGACAGTTCTCTCTGCCAAGATGAAATAAGAGAACCCACACACGCTACAGGCGCACGCATTTGGCGTTTCCTGTAAAATGTAACCCAATAATGTGAGAAAGGCTTTTTAAAATATTTCTGCTCACATGTGGGAGACTATGTGATCTCGGCTTTAAAGTTGGATTGTACAGGTGTTCGTATGTGAGGTGTGAGTGCTCATTCATGTGTGTATGTGTAATCGCACACTAAGTCAGCCCAGCAGTTAGGACAGACAGGCTCCGCTCATATAGAGGGAACACCCTGGTCATCATAAACGCACAGTTAGTTCCCCATAACTTATTATTTTAAGAGTTTGACTCCAAGAGTAACACAGAGTGCTTGGTGTGTGGAGGAGGCCTTTGAGAAGGGAGCCAGCGGGACTGAAATCCTCCCGCTTGTTTACAGACACCAGAACCTAGGCCTTTGATCAGGTCTGGACACTCCCATGTCTGCTTGGCCTGGCTCTCTCTGTCCAAAACTTATTGTACAGAATGCATGTACACACACACACACACACACACACACACACACACACACACACACACACACACACACACACACACACACACACACACACACACACACACACACACACACACTTGAGAACTTGTCCAAACATTCATTACATTCGATGGTGTTTCTTCTCCACAGCAAGCCCAACTACACTGAATCCTGGGCAGTTCCTTTAAAAAAGAAGAAATGCATTTAAAAAATCACAGTGGAATTACATGTAAAATGTGTAGCAGAATTTTTTCCTAGTAACAAAAAGTCATTGAAAGGTTATGGAAAGTTTTGGTATTAGTACTTCAGTGGGAACCCTGACTTGTTGGACAAATGTACCCGGTCATCATCTGGGAAAACAGAGTTGTATTATGTTAAATAAATGGTGGTTAGGCAGACAGACATACAAAAACAAGTACAGAACTATGTGTATTTTGGTCCTCTGTACATCAGAATGTGTGTATTTGTGTGATTCAGCAGTAGTAACAGGAGAGGGGGATGTTGAGAACATTCTTGCAGGAGTGTAGCTCTCTCTGCCACACGCCCTGAGGACAGGAGGAGGAGGAGGAGAAGAAAAGAGCCACATAATGAGGTGCCGGAGGCACTGTGTGTAGGAAACACAGCTGGTATCCAACCTGGATCACTTTCTTATGGGGATGTCCTGATAATGTTATGTTGCCCCTGATCCTGATCCTCATCCAAGTGAGGAATATTGAGCAGTCGATCCAATATTTTTCAATATTAGTATATATATTTCTACATAGAATAAAATAGCAGAATGGACATATAGCAAAATAAGTATAACTGATAACTTAGATTTCTTAAATAAATATAGATGTATCAAAACTTTCTGTTAATGATCTTTTTAGAATTTGTATTATATTGTCCCTTAGTGTTGTGCATAATTTTTAAGGAGAAGAATGCAGTTTAAGTTCAAGTAACAGGAACACTTTAGAGGTGTTTTACACCTGCAAAATGTAGCCAATGCAAAGCAACTTTTTTTTAAACCCTAAGAGGCTCTGTACACATGGCTTGCTCTGTGTTGCGTGCTCTCATATCACTGATTGAAACTGCAGGCTGCTTTTTGTTGATTTTGTGTGCAGTTCACTTTTAAATCCCTCACAACTTTGCACAAGTTTTGAAGGATCCCGATAGATTATTTTTGAAAGCTGCTGTGCTTGAGCAAACACATGAGGGAGGAAATGGATCAGGCTTTATAAAGACAATACTGATCCATCAAAAAGGCCTGGATTGGCCCAATTCTTTATCCTGCTTGGACCAACTTTGGGTTTTATGTGTGTCTGTGAGATTTCAGGTTAATTTCCAAGTTAAATAAGCATCTCTGTGCTTCCCATCACTAGTAGCTCACTCTGCGTGTTATATCTGGCTAATCAACACTATTCTTGTAGTGTTTGGTAATAAAATGTTTCCGCATGCATGCGAGGCTGCAATAAGCACCTCGTGGTATGCACTGTTATGGGCCCTGTGTGTGGGTGTGTGCGTGTATATGCACATCAGTATGAGGGAAGCTGCGCAGGAGCAGAGGGCTTGATAATTGGCTTGTGCTGGAGTGTCAGATGGCTGAAGAGGGGATAATGGCGGTCTCAAGCTGCTGCCATGGTGGTGGTGGTAGGGGTGTGAAGGCCTCAAGTGAGGGAGGGGGCAGAGCTTTTTGTGAATGGGGCCCTTGCCTCTCTTGACCCCCTTCCCCCAATTCAGGCCTGCCGGGCGCTTTTGTGGAGAGGGGATGGGAACCCAGGAACCTGGCAGCAAGCGGGTGACCTCCTAGCACCTCGCTCTAGCTGCCTCTCATCTCCCTCCTTTCTCTTTCTTGACCCTCCTCTTTTATATTCTTCTCCTGCTCTCTCTCTCTCCCTGTCTCTCCCCCTCCCTGGCTTGGCCTTCTTTGTCCCATGTCTTATTTTTCAGTGCATCTGTTTTATTTTAAGGCCTCTTTCTCTCTCTCTCTCTTAAGTATGGTAAGAAAGGGAACTCTCCCCCTTCATTTATGCGGGTGAAACACAGAGGGTGGAAGGAAGAGTGAAACAAAAAGGGAGAAGAAAGAGGAGCTGGAATTTAGTTATGGAATAGTGAAGGAAACGGCAGAGGGAAAGGGGAAAATAGGCTTTTAGAAAAAGGATGCAATTAAGGAAGAAGCTATTGGGGAAAAATAAAGCAGGCAAGACATTTACTGTATTTGAAGAAGCTGTATAAATCTTCCAAGTTCTAAATCTTTATTTTACATGCTCTCTCCCTCTTTTTTCACCACCTTCTTTTCTGCTTGAGGGCTCATTGCCGATAGAGAGAAAGCAGTTGTTTTTGTGTAATGAAATGAGACCAAGAAAAGCTGCCCTTTTGAATGTGGGTGTTTACTTCCTCAGCTTAGGCACTGCACTAGTCAGAGCTCCTGGTAGCAATTTTATTTCTTAATGCCCCCATTTATACGCTGCTGATATACTAACCTGTAAGAAAAACACATTTTAAGTTATTTGCTGTACACTTAGACACTACATTTAGGTATTGTAATATGAATATGTTCTAAATGACTCTTTACTTTGTATGGCTGATTTGTTTTCAGTGAAGCATTAAGGCTGAGACTTTCCTTACCGTACCTCTGTGAAATGATGTGTCTCTGTGTTCCTTGCCACAGGGAGATCGCATTCACCAGGCAGCTGCAGAAACAGTCCCCCAAGTTGTCCTACTACTACCTGGGCTTTTACATTCACTCCTGTCCCAAGATGCGGTATAAGGTATGCATCATCTCACATTCACTTACTACGATCAATATATGATTTCCATCTTTTTTTTTTACAAAAAAACCTTAAACCATTATAATAGTATTACATTTTAATATTTTGGCTACAATGTGAGGACTGCTGCAACACTTGATGATCGTGTGTGTTAAACATCCAGTATATTCCTGTATACCGTATAAATGTAATATCACATAGACCATTCAAACCTATGCTCTGGTGTAATACACTTCTAGCTCTTCCTGTTTACCTCTCCTGCCTGATCCCTTAAGTAACACTGCTAAGTGTGTGTCCCTCTTCTCTGTGTTAAAATACAAATTTCTGTTAGACTTTTAATGATCTTTGCAAAAGAAACTTCCGCACACTGTCTAACTTGCAAAAATAAGTTTATAAGCTGGCAACGTTTCAGTACCAGACCTTCATCAGGCAAAATAATGATAACCATTTTAATGGATAGATGAACTCAATAATGTTGTGTTTCCATGTTTTGTTTATAATATTTCACTTAAAGAGTGAGTTTTTGTCATGCTCCCCAAATGCCACAATGAAATATGACTTAACATTTTGAGGTGCAATCCCATTTTACAGGAGACAAATGTTTCCGCTCTCTCCGTTTGGTGTTTTAATGTTTCACACTGAGCCTCACTTCAGCAACATCTCTCATCTCTCTGTGCATGAAAGATGGTCAAGATATCTGTCCTGTACTGTAGCTTTATCATGTGTGGAGGACAGATGGCAAAGCCGTTAAGTTCAACTGTTTTATGGGCATATCAGGGTGATGTGTCAATTTCAAGAAATGTGTTGATCTCTCTCCCACACTATTTACATATCTCTCTCCATCTATCCCCCTTCTCTCTGAACTGCTCCTCGCCTCTCAGGGCAGTGACCAAAGTGGTTTGTTTCTCTCATTACTTTTGCTTTCCTGAGAGGCATTAAATATCCCAACAGCCTGCTTATAAAAGAGGAGGAAGACCACCCCCCTCTTTTTCCTCTTCTACTTTTGTTATTATAGGTGCAAAGTCCTCAACAGGGGCCTACCTATGCTCTTTTTGCTCTCATTTCCACATGAATCCTGGCACCTGCTTTAATTTTTCATGTATGTATGTATGTATGAACAGTTGTGCTATGCAGAAGTCTATCCAGCTTGGTTCCACACGTCAAGGGTTAGAAGGCAGTAGTTCATCAAATGGTTCAGCAGTGGGTTAAAGATGTATACTTTACCTTGTAAAAATCCAATGTAAGATCAGGGATGCCTTGTCAGACAACCATTGTTGCAATCAAGATAACATGCATATGCTTTATACTGTATACTTAAATGCACATGGAAAAGTTATTTTACCTTAAAAGCTGATTCATTTGCAATAAACCTCAATTTAGGAAGGATAAAAACAAGAAGAAATGTAAGTAAATGTGATGGAGTGGATACCAGAACAGACATAGAAAGGAAAAAAGGGATAGAGAGGACAAGGCTGCTAAAGACATTAAAGGTTGAGAGAACGGTCACATTGGTGACGGCAACTGTAACTCTGCAGCAAGAAGTGTGTGTGTGTGGCACACATACACATTTTGCATTTTTTTTTTTTTTACAGTGCAGTACAAGTGCAGTGGATATACTGTGGAAACATTTACACAAATGCAATAACATGTATGCACTCACATGTACACAGGAGCCACTACTTATAAACATGCTCACATTCACACCAAACACCACCTTAAGATCTATAGTTTCAGGAGGATGGCGAAAGAAAGCAGCCTTTCCAAGTCCATTGGTTTGGCCAAGATTTTCCATTCATCCCCTTTATTCTCTCATTCATCTACTAATTCCTCTTTTTCTCTGTCATTTCATTCAGATGTTCCCAGAGCTTGTTCTTGTCCATGGGAGACTGATGTCTTGTTGGGGATTATGGCAATGTGCCATGTCTTTTTACCCATTTACATCTTGTTTTTGCAGTTTGCATTGTGCTTTGCCCATTTTCTCAGTTTGGGACTGTGTATGGAATGCATGTGAGTGTGTTAGCTCTGTTTATGTGTGTGTTGAATCTCGATCACGCTGTTTGTCTGAGAATGCCGTTACCACAGCGCCAAACCCCCCCTGCAGTGGTATTTACTCCCCCAACCCCCATATCTGTTCTTGTGTGTTTGCCATTGCAGTGTCTTGTTCACAACCTCCCCACTTCTTCCTATTTTACCCTTGGGGAAGAACACAGAACAAGGGTGAGAAGGTTGCCCAGTTCCCACCTTTGGGATCTCCCACTCCCACAGAAACACACCCGCACACACTCTCAGCACAAGCACAGTGTCTCATTTCATTGTCTGATTTGCATATGAGCCCAAGTAGTTCATGCACAGGCACACTGTGGAATTGTTCAAGTTCGCTAAGATGGGGAGCCCCTAAACTCCGCTGTTATTGTGTTGGAGGTTTACTGGTTTCTGGATCTCAGTCCTGCTGCTTGCCTCTTTAAGGACCAAAACACCAGCACTTGAACCCTGCTGGACACCACTCAAACCCCTTGAACACTCCCTCTCTCTATTTTACCCATCTACCCCCTCCTCTCCACTTCTTCAGGCAACTCTCTGTACGCATCACTTTCTGAGAACACATTCACACTAATGTGGATACATTTAAAAAAATAAAATAAATTTTACCCCCCACTGGGACCTTCTGTCCATGCTAAGGGTGTACTTTTCACACCCAGAATCTGAGTTGTTTTTTTTAGAAATACTTGGAAATTTGGATGAATGAAAGTACTTAAATGATTTAAAGAAAATATCAAAATGGCTGATATTTGATTGTCCGCTTATAAACGCTTCACAAACACTGCTGACATACCTCATTAGGCAAAATCATTGAAGAGCTACATCTCTGTCACCTGATATTTTGTGTTTTAATGTTACCAATTTACACAGGCTTTGTATGTTTAAGTTTCTGTTGATTTGGCATGAGGAATCAATATGGCAGCCTGTAGCATTTATGACCATCAGTCAGATGAGTACATTGTAGTTTTGTGGTCAGTACCTAGCCACGCATTTCAAATTGGTCAATTATCATTAATGCCACTATCCTCAAACAGGATTGCAAAATCTCTACCAGTGAACACATGTCTACCGTTGCACTGCGTGTACCGTCATATCACCGAAACCCTAGTGCAAGGTAAGCTTTTAACTCAAGAACTGTGATTCTAATTTAATGTGGTGGGCATCACCTGAATTTCATTGGAGGCTTAGATTATCTCACACAAGATTTTGAGAGGAATACTAAAAACAGTCTGAACAGTTTCCTCTCTTTGGCATTTCACACAATTGTTCATACAGCACTCTCATTCCCTTAGGAGCAATAGATTGTTTATGTAACTGACAGCAGCAGAATTGTGAAAGACTTTTTGTGGTGACTCCAAATAGTGTTCATAGCAGAGATGGGGACTCGAGTTAGAGACTCGGACTCGAGTGCGACTTAAGTGAGTCGAGGACACACACAGTGACTTGAGACTCTACTTGAAACTTGTCCTCAAAAGACTTCAGACTCAACTCAGACTCGAGGTGCAGGACTCGTGAACAATGTTTATTTTTTAGGAAACTTCTGATGAGCTTGCCGTTATTTCCTCCCTCCGTTACCTATAACCTGCCTACGTAACGTAGCATCTGCTGTGCTCGGCTGTGCGCAGTCGCACATGAGAGACAATAAACACTGACAGCTGCTGAGCCATTCAGCATAAACTTTGGCTTTAAATCTTCATACAACAAGATCCAAACAAAGAAGTGCTGAACGCAAATAAGTTAGTAACCTGTGGTGAGTAAACACCACCAGCTCAGCATTAGCCATCCAACGTTAGCTTGCTTCTTGCTTCGGCTACGACATATGGGAGGTTAACTCTGACTGTCATTCATTAAGAAAAGATTAATGAGCGTTTGTTTACTTGCCAAACTTGTGGTAGTCGATGAACGTAATCATTTACGTCCCACTGGCTGCCATCATGTTAACAATTGCCGTTGGCTAGAAAGAAAGTTACAGGTTTATTGTTGATCATGTAACCTTACAGTTTTATTTAGTTATAATGTTACACTGCTTTGAGTGTAGGGGATGTGGTTGACTTACAGTACTTTAAGCTGTCATTGATTGCATTGCACATTACATGGTTGTGCTCTGTAAGTTAAAAACAGGTTACAGCGTTATTGTTGACCATGTAACTTTACAGTTTTAAGTTAACTTTACACTGGGTTTGAGAGTCAACAGGGTTTGTTGACTTACAGTAGTTTATAAGCTTATAATTTATTAATTGTAGACGCATTCTATACTAGGCTACATGGTTGTGCTCTGTAAGTTAAAAACAAAAGGTTACAGGTTCATTGTTGATTATGCAACGTCACAGTTTTATTTAATTAACGTTACACTGGGTTTAAGAGTCTGGGGAGTGTGTTGACTTACAGCACAATAATTGCATTGCACATTACATGGTTGTGGTCTATAAATGAAAAACAGGTTACAGTTACAGTATTCCTTAGAGCAATGCAGTTTTATAAGCAACCTGGATTGAACGGAGCAGGTGATACAACATTCGTAATAACCACGACACTTGAGACTTGAGACTTGACTTGGACTCTAGCTCAAAGACTTGAGACTTGACTTGGACTCTAGCTCAAAGACTTGTGAGCATCTCTGGTTCATAAACATACTGGAGAGTTTTTAAAAGTAGTAGTAAGAAAACACTTTCTTAAGCCTCTACCTGAGCTGTTATCTGTCCTGTCCCCTCATATCCTCCTGCTGCATGCTAAGCAGCATGTTAAGGATTTGGCTGTGTAAGGCTACAGTCTAAGTGTGGACTGACTCATTTTGGAGTATTCTTGAGTTCTGCATTTGGAGGGAAGTCCTTTCTGTCAGATCACATCTCTTCATGCCCGGGGAACAGCTCCATGTGTGATGGGTTTAAAGGTTCTTAGCAGTGCCAAAGCCTGGATATGGTCCTGTAGAGCAGCCTTAAAGAGAAGAAGACTTGGAATCCAGCCAGGAACAGGGGGCTGCCCGGCCAGTGTCAGACCCTCTGCTTTGTTTTCCAGGCTGGGACGGAGCGTCCCACAGTGCCTTGCTGGTTTGGCTGGTGGGTTCAGGGTTAGACGTGACATCCTGCCCTTGGCTCCTGTCCCTGGTCCTTTGGCACTCCCTGGGCTTCTGATGTTGAACTGTAGAGAGCAGAAGGTGAAGCTGTTGGAGGCTAAATGAGACCAAAGGTCTTGGCCCTTCTGCCACTCTTTTTTTCACATTGTCTCTCATGTGTAGCTAGAAGTCGTCTGAATTAACTGCCCTTGTGACTTGACAGGGTAACTGTGACTTTGTAGCTTGGGATGTCAAACAATATTAGTTGCTTGTTTGGATGGATTGTGGTCAAATTTGAACATACAGTTAAAGTGTCCATCTGAGTACTGCAGCCTTCAGAATATACTAGTTTTTCTCACCATATTTTATTCCCTTGTACTCCAGTAACTTCACCGTCCAGCTTCAGAAGCTCACACAATGTACTCAGAGTTTCATTAGCTTTCATTTGATACATTTCCACTTTTTATTTTGGACAAGGAGTAAAAGATCAGTGCCACGTTGTAGTGATTTTCCATTTCTTTGCAGAGGTGTGTGAGCACTTGTCCATGTCGGTTATTTTATAAGTACTGAATAAGCAGACTTTGATGATAACAAACGAGCCGGGCAGCCACTTGGCTTCACCAGTCTACTGTACCTGGTCCTAACAGATCGAGCACTTTTTAAGTGCGGCATACATGCACGCACACACAGACAGAACATCCAGTTGTACCCAGTTGGTGAGGGAGTGAGGGAGAGTTACATGAAGTGGCTCTTGCTCTTGTTATTATTGTTCACAGTGAAAGAATGTCTCACTCTGAGCCCAGGAAACCATTAAATTTTCCACAGAGAGGAAGAAAGAGCAAGTGAGCAAAATGAGTGAAAGGAGGAGGAAGAGGACAGATGGAGAGAAAAAAGGAGTGACAAAATGTGTGCCAAATGAGAAAAGGAGGCAAGATGAAAAGCATTATTCGTTTTCCCGGCGGTACTTCACTGACTTTTAAAGAGCCCTTTCGCGGCAGCTGCACCTCCGTTCCCTTTCAACCCAACTCCTCCTCGCCCACAAACAACAAACACTGTCAGAGAGCCGGTCAGTTCTCTAGCAACAGCCAGTAGTTTTCCACATGGCCAAAGCTTTTGAATTCAGTGGACCTGAAATGAATCCATCCAGGTGTCAGCCACTGTTTGGAAAAGTATGTTAGGATACGACTGAGGAAAGGATTTGACGTTGGTTTCAGACAGTCGCTGCTATGCTAATGTTAATCAGTGTGCGCCTGAAGGCCTTTCTGTCACCTGCTGTATGAGCTTAGTTCTCATGGCATCAGTTAGACATGACAAAGTGCCTCCCAGTTCAGGCATGTACATCAGACCTAATTTTCTCAGGACACACAAATACACACCTGCACACAGATGTTTTTTTAAGGTTGACAAGTGATCAATACTAAAGCTTTGTCATACATATTTCAGTTTGATCAAATCAGTCCTCAGTAGTTGGCCCAAAAATGCAAACAATACTCATCTTTCTGAATCATTGCAGTGCCATCAATAACTAGCTGTGTATATTAATGTAATGAATATCTCCCTCAAACAGTCTGTGTCATCTCCAGGTACGCAGTTGCAGGTTATGACACGCTAAAAGGCTCCAAGCCACAGTTATCAGGACTCTGCATGCATGTTATTTTCACTCAAGGGTCCTATTCAGACAGTATGTTATGTGTACGTGTGTGACTTCACATTCTGTGTGTCACTTGTCGTAAATCTGAGAAGATTAAGAGTGGCAGTAAGTGAGTTTGAGGCATCTAGAGGTGGGTATTTCCCACAGAGGCCCCTATCCCTGTGTACCATGCTACAGTACAGTACACACAGTACAGCTACAGTACACGGCTTTTTTTTTATTTGTTAGAATTGTTCATGAGGGCATTCCTTACTTATGTATTTGTGTTTATGTTTTACACTTGGCATACAGTTTATAAACCTTTGATAGATTTTGACGAGTTGTATTGGAAAGGTTTACCGTGAATGGCGGAACTGTGGGTTTATGCTTCAGCGGCCCTACAGGTCCAGGCATAGTACACCCCTTTTCCCTCTTTCTTTCCCTCTTTTTGTTTCCATTCTTCTTTCAGCAACTGTTCACAAAACCAGCCACCATGCTGGTTGGGTTAGGGATGAAAGATTGATGGAGAGAGAAGGGATCAGACTGAGCAAACTTTCAACTGATTTCATTCAGAGATAAAACATGGCGTCACATTTTGTTCATTTAGTCTGATGTTATTACTGGACTAGCAGGCAGCAACAGTGATATGTATTTTTGCAGTCGTGAGGATCCTGTTTCTGCAATTGCCATATCTGCATGCTCAGATACACAAAGCATGGCGGCTCAGCTAGAGGTAGAATAAAGTTACTGTGGTGAGTGTAGTGTTCCATGTTGAAACTGACAAGTCTCTCTCATGTGTTTACCGTAATAGTTTGATTTCTTTAGCCCTCTCTTTCTTTTTGCTCTGGGTTGTTTTCCTTAGATGAAGCAATATTCATTTGGTTTTTAGAAGGTATTTTTCTACTACGCCAGTTGCATTACCTTCCAACAATCCTCATGTTAGAAAACCTGTGCCCATCAAAATAAGATCAAACCCAACCAGGCCCATTTTCACCCTCTCTGTAAAATTTATAAGCTAAAGCATACCTCTTTTGCTGCCTTCCAGCTCTCTTAAATTGGAGCCTTTCTGACAGAAACAGTGTTGTTTGATTTAGCTCGACAGGAGACCACCAACAGTGCACCTCTCAGCAGAAACATTTGTTTAAAGTTTTTGATAATTTCTCTTCTCTTTTATACCTCGTCATCTCTTTTTTTTTTCTCACCCCATGTATGCGGCCATGGTTGTGTTTTTAACAAATCATTAACAGGCTACAGCACAGTCTGGGGGCAGCCACTGCTTGGCACCCCCTAGGAGGAGTGCTGACAGGGTGAGAGTCTGAGGGAGCAGAGTTTAAGAGGTCAGGTCAGACGATTCAGTCTTACTGTGTGTGGAAGGACAGAGTTGTGGGGGTGCGGGTGGCAGGAGGGTAGGAGCGAGGGGTAGGTGTCAAGGTCACAAGGGCGAAAATGAGAGTTTGGAGATGGTGTCATGCTGAGCCATTCCAGAGCCCTCTAGCTGCCATCCTGAGGTGTTTGCCTTGCCATTAACTTCACCACTATTTATTTTCAAACGTGCTGCAGCTGTGCGACTATCTGAAATGCCTGGTTTCTTTTTGGTGAGGGAATGCAGTCAGATCTTTGATAAGAACTACTGAGCAGAATGAGCTTGGCTCATAAATGCAGTTAGATGTTTATTCAGAGTGTGGGTGGAGGGCCTTGGTTTAGGTCTTGCAGTTAGAAGTTTGAGGTGGGGTTTTAAAACCAAGATTAGGGGCTGTCCCTCCTACTGCAAGTCAGTAAGCCGTGGTCTGTCTCAGACAGGCGCAACAGCTCGCCTGCACATAAAGACCAGAGGAATTAAAGAGATAAAAGTGCCCGGCCTGTGAGCAGATGCCCATAAAAGCGCTGCCATTGGTTCTCAGGGCTCTGTTGAAATGCGATCCTGTAAAAATATTTTCTCCTCATTAACCTGTCATCCGTGGAGCCGTGACGCATTGCCATGTGAGGGAGTGCTGGGACAGAGTGGGGTGGGTGGAGGGGATTGTGGGGGTTGTCTAGGGGCCCAAGGGGGAGACTTACCAGCCTGGATGCCTTATTTGAAGGTCGTCCTGTGGTAATGTGTTGAGTAGGGTGAAAAGGCCTTGGTGGGCCCCGAGTGTTTAAACAGCAGTAGTTAGCGTAAATCTCCCCAAACACAGACCCCAGACATGTTCAGGGCACACAAACACACACACACACACACACACACACACACACACACACACACACACACACACAATATGTACATATTGTCAGAGTCTGTGTGAAAGTGTGTCTGTGTGGGCCAATATTCTGAGACTCAGCTTGTTTGGACATGTCTTTCACTGGTGCTGTCCTCCTGCTTTTGGTGTTATTTGTCTAGCTGCATGTGTGTTTGTGTGAGCTGCGCTGTTTACATGCATCTATCAGCAGAGGCCCCCCGGCCATGCCCCCATGTCTGGGCAGAATGTATGTGTTTCAACAGTCTTAGGATGATAGGGGGGTGTATTGTGAGAGCTCTATGTTTGAGAGAGAGAGAGTAGGGATCAGGACCTGTGTTTATTGGTTTTTGAGTAAGATTGGCTGAATGTGACCCTGGGTCAGAGTGCTGGCCCGGGCCGGCCTAGGTTAGGTCTGCTCAGCTCTGGGTCACACTAGACCTCTTTGTATACCTTCAGAGTTCAGGCTTGTCCTGGGTAACAACCAGCTGAATAACAAACTATGAAGCGACCACAAATGTGACATGGTGACCGTATTTGTCTGTTTGGGTCAAATGTCCGTGTTCTGCTAAGAGTGCTTGACAAATGCGTAATCCTGACATTATATCCCATTCACTATTGTGTTCATGCTCAACCTTCTATATTATAAAACAGGCTCTTTTTTGTATTGCATGTTATTTTTGGATAGTATAAATTTTGCCAGAGACAAACAGAGCAAGGTCTAACATTAGTGACCTCATCTGTTCTGCGACCAGCCTTACATCACACTCTTGGAGCCACTCTGTCTCATACTGAAGTAGGTGTTCAGTGGAGCAGCAGATTACTGTATAACTTAATGCTCTTTCCTGTAGAGATTCGAGCTGTACTGATACTGTTAACAAGAATAGGCTCATTGAGGCTGTAGCCAGACATTCTGCACAGTGCCTGACTTGTGCACACACACACATAAAGGGACACCTCAGCTAGGGGCAGAGTGGGTGAAAACTCAACTGGAGATATGAGCAGGAAATCACCAGCAGATGTGGTGTGAAGTCATGCACATGGAGGCAGGGAAACCCTCTTACGAAGACACTAAGTTCACCTCCTGTATTCTGATCTTTTCTCCACCAAGCCTGAAAGAGGTTCACTCTGAACCATGACACTGGCGTGCAACTGTGAAACAGTGAGTGACCTCATCCTCAAAATTTCTCCCTCTAATGCAAGATGTGATGGTGTCTTAGATCTGCTCTCATATTAGCATATTATTAAGAGATGCATATATTTTCAGTTTTCTCAATTTATTGACTAACTGCTTGTTTGATGTAATGGTAGAATATAGGTGACTTTTCTTTTCCGACCAATGGTTCAAAACACAAAGATATTCAATTTATAATAATATAAAAGAGAGGAGCAAACAAAATTCACATTTGAGAATCAGTGAAATATTTGGCATTAAATTAATTAATCGATTATCAAAAAAGTTGGTGATTTAGTTTTCAGATTAATTCATTAAATGTCTTCATGTTATGCCAGAGCCAAAAGCATGGCTGCATTAATCTACAAATTTGTCTATTTAGTCATAGTGGCCAGTGCTACTCACGCTAACCGTGTTCTTCCTCTGTTTGCTCCATAGAAAACCATTTTATTGTTGCATGAAGCATAAAACCCATCAACCCTATGCTCCAGAGCACATGTTCAGATAAAGCCTGTTAAGGCCTGACACAAGTTTTTATTGTAGTAAAATATTAAGGGTGCTTTCACACCTGGATCGATTTGTTTTGTTACGGAACAGATACTTTGTTCCGAATTAATTAAATACATCAGTTGTGTTCAACACCACACTGTTGCAAAGCGGTCCAATCTTTCCTTACGCCATTACGTCACTACCTCATGCGTGCAGGTCGCGCATTCCATTGGGGGACATCTCCATGACAAAAGTAACACAAAATGAATCGCGGGTGGACTTGGCGCTGCAAAGATGTGAAAGAGATGTTTGGTCGGAACAACACATCTCCGGGATGTTGCACACCACACACAAGAACACTGAAGTCTACAAGCGGCCAGTGATAAAATGAAAGAGAGGGGTTGTGAACGCTCCGTTGAGCAGCGCCGCACGAAGTTAAAAAGAAAAACTCTGACAGCAGTAGGCCTACATAACACAACCACAACAACATACCGCAACAAATTAGCAAAATACGCCGAAGCTGTTGAAAAGAGATGTTTTAGCGTCAGTTGCCAGGCAACACACGGTTTTGTTCCGGTTCAAAGTGCGATTGTTGTGTTCACATATTACCAAACGAACCGGGCCAAAAGGGAAACGCCCCCTTGTTTCGGAACAACGTCTCCAATCGATCCAGGTGTGAAAGCACCCTAAAATTTTAATAAACTATTTAACTGGTAATAAGCTAAGAGTCAGAATATGAATTTAAAGAAGTGATATTATGCTTTTTGTCTTTTTTTCCTCTCCTTTATTGAGTTATATATCTTTTTTGTGCATGTAATAGGTTTGCAAAGATAAAAAGCCCAAAGTCCACCCTAAAGGGAGTTCCCATCTCCCACAGAAAACAGTGCTCTGAACTGCCTTAAAACAGCTCGTTTGTAGTCCAGCATTACATCCCTTTCTTGTGATGTCACAAGAAAATACATGTCATAATGGTCACCGAGCGACTAGTCTGACACGCCCTCAAAAACACCGGTGGGAAAACACTGAGCTGCTGCACACCTCTCCTCTCCCTTCCAAACACTAGCTACCCTCCAGGCAGTCAATGGACATACAATTGTTACTGTGATGCAGAGACGGATGGATGAAAAATACTTTTGTTACAGATTAATAACTCACCACTCTGAGACTCTTGCTCCAGTCCATGTTGCCAAGCTGATCGGCAACATGTAGCCTACAGCTGAATCGAAGCTTTTTACCATCTTTTCGCTGACCCGCCCTTCTCTGCTTCTCATTGGCTAGTAGTCCTTAACTAGGAACTGTGCATGTGCAACGCTCAACAAAGATCATTTAGAGACAAGATGTATCACTCTGTAGGTAAAACAAAGCCTTTAACACAGGGTGAAAAGAGGAGCACCTCTTTAATGTGAATTAGTGTTGTTACCTGTTCACCATTTGGACGATGTGAAAGACACTTTTGGTTGACGGCCTCTCGGTTGATGGAAGTTCTCTTAACTCTAGACATACCAAACTCATAGACAAGCAGGGAGGAAGAGAAGAAGCAGAATGCAAAAGAGGTGTAGGTTTTCATGAGGATTCCTTGGCTGCAGTGAAGTGCTGGATTTATGTGTCTGATTAATTGCTTTTCATATAAATCATAGCTAAGGGCCCGGGGCATCGCTCTCTGTCTTGAGGTGTGTGAGAAAACAAGACAGAAATGGGTGTGGAGGGGTGTACAATGAGGGAGAGGAGAAAGGTGACAGTTATGTGTTTGAATCACTGGGTTGGTAATAAAGTTCAGAGACAGCAGGGCCCCTGCTATCTGTATGTATGTGTGGCCTGACAAGAATAACTGATGCTGTGTTACCGAGGGGCTCGGGGTGATAATAGATCTGCAAAGTATTGTGCAACCGCATGTGGACACATGTGTTTATTTACGTCTGATGATTGTGGTTGTGTAATTGTTTACACTAGGGCAGCTTGCTATTCAAATGAGGTTGAGTAATTTCCCCCTCTGCCTTGTTAAAGTTCAGTTCATTGGGAAACCTGCACTGAAAAAGATTGCGTTTCTATAAACACTGACCTCTGCACATTAATTAACAAACGCACAGCAGAACAATAGATGTAAATGTCTGAGTGTGTTCCCTCACTTGTAAATGTACAGTTTCCATTTTGTTAAGTTTATCTCCCTTTCTGTGGCTACCACTGAATGCAACTCTTTATTTCTCTTCTGTTTTTCCATTCGTCTGCATCTCACCCTCTGTCTACTTAACTCTTCCCCCATTTCTGTCTCTTTCCAAGCCCTCCCTCTTCATCCCCAGCTTCCAACATCCTTTCTCAGTGCTGGGCCCCTCCGTCCTGGCACTCAAGACTGCTCCTATCACTTCCATCAGCTTGCCTCAGTCCATATCTCAGTGACGTTAAATACCATCATTTTACCCATCTGCACCTAATTTTCTCTCGTCCCTCCCGGTTTCTCTCATACCTCCCTCCTACCTCCCGTCTCATTTCTCACACCTCAGACGGCGGCCAAGTCTATCAGCTGAAGTTTGTACATGTTTCCGTCTCTCACCACTTCTCCCCCCCATCTCTCTTTCATTCTGTCTATCAAAACGAGCCTATCAGCGGTTGTCAGTTATCTGCATCACCTCCGTATCCGTCTGAACATGCGAGCACAGAAAGGAAGAAAGGACAGAGGGATAGTGATGGATTGGTTTGTGTGGGAGGCTCTGGGCATTTAAAAAGGGAGGAACTGAGCCACTGAAGGAGGAAGACAAAAGCAAAAAGATGTTTTTTGTCTGGAAAACCTCATCCTGGGTATCTGTCGCGTGGCCAGGTAGCCCTCTAATGCAACTGTGTGGCCATTAAAAATACTTGCATACACACAAAAAAAACTTCCTCACATGGCTTTCCGACCTTTCACATATAGTCACTGTCACGTAACAGCCACTCAGGAAAATAGATTTGTAGAATTAGGCAATTTCACTTCCAGCTGTTAGGTTGGTTGTTCCAGGAGACTGTATTCTCTGTTGGTATAAGAAACTGTTAGATAAAGGAGATGGATATTGTGAGCTGACGCAGAAGTAGAAAACACTGGGCTGAAGAAGAGCCAAGGAAGCTGCAGGAGTAGCTGAATAACAGGGCCTTTAAGCCAACTTAGGGGAAAAAAAGAGAAAGACAAAGAAAGTCAGTGGTGAGCTCAGTCTTTACTTTGAGTCCAAAAAAAAAAAGAAGCTTACAGATAGGTTGTGGTAAACCAAGCTTTTTTCCCCTCTCTTCGTCCTTCATTTCTCTCTCCCCTGTCCAGACCACTAATAGCTGTGTCGTCTCGCACTTCTCCATCCTTCTCTTCATCCTTTTCTCTTTTCAGGGTGAGAATTGAGGAATTGTGCCTGGGCCATGACCACACTCTGCTTCTCATTGTGGTTACATAGGCTTCTCTTTCTGTTGAAACTGTACGGCAAAGGATTGGATAAATCATTTTGGACGGTGGACTCAAAACAAAAGCCTTTAGAAATCGGGAATGCACTTTATTTACACACAAAGGGAATTATAGCTCATCAAAAGGTCTGCCCTCGCATGTTTTCTTTCTTCTGTCTCTCTCACTCTCTCTCTTAAAAGACTAGCTATTCCATTCATACCTCTTTTTCTCCTTTCCACCCTGCCTCTACGCACCCAGGTTGAGTTGAGGTGCAGCGTCAGGATGCAGAGGCCTATAGCAGAAAATATCTGTCTCTGTGTTTCTACTGCTGTGTGTTGTGTGTGTGTGTGTGTGTGTGTGTGTGTGTGTGTGTGAGAGAGAGAGAGAGTGTGTTTTCTGCATATAGAGGTGTGTCCCACTGTGGTGTTGAGGGAGTCTATAGAGGTGAGGCAGAGTGTGAGAGTGTCAGGCTGACTGTGCTGACAGTTGTGGAGGGCTGTAGGTTGTTGGGACATGGAGAGCATCCGATCAATGTGTGTCAGTTGCAGCTACAGATGCATTGCATTCCACTTCCATCCATCTGTTAGCAGAAGCACTTAGAGTATGTTGTTGCCTGACTCTGTATTGCTTTTTCCCCTTACAGCCTCTACCTCAGTTTTGGCCTGTACACTTTTCTGCACAACTGTGTGAATTTAGTGATACAAGTTAGCGTTTCTCCTGTGCCCATTTTTACCTTACTGTACGCAGAGCAAAAGGGTCACTTGAAGGCAAAGCCAGACTATGAGTTTATCCCTCAAAATCTTCTGTTTTTCATTTTTCAAATGAAAGCTGTAAAGCACCCTTGTTCGTTCTCATGGCATCTGATCCTGCATGTAAAAACAGGCAGCATATTTTCCGTATAGGCCCACTGACAGATGGGTCGTGGTCAGAGCGCTTGTGTAGCAACAGCATTTTTCGCGGGATGGTATTTCCTTTGTCTTGCTTAGTATGAGTTCGTAGTGACATCTGTGTTTTCTCTTTTTGTCCGAAGTTTAAGCATCCTGCACTTTTTGACCCCCAGTTGTGTATAAAGAGTCTTTGTCCTTCAGTTTAATGTCTCAAAAATTCTAAATATTATTGTATGTGTTGAGATTGTGCAGTGGGCCTGTTGCAAGCGCCTGCTTGTTTACAGAGCTATCTCGGCAGTTTGTGTTTGTTTGGAGCCATGTGATAGAACACAGGTCTCTGATAATAGAGCACCCCCCCCTCCTCCTTTCTGTTCATTCAACCCCTCACTCATTTTTTCCCCCTTTGCCCTGCAGCTGTTTTTGTTCAGCTTGGTTTACTTTCCATCCACAATGTTAGGTCAAATACAGACTTGTACCCATTTCACAAGCACACATTACAATATGCTGGTGTGTTTGTAGACAACATTTGTAGACAACACTCCTGACACAGAGAAACATTCCTAAAACAAAGAACTTTAAAAAAGTTTGAGCAGAGTTTGATCTGGCTCTCAGCCCTGGGCTCTGTTTACAACTTGTCAAACCTTTAACCATAAAGTATCATTAGTAACAAGTAAAAATGGCGTTACTCAGACTGCAACAAATCATTATTCAGTCCCTCCAGGATTTCAGGGTCTTTTTTTTGTGATTGTTGCCGCCTAAAATGCCTGATTTTTGCGGCAGCTTTTCTAAAAAAAATTGTGATGAAAGTTGTTGTGGCGTTTTTTTTACGATGAAATTGTGGAAATATGTGAAAACTGCAAAAGTAGATGTGATATTTTTAGAATTGTAGTTATTAGAATCATTAAACAGTCCCTCCAGGATTTCGCAGACCTAACCCTAACCCTAACACTAGCCATGCACATTTAAACCAACTTAACCTGAGGTCTTTCAGCACTTGCAGTTGTCACAGTGTCTCGTCTGACGTCCTCCATGCTTTTCTGCTATTCTATGTGTCAATAGATGATTTCCTTTTATGTTCGACCACAATACTGCACATTTTGCAAAACAGTTTACCCCCGTTTTGGTAAAGAAGATCCCATTAATGTTTTTCACTGTCCTTTTTTTGTCGGCAAATGTGAGACGTATCACACGTCTGCTTGTAAACAAGGAAATGACAAGCTGACGTATGACAACATTTTGTGGGAAAAGTTGTGGTGATTGGGCAGAATTCACAGGGATTTGTTGAATTTCTGTTAATAGTTGGGACCCCGACATTGCAAAATCCTGAAGGGACTGATTATTATAATATAATGGCCATTATCATCCTGTCAATAATGCAGAATGATAATGCATTCAGAAAAGTGTTAACAATGCTCAAAAACCAAGATGACGTCTTCACATTGCTTGTTGTTGTCCAATGAACAATTAAAACAATTATGGCAATATTAAAAAAAAGCTGGACACCTTACAGAAGCTGTAATAAGTGAATGTTTGGTATTTTTCATGGACAAAACACTTAAATAACAAATCAATTTTCATGATTGTTGACATTTTCTGTTGATTGATTAAATGATAATGAATAACTAATAGTTTCTGTCTGTCCCCTTTTCATTCCCCAGGGGCAGTACCGGCCTTCAGACCTTCTGTGCCCAGAAACCTTTGTCTGGGTACCAATAGAGCGATGCATACCCCAGCTGGAGAACGCCACCTATGCCCGTTTAAACCAGGATCCTGATGCAGGTTTAACTATGCAACACACTACTCTGCTGTTATCATCATCCATCTACGGCATTTAATATCTGAAACACCATGTTTCTGTATTCATCCCATACATTTGTAACATTGTTAACATACTGACCTGTCTTCCAGTTCTTCATACATGCTGTTCTGGGTGAAACCATGAACCTTGTATTAACATCTGATCTGCTTTTACTGTGATGGTGTATTCAGTTCTGCTGGCTCCAAGGCAGCATGCAGTCACTGAACAGGGGTGAACTGAGGGCTCACAGCTTTGATCACAGATTTCTCTCCCCATGATCCTTCAGCATGGTCAGAGCAGAGCCAGCGCTGTCATTATGGAAGGACCATGTTGCCATTAGATGAATAGTGGTATCAAAAATAATAAACCGCATGCAGAAGGTAGACTGGCAGACGCCCATTGCCTGGACTGGCGGAGTGAGAGATGGAGGCCAGGGAGAGTGTTTAATAGGGTGTAAGTGAGAGTTTTAAGTAGGTGCATAGCCAGAAAGGCAGATACATTTTCTTTCTCCTTATTTCTTAAATCTCTCTCTGCCCACTCTGCTGTGTTGATCTGCATTTTTGTGCTCTAGGTGGTTTTGGGTGAATATACAGTAAAATTCCTACTGCTCCCACAAAAACTGAAACCAAAATTTAGACTGCCAGTCCAATGTGTATGAGAATGCTTAGCTTTGGAACAAAAAGGTAATACATACATAAACATGCTTTAGATTGCAAGAGCTTGTAACCTGGGTGGTTGAGTGTACAGGGGCCAGCCATCTCCTGTTTTCTCTTCCCCATTAACTTGCATCACCAAATAGGCACCAAACAAGAAAGAGTTACTTATAGACAGTCATAGGACATGAGGGGAGTAACAGAAGAATAGATGGGGCAGGTGGGGTGAAAATGTATTTTATACATTTACATTTACATTTATTCATTTAGCTGACGCTTTTATCCAAAGCGACTTACAATTGCTATATATGTCAGAGGTCGCACGCCTCTGGAGCAATGAGGGGTTAAGTGTCTTGCTCAGGGACACAGTGGGGATTGAACCCGGGTCTCTCACACCAGAGGCGGGCGTCGTAACCATTGCGCCACCCCACCCCATAGAAATGGGAAGAGAAAGGGAGGGAGGCTGGTGGCTGTAAGCTGGCATGGGGTGAGACAGCAGGTTAAATTGCATGATGAGGTGAGGTTTCTGGGCACTGAGTGCACCATCCCAGAATCAAGATCTTAACAAACAACACAAGGAATTAAGGATTCTATTCACTTTGTTGGCCATTTCCTGGCTATCTTTGCTTGTTAACTCGTGTTGGTGAAAGCACCACACCCAGGAGAAATAAGGGCAGTTAAAAGACCATTAGCAGGCAGGTAATTTACAATATTGTAATTAACAGCTTAGCCACTGGTAGGTCTGGCCGTTTCCTGTCAATCACACCACTAATCCCTGAGTAGGCACAAATTGCTGAGGACAAAGTGGCACTCTCGGAGTTAGCGATTTTCACTATGGCCGGAGGATGTTTGTGTGTCTGTGGCTCTTGCGGTGCCTCCATTCCTGCATGGACTGTTGATCTTGGACAGGGCTGGACATTATTTCAGCCCTAGCTGTCCAAACGCAGTGTCATTACATTTCCGTGCGAGCTGTCTAGATGGTTAGCTCTCATGTCTGTTGCCAAACTGTGGGTCGCCAGACTAGTGGTGGTGAGGTGGTTTCTGTCTTCTCCAGAAATACACCCACAGTGATCAGTCATCAGGTCAGCCTGCCCTGTGTCATCGTCAGGTTAGCAACATGGTACACTGAGGCCTGTGGACCTGTCCTGTCCTAATTGGCAGGTTGTCAATATGTGGCATGTTTTTGGCCTAAATAAAGACGTGTTGCAAGTCCTGGGGAAGTCCTGGCTGCATGTAATGGTGTGGGAATCACCTATGTATCTTTTAGGAAGTAACTATATATTGCAATCCCATTTATGTTACTGCTGTGGTGTGTTACTGCTAATTTTGTTTGTCTACTTTTTACTTAGAGGATATTTAATGTGCCAGTGTATCAACTCACTGTCATCAGTAGTCTGTTCACTGGACGTCTGCCTAATTTATCCTCTTTATTCTGCTGACTAATAACAAATATGCAACAGAATATCTATATATTTGAAATTTATACAGGGTGACAATAAACTTTCAATTCTTGACTGTGAGAACTTAAACAGGGAACAAAAATTCTTGGTCCAGAAAAGTTTATAAAGGAAAAAACAGGTTCACGAGTAAATGTCAGATCTTTAAGAAATGTCAGTTTTCACCAAAACCCAAAGTCCCCATTAATTCCAACTCAGGCATGTTGTAAGGCCCTTCCTCGAACTCTAAGCCTCACCCAAGGGGTCAATGTGATTTGGGGTGCTGGTTGTGCGTTCAGATTGTAGGCGTGACCGCGTCCTAATGAGGTGTGTAAAGACAGCTAATCTAAAGTTTACACAACTCTGTCCAGAGCAGGCTCACATTGATTACATGCCTATTGCTGACACATCGAGGGCCCTAGGGCCTCGTTGTGGCCTCTCACAAATGTACATACAGTATGTACACACACACACACAGACACTCACATTCTGCACAGCGCATATGTATGATCTCTTACACACTAATAATCAGTGTTTGCTTGACAGAGACGAAAAGTAGGGCCATTGCCCGCTCAGCAGGATAAACACTTGCAAAAATGTGTGATAGAAGTTGTCACCCCCTGGACCTCAAGTGTCCAGTAGGCGCCAGTAAAGACACACAAAGTTATATATTGCATACACACACTAGTTGCGTTTATTAAAAATATCTAAAATATTGAAAACAAATATGCTCATTCTGTTAGTTTCTCTTTCATGACTCACACATAGGAATACGCACATTCATTTCTCATCAAGCTGATTAATTCTGAGATCTACAGTGTTTGTGCTTTCAGCCATGCAAAGTGAAGCCAAAACATTAGGCAGGGGAGCTACCACCCATAACCTCCTGGCCTTTTTACTATATTTCTAGCTTTTACAGTCTACACTTTCATATGTCTGTCAGAGCCACTTTGCTCTGCTTCTCAGCCTGGCTTACTTTAATGTTCCCATTCGGAGTGGAGGGGAGACCAGATATCAGATATGTTTTCATTTTAAAACGCAGCATACATTTACCCCTGCTGTCCAGATAAAAACAGCGAATCCGAACACTAAAACGGAAAAGTTTGAAAGCGCTCCTGACCCTGTTTTCATTTTAAAACTCCGGGGTCACAGAGATTCAGGGTCTCGCTTTGAGCTGGACGGATATGTGCTAACACAGGGGCTTGAACCCAGGTCTTCTGGTCAAAGAGCAGTCTTGCACATTTTGGCCTTTTTCTTTTCAAACGTAAGCCTATTATAGATTTGCAACATTGGGTCATAGGAAGTGGTCATAACCCGATGGCCTGCCTTTGACCGGCGTCTGGTGTTAAGCAAGTGTTTTGAAAGTTTGAGATGGATGGGGAGAGAGAGAGGAGCGTGGCGAGGTGTCGAGGCCCCTAGCCTCAGTCCTGACCCTCTCACTCCCCGACCGACCCTCACCACTCCTCTTCCCCCCGACCCTTGAACCCCGACCCCGAGGAGCTGTGACCTCAGAGCGGTGTGTCACTGAACGTCCGGTGGGCCTGACAGGAACAAGGTCTGGCGCTACTCAAAGTAAGGAGGGGACATTGATGGAGGACGGAGTGACTGAAGAAGTGAAAGTTGTTTATGTGAGGAGCGGATGTTTGGATTGCCTTGAGTAAGAGAGAGAGATGGGGCCTCTGTTCAGTATTACTGTTGAGGTTAATAGACCATCATAAAGCTGCATGCTGCAGTTCATTAAAATGATCACTACGTAATATCTTCACAAGGGGACAGTGGTGCTTTAGACCAGTGTCCCACATTTAAGTGGACAAAGTGTAACTTTGCGTAACTGTTTAAGTGGGCTGTCACACTGATAAAGAACATGAAGGAGACACATAGTGCTTAGAGAGACAATGCTGAAGGCAGCTTAACTTATTAAGGAAGCATAGAACGTCTAAATATTTTCACTTTCATCCCATCAGGACACATTAATTCTTCATGGACCAAAATTATGGTCATGTGGAAGTTTCATAACATGTTTACATCTTTTAAAAACCATATCCACACATGGGGAGACTTACCATACTGCTGAATTTCTTCATTTAAAAGTTTGTATCAAGCATTCTTCAATTATGTGACTCAGCAGTTTTTCGAGGAAGGGGAAAGACACAGTGGTTAGGGCATTACTGAGCAGGAAAACGAACCTAATAAATAAAACATGAATCCACAGTGTGGTTTGAAAAAAAGAAAGTTGAAATATGAAAACATCTTTATGGAGTTGGGGGGGTGAGAACTAAGGAGCTTCAGGGGTTTGTTTATACTCTACTTTCTTTTTTTGCTGGCTTGCTTTTCAGGTAGTGCCTGTGTAAGTTTGATGCCATAGCGGTACATGAATAGTTGGGACATTTACCATTTAAACTCTCTTGTTGTTGCGTCCCATTGGTGGGATCTCAAAATGTTCCTTTGGTGCTGCTGTCCTCATTTAGTTGTTGCCCATTTTAGTGAAACTTGTAGCCTGTAACAGTTTAACTGATCACAGCCGCAAAGTTAGTTGACTCATATTGTTCGTGTCAAGTTTCTGATCACATCCAGCCCACAAATAACCAAGGTCCAGTCCAGAGTGCCTTTGGATGCTTTGTAAACTAGAGATCCCAATTAACATCTGGCACAAGAGAAAAGACCATTGATTGTTGTATTGCGCCACATTTTTGCAGTTTTTCCTCCCTATTGTCCTGTTTTCCAAGTTTATTAGATGATCAGGTGGGATTTGGCAGTACTATGGCGAATATTTGAGGAATTAGACAGAAATATGTGCACTCACATCACTCGTACCACCTGGGTGCTCAGCTGTGAGCCACATGAGTATTGTCAGGGAGAGCGGTAGTGGCGAGTGGGAGGCCCTGAGCTCTATTAATACCAAATCTAACTCGCTCCTGTTTGACTGATGTGTCGCCATGGGCCTGGCAAGCTCCTCTCCACAGCCTGGCTCGAAGTTTATTTTCATCTGCTTCCTCTCAGCTAGGCCAGACCATGACTGCTCCAGAAAGGACAGGCCAGTTGGATGAAATATGTTGTGACGAGTGTGTAGGGGATATGATATATTATAATATACATTTTAGGCATTTTGCACTTCGTAGAACAGCACAATACTTAGAGAAGACAAGCTAAGGAGAGGGATAAAAGCTTTTTGAAAGGGCAATTAAAGAGTAGATCAGGGATGTCATTCATTGGGAAGACAGTGTGACATGAGGTGCTTATTGAAGTTCTAGTGACTGACAGCAAATCAAGGACCCCTCAGTTATGACTGGAGTTGGAAGATTAGTGCTCACAATGTATTTTGTGTAAGATATTCAGGTTAGGTTGGCTCAGTTGATAGTTCCTGCTGTGCCACTCCTTGCCTGGCCTCTTGGTGCTAGCTGTGGGCAGCTTGGCTCAACCTCTCGCTGCTGGAGGCAGTGGTTTTAGTGTCTGAGCGAGGGTCATTGTTTCTTGTTGTTTTTTTTCCCCCAAACGACTCTCCAGAGGACCAGTTGCTGAACACGCACACTTTTGAGATTAACAGTGTTTTCACTGGTCTAATGGGAGCTGGCAGTATATGACACAGGACCTGATGAAATGCTGGGTTTGGCAAGGCAACAGGGAGCAAGGCCCCCGTTAAACAAGGCCAACTAACTAGCCTGCTCACGCACCACCATGACTCCAGGTTTAGGGCATAGGAGAATTAGTACTGTCGGGGGGGGGGGGGTGCTTTCTGCTCCTCCAACAGCTTCTCGGAATAATGGCGTGTCCTTGCCAAGTCATTCAGAGGTTAACTCATAAAAATGGGGGGAAAATAAGAACATTGTTTATTGTGCTTGATGTGTCTACACTGGTACTTATTATATTCCCATGTGTGCCTGCTTGTATCCAGGAGATGCTCGGGTGCTGAAGGACGTGGGCCGAGCCCTGGTGCTATACAGACGGACTGTCATGCCCTATGCAGCCTACTCCCGCAAACGCAAAGGCTCCAGCGATGAGATGGAGGTGCAGCAGTACGCTGGCTTGGTTGGTCAGAACTGTGCTGAAAGGATCTTGCTCTACCGCGCCTAAACATACAGCGTGACACCACTGTACCTTTTTAATATACGTAAATAGGCACTTCCCAGCAACAGCAGTCTGTCTGTCTCTGTTTATGTATGTCTGTGTCTTCTCACTGTCTGTGAAAGTGCTTTCTGCTGCCTCTTCCAGTAGTCTCACCATGCTTAGCTCTACACAGGCTGGAACAATGCCACTCACTGTCTACTGTATGTAGATATCCATTCACCCATCAGCCTCATTCATCTGCTATGTCTCATTCATATGTATTTTCATGTGTCAGTGAATACCGCAGCATCCAGTCTCTGTTTAGTTCAGGTGCATCTTTTTACAGGGCCGATCCCTTCGATGTTATTTTGTTCATCACTTTGTGTTTTTGCGCCATACTCAATCCTGAATGCTTAAGTAATGATGTCATAAAAGCACATGTAACTACACACAGGTGACAGCTCTCCTCTGAACTGACACAGGTTACAGCTTATGTCAGGATCTTGAAGAGCATGTTCTCCTTTGAATGTTCAATGATTATGAAAGTGGTTTTCAGTTGTTTACATTATATTCCAAAACTATCCCACAGCATTGTAAAGATTTTTTTCACCGGGTTTATGTGACGCAAAGAACTCAACGTTTTCAATGTTGTCTGTTATATTTATAGCTTCATTTGCTTTTCTTTTAATATTGACACTGTTAATTTTGGTTAAGCCAAATAAAGGGGTTGTATTCTCTGCTTAGACATTGTGCCTTTCAATTCTTTGTATGCTAATTATGCAACACAACCTCAAATCCAGCGAGCAGGATATTAGGAACAGGGCAATAAATCATTAAGAGTTGTCATGCTGGCATAAACTGTGTACATTTTTATACATACAGTAGTAAGCTTATGTCTCCCAAAACAGATGTACACCCAGAGATAAGTGCTTGAGTAGGACTTGTTGAATTGGGCCAAGCAACAGGTGATAGATATATGAGCTGGCAGAACACAAATGTGAAAGGCCTCTCGCCCCTAAATGAGTGTGAACAGCGGTCCAGCCCTCTGCCAAACATTGTTGGGCATGTTACTCAAACTGTAAATCACATATATAAATGTAGAATAAACAAATGTTATATAAGAATAATAAAAGAATAGAGAAAATAATACAACTATTTGCAGAGAAAGAACAATGTGGCACATATTTACACGTGCATTACTCCGGTTTGTGTTGTGCAGAGGTATTGCAACAGAAGAGAATATTGTGTACATAAATATATGAATTGACAAAATATACAAATACAGAACAATGATTAATGATCAATGATTAACAATTAACAAATGTGGGCAATGTGCCAGGTTTGTACATGATATGACATTTAATATTTAAAAGTTAATAGTTACTTATTACTGGGTTATAAAAGTAAGTAGTTATGTTACTCGTTGTTACTATATTACTTTCACTACCCCTCCAACAAAGCAGTCTCTCCCAACTCCTGACTCTTAACAGAAGCAAGGAATATGTTTTTTTACTAAACATAAAGTATCTTAACGCCACCTGCTGAAATAAAAAATAAAGCGAATAAATCCCGACTTTTGAACTACCTTTTTTTTGCAAATGTATTTTGAGCAGTATTCAGTGTTTTTACAAAACGTACAACGTTGCTTTACGCTACTCTTCCCCGACGAGTCCAAGCATCACAGGACAAAAAATTCGGACAAAATTTCTAACCTTATGTTAAGTCCAGCATGCATCAGGTTAAGATGGCTCTGCGCAGCACCTCATGAAGTCAAACACACCTAAAGTTACAGTGTGCAGTAGTTAGCGGCTGCTTTAGCAACAAGTAAAGCTACCTGTACATCAGGAAACACTCCAATGTTCATTACGCAGACTTGAGGCAATGCAGCCAGAGGACATCAGAGAGAAAACCAGAAATCTTGGGAAGGCTATGTAAAATGTTGACTTCCTGACATCCAAAGATTGCGCAGCCTCTCCTTGACATCTTTTTGACTTGTAGCTTGCTATCTCAGTGGAATGATGCCTAGACTTGCTATATAATCAAAACAACATGGAAATCTCACTTTCTACGATATGGTACCTTTATTTATGCATAACTTAAAAATGTAACTATTGAGATTCACTCGCTTTATGAGTCAGCCTCTAGTGGCCATTTTAAAAACGCCGTTTTTGGCAGTGTTAGGTTCATTTTTCCCTGGATGGTGCCACTTCATTTTAAAAGTGCTTTGAATAATTTCAGCTGATTTAATCAGAAAAAGTACTGAGCAGCGGATGTCTCAGTGCCATCAGAGATCAGTCTTTGCAACCTTTATGTAAGTAGCCTAATTTAGTTAAACTCATTGTGCTCGTTGTCATGATAGGTTTCCAAAAGATGCAATTAAGCACATGAACACTGGAGGCAGGACATCAAGTCGGCAGCAGGCCTTGAACAAACAACATAAACAATGGTATGAAGTTTGCAGGTGAAACTAAGCACAATGATCCCACTTCCAGTTTTTCCCTTGATCTGAACATTGTCCAGTATGCACTTTAAATCCTCCTGCACACATTATTTCTAAACCAGGCGGATGAGTATCGTATTCTTCTGGATGCTTACCTATAGACACACAGTCATGCAGCTAACTGAGCGAAAAGTGTAACAACAGTGTCAGCTTGACCGCTGACAAGACTTGTATTTGTGCAGCAGCTCTGCTGTCCCGTGCGGCCTGACCTGCCTGCCGCACATTTTGCCAGCCTGCCTGTCTGCACCCAACACTGAGAAAACAGTTGAGAGAGTCAGTCCCTCCAGTGTAAACTCAACCTGGGTTTAAGGGCAGCCTGTGTCCTCGGGAATTAGGACGGATTGACAGGCTAATTCTCCAAGAAGGGTACACTGACGCTGGCTAGTGGCCATGTTGGATTCACTGTTTCTCTCCCACATTAGGCATGCTTCCCCTCAGACTTAATGTGCACTCACATAGACACACACACACACACACACACTCCTGGCACTGTCACGAGTAGTTAGTCTTGGTGGACGCCACACATAAGGACATGTGCCAGTGCTGTGTAGGACCTCTTTCTGTCAAAACAAGTGGCCTGGACCAGTCGGCTATTTTATAATGAGTCCGTAATGCTGCAAGATGGGGATGATGGCAGGGTTTGGACATTACAGTGATATATAATTGTGTCACTGCTCATAATTCTTACTAAGTACGAGGCCTGTATTGACCACGCACTGCTGCTGAAATACCGTTAAGCCAAAGGTCAGCATTCAGAGAATAAAGGGGCCTGGGGAGAAGGCTTTATCTTCATGTCAGACCTGAGTCACACAGAGATGGTTTAAAAACTCTCTATGGCTTATTTTTGTCAGTGCTGGTGCCAAATGGTTGGGGTTTGTCACACTGGAAAATAAAGAGACTGCCAAAAATTGTGAAAAAGCGTGTGACCCTGTAGTAAGATAACATTTAGAAGCAGACACAGCAACATTTTCTGAAGAATATTTAAATGGGCTTGCTTATACTGAAAATTTGAAGTCCTTAAAAGTAATCGGAGAGTCAGCTGAAAACTTAGAGATGAAATTAGCTGAAATGTCAGCCAATGCGTAAGCCATGAAAGCACTCAAGCTGTTATTCAAAAAGTAAAGGATGAGAGAACTGAAATTTCAGTTGAAGTTGTTGCACCAGAATTTGTGTATGTGTGTGCACTGTTAATAGCTGAAGTGCCAGCAGTTTAAATGTCAGTTAAAGCCCAAGTAAATATGTATTTGTATCGCTATTCTGCTGTAGCTTGTGGCCAGATGAAAATGTCAGGGAGCCCACAGAGGAAAGAGGATGTGTCAGCATGAAATGGTATGGGAAGGAAAAGCCAGTCTGAAAATGAGAAAAAAGAGGCACCATGCCTGACTTTCTTTTTTTTTTGCTTTTTTCCAAACGTCTAATCCAAACTTGCGTGTGGAATCATGTCAGAGAAATATGGAATAATATCCCTCAGCTGTTTACGTAAATGTCTCTAAATATTACATGCTGTCTTTGAGAGTATTATTTGCTTTTGTGGTAAATAAGAGGGAAAATGTGTTTAGGAAAAGAACAGTTTTGCAAATTTGATCTTTTTTTTTTTAAGTATTCATTTTCCCTTATGGTAGGAACACAGATGCTGCCAGAGGATCCTCTGATCACATCTACTGTATGTATGAGGAAACCGGGACTGTGTGTGGCATCTGAAGTGGTGATTACATGATGCTGTCGTCCTGTTTGTACTGTAAATATAAAACTATCTGTAGGCGGTGAGCTGTTTGATCGCTATTGTTTTCCGTTTTTCACTGAGCTGATCTTTCTATGGTACACACAATATTGATTTCATCATACCCAGGAGCAGAATGTAAACCTCTCCTCTGTATGTTTTATGTGTGTGTGTGTGTGTGTGTGTGTGTTTAAGTCTGTGTGCACATTGTTTACTTCTACTGACCCTTGTGTGGGGGGGCTGCTTGTTTGGATTGGCTCCCGATAAGGACAGTGTGAATTTATAAATTTGTTTTTTTGATTCTCCCATGCTCACTCCTCTGTCCACCTTTGTGTGTATGTCTGTGTATGTGTGTGTGTGTATGTGTGAGTGTGTGTGTGTCTATATGTCTGTTGTTTGTTCCATTGTAATGAGGACGTGTATTATTGGCTCATGTTTGTACTTACACCCACGCCAGGCCCCCCAGACCAGCGGAAGCTCCCAGGCCAGAGGAAGTGCCGGGCTCCTTTGTGAACAAGGCCCTCCCGGATTAAGCGTAACGCACCCTAAATGCAGGCTCTTTCTCTTGGGGATTATCTAAGGGATAGGGGGGCACCCACTCCCACTGGGACCCTGTCACCCAAATTCAACACACCATCACCAGACCACTCCCTAGCCCCCTCGCTAGGATACAGGACATGAGGAGAGGCATTGTGCCTCTAGAGACAATGTTAAAGTGATTAGCCTGAGTTATTAAGGGAGCATAGAAAATGCATTTTGACATGGGGCTTCAAGAGGATCCAACTCGCTGTGAAAATAGTCACAAGCATCAGGTTGTTGTGTACACATGTTTAATCATACTGAAGTGGACAGATGCAGGCGTGTAGTCAAGAGTAAACTATTTCAGCTCAGTTGATTTATTTCCAAAATAGTTTAAATCCATTGCTTTCAATTTCATTTCACTGTACGTCACCATACGTGCATGTAAAAAATACGGTTCTTGAGTGTGGGAGGCTACTGTTTCCTTATTTACAGTTCATAAGGAAATATAAGGAAAAGAGTAAAGAGACATAGATGAACTCTTATTAATATATTTTATTTATAATTAGTGGTTGCTGCTTTGTGTTGATCAATGACTGGATTTTACTCACTTATTTTCTGCTACATGGCTGGAAAGAAGCCTCAAACAGTAAATCAGCTGTTTTCTGTGCAATGAAAATGTTATTTTCATTTTTTTTTCTATTGGGAAGACTAACTGAGTTCATTTACTCAGGTACTTTACATAAGTATAATTTTGAGTTTAGTTACCAGTGTTCCCAAACCTTTCTGAGTTGTGACATCTTACAAAAAGCAGTGTCTAGTTGGTGCTCCATGTAACATTTCAGATGTCTACATTGAGGCTCAAAGAGGAAAAAAGCTCTCCAATGTTTCAAGCAAGCAAAGAATAGAGAAATATTCCAAAAGATTCATATACATTTGTGTTGCAGAACTTTGTTTTTCTTCTTTCCAACCTCATTAATCATCTCATGACCCCTCAGATATCTTGTAACATTTTTGGAGGGGCCCGAATCTGAGGTTGGACTAAACTAACTATATATTAGTTAGATGTAGCTCCACCTCAACCAGCTGCAACAACAAAATGCTACTTTACTGAGTTTACTTGACTTACTTTAAGTACATTTTGCTGCAAATATTTCTGCACTTTTACTCAGGATTTTAAATGCAAGACCTTTACTTGTAGTAAAGGATGTGAGCACATAAGGTTAAATTATATCCGCTTTGTAGAACAAAAGCTTTAGCCTATACTGTAATTCATCATTATCAATTCATTGTCTGACTATGAAGGTGAACCAGGGTGCACAGGCGTGGGAAGAGAGCCCCTGTGGTTTCAAAGTGCTGCTGTGTAGGCATGGAGACACAGAGAAATGACTGCAGGGGGATAAATGTTTTCATCTTATAAATCCTCTCTATGTATTAGTGCTTCCCTCCTCTCCCTCCCTTCTCCCTCCCTACAGGTCATCACCACATTAATGTCTCGCTTGACGCTAATGTCGCTCTCCTTCCTTTGTCTTTTCTCCTGCCTCTCTAGCAGAAGCCTGTGCATCTCTTTCTCTCTGGTCATACATATTCCCACTGGCATTAGAATACTAATGTGTCTAGTTTGAATAGAGTAAAGCCTTCGGGCGGTGGTGGGAGCCGATCCACCTCTCAATATGTTCGCTGTCTCTTCTGGGGGATCTAAATCTTCTTTCGCATGCTCTCTCCCTGCTGCTTCTTTAGCCTCGATCTCATTTAACTCCACTAATGGAAGCGCCCCCCACCCCTGTCTCCTGTCACCTCCAGTTTCTTGTGGGAAATATATTTTCCAGAACTTTATAAAACAGGTAGAGGTGAGAGTCACAACCCACACCAACCCCCTCCTAAACTTCTCTCCCTCCCATTCTTGGCCCAACAAAGCCAACGCAGCCAATATTTGCAGAGTTCTAAATCTTCGCCTGTTGAATGCTGCTGTTGTTGTGGAGGGGAGTGCTTGGCATCGTCACGGCAACCTGCTGGGTCTGAGGGGGAGCTGGCTCGTGGAGGTGCACAGAAAAATGTCTGTTTAATTAAGATGATAAAACGCTGATATTTATGGCATTTGCCATAAAAATTCCGAATTTCTATGAAATGTCTATAATTTCACTTTCGCTGTAAAAACAACAAGCACACAAGTATTCACTCGTGTTCAGTATAATTTTTCTGCACAAGATGCACCTCTGCGTCTCACTTTCCTTCTTTAATCACACTTCATCTCCAAATGCAACTGGCCCTTAACTAAGCCCTAACCAGCACATTCCTAATATACTATAATATCTTAAGAAGCCATTTTTTCCTCTAGTAACAATATTTTTTTTATAGTTTCAACTAAGCACTTACAATGTACGATCTTCATTGTCAAAGTGGCTAAAAAGTGTTTGGTTACATGTGGTATGTGGATATTCACAGTTCATTTGCACAACTGTATGTTCTACCCCCAAAGTGCTATGCAGCTGTACAGCATCACCTCCCCCCTTTTCTCCCCATCTTCCCCAGTTAGAGAATCCTCCACACATGAGCAGCCATTCCTGATTAGCCACACATTCGAGAAATGTCAGAAATGTTTCATGCGCCTTGTCTCAACTCAACTGGTGCAGTCAGACGTCCGTGCAGGACTGATAAAGGCTGTGGGGCTGCTAAGAAGCTGCATGCCATGGGGCTACTTTTTAGTTGAGACTATGAAACCTCAGCCAGCTTCTGCTACCTTGATGCATCCAGGAATCACGTCTGGAAGGAGAATGACAGAAGTGAAATCAGTCCCTCGTTAAGGACCAGACCACCTGAACTCCAGTTGCCCGACAGCCCATGAGACCGTTAAGCCATTTGCAGAAACACTTAATTGAACAAATATTTTTAATTCTGGCAATAAGTGGGCACAGGCAGCCAAAATGCCTGGCTCAGGACAACAGAGGTAGAGGGTGCGGCTACTGGTGGAGCTGCCATGTGTGGATGGGTGAGGAAAGGCATAGTGGAGCACAATGCATTTCTCAAATGGATTCTGGAAAAGACTTCAGTTGGGAAAAAGGTGTGGCAACATCTCATGGAGTGCATATGCAGTTTGATAACCATCTTAATGAAGTCTTCACAAAACTATGTGAAATTAGAAAAACTAGGCGAATTCCTTAAAAAAAGGGATCATATATAATATAAGTGGTTGTATGTTTGTAACTGCTACAGTTACAGGATGTAAATACACTGCAAAGGGAACAATTACCCACCATTATGAGTAGACCGTATTATTTTAAGTTTCTACAAAATAAATACGGTAAATAATTTTGTAAATCTAAATGTACCCACAAAAGCTTACTGGAGAATGATGTGAAACTATGCAAATCTATTAAAATGTCAAGTGCTGTGAGTTCAGGTAACAGCCAATGCATCAGTATAAACCACAATTGTATCAAATGCTTTGGTTGATGTGGTTTGCTTGGACAGTGGACGCAAGAGAGAGAATTCATGTCTGGGATTTGACTTTGCGGTCGCTACATGGCGCCCGTAAATCGAACCAAATAAGGACCATGGCCAGAAATCATGCTCGCTCCAAAAGCAGGAGCCTGTGAGCCATGCGGAGATAGAAGGAGAGATTCACTGATCCCAGAAATCCCCTGTGGCATGCAGCCTGACCTGCTCTCATGCAGCCCCTGCGGCCGCCCCCTCGGTTGCTCGCAGAGCTGATCAGTCTCACTTAACACAAACTGTTCCACACTACTGAGGTTGCTCAGTTGTTGAATGTGCGTGAGTGTGCAGGCTTAAAGTGCTCTCTGCAGTTTTATTGCTGACTTTGCTGATACATGAGCCGGGATTCACTAATCATTTCTTCATATGAGCACTCATCCAAGTCAAGATACAGCTACATTAAATTGAAATATTTCACTGCTCTTTTCTTTGACACTGTTCTACCAACTTAGGCATCCATGTTCAATTGTAGGTCCCTGCTAAACAAAGACAGCATGGACCAAAGTCTATTTCAGCGGTGATTCAAAAGGCGTTTGCTCAGGTCAGCATATGAGGCCACGACGAAGAAAGTTGTTGGCAGAGGGGATTTCTCAGAAAATATCCCCTCCGCTGGTTAGCAGGCCACAAATCCCTTCTTTGGCCAGAGGACTTTGCTGAATGTGCAAGAAAAAATAGCGGGTAGGAGATGAGAAAAAGGGAAGAAAACAGTGGCCTGCCGTACAAATTAAATGCAGATTCTGTATATATGATTTTTATGTCACAGATGAAAAAAAAGCAAAAGTTGAAAAATGGAGAGAAATAAACATCATCGGGCTGGCTGGACCTCTTGTTTCATTTGGCGAATTGAGGCTCAGTACCATTACAGCCCAGTCATTATCCAGGAATCCAGTTAGGGAAAAGAAACCCAGGCCTTTGCTTCCTCTTTTTCTTCCTCTCTTCATCGCTTTCACTCAAATTCTCTCACCCTCTACATCCCACATTACTTTTTGCTAGTTTTATGCTTCTCCTGTCCTTGTCATCTTACTTATGTCTCTGGTTTGTTCCCTCCATTGTCTGTTCCCCTGAGGGCATTTTCAAGGCAGTTCTCATTATTTACAAGCCCCTGAAAGACCCCGAGTTGCATAGAGGGACTGTTTCAGCATGTTTGGGTTTAGAATAAATGCTACTGTGTGAACTGAGAAAGATTCAAGTGCACCACTTTGAAAAAGCACTAGATAATTTGGGGTTCGTGTTTATAGGGCACTCTGGTAGCCAATACTGTAATATGAAGAATAATATAACAAAAACCTGATCTGCAGTGCTGTGGGGAAAGGAAGTGTTTCGGGCTCTGGTCACGTTATTAGTATTATTCTTCATGAAATGGGTTCCTTTCTGGTGGGAATGAGGAGCCTCAGAGTGAGCCCACGTCGGTCTGTGGCTGCTGGGTTTTACTGTTCAGTAAACAGAGCGGGGAAGGAGATGGTCTACACCACACATGTAGAGAACCCAAGGAACGTCAGTGCTTGAATCAAAAACGTCTGTGCAGGAAAGCTCTCAAAGCCCGGTGCCAGCATCACCACACAGGACACAGCAGCAAGAAGCGAGGAGGGAGGAGAGGAGTTGAAAAATAGATGAAGGAAAACAGTTATTTTGTGCCCCACGGACTTACAAACAATTAAAGAAAACAGCAGCAGAGTGGAACTTAGATTAAAGATTTTGCATTTTACATTTAGTTTCATGCACTTTTTTTCCAGTACAAAAAAACAATAATGATAATAATAACTGCTGTTGATAGACGGACAGATGGAGTGAGATACACAGAGACAAGGACAGAAACAGTCATGCATGAACTGCTTTATCCCTGGTCACCACACTGGAACCAGGTTGTTGTCTCTGTGGAAATTACCATCACAAAATAGACACTGAGACTCGCTCTCATTCGCAGGGAAAGACATATTCATTATCTCTTTCAGATAACACCCCATGCTGCTCTTCCAAAATACATTTTTCTTGCCATGGTTTTTCCACTGCTTTAACCTGTGTGCGTGTGTGTGTGTATGTGTGTGTATTGTGTGTGTTTATGTGCGAGGCTGCCCCTTAAGATTATCTCATCTTCTGACAGAAAGCCTCCTCTCTCCCTCCCATAAGTTTCCCCTTAATTCTCCTTCAGTTCTCTAAAACAGCTGGCTTTAGACAGGGTGAGCTGAGTTCCTGGCCTGTTAAGGCGACTTTCCATCACACTGATGTGTGTCTGGAGACAGGACCGGCCTCTGCTGGCTGGGATACCCACTCCCACCCCTCAAGGGGTGAGATATGGGGTATTGGTCAAGAACCTGCATAGTGTAAGCCACAAGCCTAGAGAACATTTCTAGTAAATGTATCATTAAGGGAACAAAGTAAGATTGAAATATCATCAGTCACACAGTTCTGAATAAAACAGTGGACACACTCTTCCTTAGACCTGGGAATTATAATAACTGTAACATAAACAAAAAACTGTTAATTTCCAGAAAGATTTTGACACTGCACAGAACAAAACAACACAGCATTAACAACACTTTTTACAGCGTGGCTTCACAATTATCAAGATTTTTTTCTGTTTTATTGTCAGTTTGTGTGTAGAAAAGGTTATCCAATATCTACTAATAAATAAACCTTTTACATGGGAATTATTTATATTACCTGGAATAATAAAATCACTCAAAGTTTGTAGCATAGTTTTTCTGTCATCAATTCTTAGTCTGCAAATCATTAGTCAGTTTCAGGGCTGCATGAAAAGGTTTGATGCATAAAACAGCTCTGGTTTTTTTTACATCCCTACTTTTTAATGAAAACTTTGTTTACAGCTGGAGATTATGTGTTAACTGTCCACTTGGTGATGCTCTGAAGTTTACAGATAAACACAGGGTGGCATGGAAAACACACAAAGTTTAAATGGTACGTTAAAGCGTTGACAAATGGCCTTAAGACAGAAATATTGCGGTTTCAAAATCTTGATAGGAAGGTGAAAAGACAAATCTGGTTATTTGAAGTAAGTAAATAGCTCAGTTTTCACTAACATTTCAGCCGATTTGTCAAACCACAACACTCCTCCAGAGGAGTTTGGTAATTATGGCGGTAATGGGCAGCTCCCGTGTGTGATCTTTGATCTCTCCCTTGAGTCATTACTGAAAGTGACAACACTTTCTCGTCCAACTTGTGCTGTTGCAGCAGAGCCTGATTCTCCGCAGCCAAATTGCTACCAGATACTAAATATCCTGTGATGTTGTAGGACACGGGGCTGTGCTCCTAGCCTCCTGCCAGGAGCATCTGTGTCATTGTGCCAGGGGGAGGGTGGCATCAGTGTCAGTCTTTTCACACCGCCCACCATCCCTTGTGGGCAGATTAAGCATGGTGCATTCTTCCTTTTCAAAGAGTCTGGAGGGCCAGAGGAAAAGACAGAAAGAGACCCTGTTCATGACTGGACGAGGTGGAGTCACTGGGCACCGTGCCCACACCCTCTTCTTCCCTGAGCCCACACTGGTGGACTGACAAGGGCCAAGAGTGTGAGGCCGAAGCTTTTGTCTGTCATATTAATGAGTGGCAGGCCAGACCGAATGATTTTTTTTATGTGTGTGGTTTTTTTGGAGGGGGTGGTGGTGGATGTAGTTGGAGTGGGCGTGAGTGTCAGGGTGTGGGGTGACAGGGCTTGTCAGTCAGAGTGGCTGACAGACAGGCACAGTGTGGGAACGGATGACAGAGGCCATCCAGGGCCTTCATGGGCTAACATGGGGGCCTTTTATGGGTTTATCAAACTGCTGACCCCCCATCACCCTGTGCACAGGAAATGCTCTGGCAGATGAATGGAGAGATCATGTCAATGAGGTGGATGGGGCCCGGGACAAGAGGCAGGGTGGGGCTGAGTCATGTGGAAGGTGGAAGATGAGCAAGGGGGAATTGTGCTACTGAAGCTACTGATTTAGTTAGTAACCATGGTGAGTCAGTGTAGATCATCCAGTTTGTAGATTCTGTGTTAAAGATTTATTCGTACTATGTACTGAACTCCTCCATTTTGTTAACTTTTCCGAGCCAGGCTAGCTGTTTCTTCCTATTTCCGGTCTTTGTGCTAAGCTAAGCTAACTATCCTCTGACAGGGGCTTCAGATTTAGTGTACTGACATGAGCGTGGTAATGATCCTCTCACCTAGCTCTAGGCAAGAAAGCGAAGAAGCGTGCTTCCCAACATGTCAAACCATTCTACTCTTAGAATAAATCTCTTGTAGATTAAAGGGCGCAAATAAAGGGACTACTATGTGTTCAAATGTTCCTTCTCATGAGACCGTCAAGTCACCTCCTCGCTGCAGTAACATCCTGAGCTTGAGGTTAACTGTGTGAGTCGATTCCAATCCCCTGAAAACAGTCTTCTGTGGTTCTTTCCCTCTACCCCGGCAGCTAAGTAAAGTATTGGTAAACAGATCATGTAGCATTGCAGCAGTGAAGCGAGCAGCCGCAGACAGATCAGCTCAATGATAGAGAAGGACGGCAAAAATTAGCAAGAGGGAGGGGGAGGTTTGACAAGAGGAGGGGGAGAGAATAAGAGCATTTTCATAAAAGTATGTAATACTTACTGCATGATTTAAATGAAATGACAATGTTATATGTAATGCAATGTCAAGTGCGGAGCTTATGCTTGTCAGATTAAAACATTTGCAGATATCGGGCTAAGATCTTAATCCGTATCTGCCTTCATGGGTCATCCCTTCAAAGATCTATATACTGTAAATCCATTTTTTTAAATACGTAAAACGCTTCTTTTTATCAACCTTGTGGGAGTTACCTATCTCACCCTGAGAGAGATATGTGAAAGAATAACATAAGAAGTCCCTGTAGAGCTGAACATAAATCTCCCTTTCAAAGCGTATGGGCTGAAACACATTTATATGAAACTGACCTGTGACCTCTATAACTGAGTTTAAGGGCAGTGAAAGTGAGCTGCCCTGGTTATCTGTGTGTGTGTGTGTGTGTCTGGGTTGGTTTGGTCCAAGCTGGGCTGTCTGGATTTAAGGCCAGGGCCCCTGTACTCTGCGTCTGTTTGTCGGGGTTCAGGCGTCCTCCTCTATCCAGGCCAGCTTATTTATGACCTGAGCCGGGCCCAGTCCAAGAGCCAGAAAGAGGAGAGGAGGGATCAAGCGCCGCATAACCTCAGTGCATTCCTGCTCACACAAGACCTGACTGACACATTCGCATAAAAACATAGACAGATGCACTAAAGATAAGGAGATGGAAATATCTCCCATGATCTCATATCAGAGACTGTGAGTGCTAGACTGTAGAGTGAGCCACTTTCCCTCCCTACTATTTGTTCTCACCCACCTCGCTCTCTCCTTCTCTTTGTCCAATGATCACTGCAGGCATCTGTTTCAGGGTCACAGCTCTCTTTTACGGGTCCAGGATTTACCCTAAATAACTAAGTGAAACTGAATGCCATCTTTCAAATTATTCCTCTCAATCCTTCACCTAGATATTTGATTCTGCAACAGACATATCATTAAAAGGCATCATCAAATCTCCAAAAAAACATATGAAGACATCAGTCTTTACACAAAACTTTGTACCAACTGGATTGTTTAAAGCACACTGTCATGTCTAACCAGGCAAAATACCTGCAAACCACATTTTTATCTACAGAAACAGGACTGATGGAAGAGAGGGATCATTGCAGGGATGAAGGAATGAAGGAAAGTCACACCTACACAACAATCTTGCTAAATTGTACATACTTTTATATTTACGATGGGTCAAAGCTCTCATTTCAAGCTGTTTGGTTGGATTGCAAGTCCAACAAAGTGATGCAGGGCTAAATAGCTGGATCAAGAGTATTTCAGCAGGTCTGGCTGGAGGGAGTATCAATTCTTTGCCGTTTGGTTCGAATAGCACAACGACCCACATTGCCACCATTTACTGACCCATTTCAATTGACCGTTGGCATTTTCAGATGGAGCCTTTGAGCCTTCGTGCTTCACTGTAGATACCGAGGGCACACAGGTTTTCTCAGTCTGGCTTTCAAGCTGACATATCAAAGCCCTGCTTCTTCTCTTACCTTTAAGGTACTGAGGCCTCTCTATAGTCAGTTTGGATTAGAGTTCAAACACAGTAGCTCCACATGAAGGCCCTTGTTGCTCTTATACATTCTTCTTAAATCTTAAATCACTTCTCAGTCATGTCTGTGTCTGTGAACTCTTGAATACCAAAGGGGTTGTATACGGTTGGACGTAGAGCCAGGTGCACCAAAACAACTCAGCAGCAAAACTGAGGCGGTCGCTGCTGACTTTCTGTGGTGGACACGTAAAGAAGAAGGGATGGGTAAGAGAGTACTTCACTGCACCTCTCTGGGCATTTATTTTCTTTTTTTTTTCAAATTCGCTCTTCTTCCTTTGTGGTTAAATGCTGCGGAAAATTGGATGGCCTGGAAAAGCAGAGGTGGATGTTTTCCCCGAAGCAGAGTGTGGATGGAGCACATTCCAGGGGAAAGCTGTGTAAATCCCTCCATTGATTTGGTGCGAAACCCTCCTGACCTCTGGAATACATTAGCAGATTAGCCATGGAGGCCATGTGCATACAGCTCTCTTAGCTCTGCCGCCGATGTATTCAGACTCCACGCCAGCACCAGTCTGCACATGGCCCCCCCAAACATAGAGCCCAGATACCAGTGGCAGATGGGCCCACACTCTCAAAGCCCAATTACATACACTGTGTGTGTGTGTGTGTGTGTGTGTGTATATACTTAAAGTTTTCACTTGTAGCTCCGTGCATGTTGTTTGATTTGTACTGAATTCTTGGAGTGGTGCAGCATCTGTTGTTATTACTGATTTTTAAGGAGAGGAAAGTTTTTAAGCTTTCTTTAGTGGAATTTCTTCTGTCTGAAATTTTTATAAAAACACATAAGACACACACAAGACATATAACAAATCGGAAAACACGGACAAAATAGTAAAAACATGGAGAACACATTGAATCGGACTGTGATCTTATTGGGCTTCTGGTGAAATAACTAAAGTGGATATTTCACTAAAATACAGTATGAAAGCCTTTTAAACCATAGCTGCATCATGCAGTAGGGAAGGGAGTCAATTCTTCATCCCATCCAGCTTGAAACACCAGTGATTATAGGTTTCTATGTTTGAAGTTGGGACCTTCATAGGCAGGTAGGGAAGATTATGTTTTAACATAGATTTTTATGACTCTACTCTGCTGGAAACCTCAAAACTAACATTGTAAATAAGAAATGGAGCATTGATGAGCAGGGCAAATAGCTAATTTTGTCCTGTTTTGTGGTTGAACAGTATATTGGCATTACTAACTTCCACCAGACCCCGAGTGTGAGTCTGGTTGCCAGCTTTTCCATTGTATTGCAACCTTAGGACATGTGCTTTTCATAACACTGAAAGCTCATATAAAAGCTAACAGAGTGTTAATGGATTGAGCAAGTGGCCATTGACCTGGTATTGTGCACATGTGTGTTTGGATGCGTGCATCTTGTTTGGGGTGACGGGTGGTGCTCTGGGTCAGGGCAACAGGCATCATGGTCACAGGCTACAAGCCCCGCCAGGACCCCTGTGCCCCCCTCAGAGGGGACACATGGCCCTGCACCCCCGACAGACCCCCACACCACAGGCAGACAGTTCACCCACTAGCCAAGCAGCCTGACACCCAGATGGTGGCTTTTCGCTTGCTGTCCATCTTGTTGCGTGAGGCAGAAGAAATTAAATCAACTCATCTGTGTTCTCTGTTTTCACTGAAGACTTAGTGATCCTCTGACCTCTGGGAATAATAAAGACTGAGGCTCATTCTACTCTACTGTGTACTGCAGTACTCTACTGTGTACAACTTTACTCTAGTTTGTAGTACTACTCTACTCTGCTGTGTACTATTCAACTCTAGTGTATACTACTCTACTCTTCTGCCCTCTTTACTCACACCCAACTTCCTATTATTTATTCTTAACCACTGTGCTGTTCTTTATTCTGCTCTGCTCTATGCTACTCCTGCATTCTACCCTTCCTTCCTCATTCTACTCTATTCTATTATATTGTATTGTAGATTACTTTATGTTTTCCACTCTGTCCTAGTGTACTCTTCTGCACAGTTAGATGCTATACTGACTCTACTCTATTTTAGTAATGCAGCTAATTTCTGTTCTACTTATTATATTCTACCCTTCTTTACTCTGTTTTACTCAAATCTACTATGCTCCATTCTGTTTCTTTTTTTTCCTTTTTTTTTTCCTTTTCTACCATGCAATCTCTTCTGCTGTGTAGCATGAATACTCTACACTGTCAGTTGTGCGCACAAACAAACTGTTGTAAAGAATGTACATATCTGATGTTGCACATAACAATAACAATAACCACAAAGCTAAACATCCTTTCTGTTCAAATTCATTGTGGGCAGCTGACCACAGGAAAAATGTTGCTGATGGGAGAATTTGCTCTCTGTGCTGTTGCAGTCAAGTAAACAAGTTCCCTGTCTAGACTTGCTCGGAGCTGTGATGGTTGAATACAGAGGACGTCCAATTAAATACACATGGCACAGCATATTGAAAAGGAAGTTTACCACTGAATGAGTTAGTCATTAGTAAACATAATTTCTACAAAGTCACAAAATGTGACATCCAATCTTATGAAAAAGCCTCAAATTTCTTCAGTCCAAAAAACTTTCTGTTTAAATCAAGGCAGAAAAAACAGGACTAAAGATTGATTAAATTAAATTGTTATTATTAGAGTCTGCATTATTTGTTTAAACAAAACAAAGCTTTTAAATAAATAATGGTGTCATTAGTGTCAAAAGTCTTATTCAAATAGATATTATACAGTGCTATTATTCATCATATTCACTGAAAATACTTGAGAAAATCTCGAGACAAGGGTTGCATGGCCAAAAACATATTACACACCTTGTAAATATTTAGTGAGTTCCTCATATTCTGTGGGAACTTCCTTTTAAACTGATCGAAAGGTTAAGGACTTTCTCCAGTCACTGTTTGCAGTTCTGGGTAGTTTGCCTGAGACTGTTTGTCCTGATTGTCATGCTGTGTGTGAGTGAATACCTTCTTTTTCTCTGAAAGAGTTTCCCGCCCTCCAGCCCTCTGCACCCTGGTTAATGTTTACAAAGTGATTGATTGGCTCTCCTGAGTAATTCTACATAAAAACAACTGATCAGTACTATCAGCACATCAAGCCTCAGAAGTGGCTGCGCTCTGCTAAAGAACAATTTGACTCCTCACTTGGAAAGCAAAACAGAGAGCCCAAAGGTGCCATGTTTTCACGCCATCTTTGATTTATGCTTCGTCCTGTCGGCTGAACCTTAGGTCATGTTCCTTTTTTCTCTTTCTCTCCCTCTTTTCTTCCAGCCTTCCCTCCTCCCTCCTATTTCTATTTCATTCCCATTTCTATACTTATTGGTATTCTTCCCTTTGCTCCTATTTCCCTCCATTTCCCTCCCTGGCTTTTTTGTCTACCTTTTAAGTACTTAAGGTCTCTCAGGGAAAGAAAATGCTCCTCACGCTTGTACAAAACCTTAAACTAAACGCTGCATTTGAAAAGGGGTGTGAAACTGCACCCCACACTCACTCCACCTCTGTCTTTTTTTCAATGCTTCGGGGTCAGAAGTCACCAGCCTACTTTTCGTCAACCTATCCACCCCTCTGACAGGACCATAAGGTTGTCAGCCTCATTGTTGCCTTTTGGAATAACAACAGCTCTATAGCAAAATATTACCTATTATTTTTCCAGTGCAGCAAAGCAGCAGGACTTCTTCATGCGATAGAAAATATTAAAATGTCGTTTAAACAAATATTACAGATAATGGATTTATATACATGATAATGGCTTCCTCCCCTCCCCTTTGGCCCTTTCCTTCTAGTCTTTCTACCCTATGCCCTCTTTCTCTTCTCTCTGTCCCCTCCTAAATGTTCCAGTCTGCCCCCTCTCTTCTTCTAACGCTACACCCCCCCCCCACACACACACAGTTTTCTGTGAGGGACCATGGGTAGTGTATAGCACAGCCAGTTGTTTGTTGTCACTGTGAATTACGGCGACATACTAAAGGAGTGACAGCTCGTGCTGAGTAGCACAGGCATAGGGAGAGAGAGGCTGGGCCGGGGTTGAGATGAGTGTTTGTGTGTGTTTTTAGTGGGGGAGCTTTCTCCGACAACTTTACCCAAGCTTAGCTGTGCAGCTGGGGGAAAGAGACAGGGGAGTGGCGTTCAGTGTGAACATCAGGATTCTCAGGGATCAGTTTACAAGGTGTGTCCCCCTGACTTTCACTGTTACAATAATTACAAGCTGAGGTTTTCCCACACTGCTGCACTGCACTGGTTGTACATTTAATTACTGAAAACACTCTGATTCCAGAGGATGACAAATTATTTGTAACTTCCCAGGCTGACAAGCCATATCGTTGTGTTACAAGAATACATACATTCTGTTACAGGATGTTTCTATTGACAGTTTATGTTTTCAACTGTATATATGTAGGGGGCAACTGACCAGTTCATCATAAATATACAATGGGTTGTTTTGTTAAAACCCTTAGAATAATCTATTATCTATACATGGTTTATGTATGTGTCTATATATAAATATATATCTGTGAGTGTGTGCGTGTTGCCAGGTGCTATTAAAGGGACTATTACCCAAACTAAATGTTGACATTTTCAAATGAGACATACTTTACTATCTATATAGAATGTTTATAAGTTGTCATTAATGGCTTTAAAAATGATTACTAAATCGTTTAATGATGTTTACAGATCAGTAATACGTTATTAACAAGGACTTTAGTGTTATAAAGCATGCCTCATTATAAAGTGGCACAAATTTAACTAAACTAAATCCTTTACTTAGAAACATTGCATTAAGTCTTGTCTTTTTTGCTCTCTAACCAAACTGTGCTTTTCAACGGAAACCTCATTTACAATTCCATCATTCTTTGCTAAAATGCCACCCTGTTGGAACAATTCTACATGTTGGCCTTGTCCCGTTTTTCCAGAGTGATTTGATCATGATTGATGGAATACGCACTAACGGGGCACCCAGACTGCTCAGAGCTTTGAGAGGAAGTGTAGCGCTCAGCTTGATTAATTTATTTGTACGGTGCAGTTTTTCAGCGAGAATGAGTGAAGTGTACATTAGTCGCCACATGTTCAGGCATACATGTCTGTTTACATAAAGGAAGAACTGTAAAGACGTTTCCTGGCAAGCCTCAAAGGTTGGTGTGGGCATAATCTTTTATATAAATGAATTAGTCAATAGGTCTTTTGTCTTGAGGAGCATTCAATTCTGCAGAGGAGTCTATCCAGGTGCCTTCATACTTTATTATTATTAGTTATTTTATAGGCCCGGTAGGAGGTTTAAATTTGCCCTGTTTTGCACAGCTCAGGGTTCCTGCCATTGCCATGGGCAAGAGGGCGGGAGAAATAGAAACTGGTAGATGCTGAGAGATGGGTTTTTCAGGGGTTGCCATTGCCCAACAGTGTGATTAGGACTTGCAAGTGCAGGACACTGTGGTAGACAACAATGTAAAGCAGTCAGTCTGTGCTCCGGAGGTGGGCATGCTGCAACCTGAAGCCTTGAGCCAAGCCAGCTTGCTCACAGTCTCTGCTCTGTTACTGAGTACAGGAAACCACGTAAACAGTGGGGAAATCTGGAGGCACAAGTGCACACAATGAAAAAAAAAGTGGAAATCTAAATATGTGCTTTTTTAAACTTGTATTTGGAGAGTTATGGTCAGGATGCAGGGTGTAGAGAGAGTTCAATAAGACATACGTCTCAGTCACTTTCCTCCTCTTCCTCTATCTATCCCGCTGGATGTAGTGCAGAAGCAGCTGGAGGGGGTCCAAGGTCAGGTCCCTGGTGAAGAGATGACTTCTCAGGAGACCGCTCAGCTCAAATTAGGCTTCAGATCGGAGTTCACGGTCAAAATAGTTAACCCCAGCTCACCTCATCGTCCCTTAAGAAAACATATGCTTTGCCTCAATGCCTCAGTATTGTTTAAACAAACCCTGTCAACCACACAAGGGCAAACCTCGCCATGACGCACCACTGACACATGTCAAAACATCCCGTGGATAAACAGTTACTGCCAAATACCCATATTAGCACAGAGTAGAACAAGTCATGCAGGTGGACATATTTTCAGAATAATTAGGAAGTCTACTAAGGCTACATTTGTTTGATGTAACTGACAGGACCAAATGAAACATGTTGGAGCAATATTGTTTACTGCTCCCATAAATTACTATTTCTTGTGCCCCCTGCTCTGGACAGAGCATGTAAGTAGGGACGCAGAGAAACAATAAACAGAGTTAAATGTGGGAGCGGGGAATGGAAAACAGCACCAAGCCAAGGTCAAGTCTATGCCGCCCTACAGTGATTTAGGTGCTGTGGCCAGCGGGCTTGTCCAATAGCAGCTCAGCATTTAGGGTGGGATGGTAGAGGTGTTGAGAGCCTTAGCGGTAATGACTTGCTGATGACATCAGGACATAGAGCAGAGTCTTTTCTCAGCCGGGGGGTTAAAGGTCAGACAGGCTATTCATTGACCTTCTGATTTATTCCTAGGCCTCCCTGAATCTATAATCACAATGAAAGCTATGTGCATGATGGGAATGCATGACTCTCTCTGAGGTGGGCACTCCGGAGAGACCCTAAATACTTTTGGTGTATTTCTTGAGCCCACTTTAGTCCTCATTTTATCACGGTCTGAAACAACAGACGTTTTCTAAAGTTCAGCCAGATGACAGGCAGTGCCCATCTTAAAATGGCGTAAAGACTCACAATAGAATACACCTGCCTGCAAAATGCAGTGAAAGTCTTTCAAACACCCCACTGCCTTAAAAGAGAGTCCATGAGGACATCCTCAAAAATAGCATCAGTTCTCTTCATAGGAGCGGATAGTGCTGCTGCTGGTAAGAGCAGTAGATTATAGGTACTGCAAAGCACACATCCTGTGAGTTGTTACTCAGAGCAGCTGCTAGTTCTGGGGAACAGTTCAGCTCTGTACACCAGGTAATATTTAACCTGACATCTTGCTGCTCCGGGCAGAAGAACCGCAGGGATCACTGCAGTCAGCGCTAATGTCTAACTCCCTCCGACAACAGGGAAGCAGGACCAGCTTGCAAATTATATACATTTAAAGAAAGTCATCTGATATAACACTGAACATTTAAGTCTTATTCTTTTCACACTGTTAAACAAGTGGAAAACGGATGAGAGCTATCCATATTTGAGTTGGAACCTGTATTTGAAAGGAAAAATTAGTGGATCAGTACCACTCTCTTATTTGTATACGTTCAATATGAAGCTACAGCTAGCAGCTGGTTAACTTAGCACAAAGACTGCAGGGAAACGGCTTGCCTGGCTCTGTCCAAAGGTGACAAAATTTTCCTACCAGCACCTCTAAAGCTTATTAACTAATACTGGCTGTAGATTCATACAGATGTGAGAGTGGTATCAATCTTCACATCTCAGCCACGAAACGAATAAGCAAATTCTCCAAAATGACAAACTTTTGCTTTAAAACATGATTATGTGATTTTAAAAACAGAAATAAAACATACAATCATGCAAACGTTTTGATGCTACTTGGTCTGGTATGACCAGTATGGATGTTGGCAAACTTTGAGCAAAGGTTTCTTTATATTTGAGATTACTGAGGTTTACTGAGGTAATGGATTGTTTTCTCAACCTGTGGTCCTATGATACTACTGTAAGTTTTAGCATTTATTATTGTTACATAATTCTCACTTATGGCCACCATGTTTGCTGTCCGGCAAAAGGTGCATAGATTTATTTTGAAACATTTCATGCTTATAGTCACTTGATTTGAGAAACGTTTGTTTGAAACAACTTCAGGAACAAATAGGTGACTATTTATTCACTTTTTGTGAGATTTTAAAAACGTTTCACGACTCCACGACTCCACGACTCCACGACTCCACGACTCCACGACTCCACGACTCCACGACTCCAGACTGAAATTAGCGACGAAAGGACTAACTCAATGTCTTTTCTGTTCAGCTCTTTACTGCTGGTAGTAACATTGATGCCTGAGGTCAGTGTGAGCTAATGAATCTCTGGCTTTGCAGTGATTTAAGACTCATAACTCATAGTCAGGATGTGTAGCATGGCTAAAGAGGAATATCGAGCTGTTGTAGTTAACTCTTAAAGGACTGTAACGGGGACACAAACAAACCTAACTTCAACAGTGTCAACACAGGATGAGTCATACCCAGAACGACTGAAGTGACCTGTTCTTTGAACCAAATGAGCTGTGTAATGTGTTTGTATGTATGTGTGTGTGAGCATAATGCTCTGTGTTGTGTGACTATTGAACCATGTAAAAAAGAGGGAGAAAGAGAGAAAGGAAGGCTGGAAATAAAAAGAACAGCATAGACAAAGGTGGGTGGGTGAAGAAGTGAGGTACAAAGCCTTGTCCCTGTTAAAATGCCTGGAAAAAAGCTCTATTCATTCTTCATTTTATATAGATGTATAAAGTTGTCAGTTCCACTCAGCATTTCTCTGTGTTTCTCCCTGGAATATGTCCTGTGTTATTTTTATTAGGAGTAGTGGTGCCAGTCAGGTGGGAGGGAAAGCAGACATTTTGATCAGAAGTTATACTGCAACACTGCAGAGGGCCCATGTTTCGGCTTCATGGGCTTCTGTTTGCTGTTTCCCATTGCAACTTAAGGGAGTTGAAATGACCAAACTCCCAATTTCAAACTGGAAACATCAACTCCCCCCTTCTCCTCGTGCTCTCCTTTCAGCTGAGCTCCGCTGTAAGCTTAATCTGCAGGCATCTCAGTTATTTCAAACACTCTGGAGTACTGAGGTGGAAACATGTGAGGAATCTGGATGATTGAGCCTCCACTCCCCCTCCACCCACTCCCTCTATCCCTGCTCTGTTACCTGCTGAGGGGGAGGAGAGGACAGCGGAGGCCTGGCTGTCTGGACGAGGTTATTACAGCGTATCAGTGACAGTGAGGAGGAAGACCCGCTGACTTATGGGGTGATGCCTCCTGAGCTAAAAGCAGAGAGACTCCGCTGTGTGAGATGGCTCACGTCGGGCGGAGTGGGAAGGGTCAGCTGTAGGAGCTGGCCTTCTACATGGAAGAGATGTCCATAGTGCCCACATGATGAGAACAAGAGGTGTCTCTCTCGCATTTTCACATTTCTTGTACTGCCACTGACGACTCCTGCCCCCCTCTCTAACCAAACACCTGAACTTTCCTTCCGCACTTTCTGTCAGGTTCCTCTTACATCGCCACATAGCTGCGGAGAAGATTCAGTATATGGTTTAAATTAGACCCTGAGGCGTGTATCTACTTCTTACATGTCTCGCCAATTTCTCCCATCCCCCACCACACACAGCTCTACGCATTTGTTTCATATTTTGCACAGGATGTGACTCACCCACGTTTGTTGTTTTAATTATATAGTGTCAGAGATATATTGGGAGAAAAAGGAGGGGTGTCTCTGGGATTTGGCATAGTGAAGTTATAATAACATATTACTGCCAGTCATGATTAACAGCAGAACCCTCAAGGAAGAAGAAAGAATCATCTTCCAAAGGAGAACAAGTCTGTTTTGTACTTATTATCTCCTTTAAGCGTCTATAGCCTTTGGAGATGCAGAGGGAGGGGTTTTGTCATTCTGGCTCAGTTCACTGTAAGGGAGTGGATTGTCTATGTGCCCCTGCAGTAAAAAAGCGATGTATAATGGTTGATTGACTCCAATAGAGGCGTACACCACAACCATTGCCTATGTTAACACTAATATAGTTCTGTTGGGATTTGAGAAGATGTGTTGTGGCTGCTTAAAATAGACTTTTCTGAGACATGACCTGCCATGAACTGCAATAGAAAATTTAGTAACACCAGAATAACACCAGAATAAGGAACAGGACTAAGCTTGCGGCTAATGTTATGCAGGTATAATGTTCCATGTTCTCTATTTTAGATCTGTCTTTACTGGCACCAAGTAAAATAGTATCACTATAAGGTAATGAGGTGAAAACAGACGTCTAGTGTCCCAACTCTGTACCTACATCATTCTGCACAGGGAAGCTCAAAAATCTAAGTGATGTAACAATAAGCAAAAAAACATTTTGGAAAGTAGGGGTCTTTAATGTGAACCAATTAGTCAGTCCATGGACAAGGGCAAGTAATGGCTAGTTGTTGATTAGCTCACTTCAAGAGAATCTTAAATTTACATATGGCAGCAGGAGGCATGCTTAATGACTGGTGAGTGGCTCGGCCTCAAACATCACTCACAGCTTCAATTGTCAAAGCAATAAGAGGTATTCTCACCATTAACACAGAGTTATTGGAGAACCACTCCAATAAGCTGCCCTCCTGATGATTTCAGTCAACAATGACAAGGAATCAATATGTTCATCTAAGAAGCTATTAGCGTGTCACTTTCCTCTCCTCTCACTCTGTTCCCTAATTCCAAACACTGTGGCTGCTGGCGCAGGAGGGATTAAGGAAGAAAGAGGACAGAAGAAAAGATCGGAGAAGAAGAGGGACAATGACAGGTTGACGGAGACCACAGCGCAAGGGCATTGAGTCCATCCAGCTCTCAGTCAAAGACCCATGAGACTCTGCTTGATGAGGTTTCTTTCAAATGTGGGATGCCTGAGAAGTAGAAAATAAATTGGGCAATTGTAAATAGACTTATGCAGTGGGAGGAAAGAGACACACAGAGAATGAGAAACACTGGGGGGTATTTTGTGCCACTCTTGAAAAATGAGTCAAACTCTCCTTCCTCACCTCTCGCTCCCTCTTTATTTCTGGCCAACCTGTCAGCTCCACTGTTATCTGATGGCTTTACTGGTGGAGGCAGAGATGGGAGAGGAGAGAAAAACAGACCTAGAACTCTCCATTCACACTGCTACCCCCAAAAAAAAATCCTTGTTAGTGCCTCTTTTCAATAATGAATGGAAGAGTTTTCCCTCCCATGTTTAAAAAAAGGAAGGGCTTCAGCTGTGGAAGTGAGACAAAATAAAAAGTCTGTGGAGATTAGAGTCTTCCACCCTCCCCTGTGTCTCTTTCAGAGCACTTGAACGCCTGAACCAATGCAGGAGACAGCTTGAAGCAGTGGGGGACGAGCTACGGGGCGCAAACCTTCAGTCTCTCTCTGGGTAGCTATGGAGTGATCAGTTCATTTGTTGAAAGTTATGAACTTTAGTTACTCCTCATTCTGCAACAATGCACCGCATCATAGATAAAAATCCTTCTACCTCATTCTTTAGCCTTAGTTCTTTACTTTTCTTTGCTCTTTGCTTTCATGGTGTCATTCTGTGATCACATGCACCCTACTCTGTCATTCTGAATGCTTGTAATATGTTTTATTCAGAACCATAAGTTGAAGTAACAATATAATTTTGTAAAAAGGTTCCATCACAAGTAAAAGTCCTGCATTCACACAGGCTTATGTGTATATATATAGTTCTGTTTTTTTATCATTGGATTATTATCACTTTTACATTAGCATATAAGCAGTATTTTAAGGGTGTAACAGTGGAGCTAATTTCAATAATTTAATCTACATACTTTATAATCTGATTGCAGATGGTGTGTGTCAGATTAGCCTACAGAAGACATGTAGAAGTAAAGTAACATCAAACAGAAACACCCAACTACCTCCAAATATTACGTTCCACCACTGTTTGCAGTCACTCTTTATCCAAATAGTCCATGCATACTTTAATTGCAAATAACAGAGGATGTTGGTATTTTACTCCCATTGTGCTCCCAAACCATGAAAATGAATCAGATTATGTATCTTCATGATATTTTCTTAAACCCATAGAAGCTTCTGATATGTTCATGATATGACACCCTGTTTAAATCATTGAATAGATTGCATTAAGAGAGATAGTTTTCAATCACCATCTGCCCTTCTTGTAAATGCAGATGACATTATTTAGTAGTGTCCTTGAGCAAGACACAAGCATGGGGTGTGGTAAGAGTGCTACACTATAAGCTGGCTGACTGATCATATGTTTAGCATGCAAAATCTTAAAGCTCTGTTGCTGATAATACTTCAGTCCTTTAACAATTTTAAACACAGGACGTTTTCCTGCAGTAGAGGAAGTTTTACATTGTGGTACTTTTACTTACTAAAATGGCCTGAATCCTACTTCCACCATTGCAGCATCTATTTAACCTACCGTATGGATGCCTTGTGCTTTTGTGTGTGTGTGTGTTGTGTGTGTGCGGTCTCCTCCCGCAGATGCCATGCCTTGGCCACAGAGGGGCGTTGTTACTGCGGTCTGACAGGGGCCCCCTTGCATTGCATTGGAGCCAGTTTGAGCAAGTTGAGCGCAGGGCAGGCAGGCAGCGCTGCAGTTTGATGGGCGGAGGAAGGCAGGGCCCAAAGGCACTGCGGCCAGGAAGCGACTCGAATTACACTGAGGGTGCTTGGGGGGGAATGACACCCACTGGAGTGAAGGAGGAGGGCAGTGTGTGGAGACGTAAGGAGGAGAAAAAACCTAGTAAACCTGACAAAGCGTTTGAGAAACATTGCGAGGACCGTCGGCGGAAGAATAGAAAGAGACGCGAAAGACGCTCTTTTCACCAGGGGAACGCACACTGATGGATTTTATGACATTTTGCATCGGACAACTATCCTCTTGTACCTTTCAAACCCCGTTCCACCTCCTTTTGTAGCTGCAAACTTTATATTTAGTTGACAAGTGCGCTGCTCGGGAACACTGGACGTGATTTGCGCCCTAGAAGAAACTTGGTGACGGGGAGGAAAGTTTCGGGGGGACCGCGGTATGGTTTTCCGAGCTGTTTTTGAAGGATAACGCGTGTAAACTCGGATTTCTTTGCATGGCATTGGACTACTCTGCCACTCGCGTTTGGAATATATCCTCTGATCTGAGTTGATGCCGGCTGATTGTGGAATAGTAAACTGACAAAAAAGGCAGCGCCTCTCAGATTTTTTTTTTTTTTGGTGCATTGAGGAGTTGGAGACATTCCTCCCTCTGGATTCAGCTCATGCTCTCTCCTCCCTTATCTGTGCATGCCAAAACAGAGATCTCCACGATTTTATTCCTCCCTGGTAAGTATTTTCTGTTTACATATAAAGCTTCCTCAGAATCTCACCTGTCAAGATTTTCGCTGTCATGACAAACAGTCTTGATGATGCGCTTTTTTGGTTTCTACTATTTTATTTTCTTAGCTGAGTGTGCATGACAAACTGAGAACTATTTTGCCACTTAAAAGTTGAATTTATCGAGTTTTCTAACGCCGATAATTTTTTTTAGACTTTTCAGAAGTCTGTAAAATATGCAAAGTTCTCTGTAAAGTTTGTAATTTGAAATTTTCTAAAAATTTACATCCAACAAAATAATGCAATATGCGTTATTGATATGTTGTTTTCTACCATCTTTCACTAAAGTAAAGACAGTGACATCTATGCTTGTTTATTTTAGAACTATACAACACCTTGCATCATCACTTTAGGGCCTATTAACAAGTGTCCTGGTTATTTATTACTTTGCTTAATTTTCTACATTGCGTTTATGGTGCAATTATCCCGTGACCGCAGTTGTTTTTTCACTGCTTGGTGCCGGAGCCCTAAATCACACAGAAACTCCAAATGAGCCCCCATTGTGGAAAAGCCAAGTGATTTGAATTTCAATAGGGATTCAATCAGTGCCAAGAAATTTCATTCAAAGCCCGGTTTAAATGAAGGCTGTGGTCATGTATGGAGCAAATACCCTCATGTGTTCAAATGTCATGTAGTCAGCAACGTGTTTAAAGAAAGTTTTTTCATGAATTATATCGACTCTTTAAACCTTAATTCTGTTTAGTTGTGTGTGTATGGGAGGGGCGATTTCATTTAAACCATGTTTTTCCTTTCGCCCGTTCGTTTCCTTAACTGTGGTTAAATTTGATAGCTGCAGAATAATCCAGTCATTTTCTTTATGGTGCACTAAACATTAGACTACACACTTTTAAATGATGTCAAGCGAATGGAGCCTATCTTGGTAATTCTGGTCTCTCTTCAGTGTTAAGGTCCCGGTGGTTAATTGGTGCACTGATTGGTTAATTCATTAACACTGCATACGTTTGAGCTGTTCTATGCAGACCCACTCGCTTTAATTTAAAAAATCAAACCGGTGAAATTCCCTAATAAAGTTAGGATGTCGGGATAAATTCACTGATACACCGAGACGCCACGTGCGTGAACACCGTGTGTGTCCCGTGGGGCCACTGAGGTGTGAATCAAAGATAAATCAGGTCGCACGTTTTGGGGTTGGCTCTCTAAAAGTCAAACTACATGTGTCTTTGCTGGTAAAACCAATCGATACGTCCAGCTGGAGCAGAAGGAGCGCAGGGAAGCGTGACTTCATCAAACCTCCAGAGACACTTCGGCGCGGTTGAACCGCAGATGTCTGGCTAAACAGATTGGTGTGTGTGTGTCCCAATATTGCAATATTGCATTTCAATTAAAGCCATATTGGTTTCATAATCAAGTCACGGAGACGCAATGAGAGCCCCTTACAGCTACAGTTAACAGTGGTGCAGCAGCGCTGGCAACAGGTTTTAAACGACTAAACCAAATTGGTGCCATACTGATATGTTCTCTGACCTGTGCCAGGGATACTTTAAAACACATTGTCGCTCATCAAGAATAGATTTTATTATTAATTTGTAGGGGAAAAATAGAATAAGTCTGTTAAAATAATAGATAATAAAAAAATCTTCACAACAAATTTTTGTGAAATTACATTTTAATAAACTTATAAAAGTTGGGTGACTCAGGGAGACACCCAGACCAGTTTGTGAAATACTGTCTTACAGAGCTACAATGTACCTGAACTGGCTTCTTTTAAAACATATTTAATTGTATTTAATTATAGATGAGATGTAGAAGTAGATGCAGGGTGGTTGTGTGTTGACTGCTGGTGCCTCACAGCTTCGGTATGTTTGTGGCATGTCTTGTTTGACAGCATTTTGAAACACTGTGTCTCTGTTGCTTTCTCTGGCTTTGTTTCTCTGTCTGGCAAAAAGTAAGAGGAAAATGGGACAGACATAAGTTATTTGAAGTGCCAGTAATTATTCCACACTAACATATTTTCTCTATTTTTTCTCTTCTTACTGCCTTTCTGTTCACACTTCCGTCTACCTTTTCAATCATCGCTCCACCTCCGCCTTCTCTTCCTCCTTCTCTGTCTCTCTCTCTCTCTCTCTTTCTCTCTCTTACCATCTATCTCTTATCCACCCCTGAGCCCAGGTGATTGGGTGAATTCCACTGAGTGACAGGCCGACCCGGCAGCAGTTGATGGTTGGGCGGACCCCCTCAGATGGGATCAGTGTCCAGGGGGAGGTGGAGAAGGGGGGTATGGGGAGCGCTGGCCCCCACTAACGGGATGGCCTCATGGGCCTGGCTCCTGGCCGCTGTCCTGCTGTCCCTGCTGACCGTCAGCGTGGCCCGGCCGCCCCTCACCGCCATCAAGGAGGAGGAGGCCACTCTGGAACCTGAAGGTAAGCAACAGGGGACGGGAAGGCACAGAAAAGAAGGGTCTGGGTGGTGGAGCAGGGGGGAAAGCCATTTGTGTGGTTTGTTTTTAAGAGAGCAGCTGTAAATATGTGAGTTTGTTTCCATTTTAAACCAGACTTTAGAGTTTAACTTTTGCATCATTTCTTTAGAAGAATTCTTGTTCTTAAAATTCATGATGGGCCCCCTTGAAAATAGAGATATTTAGATTTCTAACATTTCATTTACTAAACTTAGAACAATAACAAAATAACAAGGGAATGAAGTTAACTGTGTCCCCTATTATTTGTACATCTTCAAATTTGAACTGTTTTTTAGCCCTTCTAACTTTCATGTAAGATTTTGGGGGGATTCAACTAAATAAAAGAAAGGGAAACATCTAACCTCAGCATGGCGAGCCTTTTGTTTTCGTCACATGAGGCGTATGATTCACACTTTTTTGTTAATATTAGTCTTGACGATGTCTGTGGTAATTTAGGGTTTGCTTGAGTGTTAAAATCAGGTTTGTGACCCTGTGTGGGAGGACAGGGGAGAGCTGTGAGAAGAGTGGGACTGGGTTTATGCTGGCATTTCTCTCATGTTCTGCTTGCCTGAGAAGAAGCACAAAGAGGGAGGGAAAGTGAGAAATTAGGATACGGAGTCCAGGGCTTTGCTTTGTTTCTTCGAGTCATGACTGCCTGAGCTCTGTTTCCTGTAAAGTTTGAGAATTAAAATACTTGAAAGCCATATTTTTTATTAGCAAATTTACTGTGAAAGGCAGTCTCATGTAGTGTAGACAACTTTATTGTTTTATATTTTCTTTTGAAGCTTCTCCATTTTGTCTCCAGCCTCTGAGTCTGGTCAGACTAGCTAATTAGAGTTGTTGTGATGGATGGTAACTCACATTCCAAAGCCCTTTGTTCTCGGGCTTTAATCAGCATGCTAATTGTAAGTTTGGCCAACAACAGAGCATCACTTTTTAAAGACAACTCCCCCATCTCTCTCTATACACACACATACACTCTGTACCTTGTCTTGCCCTTTGCCCTAAGGTCAGGTATCGTTCTTAGCTATCTCGCCTGAGCTCTCCTCTCCTGCTGATCTTTTTGTTGTTCTGTCGCAGACTGTTTGGCTCCAAGCTGGTGGGTTCAGAGCCCCACATGGCCTCGGATGCTATGCTACATGGCCACAGAGAAGACAGAGGGAGAGTTTTCCAGAGTTATACAATCCTCCAAGAAAGGTCTAAGAGGATTTGTGCATAGTTGACTTCTCCTCTAGATGGAGAGATTACAGAGCGCTGGGCAGCGGTGAAGTCATGTGACTGGAGATTAAGTGGCTAGACCTGGTGTGGGGGGGGGGTCACATGATGGGGGATCAACAGGGCACAGAGAACCAGACCTGCTTATCTGATCCCAAATATCTGGTCTGCTTATCTGATCCCTGCTGCACGTGGCAAACATAGATTTATACGCAGCTGTGTGTGATTGAATCAGCGTGTCCACTGCTCCAGTTTGTTGTGGTCTCCTTCCATTCATTGCTCCGATAGGCTGCACTGGTGTCACCTGTAGGGTGGTCCTGCCCTCTCTGTCCTAATTACACCCCCCTACAGAGATGTTCAGGATTTCCACTCCCCTCTGCCCTGCAGCCTTGGTCACTCTGCTGCCTGTGTGTGTGGGAGCAGTAATTGTTGTAATATGTATTAATCAGATTGCATATCAATGTTGTCTCTATAGAGCCAGCGCCTGCACCCCTGGTGGCCTTGCTAGTTTGTTTACCTGTGGTTGCTGTAACAGTAGAAGTAGAGCATGCACACTGGTTAGGGCCTTCACAGCAGGCCTATTGTTTTCCCTGTAGCCACTACCACCAGTATCTATGGGAGTGTTTACCTTGTCCAGGCACTCTACATTTGCACAGTGATTAAAATACTCTGACTGAACTGAATAACCAAACACAGAAGGTGTGTGTGTGTGTATGTCTTTAACATAGATATTCTCTGCCCTGTGGTCTGTTCAGGCTCCTCTTTGCATATAATGTGGAATAAGTGTGGCACCAGGCACACTGGAACACAGGCTGAATGTGTGCGCAGCTGACAAACGTCAGCTCATGGTTTGGCTGTTCTTTCCTGTCCTCCCTGCCAAACTCTGTTCTTCAAAAAATGCTCTGATCAGCATGTAGGCAAACACTTCAAAACAGTTGAGTGGTTAAAATAAATAAAGGCTGCATTATGTGTCAAGGATTCTTTCATGCTCAGGCAGACACAAAAAGGATGGATGCTTGTCAACAAAAGATGAGTTTTATTTCTCGAAGAGTGTCTGGGCACAGTAAGAACATACTTGCTCTCTGTTGGCACATTTCTATATTTACTTGCTGCATAAATTCTACTCTTCATCAAGTTTCCACGTGTTTACTGTCACTTATTTAGTGAGATACATAGTCAGCTTATGTTAATCAGAGTAGCAATTACCTTTATTTCATTGATTGACAGCTAACCAAGATCATGGTTTTCAGAAAACTGTTGGTAGTTGTGTGTCGTTGTGTGTTTCTGTGTGTGAAGGTGAGAATTTCAAGGAAGTGCAAGCATATTACCTATCTGTAATACTGTGCTGTCTACACAGTAGGAGTACGGCTGTAAAAGTGTAAAAGTGTCAGCTGGCCAGTTAATGGCGTGGTTTTGTGTGTGTGTGTGTGTGTGTGTGTGTGTGTGTGGCTGTGGCGATGGCAATGGAACTGAACTCTAAACAAACGTTGACGAGTGTCAGCCGGTGGCGTGACCAGGGGGCAGTTGTGCTGAATATATGGCCTTCACACAATGACATTTATTAGCCTGCCGTTGGCTGGTGTTAATCTTGAAGGTTTGAATGTGTTAATGGTTGTGAGTGAGTGTGTGTGTGCGTGTGTGTGTTTGGACTGTTATTTGCCTTGGCTGATGTGCCAGAAAATACATTGTCGCTCCACCGCTCAATCTCACACCTGTCTGATAAGAGGCTGGGAAGAGCTGCTGCCTGTGCCAGCTTGTGCCTCAGGTCTCAGTGGACTGTCCGGTGTACGGCAGGAGGCAGAGAGGAATCTGAGCCAGCATGGACAGGGTGCTGGAGGAAAAACCTTTGAATTGAAAAATAGTGATACATTTCGCCAATTAAAATCAAACATAATCATGAAATGCATAAAGGAATTTCTTGTCAAAATCTGTGAAGCCACAGATGTGTTAACCATTTTCAATGATTATTTCATTTACAACAACTTTATATATTGTTTAGTAGTTGTGCTCAAAAGTCACACATTTGATTCCTGCATCAGCCTTACATCAGCACTGAGCATCTGCCTGCTCACTTTTCTAGGGAAAAAGTACAGCTTATAAGGTAATATGTGTTTATAACAATTCAATTAAATGACATAAATGACAAAGTTTTCAGTTTTTTTTGGTCCCAGCATCTCTAAATTGATGATTTTCTGCTCTCTGTTTTATATGGTTGTAAATGGAATACAATTGGGTTTTGGACTGTTGAACAGTTGAACAAAACCACACATTCAAATAAGTTGTGATGGGCATTGTATCACAATCCATAGACTAAACCATTAATCTAAAAAGTATTGGCAGATTAATCAATAATGAAAATAATTATTAGTTGCAGCCTGCATTTTATACTTTGAGCTGATTTAGCATTCTCAAGATTAATCTCAAGAGGCCAGAGAAAAGTAGAGGGAATCTGTTTTCTGAGGGTCGTTATAGCTTCAACCTAAGGAGATTTTGAAGATAAGGGGTGGCCAGTGGGTTAAAGGGGTCGGGTGGGGTTCAGGGAATGCCTTGATGAGGGGTGAAGGGGTAGGGGAACCTATGAGGGGAACTGGAAGGGCTGTTGCCATGGACGCCAGCAGGAGCCAGTTCATGGAGCTGCCTCTTTTGTCATAATAAAAAAAGTAAGGAGGGATTTGAATGTGAAAGGAAACGGACATCAGAAAAGAGGGAGAGACAAAAAAGGGGAGAAAAATCCTGGGATTTGACTGCGTGACAAGGAAAGAGGGAAGGAAAAAGGAGGGATAAAAGAAGAGCAGCAGAGATAATGTCATTTGGCAGTGTGTGTGTGCCTCTGTCATTACATTTAGTCCATCTCCTGTTGTGCGGAACTCGACAGGGAGGAGATGGGAGAAGAGACTTGCAGCCGAATGTGCCTCTCTGCAGAAGTAAATTCATGAGATCCTTTACGTAAGAAAATCATAAACTCCGCCCACTGCCGCTGCTTGGCTCTCACATGCTTGACAGACAGACAGACAGACAGAAAGACAGACGGGGGAGCAGACGTCAAGGGGACGTTGATGAGAATAGCTTGCTGGGTTTTGCCTCAGACACTCAGGCTGTGAGACTAATTCTTGCCAGCCAAGATGGTACGAGTGACGACGACTAGCGAGGAGTAGACGGCGTGAATCTATCACGCCTGATAGACACTTATGATAGCTGTCAGAGAAAGAGACAGAGATGGCTCCTGAAATGGAGATGTGCTTTACCAGAAGAGAGGCAAAATGATAATGATGGAGGGAGGGAAGAGGAGAAAGCTGTTTGATAGAAATCAAGCAAAAGTGTGAGTGCTGTGAGATAGAGAGGCTTCCCGCCCCCTCCTGTGGTGCAGAGGGGGATGAAACTTTGCAGAGATGAAAAATCTGCAGTGATGTGTTTCAACTCTTCAATCCGGGGATGCGTCCCTGGACTCTTGTAAACTCTCTTCAAGTGGAGCAAGGTGTGTGCCTGTTGTGCATGATATGATACATGCATTTATTAAGGTGTATACTCACTTTTCTCAGTGTACAAGGTGCCTTTAGGTTCTTGCTGCATTCACTGTATGTGTGTATGTGCGTGTGTTTACATGACACAGGTTCCCATGGACAATCAGGCATGCGGTGAGGTGTCAACAGGTTTGGGAAGAGTGCAGGGTTAGGTCAGCGGGGTCAGCGGGGGAAGGAGAGGGCAAAGCTGAAGGGAAGGTGAAAGAGGGAAATGAAGGGGCAGCAGCAGCAGGAGGAGGAGTTGATGGAGGGGGACAGATGGACACAGCAGAGATAAGAAAATAATGAAGGCAGAACTAACACATGCATGTTTTCCTTAATCACCCTCACCATTTGGAGAGATTCCTTTCCTTTCCTCTCTTCTGCACGTCTTTCCCCTCCTTCATTTCTCCTTTGTCTAACCTCTCCTTGTTGTGTAACACACATACATCCATACGACTGATCTGAGTATCATCTTTCTATGAAGCAGTGCCTTTCCTTTCTCTTCAATGTGTTGACAGACAGTGTAGCCTGTGTGTGTGTGTGTGTGTGTGAGTGTGTATGTGCGGTCCAGGTGTTGCATTGCTACATCAGCCTCATTGAGGGGGCCCACCATCTTGAAGTTGTCCATACCTGCTGGCTTCCCATACACTACACTGCTTTGTGTCCTGGTAGTTCTGAAATCTCTAAAGCTCTAAAATCCTAAATTAAACAATAATGGAAACGCTGAAGCCAGTGATAATGTCAAAGCAAAGGCAGTGGCCTCCGGTGTGGAAAACCATGTCATAAAAAAGGTAGTGGAGACAGCTCCCATCAATCAGCACAGGAGCTCCACCTCTTATCAGACCACACACTCAGGCCTGGGGGGCGAAGGAGGAGTTAATTATTTCCGGATCGAAGGAAAGAGAGAGAGAGAAAAAAAGACAATACAGTAACTGTACCTGTGTGTGTCTACTTGCCCAAGGGGAACGTTTAGAGACTTGCACACATGCCTCGACCGCTGGGTTGTGGCGGAATGACTTTCCCTTCCTGTCGAGGGGAGTGTGTGTGTATACTTTACATTTAATACACACGTAGGGCATATAATGGGGGTGGAATCTTGTTGAAAAGTTGTATTGATGTACAGGAAAGGCTGGGAGTGCCACTGCCTCTATAATTATACCTATCACCCTTCAGTCAAGCACTACATATACCTTTATCACTGGCCTTTTTGTATGTTTTTCCATTGTTAATGCTTTCCCCTCTCAAATCTTTTTAATACCTCTTTATTTGCCCCTTTCCCCTGTGTGTGTTTTTTTCCATCAGAGAAAAAAACACACTCACAGTTATGGACATTTTTGTACGGCAATAAAGACAATCTGGAATTTCTTTCAGAGTTTTCTCAGTGTGGATGGTTACAAGTGTGTCAAGATCTATGAGCTGTGTGAATGTACACATTTGTGCATGAATATGTGTGTTTGTCTGTGTGTGTTAATGGCCTCAGGGTGACTGGAATTGGCTTCGGTATATATATGGCAGAAGCCAGCTTGTATTTCAGGCAGGTTTTCCCCCTTTTTTTGCTCAACATTCAGTCACAGTCTAGAGCTTGCATGGATCCGTCATATATTGGACATTTACCTCGTTCTCTCTGTGCGGTTGTACAAGTCAGAGGACACAGTGTACACACATGCACTCACAGGCGGACTTGGATTTTCTCCCAGAAGTGAAGGTTTTATGCACTTTGGAGTCGTGCAGAGTTTCTTGCTCTCTGCCTTGGCCGGCAGATCCTGTGCAGGGGCTGTAGATCCTCCATGGCCGTGTTATGAAAGAGAACGAAGACAGAGCGATGGAAAACAGAAGAGTCAGGCTACAGCCAGGTCAAGGTTTTCGAAGCTTAGGTGCACAGTCAAAATCAGAGAAAGGCCAAAAATCAGAGCATCCCCCTTCCCCCTCCCTTTCCCTGCCTGACAACCGCTTCTGTCCTAGACGTTTCTGGCTGCTTTCCTCTCTGATGGGCGAACGTTCTGGAGTTTTATTATTACCTTTTTTTTTTTTAAAGCTGCAGAGATCTGTTTGTACTGCTCCTACTCACCCACGCTGGCTGCTTGGCATCTGTGCTAAATGGGATGGATGGTGGTAGCGGCTATCTCTAAACACAGTGATATCCAATTCTCACCTGCTCGCAAAGCATCAGTTGTTTTTGCTCTACACATGCTGCTATGGCCGTAACTGCATGCTCTGAATCTATAAACGCCAATCACACTGCACACTTGATAACAGAATAGTGGTATTTTCAAAGGGCTCCATTTCAAATGACTGACTGGGAGTTTGTGGTAACGACGTGTTGGTGAGATGGTTTCAAAAAATGGGCCTACTCTTTTCTGTATTGCTCCTCCTGTTGATTTAAGTGCATCCATTAGGGGTTATTTGGTGTTTTTGTTTCTTAAACTCTGGCTTGTTTCTTCCTCTCCCACCTCTCTTTCCTCCTTCTTGTGCACCCTCCTCCTCCAATCCGTCCTTTGCCTCCCCCTCCCACTCCCCTTCAACCTCCACCCCCCTCCTCCATTTGCTCTGCAGACGCATCCAACAAATACCAAATTACTAAGCCCATGGTGTGCTCAGTGCACCCGGGGGAGGTGCTGAAGCTGAGCTGCCCTCTGCCGCCGACGGGGACCATCACCTGGACCAAAGATGGCAGCTCTCTTGGCACCAACAACCGCACACTGATAGAGCAGGATGTGCTGCAGATCCGTGATGCCACGGTCAAGGATTCGGGCCTGTACACCTGCACCAGCATGGGCAAAGACACAGTCTGCTTCATAGTGAATGTCACAGGTGAGTCAGGGACAAGACAGGTCAGGATTTGAAAAGGAGTGTGGAGATTTAGGGTTGGACTGAGCTTATTTGAGTCCAGGAGATGGCCATGGAAAAGATGTAGCCAATGGAATTGTGTTCTTTCTGAACAACTCTGGGGTGAGTGTATGTGTGTGTGTGTGTGTGTGTGTGTGTGTGTGTGTGTGTACATCACACGACCAGATTTATGCAAAAAGGGCCCCACTCTCTAGCACTTTCTTTTTTGTGTTTGCAAATTTGCGAGGAAGCGAATGCATGAAAAGTTCTGCATGCAGTAGTGTGTATGTGGGTTGCGAGAGGGTGGCAGTAACCGTGGTTACTCTGTGCAGATGCCATCTCGTCGGGGGATGATGAGGACGATACAGAGCGATCGGAGGACACTGGGGCGGACGGAGAGCAGATAAGTGAGTATGGGAGGAACGAAAGAAGGGATGAATGAGTCAATGTTGCGCTACCCTTCATCAATAACTCCCATAGATAAGGAGCCCATGAGCAAGGATTTATGGTAGAAGCCTGTGGGTGCACTGATCTGAATTTGTTTTCTCTCCACAACCACTTTCTCTGTCTGTTAAACGATGTTTCTATCGTGAACTCAACCCACTATTCTCCAAGCAGCTACTGCTATTTTTACAGGACTTTGCCTGAGTACAAATATTAAATGCATAGCCACCAACATCCTACAGAAAATAACCTCAATTATAATGTAAACATGCCCGTCTTTACTTTATATGGTTAGCATGTTGTGATTTCAGTGAAAGCAGCAGTTGTCACAGCAGTTTAAGCCATGTCCTGGTTTGAAGAATGCTGATTGTGATAGCCAAAAAACTTAAATAGACTTAATCCCAAAGTGAAATAATCTCCTTCTCTTTGTCAGTTTTTATTAGCACAGTTCAGATTGTGATTAAGGCAGTAGAGAAAGTGGATGATCTCACTTCTTTGGGGGGTTGGGAGGAGACAGCTGTTAGCAATGCCAAAACTCATGTCAGCCCACCCCTGCACCCACACCGCTGATATTCCATGCTTTAACATTCCTGTTTAGGTCTATACTTTGTTTTGAGATTTTGGAGTGTGTGTGTGTCTCCAAGGAATACAGGGATTCCTCACATTCCTTTAGCTAGTGTCCCTCAGGTAGTCAGGCCTCATGGAGCCAGCCAGCCAGCCAGTCAGCTGGGCTCATCCATTATGAAAGACGCCCATCTGGACACAGTTACCCACCTGATGGGCCTGTGTGTGTGTGTGTGTGTGTGTGTGTGTATGTTTGTGGGAAAGAGAAAGTTTTCTAACCAAGTGTGTCTATGCATTGGTGTGTATCTGGGGTAGTAATGTGTTTATGTAGACATGTGCTTACTTGCATGCGTTCACATACACATAACGCTCAGTGAAGTAAAGATGAGGGCTTCCACATCTTGTTAAAATTCTCCTCACGCATTGTGCCTCACTGTGAGGCCTCCTCCTCCACTTTTGGGCTGACTGTAATTGCCTGAAATCCATTAAATATGGGGGGAGAGAGGAGGAACTCAGCTAGAGGAAAAAATGGGGGAGAGGGAAAAGATCCAGGCATTCTGGTGGTAATAAGCCGTTTGAAAACAAAGAGAAAGCTGTTCTGGCAGTACAGTCGCATTTTCTCGCCGTGTGGGTTTCTGAAAATTCAAAACCGAGATTATTATTAAAAGAAAGGGGGGAAAGGAGGAGAGGAAAAGGAGGCAGCGGGAGGAAGGGGAGTTTGTTGGATCAGCACCAGCACTTCTCTGAGCATGGCGTGGAACCTTGGCCTCGGGCCGAGGACTGGAGTGAGGGAGGAGGATGCGTGTAGGCGTGGGAGGGAATGAGAGCGGAGAGTGCGGGGTGTAGCTTTATATTCGTTGTTCTTTTTTTTCTTCTTCTGGATCGCTCAGAATGGGTTGGGCATCAGGCCACCGCAAAAACAGAGCATTTTGATTTGACTTTGTAAAGAAGAATGAAAAACACAAGCTGGTGGAAAAAAGTCAAAAAGGGAGAGAGTCTGGAGTGTTTGTCCATCATCAGCAGTGGGTGGCGTTATTGGCGGAGACATGGAAGAGCCTCCGCAGGGATCTGTGAGGGAAGCTGTGTTTAGGGAAAGGGTGAGGGTTGGGGGGGGTTGTTGGTGGAGGGTATGTCAGGATGAAGTTAAAGAGCCACGTGGAGTTTTGCTTTCCGCTGTCCTATTGACGACTTAACTCATTATTGTGTACATCATCACTCATTGTCATTGTGCCTCCCCTTTAGTTAAAACAATAAGGATTTTCATGGAGGAATGGATCCATCTCACCAGCATAATTAAAGTAAAGTGCAGTGTTTCCCACAGAATGACAACATAACTGTGGACGAAAGACGTGGGGTGCGCGCGCATCGATATTGACTACCAGCTATATACAGTGTTTGACAAATTTGTGCAGCGGTGTTCCATGAGGGAGAGACAGCAAGAGAGGGACGGGTGAGTGAGAAAGAGAGAAAGAGAGGGACAAGTGAGAGGAAAGTGCTGCACGAATGCGCTACGGTGCTCTGCAATCAAATACGATTTTGAATAGGCTTAGTAAAAAAAATATCGAAAATCAATCTGTGGCGGGCCTCCACAAATAAATGAACGTATGGGAAACACTGAAAGTGACAGAACACTTGCATGCAGCTAAAGCACTCGTGCACTGATCAGACAGAACAGTTTTTCTCCTGTTAATGAAAAAGCTCTTTACAGAGGTCCTGCTACTACGGGTAGTGACAGGACATCTCCTATGAAGTGAAAAAAATCTAGCAATCTGTTTAATAAATAAACTCAACCTAGGGTCTCCAGTGTGCAACTTTAACTTGAAGATTATGGCCGCTGTTGGAAAACAAATGAGAGATTTCTGAAGTAAAGTCAGAATATTGTGGGGAAAAAGTCACATGAGAATAAAATTGTAAGTTTATGAGAAAAATATTGTGCGTATGAGGGTGAAGTCATCATTTCTAGAAAAAAAGTTTATGGAAATACAGATGTAAGAGAACAAGAAAAAAGTTTTGACAAAAACATTTTAAAGGCCCTGAAAACCTATTTACTCAACCAGCAGTGGGTAATGGGTTCAGTTTGAGCAGTTTTTGGCTATTTCCAACAGCAATTTCAGCATTTTTCTATTGTCTAAGCTCAACTCACTGATATGAAGTGGGCGAGGAAGGTGATAACTAATAAATGGTGTGAACTTTGTTGCACATTTAGTAATGAATATTTAATCATTTCAGGGGTTTTAAAGGTGAGAGTACTCCACAGTATCAGCTTACATGTCAGAATGAGGGACATGCAGGATTTACAGTTATAGGTTTCACCACTAACCACTTTATTATCATAGCCATCATTTTTCAAAGGAAACCATCTCCAAATGTGGTGATTTTCAGAAAAAAAACTATCAAGGGTTTGTTTGTGGGTAGAGAAAATTCTTTTAATTCTCCAATTCTTTGCCCTCCTGAAAACAAGGGTGTCTCTCGTAGCTCAAGAAAAGTTGACATTTTGGAGATATGGTTTTCACAGGGCATTCTTTTGAAACTGTATCCTTGAAATCTCCCATTGCTTCCCCTAATAATCCATTGTACAAAATTGCCTTGTTCAGTTTGCACAGATGCATGGTAAAGAGGAGGATATCGCAGCTTAATGAGAAATCGTGTTGATGTTGAAATACTACTTTGGGTCACTGATGGATTTAGCTTTCCGGACGAACTTAGAGAGAAAAAAACTTGACTCATAGTGCAGGAGTTAGATAACCTCAAATCACCCCAGGCCATCTTAGGATAAACAGCCGTGAGTGGGGATCCGGATGCACGGGGCTTTGGGGGAGGCGGGGGTTCCTGGAGTCCACAGCAGTTGGGCCAGGGAGAGTTTGGCTTCATCTGTAGAGAGGTCTGAGGGTCGTCTCGTTTGAAGTACTGCCCCTACGGACGGAGAGCATGGGAAACAGCGCCGTTCACCTTTCATGTCCCAACCTCACCGTCTGACCCGGCTGCCAGTTCGGGGTCAGAGGTCGTTTCGGAAAGACAGCCTCGCAATGGGCCAGTCTCCACCTAATCTGTCTCTGTCTGAATGGACGGAGCGATGACAGGAAGAGTGACTGGAGAGAAATGGAGGGGACTGGGAGGTGAGAAGATGCAGGAAGAGAAGCACAGATAGTGAGAGTGAGAAGGAAGAAGAAGAAAGGGGAATGACTAATTATAGGTTGAGCACTTACCATATGCATCCATTCAGGAAGGAAGAGCACTATTTACTGACTTTGCTATCCAAGTATGCGTGACTTGTCCGGTTGTGCGTGCCAGAGAAAAAGATGGGAGGTGTCTGATAGTATGCAGATTGGACAGGCAGGGATCAGGGGGTGGGGGGGCTGGAAGTAAATATTCTCCCGGGATGTAAACGTATGTTAGACTGTTATACTAAAGTCAGTAGCGGTCCTATCATGTGGGTATTCCCTCTGTTGCTTGTACTCTGGCTATATGGAGAGAAAGTGATTGTGTGGTAGACCGTTTGGGTTGTTGTTTGACTCTTGAGTTCGTCTTCCCCTCTGAGCCCCATCTGCTTAGGCAATCACACTCCCAGGTGCAGAGCGAAAGGGCGGTTGGGGGGCTCGGAGGAAAATCCAGCTGACTAAGAGACAGAAATTGGGAGAAAAGAGGGAACCGGGGAATGGACAAAACACAAAGAAGGTGACAGATTTCAGTTGGAAAAATGGTAACAGTTTGACATTGATAAAATCTGGACAAAAGTGAGCGTGGAGATCTCCTGAAATCATTCATTAAACGTGACATTCATTTTCTCTCCTGACGGCACATAATGATTTTCCAGGGGTGATAAGCATCCCTGGCCCTGCCGTCCATATCTATCCAAGTGACAGGCAGATAAACAGGGAAGCTATAGTAATTGGAGGAAGTGGAGGGAGAAAAAAAGCTGCTAAGTGGAATGAGATGAAATTGAATGTGATGGTCTAGTTACCCTCTTGGCAACGCCCAGGCACATTCTCCCCTCAGAGCTGATGTTTTTTCCTCCTTTGCAACACCCCGCGGAGCCTGCAGGGAAAGTATGTGTTTTTATTTTACTGTGTGAGTGTGGAGCTCTGGGTTGTGTTATGGCAGTCGGCCGGTCAGTCAGTGTTACTGGTGGTGGTGGTGGTGGGGGTCCTCTGGGAGTGTTAGGAATTGTTCAGGTTTGGCTCCTCTGCAGTCACGCTTCCATGTATATCTGCCTCAGCCAGTCCCTTGAGCCAAACTGCTAATGCTGAAGACATGATTAGGAAATCTCACCCTGACTGAACACCAACTGTTCTCTGGTTGTAGGCGGTCCGTATTGGACCTCGTCAGCAAAGATGGAGAAGAAGCTGCATGCAGTGCCAGCTGCCAACACAGTCAAGTTCCGCTGTGCTGCAGGAGGCAACCCCAAGCCCAAGCTGCGCTGGCTTAAAAACAGCAGGCCTTTCCGCCAAGAGGACCGCATGGGAGGGTATAAGGTAGGCTAAACAGTAATACATCATACTTTTTATTACAAATGTCAACTCACTGCCTTCTCTTGCTTTTTTACTGCTCTCTGTGCTACAGTACATCTGGCCATTTTGTGAACATATTTACAAGGGACGTCAAGCCTTGTTCTTCCAATCATTCTCTGGCTGTCCTTTCACCCCCTTTCCACCCTTCACTGGAGAGATGGGAGGAGAGTCGACAGAGGAAAGGAGGGCAGTGTTTCTGGTGTGAAATTGGAATTGCTCATCCATGTGCCTCCTCTCACCAGGATACTTTGCAGAGCCTCTCACTGTAACTCGAAATGGTTCTTCACCCCCAACAATTAGAAACTTAAGCCCGGGACTTAAGGGTTAAATGCCACCAGAAAGTAACATATAGAGAAAGTAGGTAGCGTCAAGGTTGAAATGAGCTGAGAATGCTGAGGTAACTCAATCAGGGAGAACAGGTCCCACTGGCTTTGGTCAGAGACTAGTATGTGAATCTAACATGTGATTCTGTTGTTATGAAATGTGATTCACAAACGCCGCTGGTTAAAGTTTAAACTGTAGGCGCTTGATGCGCTATGCAGCTTGCTAACTCACTGTTTATAACATTCTGCATAAAGAAAGGTGGTTATCACTGTAATTCTAGGTCAGTAGTAGACTTCACTGAGAATGGCTTTCCCTGCACAGTATTTTGTTTCCAACAAAAGAGCTTTGTTTAACTTGTGAAATTATCTCTTGACTTAGTAATGTTTTGTAAAATAAGCAGTCTGAGTTAATTTATATGTGCTGAAAATACCTGATTCTGTATGTCATGGGAAAGTAAAGCTAGTGTGGTTGTGTTTTATTTCCTCTTTGTATAAAAAAGCAGCTACATCTAGCTTTAATGCGAAGAATTCCTCCACTGTGAGTCTATTTGGATTACAGTTTAGTTATGTTTGCTCCTAAATTCCTCTTGTTGTCTCTCAAAACAAGCAGCCTTTACTGTATATGCCAGAGCAGTACAGATCGAGTGGTATATCAGTCTGAACAGACAGTTGTGAAATTAATTTATGAAAAGATCCGGTGATGCTGAACGAGCTCTTGGTTAATGACTGACGGTTTATGAGGAAACATATCTCCCTGCCAGGAAAGTTTAGAAACAAATTATGTTGATGTAGCCGCTAATGTCGCTTCCCTTTGGCTTTCAGCAGGCTCATTACAGGGACAAAAAACAGCCACGATGTGGCGGAAACGATACAGCCAGGCTGTCAGATACACTTTGGGCAGCTCATTTCTTTCTTTTTGTCAACAAATGCTGGACAAAAGCTGTACCTGAGCCCAGCCCTGTGGCATAATCTCTCCATTATGTGAAATGTAAGCCTGTACAAGCAGTAGCTACAGTGTGCAGACGAAAACACAATTGTTAGCTCACACCTGTGGATTCCATACAGAGGTGAAACTACTTTTGCTAATTATGAATGAATGTGTTAAAAAGTGCTTGGACTAGAAGGATGGGGTTTACTAACCACGATAACAGTGACTGATGAGTACAGATAAACTGTTTTATCCAAATCTACTTTGGACAAAATGGTTTATGCACTATTTACCCAACAGTTTGTGTAATTTGCAGGAATTCAGAAAATATTGTGATTCTGCGGAGTCATTCTGGTGGAATCAGCCTGTCATCAGCCTCAATATTGTTTTCCAGCACACTGCGTCAGCTCCCGTTTTTCACTCTTCCAACCAAATCCCCTCTGTCATCTTTCTGGTCTAGCGCTCGCTGTCTGTTAATGTCTCCTGCATTTCTCTGTGTTGGTGCGTTTATTGGCGTGCGCATCAGTGTTTCCGTCCACTTATAACAAGAAACCCCTGCCTCTCGTACCCAGGTTCGTAGCCAGCACTGGACCCTGATCATGGAGAGCGTAGTGCCGTCGGACAAGGGCAACTACACCTGTCTGGTGGAGAATGAGTTTGGATCCATCAACCACACTTACACCCTGGACGTAGTAGGTCAGTGTCACACACAAAACACACACTCATAGTACACCTGTGAGCCCAACAAAGGAGGAGTGGAGAGAGGGGAGAGGTGAAGGAAGAGGGAGGCCAGCGGAAAGAGTTCTCACAGTGTGTGCACATAGTGCACATAGTGTGTATGTGCGTGCGTGCATGTGTGTGTGTGTGTGTGTGTGTGTGTGTGTGTGTTAGTGTGTGTGTGTGTGTGTGTGTGTGTGTGCTGTTTGATTGCCCAGGTGCACTCTAGAAGCAGGTGCATGTCAGACAGTGTTGTCAAGTGTGTGGAAGCTAACATACACAGTTCAAATGTAGTTTCTGTTCATTTATATAATTTTCATTTAGGTAAATCCAACTCCCATGATGTTATCATGTGTTTATAACGTCCAATCATGGTGTGTGTTTGAGTAAGTCTTACAACAAATGCTTATCACACTTCCTAACTCCAGGGTCTGTTGTTGCTTATGTTTTACTGTTGTTTCTTCATGGTCTTATTTTTAATATTGTGACCTTGCTCTGTGAAATGTTCTATACTAAGTAAACTTTAATTACTAAAAAAATATTTAAAGGTCAGTTTAAAGGGTCAGTTCACCCAAATCACAAGAATATGTTTTAACTGGAACTGCTTTTTATTGAAGAAATATTTCCCTAGAAAACTGCTGACAGTGAAGTCTGTGGAATATCCTGAGTGATGGGAACAATGTTTTTTGGGAAAAAAAACACACATTGTTTCCAGTTTTTCAAATGCAATGTTCCATGATTTGAGCACCACTATGTTGGCCGAACAGAAACTATCTTAATACCACAAGAGGAAAGATGTTTTTTTGTGTGTGTGATTTGGGTGAACTGACCCTTCAAGGTTGGCTGAGGTATGATAGCGACTTAACTTAAACTCTGAGGACACAGAGTGCTCGCCTCAGCGCTATTACAGCGAGTTCAGACCCAACTCAGTCAACCCCTCACTATGACCTTTGGAGCGCAGACAGCAAAGACTGTTTTTCCGCTCAGTTTGCAGAATCGATACACAGCGGGGACAACAAATGGAGTGGGATAAAGATAGTAGATCAGTGTGTGCATGTGTGTTTGTGTGAGAGCGTACAGCAACTTTGCCCTTTAAATTTGATGCAGACCCGCTCGCCTTTGGCATCACATACAAGCAATCAGAACACATCAAAGTTTATCTGACACAGTAATTCTTCTAAAAGCCGGTCAATAATCCACAGATAACCGGGACAGACATGCAGCTGCAGCACTTTGATTCACAGAAGACCGTTGAGGTGCAACTGGTCACTCCATGCTTCAGTGTCTGTTTGAAGAATTATTCTCCTACTGTCTCCATTGTCCTGAGCAGATCTACTGTAATTACACACTTTTGTTTTGATTAGCGTCTCCATGGTAATAAGGTGTATTATTTTCATTATATCAGATGGAGATTGAATACCTGAGGGTTTTTGCACAATGAGTGTATAGGTACATGCACACAAACAAACACATGAAGATCCACACTCGCACACACTCCCCGACTCTGGCCCCCTGCTCTGCTCCCCTCTGGAGTTAGCTCAAGCTCTCCTTCAAGACTGCATAGTTCTGTTTTTTGTCCTGTTTTATTGCAAAGCAGTAAACCCCCTTCATGTCTGGCTCCTCAGCACTGCCCCCTGCAACCTCTTGCTTCATTTTCCTCCATTATACTGGGGTGGACAGAGGGAGGAGAGGGGGAAGACAGAGAAAAGGAGGGGGAACAGAGACAGAGAAGGCTGTTCTTATCAGTCTCTTTTTTTCAACAAATGACCTGTAGGATCGGCTATTACAACCAACGGGAACCGGCCTTTTCTAGTTCAAACTGGTCTCTGGAGAAAGGCCCGCAGTTGGACACCCACCAACAGACACACATGACAAGTAGTCACAAATGAGGAGTCAAAACTGACGTCGGCTCTTTCAATCAGAACCGTGGCACCCAGTGGCCATGCAGCACTTTGTCGGTAGCCCCAAGCCATCCTGTGCCATGCCGCGCACTTCCTGTGCTTCTACTTCTCCGTGACCCTCAGGGCCCTGTGTGCCAAGCCACCAGGTTACCCAGAGTTCACTGGTCTCGCATGGGACAACATGGAATGCCCCTGGTCTCCTCACACTTCTTTCTGCCTCTGTCCCACCAACGCTGCCATCAAATTTCTCCACTAATGACTTAATTTATAAATGGATTCAATTTTGAAATGGGTCAAAAGAGTGTCACATAGTGTCACAGCAAAACCTAAAAAGGCACCGCAGGGTGGGCTCTTTCATTTTCATTTTGATCTTAATTAAAAGTACTAATACAACAATGTATAAATATTCCAATACAAGGCCTTCATTCATAATCCTACTTAAGTAAAAGCACAGGTATCACCATAACAAAATGTACTTAAAAGTAGCAAAGTACTCTTTTGGCAGTAAAATGTCTATGATTGGTATTTTATTTTATGTAACAGTATTGATAAATCAATGTGTAAGCAGCATGCTGTAGCTGCTTACAGGTGGAGCTAATTTTAACAAGTTTATATACAGTTAGCTAGTTTAGTCCAGTTGTTCCCAACCTAATGATTGTAAACGTTCAATATTTTCCCCTGAGATGTATTGTAGTTAAAGTATAAAGCAGCATAAAATGGGAAGTAAAGTACAAATGCCTAAAAAGTGTACTTAATAGTACTTGAGTAAATGTACTTTGCTTCCACCACTGGATACATGGAAACCACCTGTTAGCTTTTTCTGTCACCATTCCCTCATCTCATGCTGCAAGGCAGAGAGGACAGCTTGGCTACATTTTTTCAAATCCCTATTTTTACGATTTCTTTAGCCGTCTTCTTTCATGTCTTTCCCTCCTTTAGTGTAGCTTTCTTGTGTGAGGTCAGTGGGCTATAAAGGAGCTTCGCTGCACTTGCCCATGCCCACACACATTCACACATAATAGTCCTTTATCTAATTTAAGCAAGAACTGCTCCACAAACTTTTATCGTTTTGGGGTTTCTCCATAAACATGATGTGGCCTATTTTCTTGCACTGCACACTCATTCTGTCATTTGGCCTGAGTTGTCGGCTACGCAGCTCTAAATCCTCCAGCTGACTTTTGGATCTGCTGTAATGAAGGTTAGAATTCATTTTTAAAAATAGCAGTTCCAAAGGTTCTTTGACTTGCCAACATGTCTCTCTCTGCATGACTGCTTTTTCCCTTTTGCCTGTTTTAGTAAATATATTTTTCATGCCAGACAGTATTTTGTTTAGTAGGTTTCAATTTGGCGTTGGATATTAGATTTAAAATGACTACTTCTCTCTGTTCGGGAAAGATTGAGAGGGTAAGAAGGTCTGTGGAAGATGGAGGATGAGAGAAAAGAGGGGTAAAGAAAGAGAGACAATAAACAAGGCGAGCCCTAGGAATGTGCGGGAAGGAGGAGGAGGGCAATGGGGAGAGATGAAGGAGGGGTGGGAATCATCTGATCTGACAGATTTCAGAAAGATGGAGGACGAAGACAGGCAGACAGACAGACATGTGGAAGAAGTCTCTGCCTCCTAGTTTCTGCACTCTCCATCTGTTGATCCCTTTTCTTCCCTTCCTTGCTTATTCTTTCTCCCTTTTTTAGCCCTCCTTCTTAAACCCTGCCTCACCCTCTGACCATCCCCTCGACCCACCCCCGACGCACTCACTGCACCTACCTTAAGGTTAAGGCTTTGTTTTGGAAAGCCGAAGCAACTCCCCAGGCTGAGTGATGTCATTTTGTGTGTGCGTGTGTGTGTGTGGCAGCGGGTGGTTGCTGTCAGTGTGGGGGTTGGTGGGCTCCTCAGTGTGGTTGGGCAGGCCGGGTAGTGTTTGAAAGGGGGCATTGTTCAACAGGTCTCGCTCTGTTTGGATTCACAGGCCAAATGTTTGCTTGTAAAAGAATGCAGATAGCTGGAGATGTGGGGGTGCTATGACGGTGTTTCACTTTTCAAGACTCATACATAGCTTTACTTAACCCCCTACTCACATGCAATATATACACACTCTGCTTTATGGCAGTCCTCCTCCACCTGAGTTCTTTATCTTTTAGTGATAAATGCCTCCGCCTCTTTGTTTTGTGCGAAGCGTCTAAATGCTTTTGCGATAAGAAAGCGGCAGCGCAGTCATGATTTTACCTGTCAGGGTTGCTGGGAAACATTCGCACTGACAGTACATGTAGTTCTGCTTTTGCAAATGGGAAATACCATATCTGTTAAGTTTATTAACCCAGCCTCCTAAAACAAAGATTTCCCTACCCACTGACAGAACGGTCCCCTCACCGGCCTATCCTCCAGGCTGGTCTTCCAGCTAATACCACCGTACACGTTGGGGAGGATGCCCGCTTCGTCTGCAAGGTCTACAGCGACGCCCAACCTCACATCCAGTGGTTGAAGCACATCACTCAGAATGGCAGTCGCTACGGCCCTGACGGTCACCCCTACGTCCGAGTGTTAAAGGTACATTCCTGTCCTTCCTCTTTTAGATTTTATTCCCTTGATTACAGGCAAATCCTTCTTTTTTTCTCGGTGTGTTGCCAGTGGTTGCAAGTGTTTCGGATGAATTTAAAAAGACATTTAAGAAGCTAATTATCATATTTCCTTCCTTATGAACTGATAGGTCTTTTCCATGCTGGCTCTCGGTGGTGTTTCCTGCTCTCTCCTGCAGATACATACAACAACAATACCTGTAGTCAAGATGTTTGCATGTCTATCTATTATTTGTGTGATTTTACATGTCCATCTCTAAGTATGTGTATGTGTGGATTGCAGCGTTCAGGCATTAACAGCTCAGACGTGGAGATGCTCACCCTCACCAATGTGACGGAGGACGATGCTGGAGAGTATATCTGTAAAGTCTCCAATTATATAGGCGAGGCCAACCAGTCGGGCTGGCTGACTGTCATCCCAGGTAACCCTTGAGACCTGACCCCACCTAGCTACCTCCCTTTTCCTGGTGTGGTTTCCCTGACCTGCTGTGCTGTGGTGGTACTGCTGGTGGTCTCTTGGTGGTCCTGGGGCTCACAGACCTTCTCTCCCCTAATGTTAGACCTTTGTGTTCCAGCCACTGCCTCAACCGCTGAGACAGGTGCAGCCATGGAAGCACTGTTTGGACCTGCATACCCAGAAACTGAAATTGTCACAGCTTGTGTCTCCCGCACTTCTCTTACATTTTTTTTCACATCTCTTTCTCTCTTGCAAGCTGTGTCAAGACGGTGCAAGGTGTTGCAGCACAGTGCTCTCCATGCTCTCTGTGTTTGTTTGTGCATGTGGCCAGTCTAGTATTAGACTGGTCTCTATTAGCAGGTTCTGTTGGTGACGGGAAACTTTTGTGGTTTTATTTTTGGTGTATTGGTTCTATTTTCTCATGATTTAGTGGTATACTGGGCTCAATCTGTGTCTTTGTTTATGAAGCCTCCTCCTCCTCACCCACGGAAACTCCCAACATCCTTTGCTGTGGATGGGACTTCAACGATGGAAAAAAACCCCAGCTCCTCTTATTTCTCTCTTGGTGTTTTGGGTCTCATTTTTTCTCTCTCTCTGTTCTCCCCCGTCTTTCTCTGACTTGTCCTCCCCATTTCTGCTTTCCGCTCCCCCTCTGCTCTTATCTTTGACCCTCTCTTTCTTCTTTTCAACCTCCCCCTTTCCTCTTCGTCCTCTTCTCCTTCTCCCCAGACCGCAGGTGTAAACACCACAGATAAGGAGATTGAAGTTCTCTACTTGCCCAATGTAACATTTGAAGATGCTGGGGAGTATACGTGCTTGGCGGGTAATTCTATTGGGATCTCCTTTCACACTGCTTGGTTGACGGTGCTTCCAGGTATATACACTCGTATACTGTACTCTCTTTTCCTTTTTTTCCCTCTCCTTTTCTAAAACGTTTGGATTATGTCATTTCAATGACCTCTGTGGAAGACAAGTCCTCCCTCTGGAGTCCAAGGCACACAGCTCAAATATTAGATTACTGCGATGAACCTGCCCCGTCAACATTCAAGACAATGTAACGTAAGAGCAGGGAGCATATATTCTATAATATTATCTGGACTGGCAAGCTGTTGAAAGCTCAGAGCAGATAACGGGGTAGTTTGCAGACGACTTATTATAACTCTGAGACGGAAGTGAATCTCCCAGAGCAGCTCAAGTGTCTGCAGACTCCAAAAGGAGGGGAGGGTTTGTTGCCCGCCTTCTCTTTTCCTTCTGTTACATTTCTCCCCTGCTCCTTGGGTCTTTCAGTGCCATGTTTTGGTTCTAAGTTTGCATGCCAAATAAATGTGTTCTTTCTCTCACCGTGTGTCTCTTAAGCCTCAAAATTTTCCTTTCCTGGCTCTGATAATTGGCTTCTTGTAAGATCCTTATTTCTCCCTGAAATAAAGATCGAAAGGTAAAGCTCAGCACTCGCTTCAAGTTGGCTTGACTTTCTCAATTATCAGGGCCAAACCTCTCCGCCTCTACACAGTAAATGACTTGTGCATGTGAATGTTTGTCCACTTGTGTGTTCTCATTTATCAACTCGTTTTATCCTATTTTTGTGCTGTTGCTGTATGTCTGGCCTGTAATTATGCATACCCAAGGATCAAATACACAACACTAAAGTGTCAGTGCACAAGTTCACTACAGACTAAACAGATGAATGTTTCCGCTCAGTGTCTAGTCAAAAGTATGGTGGGCATTAAATGAGATCGATGAAAGTAGTTGACTGTCTGCAGCCATCAACAGACAACCATTATCAACCCTCCCTTAATGTCGTAGCCAGATGATAGTTTTGGTTTGTCTGTAAACAGCATAATGATCACAGGCGAGCCATTTCCTCTGGGAGTAATATGTAATATTTATTGCCCTTGATGTGCTCTATCAGCACTGATGGCGCCTTCGAGGCTGTGTCTTCTGTGTGTGTGTGTTGTGGTTTTTGGACTAGCTGATACAAGGCAGACAGGGGGAAAGGTTTCTACGTACAGTATAGCTTCACCTCCAGCTGGCTGACGGGGTGCTTGGTTGGCTGTGCTGCACAAGAGCCTCATTTGTGGTCTGTAGGACTTTGCATTACGCAACAGTCCACTTCTATAGCACACACACACACACACACACACACACACACACACACACACACACACACACACACACACACACACACACACACACACACACACACACACACACACACACACTTATCCCATTTCCTCGACAGGAAGTTCAGGCCTTATACACCCACGAAGGACACCGGCCTCCCTTGTTTGCGATCTGAAGTGAAGCGCGTATTGTTCCATCATCCGTGGGTGTGTGTTTGTGTTTGAGCTCGCGTGTCTCCAACATTAGCACAGAATGCAAACATATGCAGGCCTGGTTGTATTGGCTGACTCACGATTTAAAATCTGTTCAGACTGTACAAAAAAAACAGTAGGCGTGCTGGTACCCTGGGAAGAAGAGAAAGAGGAGGATGCTACAAAATTATTTCTGTTTAGTTTGCCTGCCGATGGTGATTACATTTGTTCATGAGTCACCTCTGGAGATTCTGTCTCTGTGTTTGCCTGTCTGATACACATGTGTGTCTGTTTAAACGGAGACCGTGCTTTTGTGTCACCCATATGTGTGTGTGAGAGTGATCAGTGAGCGTCTTCCTCTGGCTTCACCTGACCTCACCCTTTATTTTCCTCAGCCCTCGAGAAATCCCCAGGGCCCCTTTCCCCAGACTATGTGGAGATCGCAATATACTGTGCTGGCGTCTTCCTCATCGCATGCATGGTGGGCATTGTGGTAGTGTGCCGCATGAGGAACACTGCAAAGAAACCTGACTTTGGGGGCCAACCAGCAGTCCACAAACTGAGCAAGCAGATCCCTCTGCGCCGCCAGGTAACAGAAAGTAGATAAAGAGTTCTAATGGCATCTAACACCCCTAGAGGAGAAAAAAATCACACACTGCAAACATGCTGCAGAAATACAATGACAGACAACAAACTCTAGATGTATACATATATAAATACAGGAGACTGTTACTGAAAAATATAAAACAAGTTGCATAGTTGATAGACTTTTTAAAAATATTTGGGTTTTATGTACAAAGTGAAATTCCACATATCATAGTATACACTGTCATGGTATTTTAAACAATTTACCTGAAGCCTCATTTAGAAGACATGTATTTATGAGCAAGTTAGCACTTCTGCCTGAATCTGCAGCCAGATTTTTTTTTCTTTGTGTGAGCAATGCTTTTCCCTCAAGGGAAACCAAAATGCACACTCCAAAAGGTACAAAAACTGTTGGATTACATTCTCCCGAGTGCCTGATTCCTGAGTCAAGGTAAGGTTAGGGTGTAAAGAGAAGAGATGAGCCCTGGGACTGGCGAGGCTGAATGATTAACATACATTTGTCAAAATAACTGTTGCAGCATACTTTTTAATGATCAATCTCTGACCTCTGACCTCGAGACAGACTGTCCTGTAATGTTCTGTGGCATTAACCACAGAAATTAATTTCATATTAATGTGCCATACCTACCAACATTGCTGGTAATTTTGATAAAACTACCACAGTCAGTCACACTTACTTGGACTCCTCTAGTGATGCCTAGGAGCTTTATCTGACTTATGAACCCAGACCGCGGTGATCAGCCAATCTCTTTACTCCTATAGGTGTCGGCAGACTCTAGCTCTTCCATGAACTCCAGTACGCCGCTGGTACGCATCACAACACGGCGGAGCTCTGCGCACGATGAGCCAATCCCTGAGTATGACCTTCCCGAGGATCCACGCTGGGAGTTTTCGCGAGACAGGTAAGGCCTGTCGTTTTACACGATCACTTGCTGCCTTGTCCTGTGACGTCCACCGTCCTCTCTGCTAGTTTTGTGTGATCACTGGTTTTATGTACTCATAACATAAGTTATTTTGCATTGCGAACGAGTGACAGTATAAAGCAGATATTTTTTGAAGGCAATATGATTTAGTGATTCTGCTGGTTTCGGTGACCTGTGGAGATCTTTGTTTTGCACTGAAAATAGAAATTATGACCGAGTCCTAATTGCAAATCTTACCATTTTGCAAATTCAAAAATACATTATGTAAATCTGATTCAGCTCCTGCATAAAACATAAAAAAAGCTTTGAAAATGCCCATCTGCTCTGTAGGGCCACTTTAATCTGAAAGGCATATTCATAATAACACACAGAATTCAAGGCTTACAAACTGTAACTGTACCTGTTTGACGGTATGCACGACAACTTTCAGTGGCTCTTGTCCTCCATGCCAATACAACCATCTTTCGCTAACAGGGTGCATTACAGTAGCCGATAACACTAAAATTACTGCACAGTGAGCATCTATCTGATTGTATCTCGACTGCTAAATGATCAGATAACTATTGCTCTAGGTGAAGAGTGCCATTAACACTGGAATACCTGCTGAAAATTGGCTGTGGTGGCTGAAGTAAAGGCTTCTGATTCATCTGTTGGTGCTGTAGTTAAATGACCTGAACTTGGCACCCTGCCCCTTTGCCTCATTATTACAGCTGCTGCTACGTCACGCTCTCACTCACACATACTCTCACACATGCTTCTGATGCGAAGGAATAAATCTGTGCTAATTACTGGTTAGCACTCGCAGCTTTCATCTGCATGTCTGGGATAGGAGTATTTCGGTCGGTTTCATTCCAGTGGAATTAGCACCACTGAGGTTTCGGTTAGTCACAGTTGCAGCGGCCAATGATAAGCTTTAGGGTGGATTTAATGGGACAGCAAAGGTTAGAATAGTTTAATACCCACTTGAGACCTCTGGTTTTCAAAGAAAATGAAAACATGAAGGCCTGTCTTTTGTTAAAATGGTTGTAAAAAGAGCTTGGATCAAACATTTCACTCATCAGTGAAAAAAACATTTCTGATGTAATGCTAGACTCTCTTGTGTGCATGCAGAATGTTTTTCTGGTGAAACATTTTGATTTTAATTGATGAACCCACCAAATGGTATGTTTTGTCTAGGCTGAATAAATCTCTGTGTGCCTCTCTGTTTGGGTCTTTATTCCTCGCCTGTCATCCCAGCGCCTGAGGGATCATGTTAGGATTGCAGAAAGCTGAGGAATGCAAACGTTTGCGGTTTGCATGGAGGAAAAATAACATTGATTATGTGTGTCTGGATGGACAGAATGGTTGCCATTGAGCGTGGCGAGTGTGTGGACAGATAAGGGATTGTGTTACTACAGCAGGGCGCCGGCCTCAGGCCCTAGGCTTTGCAAAGAGTGTTTACATAGCCCGGACACTGGGCCTTATGGGGTGGGGTCTACACCTGTCAGTCAAATGTAAAAGCACCAAGGTACACTGCTAGTTCAGGGGTCAGATAGGTGATGTGGCTCTGATGGCAAGCTGGGAAAGAGCATGTGTGTGAGTATATTTTCTCTACTATATCAATCAATGTAATATAGTGTGGACATAAAGTTTAACACACCAGCTATTGTGACATGGCTTACAATAAAATTGTACTTAAATTTCCATCTGGCATTGTAATCAGGCCCACCTGTATGGCAACAAAAAGCCAGCATTCCATCTGTCACAGGCTAATGTGTCGGGGCTAAGCTAAGCCCTGTGTAATGACTTGTAAAGAGTGTATACTGGAACATGCCAAGGCAGGGTAAACAGTTTAGAAGTGAGTGCCTCTCCCTGGCTTTATCAGGTGATTATCGTTGCCATGTCTGCCTTCCTACCTACTGCCCTGGCACGGGCTATAGCCACCGCGCCAATAAAGCACTCACACAGACACAATCTGATTGAAACAGAGAGAGCGATCTAGTAAAAAAAAAAAACACGCACACAGGGTGAGGCTGAGAAACTGGCTTGGTGCCTGGTTTCATTCCCTCTCTCACACTCAATCTAACCTGCTATTTCTGCACAGGGAGTGAGTCAATGCCACGGTCAGATCTAATGGATGAGTTTTAGTTTGTTTCAGTTTAGATTTTTGTTTTATCAGTTTAACATCCTCCTGTCTATTTTCTCATTCCCCCCTCTGTGTTTTGCTGTCTGGTGGCTGCAGGTTGACCCTGGGCAAGCCCCTAGGTGAAGGTTGCTTCGGCCAAGTTGTAATGGCAGAGGCCCTTGGCATCGATAAGGACAAACCCAAGGAGGCTGTAACTGTCGCTGTTAAGATGCTGAAAGGTAAGTGGGTCTCCTGCCGCTGCAGAATCACAGTGAAGTTGTAACAGTAAACGTCTGACTTAAATTGGACCACTGGGGTAAGATGTACACTGCTTCATTATGTCTTGTGGGCAACTTGACTACATTTTGTAGTTGATTTATGCTCCAGTGAGGGTTCAGCAAAGGTGCAAGGTGGAGCCTGGGGCTGTCATTATTATTCGTTATTGGTGGTTGCTGAGTGACGGCTAGGGAGAAGCAGGTTGGGTAGGTATGGGTTAGGGGCGGTCGCATACCTGACCCCAGAGCAGCAGCTGGCTGGAGCTCAGTCAGCACCCACACAAAGAGGCAAGTCACACTAGCAGCACTGCTATGATTAATGAAAGCAGCAGGAGGGAGCACTGGGTTGGTTTGGGGTTGGAGAGGGTGGGGGTCGGTTAGATCAGGTACAGCAGCAGGATGGTGGACCAACCTTAACAATGGAAATCTGCTCTTTAGAAGGTAAAGTAATGGTGCAGAGGAATGTGGGCAATGCCATTCTGACTGTCTGGATACCTCAATTGGCTCAATCTGTCCCATGAAAAAGGAGCCTGTGCAGCAGATAATGAATCCAGATTGAACGTCTTTAATTCCTCCTCCTCCCTCCCCCTGGCACTGAAAGGATGCCTCTGTAGTCTGTGTGAGGAGCTTCTCTCTCTGCTGTAATTTTAGCCCACATTGTCTGTCAGCCGCACTTAATCAGAAGCACCTACAAAACAAGGTGTTGTCTAACAGGGCAGCTATTTGGTCCTGAGTTCAGGGTTAAGGGAAAGACAAGACTAGGGTATTTTTGTTTTTCTGAGTTTTTCCTGAAAACCTACAATCCAACTTCTTCTGTTCTTAGATGATGCCACTGAGAAGGACCTGTCTGACCTGGTGTCAGAGATGGAAATGATGAAGATGATTGGCAAACATAAGAACATCATTAATCTGTTGGGGGCCTGCACGCAAGATGGTGAGTAGGACGGGACTCAACATCATAAAGTACAGCCCTCTGAAGGGGTACTCCCTTCAGATGTTCTGAAAACACTTTTTAGTGTTCAGTGTTGTGTTGTGTTTTTAAGTTCTGCCTTGTTAACTTTGTACTAAAGGTTGCTGCACACTTGAAACTCTGAAACTTATTCCGAAAATGTTTGATCAGACCACATCAGGCAGGTGGTGTAGGACATTGTACCTTTTTCGAGGTAGCTAGAAACCATTTGTGTCATATGGAGAGGTTGGGTTTTAATTGGATGTGAAAAGTGGATGAAGCTGAGCACTCTAAGAAGTTTTTTTCTCTCAGAGCCACTCAGATCAGTGGAGCCATGGTTGTATGGAAATGAAACTTGCAATTATGTCTCTTATCACACCTAAGTATACCCTTTTTCCCTGTGGAAAAGGACTTACATCATGTACATAAATGCTGCGATGGACAGTCTGGCCATTTGGAAGCTGTTTTCTATATAGACTTCCTCATGTTTTTGCACAGACATTTTCTTGAAGCAAGCATCTAATTTTTAATATATTCAAACAAGAGGTGCCTCTCCTTTATGTGCTATAGTACATTAAAAATTCACTTTCATTTTCGTTCAGTGCTACTTCCTCTCAAAAGGAATAATTTATGACCATTTTCAAGAGGTAATGTGTTTTTTTTTCTCCACTGCAGGCCCCCTCTATGTGATTGTGGAGTATGCCTCCAAAGGCAACCTTAGGGAGTACCTCCGAGCCCGCCGGCCGCCTGGCATGGAGTACTCCTATGACATCGCCCGTGTCTCAGATGAACAGCTTACTTTCAAAGATCTCGTCTCTTGCACTTATCAGGTGGCACGGGGCATGGAGTACCTAGCATCACAGAAGGTAAGAGGAGGATGCACAAAAATGCACAAACTGTCATGTTCTCACATGAATTTGCTGGCTGCCAGATCTCTGTGCCAATACACAGAGCATTTGATGTGCTGTATCCAGGAAGGTTGCATGACGCTTGCATGTGCGTCACTGTGGGAATACGGTCTCCTACAAACACTGTTCTTGCCCCCCTGCCCAATCCCTGCATTGTCTCCTATTCCATGACAAAAGCCCCTCTGTGTAGAAGAATTGTGAGGTTTTCACAATGGGGGTACGGCCATGTTGGCCAAACGCAGCCTCACGCTCCCTCTCACTGTTGGAATGTGACAGAGCATACTGTCTCTCACACACACACACACACACACACACACACACACACACACACACACACACACACACACGCACACACACATGCCTACACATGCACGCTGATGCACATAAACAACTTCGTCCATATATGTGGCAAAGCATGTGAGGAATTTGTACGTACCCAGACATGTTCCTGGCACAGCCATTGTGGCGTCATGTTATGCAGTTAAGTGCTACGTCTGTACAGAAAATTTCCATGATGATTACATGTGCCACAAACATGTTAACACCATTCCAAATGAAGTATACACCTGTTTAAGAGTGGATTTATTTATGGAGTGAGGTAACTCTCTTATTCTTCCCTTCCCCTCAATTTTCCCCTCTGTGACCTATACCCTTCCCTCACCCCTCCCCCTCATTTCTCACTCTCTCCATCCCAGTGTATACACAGAGACCTGGCAGCCAGGAACGTCCTGGTCACAGAGAGCAACGTCATGAAGATTGCTGACTTTGGCCTGGCCAGGGATGTCCATAACATCGACTACTACAAAAAGACGACCAATGTGAGTGCTCAACCTGCACGCTGCACACTATGGGATGTGCGCTTTGAGGGAATGGAATGTTTTTGAGAGCTGCAGTGTGAGATTAGTCCACCCGTCTCTCTCTTTTCTCTAATTCCCTCCCTTCCCTCATCTTTCTATTTCACTCTTTCCCTCTGCTGGTGTCTTGGCAAAAGCTGCAGGTTCCCAGGCAGCCTGTGAATGTAGTGCTTCTGGAGACTCTGCCTTGTTTATTCCTCAGTCTCTTGTTCCTTTAGTTCCATAGACACTTATACAATTAGCCAGAAAGAGAGACAGAGTGAGAGGGAGAGGGGAGCGGCTTAAACATAATTGACATCTCCATAGTGGCCCAGTGGTGTCTTTCTTTCCCACCGCAGAGCGGCATTGACTGCACATCCTCATTTAGTATGCATGGGTGGCTTTTCATCGCATGCACAATCATGCTGAGAACTAGCTGACAACAACAACAACAACAATAAGCAATGATGCTGATGATTAAGACAATGACAGCAGCGACAATGAAACATAGCATTGAACCAATCTAGACAGAGCCATCTTTGTAGTGCTACATTTGTTTTATTTCTGTTTCTTTTTTTCAGATTAATTTACAGTGTTTTTGTTAAACAACTATAATATTACTCTGTGAAAATGCATTGTAGGTGCACAAAAGTGTGACATTTATGCAATGAATGAAAATCTGCAATACACAGAAAGTAAAATCCTAATAGTAAAAATGAGTTTTATAAGGACTTATTTAGGTGTTACCCTTCTAGTTATTAATTTAGAGTGTCTGATTCTTGCCATTCCTCTTCCACGCAGATATTGACCAAGGTTGCCTTGTCAGCTATGCTTAGCTTCCCAGCCAGTGTTTTAATGGCACAAAGAGATAAACTCTCTCCTTTATCTGTGATCCTGTTTATCAGCTCTATTGCTTTAACAATGTAAATGTTCCTCTGGGAATCCTTCTCCCAGACAGTCGCTCTAGTGCCTTATTCCCCAGGCTGCTTTCACATATCAGCCTTTCCAGGAATAATGAGATCTCCCAGTGAGTGAATGAATTCAAACATGCTTATCAGGCCAGAAATTAAGAAATCCAGCCGTGGGTAGTGTGTAGATTTTGTTTGACCTCTCACCTGTGTGTGTTTGTGTGTGTGTCCTCTCAGGGTCGTCTCCCGGTAAAATGGATGGCTCCAGAGGCGCTGTTTGACCGGGTCTACACACACCAGAGTGATGTGTAAGTATATAACAATCTGTTTCTGTGTCTCACAACTGAAAATACATGATAGAAAATCCATTTACACACATCAGTGATGCAAGGAAACCTTCTCACACAGGAAAACACATTTTCTATTTTTAAGTTGGAGTCAAGCTGTCAGATTTAGATTTTTCAGGAGTATAGGAGCAGAGAGTAGGCGAGGTGTTTTGGTGCAGTGCTGGTGAGTGTTAGGTGAGGGGCCGTGGGGGGGCTGCTTATAGGGGTCCAGCACTGGCCGGTCTGTGGCAAAAGTGAGGATTTCACGCTAGACTTGTAGCCAATGCCGTGTTACTAATCTGACCAGCTTCAAAGGGCCCTGGAAGGAGCCCGGAGCCCACCAGTGCCTCCTCCCCCAACTACTCACCCCTCGCTCCTCCGGCTTGGCTCAGAAGTCTCCCCTCCTTCTGGGCCTCCACACATGTCTGAACGCAACAATGCGTTCCTCCAGTGCAGGCCTCATCCTCCTTCACCCTGCTCCTTTAACCCCCTGCCATCCACTCTTCACTCTCCTCATTCAGCAACACTTTGAACATGTGGCTCATCGTTTTGGAGTCGCTCCATGATCAATATAATCTCCCACCCCCCTCCTCCTTTTGACCCACTGTTCTTATTTTTATTCATCTGGTATGTGAATAGCTGACCCGTCTCTGTCTCTCTCTCTCTTTTTAAGTTCCAGAGTGCTCATTCTAAAAACAGAACAAAGGAGAGCGTCCCTCTCATTTTGGTGTTTGAGTCTTATGCGTACTGACAGTGTTGTTTGAAGTTTCTGCTCCAGACACTGGCGGCAAAAAGTGTATGTGGCAATTAGATAAATGCCTTGCATGCTGACCCCTGGGAAAGAAGATTTTGTGTGTGTGTGTGTGTGTCTGTGAGTCATACACCAGTAGCACACTAAACATAACGCTCATCCAGTTAAGCACTTGGATAGAGAGTCTCCCTGCCGTCAATGTTTGTGTGTGTACGTGTGTGTGCACATAAATAATGTGTGTATACACATAATGCCTGTCATGTTCCATGGTGCAGCACCAGTCAATAACCTGGGGGAGTACAGGGGGCTGAATGGGTTGAGTGCAGGCATGAAGTGGCTACTAGTCCTTTCTGTCAACTCAATGCTAATTACGTTTCATCACTCACTTTTAGTAATTGGCTTTTTCACATATGCGTATGAAGGGAAAGGGACGATGAGGAGAGGCGGCGGGTGGCTCACACGCAAACATCACCAGACACACAGGCAATCCATACATGACATCAGATTAAATGAATACATGAATTCCAATGAAACTCGCCCCTTGTTGTTTTGACAAATGGGCCCAGGGGCTTAGGTAATGGTAAAGAGTTGTGGCTCAAGCCCAGAGAGACCACATCATGGCCAGGCTTTGTGGAGGCCTCCCCCTCACCAAATAACGCAAAGAAAAACAAATGCATTCCTTTAGCTGCTTGCTCCTTTGCCACATTTCAGAGCCTCATACCTTCATATTTTGATCAGACCCACTGATGCATGTACATGTATCGACTGGTTTTCCGACATTTATATTCATGTTGCTTTCAATCGATATCATAAAAATGAATGTAATGAGACATGAGTATGACTCCAGAATATGATCCTTGCTAATACAGAATCACTTTAATACTGATAAGTTGATTTGCTTAAGTGTAGTTTATGCACCTAGTCGGTTGGAATACATCAGTACACTCTAGTAAGGCTGAATGCCAGGTCAGCGACCCAGAGCATGTTGGTTTGCGTGTTTATTTGGCGAGTCAAGGTTGGTTGCAGGTGGACACGAACCCGCACTGAGCAGTAGGTTGACAAGCAACGCGAGACGATTACAAAGTAGCACAGAAAGAAGAGACAAGTGTGTCAACAAGTGGAGAGATTCAACACAGTGATAGAGGAGAGAGCAAACCCCCGGCTGGTTGTGTAAACAGATTGGGGAACTGATAAATGCACGACCTGCCTGTCCATGTCTAGTCGCCTGGCTGGTGGGACCACTAACATGGCCTGAATGCATGCCTGAATACGTACGTGCACATTAGTATTTGAAAGCATGTCTGCGTGTTATAATACAGTCATTGTGCGGAAAGTCCAAGATAGCGTGGATCCACAGTCTCTAGTCCAACCATACAGCGTGACAGTGATGAAAAGCAGCAGCAGCATGGAATCACTGATACTTACCGACCGGACACAAGGATGAGGAAGTAGTTAATAGTTAATAGTCGCTTGCCATCTCTGGACCTCTCCCTCCTCTTTTGTGTGCTGTGGGTGGTCCACTGTTTGTTTTGGTGTGGTGTGACTGGACAATGCCAGTCTGTGTGACTGGCCAGACGGGCACAAAAGCTATCATTGAGATCAGGGCCAGAGTGGCACTGGGAGCGGGTTCACACCACAAGCCACCAGACGGCAGAAAGAGGGCATTGACACCACTGTGGTCACACTGGCGAAGTTGTTTCCAAACTTTGGCCAAGTGTCTCTATGGAAATTATCAGTAGGTTAAAGGAAAGGGCCTAATGTTATTAAAAAAGACTGGGAGCTCTTGAACACTTTGTACAGATGAACGCTGCATTCTTTACTGTATTGATAATGAATATCTTTTTTCTTTTTTTTGTCTCATCAAGCTGGTCATTTGGGGTGCTGATGTGGGAGATCTTCACCCTAGGGGGCTCCCCCTACCCTGGCATTCCTGTTGAAGAGCTCTTCAAGTTGCTCAAAGAGGGACATCGCATGGACAAGCCTGGCAACTGCACCAATGAGCTGTAAGAGCCTTAGTTTTGCTTTTTTCACATGCTCCCTAACCCACACTGTCGCCCAGATACACACTAGCTCCATCAGATCCGTGACGTCCGGGCTCTGTGTCCACTTTGTCGGGCCTCTGCACAGCTGTGACTGGCTGCTATCAGTGTCCTCATTCACAATGAGTCCTCTGCAGTCAGCGGACAATGGCACAGCTCTGCTATGGTGCCAGACGGACACAGTGGCAGTGCATGACACACACACACACACACACACATATTATAGTATATAAAGAAACCCACTGGGAGCAATGTTTGTGATTAGTAGCAGGTCCTAAAACTGTCATTATTGTCTCTATTATTGATTGCAAAAAAAATTCAAATTTTAAAATGAGATGGTGACAGAGAACACTGAAACCAGAGTCCAGAGGCATAAATAATTTCAGTAGGCAAAAGGCAGATGAGGAGTGGCACAACTTGAGCTTGGACAGACTAAATAATGCATTAGCTGAATTACTCTGCTCTGTCTCCCTTTATCCACTCTTCACTTTGAGTAAACTGATTCTAAACTTCTAAACTGATTCTAAACAATTCGTTCTCTTAGGTACATGATGATGAAAGACTGCTGGCATGCCATCTCATCCCAGAGACCCACCTTCAAGCAGCTAGTAGAGGATCTGGATCGCATCCTCACTCTCAACACCAACGAGGTGAGTGCAGCTCTTTCTTCACACACATTCTTATTCCACAAAGTTCCTGGAGTCGGGGTGGTCAGAATTCAGTCTAAACTAATAAAATAGAATAATATGATACATTCCTACACACAGTAACATGTTTCTCAATCCAAACTAAATCACGCTCTTGCCAGTGCATGCAGCCATCAGCAGAATGTTGCTGAAAGCTTTAGGAGCATTAGCAGCCACGTTGCTGAAACAAGGCCTAAATGGTGACTGAAAAAATGGCCGGCTGATTTGATCCAGGCCCAACATGGCCGCTACGGCCCAGTGAAGTTGCCCAATCATCACATCCATGCCTCACTCCCTATAATAGCCTGCATTTCTTTCCATTCCCCTTCCTGTCTGATGTGATATCCGCGTGCCGAACTGAAAAGAGGCCGTCGATGGAAAGCTGTCAAGACTCATCTGCTCTGGAGCTGGAACTTCATGAATTTATGCCAAAAAAGCACAACTTTGAGTTTGAACTTTTGAAATGTAATAAAGCGCCTTTTTCTTGCCTTTTTCCCCCTCCTCCTTTCCCTCTGCCCCAAACCGCTGGCAGATGTGGAGGTCTTTAGTAATGTGAGCCTCCTCGTGTTGAGCTGGGAAAATGGAAGCCAGCACTCATTTTCTAGAAAACCCCAAGAACTCTTCCTCTTCACAACTAGTCCCAGTAACAACCATGAAAGACAAGCAGAAGGGGGAAAAGGGTGCCTCAGCCGACATGAAAAGACCAAAACAACTTCAACACAACACTGGACCGAGTCAAAAATTAATAACAGGAATTCTTGGGGTTTTCATCTTCCTTGTTTGGGGAGGGGGTGAGCCTTGTGTTTTGCCAGCTTCTTTATTTTTTCCAGCCATCTCATAGTGTTCATGTTGGGTGTTTGAGTGTCAGATGTCAGGTTTGTTTGGACTGATTGAGAGTGATGTGAAGGGATGTTGTAAAGGCTACAGTGCCACATCTCTACCACAGTTCTCTGGTCTAAACATATCCTCTTTTCCCCAACTTCCCAACCACATTAACCCATTTTATAGTGGACCAAAACCACAACTAGGTCAATCCTGCAACCCTTCAAGCTCTGCTGGATCAGCAAGCAGTCCAACACTCGATTTATTACCTATTATTTCTGCAAATATTTTCATACAGTATCCAGTTTAAGATTATTTTTTTGTTCTGTTTCATAAATCCTTCCAGGGTGATTTGGTATGGTTTAGATAAATATCATAATGAAGGTGATACTCTTCTCCTCCACCTCTCTCACACTCCTCTGGAAATTCCCTTTTCATTTTGACTGGGTTTCAGCACTACATGTTCTCCTGTTTGCTCTAGATCTTTCTCCTCTCACTCCCTGGAAGCGTCATTCCATTTTGAAACACATGAGCTTGTGTCTGAGTGTAAATTATTCCACCCAACCCTGTCTTTCTGTTGTCTGTGTCTACAGGAGTATCTGGATCTGTGCGCCCCAGCAGAGCAGTATTCCCCCAGCTTCCCTGACACTCGCAGCTCCTGCTCCTCTGGCGACGACTCTGTGTTTTCCCACGACCCCTTACCGGACGAGCCCTGCCTCCCCAAGTACCAGCACATCAATGGAAACGTGAAAACATGAACCCCCACCTGCCCTCTCTACCCCAGCTTGACCTGCCCCAATCTTACCCCTCAATGTCCCTAAACGCACGTAGCACAGACACCCTCTCTGAAATCCTCCCAACCTCCTGCCCCCCCATCACCCCTCTGGCTCCTAGTGGACTAATGGGCCCAGATGGGACTGGGTTGGTGGCAGCGCTGCTGTCACACACTCATACTGCCATGCACACACACTACATGCTCACATGAGTTCTTAAAGGAGAGGACAAGGACCCTAAAGAAGCTGTTTTTTACTGACTGAATGAATTGATATCCCCTGGGGACCCCCATTCTCCTCTCCCTTCATATAAACACCAGACTTTTCAGTTTGGTTCTCATGTTTGTACCCAGAGGATTTTTTTTACAATCGACGACGTTACTTGTTTGGTGACCCCATTCCAGTGGCTGGCATTCCAAGACTGTTATTTGCTCCTGGAGGAATGTATGGACCGATGTGAACTGAAAAAAAACATGGGACTAGAAGAGGATGACAAATAGGAAAAGGACTGAGAGACAGAGCTTCAACTAACAAAACAGAGGAATCGAAGGAGAGCACATATAGAAACTGCTCTCCTGTTTATTTTGTAATATTGATGCATTTCTTTTTCAGTTCTCTTGATAAACCTCCCCAATTACTCTGGAGAAAGAAAATACACAGTATAATGTATAGTGCTGGGTATATTTGTAAATATATTCAAATATGTATAAATATATATTATATATTTACAATGAATTATTTTTTGTATGGACTCCGAAATAACCCCAACCCTCCCTACCTACCCTACTTTGAGTTTGAAGCAGGTATGCTAACAGGTTATGTGTCCTATATTTCTCTTCACACACAAACTCACACATACAGACATGGATACACACTTTAATATACACAAAACACCTGTCTTACTCTCACACAGTAACACAGTTGAGTATTGGCTTTCAGGGACTGAGATAGCATGTTAATTTATTGACTTGTGTTTTTTTGAGATGAATCAAAAAAGTCTGGAAAAAAGAACAAAAACAAGATGGCAGAATGATGACATTAATGATGCTGATAATACATAAATAATCCATTAAATTTATGGTAATTTAAATTGATCTTTCAGCAGTAACAGAAAAAGGCTATTTTTAGTGGGTTTGAAAGATCCAGGTTTTGTAAGTTTTATATATGAATGTGAATATTAAGTTAAATTTAAAAAACTGTACATTTTATAGTCAGCTAATCCCTTGCTTATGTAGATGTTGATGCCATTTCTATCCAGTCATTTTACTCTTTCTTAGCTTTGCTTTAGGAAACGAGATTGATTTCTGGAAATTTATATATATATATGATTGAAAGAAAAAGATTTTAGAAATACCTACTTGCAATCCGCTCCCTCATTTAGACTAAATATAGACTCCAAATTTACTTGACAGAATTGAAAGCTGAAAAACAAAGTATTAAATCATTCAAGTGTTTTTTGTCTTTTTCTACTGGACCAACCTTAAGATGTTCTTATGCAAGTGTTCATGCCACATTTGCGAAATAAAAGATAGAAAAATACATTCTTGTCCTAATCTCTGACTTGTGTGTCTGACGTGTTAAAGTTGCAGTAAGTATGATGCACTTTTGCAATGAGTAACAGCGATAACTGGCTTTTATTTTTCTTTCTTAAGCACATTCCTCTGAGCTGAATTTCTTTTTCTTTCTAGGCTATCTGATATGGGCGGAGATGGTTCAGCTAAAACTATTTTGCTGGTACCCTTTGATTCTTTACTTACTATACTGGGAGAGGGATTTCCCACCAAATCTGCAATTAATTCAGAGAAACTGGACAAAACTGCAATTAATTCAGAGAAACTGAATTAATTCAGAGAAACTGAATTAATTCAGTTTCAGTTTTAATTCAGAGAAACTGGACGAAACAGCAGGGGCTTAATAAGTGGGTATGTTTTTTTGTATTTCAGACTTCAGTTTATTCTCATAGGAACAGTGCCATTTTCTCTTCACTTGTTCTGATAGGCCAAGGCTTAATGCAAACTGCTAAGCTCAGCACAAACACAGAGTAAATGTGATCATGTTAGATACTGAATTTATGCCAGTGGTCCAAGCAATTTTGCTAATGAACAAGGGACTCGTCATTGTCATGATAGTGTGGCTCTGTGTCTCGATCTGTCTGACTTTGATCAGACAAAAAGTCTTTTTGAGCCTCCTGGCCGACTAATAGGTGCCCTGATTAGCTGATTGATTTCCCTTTTTTCTCTTATCAGGACAGATTTCATTCAACAGAGTGAGTAGTTGATTTATCTGATTTGATGTAAGTTAATCAAAGTTGATCTATTAGCGAGTGTGATTGATAGTGGCAGCCGTAATGGTGGTTGCTGATAGCAAGAATGTTCTCAAAACAACATCCGGCAATGATAAAGCCAACAGGTCATGGCATTAGGGAGAGCTTCAGTTACAATACACTTGTATTGATGTACTTAACATCAGTATGTATTAGAAACAGTTCTGTGTTGCAGGTTCCTGTAATAGATTTAAAAGTCTGCAGCCACACAAGCAGCTCCGTGAGGCTGTGCTTGGTGCTATAAGCTGCTATGTTAACATCAGCTTGCTGTCATGCTCACAGTGACAATGTTAACATGCTGATGTTTAGTGGGTAATGTTCACCATTTGGATGTCCTCTGGCTGCTCTACTTCAAGTCTATGTAATTTATGGAGTTTTCTAATTGACAGATTGCTTGATTGCTGAAGCTGTCGTTAATTAACACTAGCTAGTTAGCTGTGCAGATAACGGTCCTTTAGCTTAGCCATAGTTGGCTGCCAGGACTGGGAGTGTTTGTGGTTGTATGGTGCCAGCACAAAATTGATTTGGATCACTGGAAAAGGAGGGTTTCAAGCCTGTACGGGGGGAACCAAGCGGCATGGAAGTGGGGGGTGCAAGGGGGGCAATGATGTAGAAGCTTTTGCAACTGCATACTGCAAATATATTCATATTCAGGATGATCCCAGGATAAAGGTTTTTGTCATATTAAAGCACACGCCACTTCCCAATGAGATATCCACTTTCCCAAGCAAGTGTGTCTGTCAGCACCTTTTTGGGCTGTCTTGTTGGTGAAGTGCTGTGTAGTGAAGCAGTGACATCTCAACTGATTTTGTGTGGAGCACATGACTTCCTGGTAAAAGATTTTTCCTGACATGAACGTGACCACTTGGTGGGTTTTCATTGTGGAGGGCACTGTGGGAATCTGGCCTGACATCCTTTCCATTGCCGGCTCCACTGCTTTGGTTGCTACATAAAACAACTTAAATAGGTGGTATTATGCTCATTATCAGGTTCAACATCATTGTTCCACATCTTACCATTAGGACTAAACATTGAACTGTTGCCGGTGTTCTGACAAACTATACTGCCTTGCCAAACATACTACCATAACGCAAATCGATAGACTCGACTGTACTCGGCCCTACTCCGTTTTCCATTGCAGACAGCACCCAGAGACGGCTGGCCGGCCTCACATGCTCCTCCCACGGGTTGGCACAGGCATCCCCCGCAGCCACTTGCGGAGCTCCTCAACTCCGAAAATATTCGAACACATTTTTGTTCCACCATCACTTCTCGTAAAACTGTCAATATTTGAAATCTACACAGCTGATTTCTCAACTCAGAACTTCTCAGAAGTGTATTTAGTGATGAAATTCCATACGAAAACTGTAAAATATAAAACTTTCTGTTGCTGGCCTCTGTCTGGCGCACACAATGATGATGCAGTGAATAGTGAATATTTTCTCTGACCAATCAGCTGTCAGTCCTGTTTTCACGTTACATTTTAGTATCCCTCAGCTCGCTTGGAACCTCAACGGAGGGGATACGAAAAAAGTACCTGGAAGCAGGTGCAGGTACAACATTTCTACAATGGAAACCCAAACAAAGGCGACTTGAGCCAAAGGGCCTCCGCTTGGCAAACTTTATGATGCGTATTCATTGTGACATCTCAAGTAAAGGAAGTGAAGGGCTGGACTACAAACAAGCTTTTTTCAAGTGGTTCAGAGCACAGCTTTCTGTGGGAGATGGGAACTCCCTCTGGGCTGTTTCACTTTGCAAACCTGTTACATGCAAAAAAAGATATATAACTCAATAAAGGAGAGGGAAAAGCCAAAAAGCATAATACCACCTCTTTAACAGCTCTAGATGTTTCTGTGAGGGCCTTATAGTTCATGGGCATGTCATGGCTGCTGGCCACCAGCTTGTCCACTGTTACTTTTAAGGTCCCACCTACACCGTGTTACAGACAGAGACCATCTACCTTCAAATGTTATTAAATGTAACATTATTATTTAAACACGTATAGTGAGTGAATGAGAGAGTGAGCGAGAGAATGAAAGAGAATTAATGAGTCAATCATAAAAACAGATTACATTTGTCTTGATGATACGTGTGTGTGAGCAACAACATGTACTGAGAGCTGTGCAGAAACCCTGGTTTCTGTAAAATGGACTTACCTTTGTTGTGATGACCTCTGGATTTAATCAAAATTCTCCACCTAACCTATTTGGACCTCCTTCTTACTCTTTGAGGAGAGCCTGTAGAACTTCTGTTGATTTTGTTTCTGTTATTTATTATTTCTCTTCGTGTTTTCATTATTTTAACTGTAATTTACAAAGTGTCCGCATTGACTAAAGATTCATATTTTATGCCCTGATATGCAATATCAGCATTTACAAAAGTGCCTTTTAATGCAGTCCTTACTCAGTCAGCTGCTGTAGAAGTTATACAAAAACACCTTTATTCAGAGACTTTAAAAACTTGTTTGGATAATGTCAGCAGGTTTGGGTGTGAACTTGTTCAAAAGGTGAAAACCGGCTACTTATTTCCATAAATCTGACATTGTGTAGATGACCCCCGGTTTCACCATTACCTCTGCTTCAACTGCCTTGTCTTCATCAAGATCTTCTCCAAAGGACACTTTTCTTTCACTGGGATGAACTTACTCCACAGTACCATAAACTCCCTCTGGTGCGTGAGTCCCTGTCCATGGTGCCTGTACAGAAATACATTTCTCATTTAGCAATTTAGTGCATAAGCACAATGCCCAGAAGAAATTACTAAGATTGAACAAGCAAACTGCATTTCTCACAGGAACCACAAAAGATAAGACCAAGCACAACTTGGTAATCCAACCTGACTTCCGGTGCAACATCCACCGGCATCTTACTAACAGCAGTAAGGAAACCTTGTGTGAAGATCCTTCCTGCTATTAAGATCTGATCCTCTTCAACAATGTCCAGCAGCTGGTGAAGGTGCTGTCCTGTGCTCCCCCTAACCGCAACCCAACGGTGGCTGTTGAAAGACAAAGACAGGACAATGTCAGACAAATCAACTGTTATATATATATATATATATATATATATATGTATATATATATATATATATATATGTATATATATGTATGTATATATATGTATATATATATATATATATATATATATATATATATGTATATATATGTATATATATATATATATATATATATATATATATATATATATATATAGCCACTGACATATACCCTCAAACATGCTCAAACATGTAAACTGAGAGCAAAAATATGGGGTCTTGGCAAGGTGAGTATTAACTTTAAAAAAAAGTTTTCTTTAACATAAATCTTGATCCCCTCTATTACCAGGTTTGGACTTGTTACGAATAAACATACACACACACCAGTTCCGAGTCTTTCTCCAAAAGACGTGTCCCCACATGTCTCCGGAACCTGAAAGAGGCTTGGAGGGAAAAGTCAGTCAGAAAACATTCCTCTTTTTTCATACAGGGGGATTGGAAAGAAAGAGTGGCAGGATAAACCATGGCACCATACGCCCTCATTAAGGTTGAGGGGGTGGCCGGATCTCCACACTGGCTGTTACACACTTTTATCAGAATGGCTGTCTATTGTGCTGTAGTCTGATGGCACACACAGACGGGCAGGGAGCAGGGAGGGGTAAACTCCAGGGAGACCACATAGTGGATTAGTTTGTTCCATCTTGACAAAATGCCCTCTGAGCTTCATTACATTTATGTGAGACAAATACACTTTATCTGATGCCAGTAATGTGACGCAATGGCTCCCGACTAAAAGCTTGTTCTTTAAAGAGATAAATTATCACTTCTTTTTACATATTGATAAAGATAAATAAATAAAGGTAAATAAAGGTAAATAAATAGATGGTTTAGCTATGACCTCAGTCATCAGTCAGTGTTCATGTGAAGGCAAATAACAACTGATTTAAAACAAACAATCCTTACTAAAGGATTATTTTGGGGTGTTTTTGCTCCAGCAAAACACAACATATTATTACATCAATAATAAAATATATTGATTTATAGCATAATTTTATACTGTGATTACACTGTCAGTATAATCACATTTATAGGGTGATCTAAATTCACAGTATAATACTGTATTGCACAATCCACAAATCTTCTTTATATGCTGCACAGTTCCCTCATCCATACACTTCTTTAAAATGCGAAGTTAATGCATTCTGATGTTTTTTCTCCCCCAAGCGCTCATGGAGCTGTGATCCCTTCTTGCCCTTCACCGATAAACACGACCCACCACGCTCAGTCAAAGCCCTAAATGAGTTTTTCATTTAAAGAGCTTTTTACTCCATGGTTTCCTAATGCACTCAAGATTAACCCGGTGACCTTTAAATATTAGCTTCGAATGACTTTAGGGTGATGGGGCAAGAAGAACACTTTTTGTTTGGTAGTGTATGTTTTGAACTGAATGCGAGGGACAAATGTCAGCTTTTTGCACAAGAAACATTTGATAGATTTGTCAGAGGATTGAACCGGACACCATCTGGCTCTGCGACGGACAGGGTAGCCTGACATTTTGGTAGGGATTTTCATTCTGATCCTGCTGTTTCTTCCTGTCCTTTCTCCTCTGCACCCTTCATCCTAGCCCTGTCCTCCCTCGCCTAGCCATCTGGTGAGGCCGGGTGTGTTTGCACAAGACTGGGTCCTCTGGAATGTCAACATGAAGCCAGAGGAGCCCACATTCACTTAAGATAAGAAACCCACCAACCCCAGGAGAGAAGGAGGGGTCAGAGATGGTGGGAGTCCGGTGGGTGTAGTTAGCTGGTGACTTAAAGTTTAAGATAGCTGCCAAGTGACCGCTATACCCATGGCTTAATCCTTATCATAACTGTCTCCCCTCACCAAACAGTGACCAAAGGGTTCTGTATGTATCTGTCAAGGCTGTGCTCCTCAACCTACCATTTGCATTGAGTAGCAGATAATAAATGGTTCATCGCTAGGTCAGTGCTTACGAGAAGGAGGGGTCAACTTGTCTTTGATTAAGGGCTTTCAAGGCACCGTTTCTGGTTCTGCACGAAAAGATAAACAAGTCGAGTGTGTGTTTGTGTGTGGGACTGTTGTGCACGCTCTAGTGAGGATGTGTGTGGTTTGTTGCCCCGTGGGATCTTCTAAACATTCACTAATGGCGCAATTGTGTCTGAGCAGTTGTAATTCACAGATTCCACTTCCAGATAGTTTATATGCTGACTCTGCTATGTCTAAAGGTCTGAGGTAACAGCTCTCGGAGTGTAATCAGTGGAAAAAGAAGAGCTCTGTAGAATTGCCAGAACTCAAGAACTAACATCTTCAGAGTTCAGACAGCTTTTGTTTGTAGACTAAACAGGAGACAGGGGCATAATGTGCCCCATTTGATAGTGTTTAGTCAGATTTAAGTAGGTTAAATATTGCACACTAGGGAAAAGTGCCAGTGTTGATCTACACGCACAGAATTTCACATCACAAAATGATGTTACTCTAAATTGGTGAGGTTAGTTACACTGGGCTAACAAGGCATGTTTTACAGCTCTGGGTGTATTTTTTAAATGAGCTTAGTCATAATGTTCCCTGCCCAGTGATGCCAATCACAACACTCACCCCATCGGTCAGCCTTATTCCCCAATGCCTTGTCTTGCAGTGATGATGTCACTGGTGACATCAAAAGTCATAAACCCTGATGCATGCAAATGATGTCCTGCCAAGGTGTCAAACATAGGTTTTCCAATGGCAAGATTTTTTATTTTCTGTGCAAACAAATCATGCCTCATGTAGCAAAGATTTATTTGGGCTTATGACCAAGCGTGTGACCAAGGAAATCTTGCATTTTACAAGAAACTGGGCTTGAGCACTCCAGCAATTTTGTACTGCACTTTCACAACGATATCCTGATCCTGATTTTGAGACTCTAATTAGAAAACATGGGCTCATGCATTTACCATGATGCAATTCAGGTAGTGTGCATCGTTAGGCCCTCCCTGCCTGATAAACACCAACATCTGTTGTTTTTTAACAGTGCCTGCCACACTAGAGGATTTTCAGAACTTAACCGATTTTAAAACATGGGACACCACAGACGTTATGACAGAATTAACCAATATTTAAATCTTAAGAACCCACACACCAGACAATTTTGTCAAGATGCAGGACCACACACTTTTATACAAGTGATTTCAGAGTGGTGATTCCCTTGGGATCTCACAGAATCTTGCATGATCAAATGTGACTTCAGGCATAAACAAACATGGAGGCAGCCTGTCGTCATCGATAGTTGCACTTGTGTGTGCTGTGTTTTGCACAGAAAAGCAAAAAAGGAGATAAAACTGATCAAACGCATGTTGGAGAAGAGGGAATTAGCATTTCTTATACATTTTATAGTGTATTAAATAGTAAATACATATCATGTTGGTGACTCTTCCTGGTCAGCTCGCTCTCATTGGCGGTTGCAGTTTCTGATTGTAGGCTTCCCGATTTCAAATTATGATAAATATCAAACACATTCTATATTTTGAAATCGAGGGTCCTCCGATCTAGTTGGCAACCTTAAGATTATGTATGTAAACCCCTCAAACTACAGGATCATTTGGGACGATAATTGGGTCACACCAGCCTCGGCTCTGGAACACCCCCGGGAGGGCAAATCTGGACCCAAATCTGCCCAATTATCTTTTAGTGTGTGGCCAGCATAACTTTGTTTATTGCTTTTTCAACGGAACAGCATTTGTGTAATAATTGCACTAGTAAGTTATTTAGTAGGAGTATATACCAAAACTACAAAACAATATAAGGGTGTGAACAGAAATATAACACCAACGTCTTTTAAACCTTCCCCAGTGTGCAACGCAGGTTTTCCATTAAAAATTTGCAGTCTCCACAAGCCCTGACTGAGATACCCAGGCAATGTCACTTGAGTACATTTCTCAGACTTTATAAAGCTCCTCTAGAGCCACAGCAGATGTTGTACAACTGTTTTCACAAGCTGAAAACTACTTCATGTGATTTGACATGTATAACTGGTGGAGTGCCCTTTTAGTTCAATACATGTTTGTGGTTTTAAAATGAGTGAATTTCTTTACACCTTAAAAATAGTGGTTTAGTCCACGAACCCATTTATATTCACAGTGGGCTTTAATTCATGATAGAATATATTTATCAATCTACTGTGTTTTATCTGTTATCTCTGACAAAGCCAGAGTCACAGCAAAGAGTCCCTGTAGTTTATTTACATTTTTATGTTCTTTGGATTTACTATAGTTTGGAATCACACATTAAATGTGTCTGAAAACAAAATAGATAATAGCAAACAACAAAACCAGAAGCCAAGTTCAGAGACAAAGTTCAGTTCTTCCCTCACACAAGTTCAGCTGAACTGGAAGTGCAGTATATTACTGACAGGAGGACAGAAAGTGCGTCGTAGAGTCTGTTGCCCCCTCTTGCCTCCGTGTCAGGAGACAGACTGAATGGAGATATATGGCAATGTACATGCAGGACAGTTAACCACTCCAGCACTGTTACTGTCATGAGTAAACACAGGCCCAGGCCAATAAAAAAAAACCTTTAAAAAAAAAGAGTGCCCATAAATGATGTTTAATTGAAACTGCAAAGGAGGGCAGTTTGTCAGAGCTATGGCTCCCGAGAGTTCACACACACACACACACACACACACACACACACACACACACACACACACACACACACACACACACATACACATACACATACATTGGTTGCTGGAGGAAGGGGAGCAGGAGCAGGAAGAGCAGGAAGTGGAAGAAGGGAGGTCGGGATTGATTGAAAAGGGAGGTTAGGATTGTTTTGGGCTCCAGAAATGAAAGTAGAAGAGAGAATTGTCAGATGCATGACTCAGGGCCAAAACTGCTTCCTTTGGAGCTATTAACATTTTAATATTTAACTTCTAGTCATTCTGAACAAGATTAATATTTTCCTGGTTACATACCATAACATGATGTTCTCCCAATACGCAATAGAGTATTATACTATGAATTTTTAGGCCTAAGTGATGTTATATGCGCTGAATAAAATTTCCCACCAGAGTTCAGGGGTAGGGTTTATACATACTCAGCTGCAAATGTTGGTGGCTACCTTTGTCAGGTGGACTGTTTTCACAATCTAAATAACGAATGATCACCATGACAATGCCATAGTGACAGACAGGGGATATAAATCACATGGGAAATAAATCACCATGAGACCCTCCTCCCCTTTTCACCTGTATCGCTCTTTCCAGCAAACAAGAAGTCCACTGTTTCTCTGAATGCCAACACAGCTCATTTCCCTTCACCCCCCCTCCATCCAATTTGTCATTTTCAAATATGCTTTCAACGTTTTGTTGGTTCTTTCTCTGCCTGTGTTTGTGTCTCCCTACTTTTCCCCCTTCACTCTTTTTTTTCCTCGTCAACCCGACTTGAATGGCTAGAGTGATTGTGTGTTGCTGAAAGTTTGGGGGCAGGTAAAGGGAAACTTCTCTCTCTCTTTCTCATTCTAAGGAGGTCATTAAATAAAAGTTGTGCAGTGAGTGACGTGCCTCTATACCTGCCCGTCTGCCCAGAAACAACAAGAGCCCGCTCTGTCCTGCCCAGGCAAGATGGGATAATTATAGCCCCAGACTTAATCACTTACCTCAAAGCCCTTTAGTTCTATAGCTTCTTGCCTCTGTGCTTTTCTTTCTTTTTTCAGCTTTGCTGCCACCTGCTAATATTAAAGTGTTGCAACATTAGGGATAGTTACTTTTTTCATTCAGAGACAATCATGGGTGTGGGCAGAGTGTTGCGGTTGAGGTAGTTTGTACATGCACAGAGAGGGGCAAACAGTTCAAGGTGTGCTGCAGGCTGAAACTCAGACACACTGTGAGTTTTGGGTTCACTCGCAGGTTAGCAGCCTCCTCCTCTAGGCCTGACACATTTGTCAATTTCTCACATTTTCCAGGAAAGACTTTGGGTTCTTGAGTCAGTTAAAACTGCTGCAGTAAGTCTTGCTCTGTGTCCTGGATCAATATGATGCTGATCAACAATGCATTGCTGCTGTACATCTACCTCCTATTTATTATGTTATTGTGTATACATGGTCTGTAAACTGATTGAAGTCTGTCTGTTTTTCTCCATCTGTCCCAGCTGGGACCATATGAATCCATTTGTTGAACCTCAGCCCATTTCTGCTGTGAATACACTCCCTCCCAGGATCCATGAGGTGGCAGGCCCCTGGCTGAGCAGTAAGAGGAGGGAGCAAAGGAGAGAGGGCCTCTGAAAAGATGCTTTGTGCTGGTTTAGAAGGGCCTGCGGCTTTAGTCTGTCAGAGGTTGTGGTTCTAGGCCAGCAGCCAGGCCTTCAGACCCTCTCGCTGGCAGGGACTGAACTACCATCTGGAGTGACGGGCCCTTCCTGAACTGCTCCGTGATCTGCACAGAGCCAGGCTGGGCTGAACTAGTTAGGCTCGGCTGAGACACACCACAGAGGGCTGCGAAAATAAACCATTGGTGCTGCGCTGAAATTCCTTGGCTCTCGAGCCTTAACTCTGAAGATCATTCCCATGGGAGAGTAGCAGAGTGGCCTCACACTGAGCGGCAGAGTACAGCACAAAACTCCTTCAGAAAGCTCACAGCATAGTCCTCTAAAACAGATCCGTGGATGTGATCTGGCTTGTTGATGATTGTATTGGATGATTATGATGATGATAATGATGTTTGAATTGCGTTTAAAAACCTGCTCAGGTTGCATTTGGTTACCCATGTGGAATGCCTTGACAATTGATGAAAAGAAACAAAAAAGAGAATAAATGGTGTGAGATGAGTCACTATAATCAAAAGTGATTTATTATGTTTATGGAAGTCTGTGCCCTGGCTGTCAGCAGCAGAGGCAAGTGGGAATGATCAGCACACAACGGTGTGCTGCAAATACAATTAAGTAAAGAGGCAGAGACAGGCAGACTCCTGACTCACCCATTCTTTCACGGGGTTTGTTTACATTTTGGATCCAGACATATATAGTGCTGGAGACGCAGGTCTGAAGAAGGAGTGAGACATGTGGAGTGGCAGAGTGAGTGGCCTGGCACTCAGACTCATATAGATGTAGAGATTTCGTCAGAGGATTACATATACTGTAGAGCTCAATGCTCCGTTTCAGCCACACTGCTACACATGAGCTGAAATCAAAGTTTTCCCTTTCGACTGGAAAGCGAAGCTAGTTCATGGTACATTTAGTATGAGGGAGAAAAATGTGAACCATATTGTGACGGGCATTTTAGTGGGGCAGGTTTCTGTACTTCCCCATCCCCCACGTCCTGCAACAGAAAAAAATTCCCCTGCCTTCTGGAGCTGGCCCAAGCCAAGCAAATTATGGACCAAAATCTTTTTATATGAACCTCTGTCACGCAAAAACATCAGTAAGCCCCATCTCTAGCTCTCCTTCTCCTGGAAAGGGCCCCTGTTTTACCCCATTCCTTCTAGCAAGGCCATTACGTTGAATCCTCGAGGCCTCCCTAATTAAAAGAGAGAGAAAACAAACAATAGAGCAAAAGCCCAGTCCTTGCAGAGACCACTTCAGAGAATCTGATGCAAAACAAAAAACAAGCAAGTCACATTAGTAGGCCTGGACAATGTTACTGAGTGATTGATCAATGTATCAAAAAATCACCATTTGTTCTCTGAAGCTTTGGAGTTGAATCACAAATCTCACAGCACAGCTTGAGGATGACTAACATTGATGGAAGAGGTCCAAAACATTTTTTTCACACAAACCATTAAAGGACAAAATTTACGTTTTCTTTTTATTTCTTGGGCATTGTTTTTCCAGTCATGGTTATCAGGTATCATTATTATAAATATGAATGATATTGCAGTAAACAAGTTACGCTTGCTGAGAACTGGAAACACGAGACATGAGAAGTCAAATGATCACAGGTTTTCAGACGAACACCCAGGTTTGCAAACAAAGTTGGAAGACAAAATGAGGGTGAACAGGAAAATATTGCCCAAACAGTGCACTGTAAACATCCATAACTGTGCAGCCACAACCTGCGAGGTGAATGTCACAAACGCTCCTATATTACCAAATATATATAAGCTAAACTGCTAGTGTACTGATGGTCAAGTCATCCTTGCCTTGCAGGTTGTAGTGATGTCTCAAGAGTCTCCCATCCCAGTATATAGAGCAAGTTCTTGCTTCAACGTTGACCTTCTGTAGCCTACTTACCATAGTTTTGCAGTTCAGCAGAGGAATTTCACTTAGTGGTTTAGATAATTTAGCTAAAAATTGTGCCTTGACAAGCAATCTGATCATCTTGCCAGTCATGTTTCGTCATGTTGTAGCAATGTCATTGTTTCTTCAGAGGTCAGCAGTCACTTTGGTGAGTACAAAAACATCAGCCACATCTATTCCATCTCCACCTCCAGTTTCAGCTTTTAGCATTAAGCAGTTGCAAGTGCATAGGGAGGGCTGAGCGAGCACTTGTCACAGCCACATGCTTGTGGGACTGCGTTTGTGCATTTGGGGCAGAAATGCTCCCTCACGAGGATGCTTTTCCTCTCGCAGATACTTTTCTGTGTGCTTGTATCATGCACACTCGACTATTTTTTATGTGCACAGGTTCTGAGACTAATTAAACACCAAAGACAAATGATGGCCAAAAAAGTCCCCATATCAAACTGCATTTATCCTTGAAAGCATGAAAAACAGCAAAACTACATATTTTTGAAAAGGATTCTCGTCCTTCTCAACACCAGTGCTTTTCCACTCATCAGTAATCTTTATATCACCACCACAAGCCCCTATATGCAACCAGATTGTGTCACCCAGCTTTCCCCTCTAAAGTTCAACTTGGGTGTGAACCACTCAAATGGCCCTGTTGTTTACAGTAGTGTTAAGTGTGTGCCCCTCCAGGATCAGTCAGAGCCATAATCCCCTCTTCATTCCCACTGAGGCCCAGAGGGTGTGTAAGTGGACATGGGTGATGGCATACAAGGAACGGCTCACCAGCCCACCCATTCCAGCCAGCCACGCAGCTTCAAACAGACACGGAAAAACACATGTGAAGACATTCATTCATTCACTCAGACACACACACACACACCCAATGAGAAAGCCCTAGCGCAAACAATAGAGCGAGAAGGAGAGCAAATGAGAAAGGTTTTCATCTTTTTGCTAGATATACCCCCTTCTTTCTCTGTTCTCCCTGCTTTTTTATGTCATGTCACCTTGTAAAAAGGCTTTATGGTCTTCCCAGGCCTCATGGCTAAAAAAGTGGTGAGGTTGATTGTGGGAGCTTTAGAACTCCTCCAGGATCAGCACTTAGTGCGAGTGACAAGAGAGTATCTCCAGAGAGCTTTGGCTTGCAAACTGGGAAACTCTTTAATCTGACTTCCTCTCTTATTCCTGATGTTTTTCCCTTCTCTTTTTTCCCCCTCTTTCTGCAAGTATAGGCTTACAGAATGGCAGTCAAAGACCTTTAGTGGCAGATGCAAAGTAAAGCTACTGGAGCATAGAGTACATGAAGACATGAGTGTAAACCTAATTATATATTTAGCTCTTACAAAATTTGATAAGAAATACATGTGCCAAGGACTCTACACCTCTATACTTTAGAATATAAATCAAACTGAAACAATATAACTCTTTCCAACCTACTACTTTGGTTGTAGTTTGGAAAGTCGTAGGTTGGAACCAACCTACGACTACCTTGAGGTTTTTGTCAAAGGTAAACAATTGACAGGCCAAACCAGAGGTAAGGCAACAGTTTTACCAGTTTTACATCATAAAGATGAGAGTGAATTCACCTGTGGCTCTGAATCGTTTTTGTTTTACTTGGTCTGCAGGTCACACAACACAGGACAGCGTGTGCTACTGCAGTCATTTATATGACGTGCAATATAATATAACTGTTAAAAGAAATTGGCATGAGGGACTGAATGGGAAATCCACATGTCAGAAAGGAGAAAAGGAAAGGAGGGGCTTTGGTCATATGTTAATCTAATCAAGTAGGTGTTACCCATTAGCACTGAGGTCTCATATCAGCAACTGTAACTTCTTTATACCCCCACCTTCATCTCCTCCTCCTCCTTCTCCGTTCACTTTCTATCTTCCGGTCCCTGTGCAGGTCTGCCTGTGTAATGTCCACACAAAGCCAATGTGGGGCCTCTCCAAGGTGTTCAACAGCTATGTTTTAAATCATGCAATTAGTGCTCAGCTGGGGGATTTATACTTTCTGGCAACAGCACTTCTTTAGCTTATATTTGGCCGCGGGGAGATGACCCTATAAATGGAATGCAACAATAAAAACAATCTGAAAATCTGATTTAATATCACATCACATACACATATGTAACTGTAACATGTACTATGTAACTGCATTTTTACAGATCTGTAGTTGTATCTGTACATTTCAGGGGTTCATTTAGGTGGATACTTCTGCATCTCTTGCCAGATTGAAGCAGGGTGAACTGCATGCATGGCATGCATATGTTTAATGCATACATTTTAGTTGTAAGATGAAAACCTCCAAGAGTCTTTCACAAACCTACTTGAGAATCTCAAAATTGCAGGCAAGGTCAAAACAAGACTGCTTCTCAACTCCTGAAACATTTTGGTAAACACAGCAGTTATAAGACAATATGTGTTGTAAGAACAGTTTATATATCGTTCTGTGTATGTGCCTTTAGACCATCTCAACACACCCAGATTTACTTTTGTCTACCCCCTCCTTAATGTCTCTCCTCTCAGGCGTCAGTCTGACCAGTTTTATGTCTTTTCCCAGGAGAAATAAACAAGCTAAAATGAACATAATGAACAGCAAGCAATGACTCCACTGCTTAAACTGCCTTTCCCAACATGAATGTTGTCACAAAAGCAAATAGTGTGTTATTCAACTTTGGATGGAAATCAAACTTTTTTCTACCCTACCCCTTGCATTTTAATCATGGCTATCTACATACACACTCAAAAACAGAAACCAAATAAACACTGGTCAATACAAACATACGCTGTCCTGGCTCCTCACCAATCCCTTGGTGTGAGAAAGCTGAAAACTTGCATGTGTAACGAAAGAGCTGACCACAAGTTCCCAAGAGTGTCCAGTTGTCGGCCACTGCCTAGAGTCCAAAACCAAAACCACGAAACATGCGAGACCACAGCAGATGCAGGAAAGGAGTCAATTTTCTTAATGGCAAACACACATCACACATGATACTGATACTGGACACAAATATAGACACTACCTACTTACAATAAAAACTAATAACTCCCCTTTTTTGTCTTCACCCACTCATACAGACGTATACATTCATCCATACAGTGCAGAGCCAGAGGGGGAGGGACAGAGACCCCTTGTGAAGACAAAGACGGCTGTCATACAAACACATTTGGACCAAAGTGAATCATCATAATGATCCTCATCAATCACAGTTGAGGTAAATATGAGTTTGTGTTGGGGATGAATCATGACGGATAAATTGAATCCATTTAATTGGGCAGGCGTCCTGAAGATGAGCAATGAGCTAAAGACAATCCCAAGATTTGATTTCCCATTAGCCTGGCAATGTGAAAAGGGGCATTCGCAAACACCACGCCATCCACTGTGATTGATAAGATGTTTATTCATATGAGGAGCGATGGGCTAAAATACTTGATCTGTTTTGGAAAAGATAAGCTACGGTAATCAAGTGAGGTTGTTTTAAATAACTATTAAAACCATTTTGTGATTGAAATCCTTTTAGTTGAGTAGGCGTTAAAATGGTAAAATGCTGAAATGAAAATCATTTGTGCTTGTGGTGTGTTGCACTCTCTCCTCTCCCTATCCATCCCACCGTGTGTGTGCGTGTGTGTTCATGTACATGTGTGTATGGTTTCTTGTGTAGCATACTCTCCAGGTTGTGCTCCGGTAGAAAATTTATGATGGAGGATGTTTGGTCTTCCTCTGGCTGCAGGGCAGGAAAAGTTGTGAAATATGTGTCAGCAATAAAAGAGACCAGCATGTTGTGCTTAAGGAGTGCAAATAGTAACATTCGCACACACCATTTGAATACAGATGCACAAAGTCAGGGACAAGGACAGATTCACTCAGATGCACGATGAGCGAGATAGAAACTACACAGTACAGAGAGTGGTGAGAGAGAGAGAAAGAGCAGTTGGGAGACTGAATGTAATTCTTGGCTGTGTATTTGTACCCTGTTACATTCTTTCCATGAAAGAATGTACAGAGTATAAAAGCAATTAACTGTAGAGGTTAGCCTAGCCCATTTACTATGGTATAATTTACTGCCTTGTTAATTATCTGGCTGCATTAAAATACACCATTTTGACCAAAATTGGGACTGGTGTGCTTGAGTGTGGTTTTAGCTATGTCTGAAAGAATTATAGAGCAAAATAGCTTTTTCCCCCATTGGTCAGAAACACATTCCCCTTTTAGGTGTGAGGATTTGGTTGTAAAAATACATTGCTGACTAACACTGACAAGATATGACGAAATGGCAGTTTTGTCAGAGCGTGCACAAACCCCGTATTTGCATGCATGTGTATGTTTCAGTTGTGTGAATGTGAACGGATAGGTTTTAATGTTGGACGATGTGCAAAAGTGTTAAAAGTATATGTGTGTGCAGACATTTATCGCCCTGCTGCCCAAACTTTGACGAGGTAATGCTTATACACTGGACACATTGTTTCTTTCAGTAATAAGCCAACTGAAAGGGCTCCAGTGAAAATAGTATGAAGGACGAGATGGTAATCTATTTACCCATTTTAACATTCTTGAAGCGATAGGACTCACCTCACTGTACTGCTGTGGGGGGAAGCCATTTAAGCACTTTCTCCAAGCTGATGGCAAAACCGTATTTTCATTTTAAGAACAGGTTAGGGCACTTCTTTCTAACAATTATCGATCTAAAACCACTAATTGTTTTGAGGAATGCTGACCTGCACTGGAACACAACATTTGTGGGTGAATGAATGACAATGTGAGCCCAGTTGCTGCTGCTGAAATCCTTTAATGGGACTTTTGGAACCACTGTTCACCCCAGCTCTCTCTCCCCACACAGCCGATATTGTCACACTGTGGCATACAGTAAAATTATGGCCTAATTAAGTTGGGGGGTGAGGAGGGGGTTCTGGTAGTTAGGTTTCAGCGTTTAACTGCTACTGCTGTTGTTGTGATGCTATCTGCTCAGACTCAGGAGTGCACAAGAGACCAACTTCTAGGGTGCAGACAGTTTGGTGCCATGAGGTCCAACCAGTAATGGACCGAGTGGTGGCTAATGAGCTCCCTAACGCACAAATGGGAGCATGTGGTGTGGGCCACATGCCCCTTGCCTCACAGAGGTACACTTATATACACAGGGTACCCGGACAGCCACATAAGACCAGTAATACATGACGATTATGTATCAGTGTGGCTAGTCCTGTGACATCATCTTCCCTTTTCTTGTAATTGCTGCAGAAAAAAATGACCTCCTACTGTGGTCCAGATGATGCTCTAAGAACCAAAAGGGACAACTTCAAACTTTCAGGAAAAGGGTATAGCTTGAACCACAGCTGTGATACATAAATTGGTCACGGAGTTGCAAAATTTTCATTTATTTATATATAAATGTTACGCATCATTAGAAGAGAGAAATAATTGGATTGCCAAACATAAAGACAAAGTCCACAATCCGCCGCTCCACCACTTCTTGGCACCCCTCGGGCCTGTGGTTGTTAGTGCTAACGTAAACTTAGTTCCAAAGGGACACGGACGTCTTGTAACTGTGTGTGAGCCATTTGTTGTATCACTGACACCCACAACAAACCAATTCAATTCTTTAATGGATCTTTTCCACAACCCCAAACACATCAGTTCATTTCTGACACAGTCATGACAAATTACAAACCGTTACTGTGTTTGGGGTTTAGCTGGGCCACATTGGTGGGAGCTCCACATGCAGCGTGTTTGGAGATGAAGGGCTGATGAGAGCCAAGCTGTTGTCAGAAACAGACGGCGCACACAACTAACAATGCAGCTCTGAGAGCCACCATTGACCATATGGTGGCACTTAGCTGAACTCTTTGTCCGCATCCCATTGTTTAATTTCATATATGCCTGCTTAAGAAAGAAATATGTTTATGTTTACTCCCCTAATGGAATTTGGATTTGTGCAATGGATAAATATTTACAGCCCGAATGAAAAGTCATTCATCAGGTTTATGATGGCTTCTCGGGATGAGGAGGGTTGGATGAGAACAGTTGGTGGGATTTCTTAAACAAAATGGTTTACAAAGTAGAGTTTATCTAGAAGAAATTGTCATTGTTTCATCTGTTTATTTTCAGGTGACGTCACTATGGCTCTGTTGCTGTAGTGGGATGATCACCCAATGTGCTGCCATACAGTATATACTGCTACTCTTCTGAACTTCTGGACATGCATCAATGCAACTTAAATGAAATGCAACATCCCATTTTATTTTGCTGCTGAACCCGATCCACCTCGCATTATGTACAGATGCTGCCTGAAACAGGAGCACACCAACAAGCGGAGGTGTAGTGACCCTGAAGCAGCTATATATTAGGTTAGTTTTAGGTTACCAAGAGGATGATTCTCCACTTAACTAACAGAGAGTTGATTCATTGAAGGGTTAAAAGGTGATCAATGGTCCATTGCATCAGATAAGCGCCTGACTGGGTGGCTGGATGGATCCTGTCTCGGGAGCTGAGGGTAAACAATGTAGTCCCAGAGTCACCTGAAAATTTATGGACAATCAGAGCTTTTCAGAGCAGGCAGCCAGGTGAGTGCTCAGTTTGGTTGGGGCGAGGAGGGCAGCAGAGGCAATAAAGGCTTTGTGATTAAGATGAAAATAACTTGGTTGATGGATCTGGTGACAGTTATCAAGTCAATGTGTGTGTTTCTGTGTATGTGCAGCGAGGATGTCAGAGCAGTAGTATTGCTAGGTTTGCATTACAATGGAAAAGACACTGTTTGCTGTTATTGTTGATGGATGATGTGGTAATGGATAGAAGATGGGTTACAGATAGAACTCCAGATGGAGAATGCAAGGGATGAAGGATGAGGAGGAGGAGTGTGGAAGAAAGACACCATCTTCGCTACTCAACTCTGTAATGTCTCCCTCTGAAGCCATGATCTCACATGCGTGAGCAGAAACACCTGTTCAGAGCTGGATATCTCTGTGGCATATTGATATGTAGCTGCAGAGAGAGACGGCAAGAATAGTTGTACCAAACATCTGCTAAGCTGGATGGTGTTATTCAATAAAGCTTAGTGGTTTAAAGTCACATTAAAATGGCATGGATTAGACATAAGATAAGATAAGACTGAGATAATATGAATTCAACAGTTTTGGTTTATATATAGTATAAGAGGATAAAGTAGAGAACCTTTTTTCTTCTGTCACAGAACTTTACTTCTGCATATTAAAGGAATACTACTGAAAAACGTATGTTTTGAGTATTAAATACTCACCACCTATGGGCTTGAAATGTGGCTGTAAAAAGTTTGCTGCTCCTGGGGCGTTCTGACAGCTGCATAGTTAAGCACACAACTGCAAGCCAGGGACCTGTGTTGCATGTTGTACCCCTCTCTCTTCCCTCTTTTCTTTCTGCCCCTATATTGTCCTATCCAACAAATCCACAAAAAAAGCTTGTAGTATGTGGAGGACAGGAGCTTGTCATTTTTAGGATTCACAGAAGTTACAGTGGATTATAGTAAAACTAGACTGCTGCAATGCAAGCAGTCTAGTTTATCTACTGCAATGCAAGAGGCTCTGATGCTTTGACAGTGTGGTGATAAAATAATATATAATGTTCTCCAATTTCACCATCTTTTGTCAGCATGTTAGCAAACTATGCAAGTAGTTTAGCAGGTATATGGTCACAAACAAGTATTGGACTAATTGAAACTTTATATCAAATTTCACAGCAATCCATCCAGTGACCATTGAAACATTTCACTAAAACCCACAAACGTCAATCTCATGGCAATGCTAGAGGAAAGGTCAGGGAATCACCAGGGTCAGTATGATTTATCCTCTGGGGACCAAAAATGTCTATACTGAATTTCTAATCTGTTAAAAATGAGTGTCAAAACGTGGTTTTATATGGGTCTGTAGTAAAGTGATGTATACATATTTTTAAAGTTATTCACTCACTCTACGTTTTGTTTAAATTTCAACTTTGACCTCTCCGTGCCCATTACCTCATGCTGTGAGATCACACACGTCACACAAGCACTGTATTTAAAGTCTGCCACTAAAATGCTAACACCTGCACTGTAACCACTGCCACCCATCTACTGTATGAAGTCAGCCCTTGTCTTGTGCATAATCAGGATGAATTCATGATTTTTTAAAAAATGCGCCAAGCTGCTGTTGCTGTTGCTTTTAAATCGGCCAAGAGCTCCGTCACCAGTTTTACTGCAAGGTGTTGGCAGGGTGTTTGTGTGCGCACCGCCCTGGTCTGGCCAGAAGACAGTAGTGCGTGTCATGGTGTGGCCTCACTTTGCATTCCTTTGTATTATGTCCTTTCAGGCCTCAGGCAAACATCTCTGCGCTCACTGACACACAAAAGCACAATAACACGTTTCAGAGTTCAGCTTGTGTTTTCTAGTGAACTTGGAATTTTGTGCCCTCATGTGAGAATAAAATCACAGAAACTAGGCTGCTGGCCATTTGGGAGGGGTGAGAAGAGGAAGACGTTCTTGGGTAGATGAAGACAAAGAGGTCAAGCAGCCTGTGAACACGGAAACATGATCTTTGATCTTGATAAAGGGGTGACGGCTGGATTCAGTTAAGTTAAACCAACAACGGCCTGATTGGAGGAAAGCTTTATTCACTTCACCACTTCACTGCCTTCAGATGTTTCTGTAAAACCTGCATGTATTCCTCCCGTGCTGCCTCAGAATACCCTTTCACTCTCAGGACATGTTTTTGTTTTGTCTCCCAGAAGGCAGTGTCTCCGTGCTCTTGTAGCTCTGACCAGAGCCCCGATGTTTCCAGTTAACCCACAGTGGAAGTCTCTCATTTGACAAACAGCAGTTTTGCCGCGGGAGCTTTGGTATACAAAGAGGAGAGCCTTTCCACATGAAGGCTGATCCTGGCAAATTAAACTTTTACCAATCCCACAAACACACGCACTCTCTCACACATACAGGGCTGGTGATTTACGCCGGCCTGAGTTGTAAAGATGCTCAAAACCAGCTGCACTAATTGATAACAGTGTAGTTTATGAGTGTCGATCATCACTCATACTTCTGCAAGTGGTTTAGCAACTCTGAGCGGGACTTTGTGCATGAAGATGCAGGCCTGCATTTTTCTCCATTGTTTAATATTATTGCTTTTTCTTTGGTTTCAATTTGGAATTCATCATTTTAAAGCCCTCTTCCCATCATTGTGCAAGTTAAATTTACAGTATCTTTATAAATCACCAAATCCTGTGACTGTTGAAGATATGAGGAACTTAGCTGATGCTGTGTCCTGTCAAGACACCCTCATTTGATATCAAAAACACTCCCTCCCTACTCCAGGTTTAAAAATTCCCACATTTCCCATAAAATAAAACAACAATCAAATCAGCCAACAAGGCAAACGAGAGGACAATAGAACTTAGAGAACTTAGAGGCAGACAAGACGATTATTTGCTGCAGTGTCCTAGACTGCAGTGGTGGGTAACACTATTTGAACAGTGCAAGGTCTCATTGATACTCTGTATGATACTTCTGTACCATGTGACAGAAAGTAACAATCCTGAACATGCTGCAGAACAGTAGCCTAAAGGTGCTTACAGCCAGGCCGTGTCCACATCCGCACACACACATCAGCACACACACACACACACACACACACACACACACACACACACACACACACACACACACACACACACACACACACACACACACACACACACACACACACACACACACACACACACACTTATGCCAAGTGCTCCTGATGAAAGGCATGTCCTCCTGTATGAGTCAAACGTACCTGGCTGATGATAATAACAGACAAGAGGAGGTAGAGAGGGATGAAGAGGGAGAAAAGTAGAGAGTGAGAGGGACAGAAAAAACATTACATAGTAGATCACTCTCACCCAGGGGTGCAGTCAGGAAAGGTTGTTGCTTTATTGACTGCTTGGCAGCTCACTGTGAGAGGAGGGAAGGGATGGACGATGAGATCCTCTCACCTGAAACAGTCATAATCCAGCAAGAGTTACTGCTGCTGTCTGCTTATAAGCACAAGTGGCAGGTGAACTAGAGTGATTACTGTGAGCCAGAGATTGGACAGATTCAGATCATTCATGTAAGCACTCTATGAAATCTGTTTGAAACATCAAACTGTTTTGAAAAAGATAATCTTGAAAAAGATAAGGTAAAAAAGATTTTTAAAAAGATTTTAAACTTTGTTTGTTTGGTACATTAATGGAAGCTCCAACATGTGAAATTGTGTATGAGCAGTGAGGTTTGCATTCATGGCATTCATGAGCAAGAAACTACAACCAAAAAGTGAAAATGTACATTAAAAAGGGTAAGCAATGTGATTATTAGCATATTGTAGATTCAAAAAGTTAAGTGTTTGGCAGCCAACTGTCAAGTAACTATTGCCAGGGAGTCCATGAATGCACCAACAGGTTTTTGCAAAAGCAACTGCATTACCAAGTGACAAAGATATGTTTATTGGGTTGCAATAACCATCTAAAGCCAGTTTCATAGCATTTCAAATGATGATGAATGATTTTCATGGTGGTAATACACACAATAAACTGAAACTAATGGCTAGAAAACGTCAGCAGTAATGTAAGGTTTAAGGCTTGAAAAAAAGCCATCATGGTCACATGATGACGTTTGAAAGAGTAGTATTTAAATGTTTTGTCTTTTTGTCTAACATTGTCATAATGTTAAAACTGAAATAAGCTATAACTGAAGTTTAATGCACTTTTAACCTGCTGCAGCCTGCTGTCATTTCATAACAGGTGTATTTGTTAAAGTTACAAGAACATTTACTTTGATGTCATTTTATTGCTTTTCCCTCTCACATTACCACACCACTGTGTTCACATTGTTTCTCTACAAGTTGGCACATGATGGCTCACCTTCCCATCAGTTACAGCAGCAGTAATTAAAAACCGCCACATAACAAAAAAGTAACAAGAAGCTGCATATTCTTTATTTTAAATGCTGGAAAACTAATAAAAGGGGCAACCCATGGCCGAGTTTTGAGCATGAGTCACAACATTTTCTTCCACCTTCAGCTCAATGATGATGGTGTTTCAAAAGGAAGGATTTATTTGTTACAATAAAAGTGCTTCTTCAGCCCCTGGGTAGAGAAGAGGATTAGTCAAGGAATCAGTGTGAAGTATTCAACTCCACACCTGCTCACTGCTGCATATGGAGAATAACACTTTCCTGGAACAACCCTCGTTAGCACCCTAAAGACACACATACAGCAGACTGAGGTGTCCCAACTTGTTAGAGGACAAACATAGAAGATTAACACTGAATGGTTGCTGCGCACATCTACTGCAGGGTGAGATAATAAACCTGCCAGTCTGGGACACCACTAAAAAAAGAACAACTTGAGTGAAGCTCCTTCAAGTGGTATATTTATTATCTTTAATTCTGCCCTGAAGCATGTGTGTCTTCCTGAGAGTGGAGCCCTGTCTCTCTCTCTACTGTTTGGGACCTGCCAAAAAGTCCTAAAGCAGAGGCAATCTGAAAATCCCGCCAGGCTTGCCAGCACCCACGCATAATGAAAACACCAAGTGATGGCATGAAGTCATTCTGCAAGACTACACATGCAGCCTCACCAGCTAACACTCACCAAGGGGAAAGCAATACTTTCTCTTTCCCACTTATTTAAAGGTGCTCGGTGGGAAGAGGGACACTGGGAAGAATTGGCAAGAGATTTGTCACTGAATTGTTGTGTTTACAGTTTTAAAGGGTCCCTTCACCCAAATCATGAAAACATAATTTCTCACTTACTTTGTGTAGTGCTTAGCTAGTATTTTCAGCTTTATGTGCTCTTTATCAAATTAGTTTTTTTTATGATTAAAACTACTCTCATGTCTATAGAGTAAATATAAAGCTACAGCCAGCTGGTTAGCTTAGCTTAGCATAAAGGCTGGAAATAGGGGGACACCGCTAGCCAAACTCTGTCTGACGGTTACAAAATAAGCCCATCAGCACCATCAATACAATCTTTACAAAAAACAAACGGCCTTTATGCTAAACTAAAACTGGCAGCTGACTTAGCTTCATATTTAGCACATAGACAGGAAAATGCTATCGACCTTCAGATCTGACTCTGGGCAAAAAAAGTTACTGAGCATGTTTCCCAAAATGTCCAACGTTCTTTTAAGACGTCTCTGAGATTAATGCTGTTAGCCCAATATCTTTTTTTATGTGCTCAAAGAATTGAATAAATACATTAAAAAAACTCAACACCAATTTGTCTTTTCAGAACCAATCTAGTCACTACACAAATGCAATTTGATATGTTGGTATTGTGATGACCTGGCTCAAAAGGCCACAACAAAAGGGAGACACACCATGGTAGAAGTTTATTTAAACCAAAATTAACCAAATTAAGAGGTATTTCAATTATCATAATTAAAGTATGTGGTATGTAGTCTGCGGCTTCTGTGTCTGTGCAGGATGATGGTTGCATGTGTGAAAGTGTTGTAGTAGGCAAAAACAAGGTAAATACCACAAAGCAACAAACCAAAACCAACAAAAACCAAACTGAAGGGGAAACCGGGGAGCCGGCCCGCAGGGAGGTCTGACCAGGTCCTGTATTTATCAAGCTTCTCAGAATTACTCATAAGAACACTGCTATGAACTGACTTGAGCTGACTGAACTGAGTAAAAAAAAGTCTTGGCTCAAAGCTCTGCTTAAAAGTTGGTCATCAAGCATCATAGTCCTAATTTGAGTGAAGTGTAGGACTAAATCTTAAGTGTCAGTGTTAGTGCTCATTTACGACACATTGCTGTGCCGCAAACAGGATTTTGGATGACGATTTAGTCGAGGACCAATCACTGAGGAGATTTCCTTATTTAAGAATATTCTCAGAAAAATTCACATTGATTGGTTAAATTCCTAAGAGGAGTATATATTCCCCGCGACCCTGTACACGGGTAAGCGGTTGACAATGGATGGAGGGATGGATGGATTGAGTTTATATTCAACACACATTTAACAATAAAGAATTTTCAAGCGAATACATTATGATAGGCCTACACATTAAGAAAGATAAAAAAGTTGGTGGGAAGTCGATGAAACGCGTGACAATGTTTGGAGCTGTAGCCTAAGTGCTATAATTGTTTCCATGACTATTCGGCTTATTGATGGTTGTGACGGGCCAAAATCATCAGCATTTGTCCTGTGGCAAAGAAACAAAGTGACAGCACAACCTTCAATTTAACTGAAAACTCATTACTGCGTAAAGTCAGTGGTGAGATGATGCCCCTCACCAACTCGCTGAAAAAGATTGTGCCTGCTCTGTCCGACCCGTCTTATTAACTGTGCGTCGTCAAATTATTCAAACATTCTTCCTCTCCTGAAAGAATTGCGCATGTCTCTGTCTCCACAGTGCCATAACAAGCCCTACTGGCAGCTCCTAACCACTTGAGAGACGCTCTGGAGCTGTCTTAAATAACTGGGAGAGTAAGAGTGATTCTTAGCTTTTGATAACTTGCTTTTATTCTTAAGTTTGAAAGTAGAGTAAATTTCATAAATTCTCAACACTTAAGACTAAAATGGCACTTTGAGAAGCTTGATAAATACCGTCCCTGCTCTCAACAGCAGCATCCTGCAGAATGAGAAGATACGCTACAGGGCAATTAGCCCAGGTGCCCTGAGTTACTGCAATCAGTTTCAGCTCTTCACCTGTAAGGGATAGAGATTGGCCACACCCACACCTGACCCCACAGGGCGTCACGGTATGTACACTATGTATTCGTACTATGGTATGTACTATGTATAATGGAGAATTAGCCACTATATTTGACCTCTGACATGGCCATGTTTCACATTTGAAGTAGATGTTTTAAACTGCAGATAAATGGCATGTCACAGGGATACTGCTGTTTTTCCCACAAGCCAACTTGACAATGTATCAGACACACAGACTGCACTCCAAGCCTACATCAAATAATACACCATGTCATAACTACCTGCGTGCTACAAAGCTATTACGGTACCACTTCAAAGAAAGTGTTTTTTTCATCTTTGTTCACACATTTCTTCTTACTATTGTGTTACGTGAAGACCAAACGAGTGAAAAGGAAAAGAAACTGATATTAGTGGGAATTTATTCACTATCAGGGGAATCAAATAATTACTGCTGCAAAGTACCAATTTTACAGGCTTTATGTGGCAAAACTTGAAAGCAATCTGATTCTACATGTTTACCAAAATGGAGACAATTCAGGAGGTGATGCGAATGTGTGTGACAGTGTGTTTACCTGTATGGATGGTGACCCGAGTTAATCACCTCTGTGTGTCTGTTTAGGTCACATGAGGCAACAGGCATCTGCTTTATCGCCAGGTGATGACTGGTATTCTGGACTATGGGGTTGCAGAGGAAAAACTCAACACACAAAACACAAGGATACACACACACACTCAGATACTGTAAAAGCGCACGTGCATCCATATGAACACACAGTTAAGTTTCCACTCAGAGAAACACATTTCACACCAATCTAGCACCTTGAGATTGTGAGAGACTGTGACGAGGAACTTCAGGCAGAGGCAGAGAGGTGAACAGCACAGACACAGAACAGTGAGTCAAAAAAACAAAGAGACAGACACTTTGAATTTCAATGTCCTTTAATTAAAAAGGTTATGTCAAAATACACACTATGTACACACTATGTGCTCACCCAACTGCAGCTCCTCACTGCAATAACAGAAGAGGCAAGAAACCCCAGCAGGCCCAGTCTGCAGACATAACAGTAACAGTATATCAATACACAAACACGACAATTTACTGCGTCCACCAGTGATCGTCTGATTCCATTGAAGGCCCCCACCAGTTGTTGTGCAGAGATTTTAGGCATATTTTTAAGTCGATAACCAACTTTGCTTTACACTCCATATAAATCAACATGCTATGTCCCCCTATGTTAGGCCCCACCCACACTACTACGTTTTCGTTTTAAAACGGAGACCTTTTGCAACATTTACGCCTCCTGTCCAGACTAAAACAGCTTAAATGGAGAAGTTTGAAAATGCTGCCAACCCCTTTTGATGGTCAAAAACAGAGGACTTGAGAAATGATGACGCAGACACTCACTCTTAGCTCTCTGATTGGGTCTCATAAGTCATGCAAAGCAGACACACAGTGCTGATGACAGAGTTTTGTTTTTTTATCTGCCTATGCTTGCACTGTGCATGTCGCTGTTTACTTTGCGACAACTCTCAGTCTGTTTTCCGCTGCCACACCCCCCTGTAACATTCACTAACAGTCCCAGCTCGTTATTGGTCCATGCAAAAAAAACAAAAATCTGGTGTGGTTCTTCATCTGTAGGACTTTTATTTTTTCGCCTAATCTTCTGTAACTACGGAAGAAAGACCTCATGGCCACTAGATGTGCGGAAAATCCCGGTATCTGTCAATTCATGTTTTTGGTAAATCTTAATCCAAAAACAATCCTCAAGTAAATGTGGAGAAAGAGCATGTGTAGTAAGGTTGCTATTCAGAAGCTAGCGCGGAGCAGTGAGAGTTCTCAAATCAGGCCCTGTTGGCAAATAACTGCATAACAACATGATAATCCACTCTTACAAAGAATAACTTGCTCTCCAATTTCATTTTACTTCTGATAATTGCAACCATTTGCAGTCTAGAAATGCCAAAATCAATGCAACTTTAAACTTAAGGTATGATTTAAAATAGTTGGGGGAGATTTAAATATTATAGCCTAAAACAGGGATCCCCAAACTTCCTTTCTTTAATGGTGGGGGAAGGGGGGGGCAGGTTAGTCTGAATAAGAAAATGACATGGGCTGGAGTGTCTACCAGTATTATTGTGGATATCATATTGTGATTTTAAATGCATTTATTATCTCTCCTAATGCTAGATTAGTTTATTATTTTGTTATGCACCGTACAAACAAATGAACATTACTTTTCAAGAGATATAGGCCTATAGCTTATTATTACTAAGTGATTTTTTCATCTTTATTGCTGTTGAATTCAAAACATTTACTTACCTATGCAAATTAATCAGTGTGAACTGTGGGCTTGCTTCTGGCTGGTGAGATACCAATGTAACGCTCCATTCCTGTTACAGCCAGTCTCAAAGACTGATGCAAATGTTCATCCGTGAGTCTTGATGTCATTGGAGTTTTCATCAATTTCAAAAGGTTTTCTCACAGATATATGTGCTGCCAAAAAGTGTGGACATTTTCATTGCATGCCTTTTGATGTTTGGGTATGTCTCGTCAGGGAGGGCAGCACAGAAGTCAATGACACTGATGGGCTTAAATGCATCTGTCAGAACATCAAAGTTCTGTAAGTCAGCCAACTCAAAGTGATAAGAAGGCATGACTTCATCAATGTCAAAAATGCAGATTCCTTTAGCGTGGACATGAAGCTCAAGGAATGGCACATCAAACTCCACCTCCAGCATTTCGCAGACTTTTCAGTTGGGAATGGGGCCGCTATTTTCTCAGCTGAGAGGCTTTGCATAGCAGGGAGATGGGTGAAGTCTTGCTTTTGCACTTAGCAGTGCTAATTTCACCTCAAATGCTTTTATGTAGGAATACATGTCACATATTTGTTTCCCCTTGCCTTGGTACAGCAAATTGAGGCCATTCAACATTTTTGTCACATCTGTTAAAAAGGCGAGGTCCCATTTCCATTCTGTGTTGATCAGTTCCAGGACAGTTTCCCCCTTTCCCCTTTCCCTAGAAGAAAGGAGTTGATTTTGGGCAGCAGCTCGTAAAAAATGCCTCAAAACTCTGTCGCGGCTCTAAATCCAACTCTTCCATCATTTTTATCAAAAATATCCTCCCCTGTCCTTTGAGACTTTGTAGGGCTGCAAGCTACTTGGACTTTTCAAAATTTGAGCTAACTCCGTGAAGAAAACTGAGCAGCTGCGCTATGTGCTACACATCATTGCCCTCATCCAGTGCCCTTTTATTCATTTTTGTCTGGTGATTGTACTTACAGATTGACTCATCACATTTAAGACATCTGTCTTATCGAGGCACACCTCCTCTGCAAAAGCATTCATAAATTTCTTGATGAACTCACCACTACTGAATTTCCTACCGCTGGTTGCAATCAGTTCAGCTACCTGAAAGCTAGCTCAAATGGATGACTGGTTTAACCGGGTTTGGCATACAAACGTATTCTGTTGAGCTGATAGTCCACTTTTTAGCTTTGACACTTTGTCTGCTCTCATTTGGCCATGCAAGCTTGCATACTTGTCATTGTGTCAGGTTTCATATGCCGTCTGGCCATCCTCAGTTTTCCATTGCAGATAGAACCCAGAGAAAGTATCCCTCAATGTAGCTGGTTGTCATAGTAATGCCAACACAACAACTGCTGCGACGCAATGTTCAATGCGGCACACATGCGACCTACAAATAGCTTTCTCTTGATTTAATTTAAAATGTTTCAACATTACTGAGAATGTAAAGACAGATAAGCCTTATGAAAACCTTGCAGCTGTGTTTCCTCTGCCATTGTTGCTGCAGCGGTCTCTGTGACAGTGGGAACAGAGGGCCCAGTGAGCGGGCAGCTCCCAGTGAGCGGGCAGCTGGCCGGCCTCAAGAGCTCCTCCCACAGGCTTCCCCTACGGCTACTTGTGGAGCTCCTTTGTTCCGCAATCATGTCTTGTAAAACTGGGCGGAGCCTGATTCGACTGTCAATCTCATAGTCAAGGCTTTGCAGGAAACAAGGATCATGCCATTTGGGCTATATGGGGGAGCTCAGTGTCTGATTTTACATAGAACCACCAGTTTCCTCCCAATAAGTTTGTATGCAGCCTATTACAATATACATTTCAATGTTAAATGCTGTAAATTATTAGTATTATATTTATTGGAATAATATTCCAATAAATGTTTTTAAAATGCATGAATAAATCCAAAATTGTAACCTTAACCCTGGGTTGTCAGTGCACATGTGTAGGCGTAGCGTGTACGTGTGTAGCGGCATTGAAGGAACACTTACTGAAGGGATGGAGCCACAGCTTCACCTGTGCTGAGTTGTCCCGACTTGTGGGGCTTTTGGATAATTTATCACCATTGATGAACCACACAAAGAATATTTTATCGTTTTTAAACAGAGGCTACTTGAAATAGACCTGTGAGGAACCGCAACATGCATGCAATTGTCGTCAGCACGGCATGCACGCAAAACTCTGCACAAGACCGGTGACTGGCAGGCGAGAGAGGGAGACAGAGAAAAAAATGGTCAAGATTAAGCATCAGTTTAGTTTCGGCTGGCACTCACCTTGCAGAAAAACACACGATCAGTTGACTATAAGCAGGACTTAACAATTCTGATTCAACTATGTAAATCCTTAGTTGGGGACAGCCCTACTAAATTCTGAATCCACTTTTCTATTTCCCAAGCTTTTGACCATTTCTTGTCTCTTTGAATTTTCTTGCTAGGGTGCACAGGTGCTATAGGTCAGTATCACGAACTGATCACTATGGAACATCATGTATGTTGTATGTACCATTCTGTTAGTGGGTGAAACTAACTAATAATTTGGCTATTAATAATAATATTAAACAACTAAGGGGAATTTTTGTTTGAAAGCCAGCCTTTATTAGTAATACAGATATGATTAAAACATTTATTTTAATTTTAATTTTCAAAATTTGTCATTCGCATTGTTCAGAGGGCCGGTCCAAAAGCGGTCCAAATGTAAGAGCAGTAAGGCCCCCAGGCCGGATACGGGCTAATTTGGGGACCCCTGGCCTAAAACATACAACCTGTAATACTAAGCATTTTCAAAAGCAAGAAGACAAATTACAGAGTAATACTAAGTAAAGTAAGGAGAGGTGAAGTGGTTACATGAATCAATGTTTCAATTAATTCACAACCCAACCCCTCGTTTGAGTCCACATTAGGCAGAATATGCCTGTTGCCCGGCTAATCTTTTGGGTGGAGTCAGCTTATAGAAAAATAGAGACAGAGACATAAAGGAAGAGATGGACAAATGTCACGTCTGGCATGTATAGTGTTTCTGTAGCCAAATCACTTATGAGAAATCTTGCTCGGCTCAGCCACAAAGGCAGCTAAAGTTACCCTGTGACTAATGCACTGTCCCTCTTGTTTCCTACACCTTTTCCAACCTCCTTCACTTCCTCTCATCTCATCTATTTTCCAGATCATTCAATCTTACTTTTGCTTGGATCGTCGCCTCCTGCAATCTTTTATCTCTGTCTTGTGAAGCTATCTTCCTTATCTCTGTCCACCTTCTGGCAGGATTCAAGGAGACACCAAAGTTTTACGTCATCCGCCACAACGGTACACTTGAAGACTGAAGTAAGCGGAGCTTTGCACCTGGTTGGAAACGGACGGCTGTAAGGCTCACGGGAGTCACTGAGGGGGGTTCTTTGGAGTTCAAAGGTGAATGAGATCTTGGTGCTGTGGGACAGAGATATGAGGTGAATCGGAGTGCTGAAACACACTCCAGACAGAATCAAGTATCAGTCCCAATCCCTGATTGTTCAGATCCGTCAACTCTGGAGTGTCTGGAGACATCCAAAACTTTTAGAAATAGTAAATCTTGCTGATGTTCTGCAATCTCTCTTTTTCCTCTCGCTTTAGTTTTCTCTTTGACACGCACATGCTTACACACATTTTCCTATATATGTGAGGACCATTTTCTACATTCAGTCCCTCACTTCAAAACCCTAACCCTAGCCAACGACATAAATGCAAACTAACATAACATTAACTGTAAGAGTTTTGGGATGATGCAGAACCATACTATACAGAAAAAAAACAATAAACCTATAACCTATAAACCAATAAACCCTAAGTTTAATAATTCAAATCAAAAGCACTATAAGAGATTACAGCTATGCATTTTGTTTAATTGCATTTTTTTGATAGTCTCAGAATAAGCCCTTCAAAGAAAGTTGTAAGTGTGCACACTAATCTGTCACTAAATAGACAGAAATTTCTCAGAGTTGTACATCTTTTTCTTGATTTTGCCATGTATTTAATAATACAGTATTTAGTGAACTGCCTTTCCAAAAACAGAGACGGGACCTCTCTAAACTTTTCTGTCATCAGAGGAGACACAATGTTGGCAGAAACTAAAAGGCAGGGGCATTCAGTACTCCACTGTATGTTTTCCAGCTGAGAACACACAGTTTTAGTCTGAATCCTTATGCCATAATGTATTTTTAGAACTAATAGTAACTGTCAATATCCTTATAAATATGAATATACTTTAAATATACAATAAGCACTAGGGCTGCCATCTATGAGAAGAGTCTTAGTTAACAAACCTTTTCATTAGTCAGGTAGTCACAGAAGAAACACTAAAATCTCAAACTCCATTCGGGAGCTGCACCTTGAAGAAAATAATGATGAAAAATAATGTTACTGTTGCAACACAGACCTTTTGTTTTGTAGCAGCAGTAACTTACTGGCACGCACTGCTGCTAACTCTAGCTGCTATTAGCTAGTTAAAGGTTCTGTTAGTTGATTAGTAAATACCCAAAGCATATTGTAATTCTACAGTAATTAAAATCGTAAACCTCAGTCAAAATGACTTTTCAGAAACATCCCCATTCTTAAGCTAAAAGCTCAAACTGTTTTTCAAATACAGTAGCATGTGCGCACTCACACACACACACACACACACACACACACACACACACACACACACACACACACACACACACACACACACACACACACACACACCACTTTTGTTGAACTCTGCCATTTACACACATATCATCAGAAATTTGATTCATCACACTGTTTAATGTCAGTTCAGACTGCTAGTAAATCAGCTCTGTTGGATGCTGTGTGTAGGACTTTGAAACAAATCCCCTTGCCTTCTTTAAACTGGTCCACATGGTAGGGTATCTGGACTGTAATACCCTTGATCCCTCTCCTTCCACTGGTAAGTTTTACCAGTTGTATCCACTTTCACATACTGCACCCTTCTCTTTAGCTATAGATTAAAACTAAAAATACATTTTACATTAATGTACACATTATCATTACCCTCCCCCTCCACAGAAACTACTTACTATCTCTATCTATTTTCTTAGCCTACTATCTTTGCCCACTGCCCACACTTTCTTTTTAACAAGTGATTTTGATCACTTGTCCCAAAAATTCTTAAAACAAGGTAAAATTCTGCTACTGGAGTGAGATTTTATTCCCATAAAAATCAACTTGTTTCAAGAGACCTACCTGCCTGAGAATAAAAAGCTTGGTTGACAGTGTACAGTTTCCCCTGGACACAGTTCAATGCACTGCTTCCATATACTGAAAATGTGCTACTAATGTCTCATAATTGCTAGCATGTGCATGAATGGATTCACGAATGGTGTTGTTTTCGCAGCTTGAACGTCATTTTAAAAGGAGGATATTTATGCAGTCACTTTCAAGTGTACTTGTATCTGTCTGTCCAGGCAGGACGTTCCACAGCAGCGGGGTCTGAACCAAAAAGGCCCCTCACCCCTGGGCAATGAAGCAAGTTGACAGAACAACCAGAGATAACTGCCTGAAAAAATGAAATCAGTACCATGTTTTAAGCCTCTTCTTAAAAGAATACATTGGGAAAAATGCTTATTTGCTTTTCTTGACACCACTCTCCTATCTGTCCATTAACTATAAAGTTAACAGCCAGTTACCTTAGCTTAGCATGGACACCGGAAAATGTCTCGGAGCCTCTTGCTTGGTGGGTCACTCTCTTTTTCTCTTCTTATATTCCTCTGTCACTGTCAACATCCTCTTCAGTCTCTTCGCCTCTGTCGTTAGCTAACGTCTATACAGGCTGCTGAGCTCAGTTTTGTTGCCCTCGCCCGGTTCCGGCATGAAACCAGCGCCGCTCTCCATCAGCAGCAGCATAGTGTTGCTTGAAACTTGGGTAGCAAGCCATCCAACAGAGCTAGACAGCAACAGACGCAGGGGCACTTACATTAATATTACTGATGTCTGAGTATGTTATCAGTTTGCTAACATTTGCTTGATATTTATCGCTAGTGGCTAAACAACTCTGCTAACACAGGCAAACATCAAGCAAGTGCAACAACAAGACTTAGCAAGCCAGCTAATAAATTATTACTTATTTAGTCTAACAGAAAGAAGGCCAGCTCGGCATCTGTCTCGCATCCTTTTAGGTCTTTCAGCTCATTTGAAAGAGAAGCCAATCCGATACTCCAATACTGTTTGTTCGCTTTTCTACTTTTCTCTTTGTAGCTTCTTTTGATGTTTTCTTCAGTCTTTCTGCCATGATGTCGATACTGAGAATACCGAGCTAATATCTTCCAAAGATTTTACATTGTACATTATATACTTTATGCGTCTTCTTAAAGCTTGCTTGCTGACAAGTCATCTGGGTGCCATAAACCATTCTCCGCTGTCATCATAAATGTCCTTCCCCAAATTCCAGTGCTACATAGCGCAATGACAGACTCCATTCACCGTATTACAAGACAGTGTAGCATTAAAATTAATTTAAAGCTTTGAAAATATAACATAATGTTGCCTTAATGGACAGATATGAGAATGGTAGCAGTCTTCTTATCTAACTCTCAGCAAGAATAAGCTTATTTCTAAAATGTTGAACTATTCCATAGAGACTCCATTTTATATAAAGATGTTCTTTATTATTTGCATGCTAGTGCAGCAATGTGCCACTTTGTTGTTGCAAGAAACTAGGCATCCTAGCAATTTAGATAAAAATTTAAATGGACTTAACTAATTTTCCAAACTATCAGTTTAGGCGAAGTCCTGAGGACCACATATGAGACCAAATGTAATATAATAGAACAGATAGGAATATTTGAATAGTAAAATAGAACAATATAATATACATTATTATTGCCAGAATACATCTGATCATTGACTTAAAATATACTCTCTCACTCCTTCCACAATTACATTTTTTCTTTTATTTCGTCTCCATTTCTGGAGCCAGAGTGAGCAGTAAATCCCAGCTGGCAGAGGCTCTGTCAATTCAGCTTGTGTGGATATGTGGATAATTACCTGTGTCTGTACATGAGGAAGACATCTCTTAGCTGTAAAGAACTAAGGTGACAAAGGCCAAAATAGACCAACAAAATCCCCTTATGTGGAGGGTGCCAGTCCACGTTTCTTGCCTGGACCTGGTGTTAAACCAGTAAAGTTGAGGGGAAGGCCAGAATGGGCACGCTGACTGTCAGATGCCAAGATTCATAACGCCAAACATTTGCTAAGTTGATGTAATGAAAAGCAGCACTTCATGTATCAAATATATTCCACTGACCCTGAAAAGCCCACACACTGAGCTAAGCAACAAGAAACACAATGTCTGTGTGCATGTGTGTGTGCCATGGATTGAAACATGGACATCACCCATGCTTTCTGAAGAGCTGTTGCAAAGCTTAATGTGGCTGGCTCAACGCATTCTAATGGCCATTTGATGAACAGCAGTTTTTGGCACTTAAGTGTTGGCTTCATTTTTCAGACCTGGAGGTTGGTGTTTGTGTTTGTGTGTGTGTGTGTGTGTGCATTCTCATATACAGTACAGTATAATGTAGATGTTTGGCTGTGCAGCCGTTTGCAGAAACCAGTGGCGTAACTTGATAATGAGTATATGTGTGTAGTGTTGGGTTGCCCTGCTGTCTTGGGAAAGCAGCATGTTCTCCAGGAATCCGAGAGTTCAGTTCAGTGAGCACGTGGACAGTTAGCTGGGAGGGAAAGCCTACGATTGGCTTGGAGAGTGAAAAGCAACTCTACAGCAGCAGCTTGGGTGACAGTATACAGTTCTCCCTTGACATAATTGAATGCACTGCTTCCATGCACATGCACAAGTGTGTTGCTAATGCTTCATAATTGCTAGCATGTGTCTGCATGTGTTCAAGAATGGGGTTTTCCAGTTGTTATAGCAGCTTAAACACCAATTTACAAATAGTGTGAACTCACTCTGAGGCGTTTTGTAAATGTGTCTTTGCTTGTGTTTACATCCACACATCCATGCATTTGTGTCCACGTATGTAACTGTAGCCCCTCCTTGAGATTGGAGAAAGTTTGAGCTGCCAGGCCGGTCCTCAGGTGAGCCACCGAGGCAGTATGAGTAAGGCGATCCACCTGAGAACTGCCCAGGGAATTGTGGGCCATTGTTCTGAGGAGAAAGGCAGGGCCCTCGAGCGTGTGTCCACTGAATAAGAGCCACTTGTGCACAACAACCATTTTACACAACATACAATAACACCACCACAAGACCAACCAATCAAGTCAATAGGTTTTTCTTTTCCCTTGGTGCTGTGACCCACCTTAATCCCACTGTTAAACAATGCCAAGATAGCATACACCATACCATTGTTCCTCTCCATGAAAAACTCATGGCCTTGAAAAGCTATATTCTCGCTTAACATTTTAGTAACATTTTTTTTGACAAACACAATAGATTATTGTGTCTTTCTTGAAATACAGAGTGGAAGAGAAGATGATGCTACCTCAGATTAGAGTTAACAACCAAGGAGAGATGCAATTAAGTTGTTTTCTTCAATTTACTTCTTTACCATAGAGACTACTTTTAATTTGTCTCATTTTCAGCTTTGCAAACTTAATGACCTATTACTGTGGGTGGCACAGTTCAGTCCTCACAATGGCTTTAATTAAACTAATGTTTACCCTCACAGAAAGACAATTGACAAGAATGCGAGCTTAAGTGGAAAGAGAGAGAGAGAGAGAGAGAGAGAGAGAGAGAGAGAGAGAGAGAGATGAAGTGCTAGAGTATTTCAATATAACTATAGCTTGTTCTCTTTGGGAATAAAATTGAGAGAAGCAGGGAGGGTGGGATAGACAAGCACATTCTCTGCTACTGAATTTCACATGTTTCCATTTCACATTCATGCACACTCAGAAGTGCCACACAGGCATTTTTGTCCGTCTTGTCGAGACACTTTCATGTATCAGGACGAATGTTCGCAATGATGATTTACGATCGGCTTATAAATGACAGGTAGGATCTATAAGGGACTTGGCGGGGGCAAGACCAGACACATGTGGTTGGGGTATGAAAAGCAGTCTTAGTAAAATAAATCTTTGTGTAGGTGCCACACCATCACACACCTCATGATGCTCTTGAGATCCTCTCTGCGCTGTCCTGACTGCCTCTAAAGCAACACAGAAGAGTTGGTGGAGGAGGCACACCTTCGGCATACAGACTGACCTTTGTTTCATGCTCCCACCTGCACAAAGTGCCTGTCAGTCACATAAACACACAGCAAAAGTGAGAGATGGAAGGAGGAGGTTAATACCTGCTGTCAATTTCCCCTCTGACCTCTCTTGCACATTCCTCCCCTTCTTTGCTTATTAGTTGTATATTAGCTTTTCCATTTGTCTCAGCTCACCCCTGACAGGCTGTGTGTTGTCATACAGGTGTTGTGGACGGCCACATGAAACCATTTGAGAGGTGGGCACAAAGGTAGCTCTGTTTTTCCAGACGCAAGGCAGCCGTGCAAATTGAAGCGTCGGTAAGGATTGTGACAGCAAAAATGGGCTGAGAGCAGGATGTGTGTATTTGTGTATGTGTGTGTGTGTGTGTGTGTGTGTGCATGTGGATGTCTGTGCATGTGTAAAACAGTCACCCACTCCACTCCCTGCCAGCAATCCAACCCTCACCCCCTCCTCGCACTCCCCGGTCCAAACTCAAGCCAGCCAACACCTGAAGCTTATTAAACGTAAATCTCCATAGCGCCATAGATGTAACTTGAAACCCATATTGACTTTTAGGGGGAGCTTCATAAATCTTTTTGCTTCTCTCCTTCCTCTCTCGTCAACATTCCATATATATCCCGCAGAATGTTGTTTCAAAATGAAAACATTTGCGTCTCTGCTGTTGACAAAATGTTTAAACTTTACAGGCGTGCTAAACAAACGTAGCACATTCAGAGAAACAGGAAAATGCATAAATATTGATTCTGTGGTGAAACTGAATCCGTATTCATTGAAAATGGAAAGGACAGATGTCATGAATACTTTCATATGGAGAATATTAAACTATTCATTTTGAAGGAATGTGTGAACTGTTCTTTTTGTAGTGATGAAAGGATCTGTATATATATTAGAATTTCAAAGAAAACGTAATGAGAAAACAAAGTAAAGTAATGTTTAATTTCTTGTTCAGGAGCATGAATGAAAAGTCGGATATATCAGATAAAAATTTAATTTATAAACACCCTGCAAACCTTATGTTTATTTCATTTTATAATATATTTTTTCAAATACTCCGAGTGACCTTGTAGCACAATTGTCAGTTCATTTGTCATATCTTTAATTTTTTTCTTTAATTTCTATTAGGCCTACAGCAAGCATTTTCTGAGCTGAACCTGTCAAAAATCATTGTGTTAATTGAAAACTATAGTGACCAGTGTCTTCTTGCTGCAGGATATCAATTTAATGGGGACATGAAATATGGGTGAAAAAAAATTCTGTTTAAACAAATGAGCTCTGAATATTATTCTAATATGGGTGAAAACCAAAAATGATGCATAGTGTTGTGCTGGTTGGCTCCAACAAACTTTACTCTCATCTTCTGAGATCTGTACTGCAAGTGTGAAGCAGTAAGATACAAGTGAATATACTGTATGTATTTGTAGATGAAAGAAAAATATAGAGAGTAATAGAGAGAGACCATGGATGTATTTAAAATAACTGGATACTGCTTTTCAATTTGTGTCCCCCAAGCTGTTCATTGGACACATCAGGAAATCACATCAGTCCCTCTCTGGTTGAACCAGTTGAGAGGATGCACATTAAAGTCTGCTGACTTCCTGCTGACACCCAATAAGACATGAATGGCATGAAAATAATTTAGTGGTACAGCTCACTTTCCTGATCCTTTTGGACTGAATCGCAAATTCCAATAACACAAAGAGTCATTTAAGGGTGCTTGTTAAGCTCAGAAAAATGTATTCGTTGTTTTACTGCCACTCCTTTTCTAATGTTTGCGTAGGGGAAAAAAGTGTTCTTGGGCCAGTGTGCAAAATGTGATCCTGCAAGACTGAGTGTGGCCACTACGCCAAAATTGTTTCATAGACCAATTCTATGTCCTGGGATATTAAGACACAGAGATGGAAAAAAACAGAAAAAAATAGACAGACAGAAAGAATTGCTATGCAGTGCAGTACCATAATATTTATATGGTGTAAACCCATTTGGCAAAAAGATTCACACAAATGAAGTATCTCTACATAGAGTTAAAGTTACAAAGAGTAACAGAAGTATGAAAGTAGAAGCAGGAAATACAGGAAGTGATGATTGGTGGGGGCCTGAAGGTGCATTTAGGTTACCTTTGAGATGAATATATCAGCAGCGGAAGGGAGAAAATCAATACTATGACTTTCAAGTACACCTAAGCATTATAATACATCTCAACATCTGGGTGCTATTCCCATCTAAGCAAGAGACACAGCAGCAGGATGTTCCAGACCGGGGAGACCGGTTTGAATTTGTGGCTGCATCACAGGCCGCCTCTGCCAGAGCCCTGGGCTTAGAGCCGTAGAGTTCACGACACGCTTCCCTCCCTGGAAAGAATGAGTGATCCCTGCCTACAATAAAAACCGGGTAGCAGTTTGATGTGTGTTTATATGTGTGTGTTTGTGTGTGTGTGCATGAAAGTGTCAGTGGGCAGGATTGGCAGTGGCTGCAGACAAAGCGAACGGCGTAAAAGGAGAGCTGAGTAGAGAAGAGTGGAGGTGTTATAAACCGGGGACGTGCACAAAGGGCCCTCTGTGCAGGGGTGGCTGGTGGGTCACACGCTTGCTTTCACACACATACACACGCACACACATTCACTGACACACACCGTCCTCAACCTGCCACCACTACCTCCCCCAGGGGAACCTTCCATTCTGAAGCTGCCCAGCGTGAGTGGGGTGAGCTCATATAAATAACACGACAAATAAGGAAAAAGTGAGTGCAGAAAAAAAGATGGAGAGAGGGGAGGAAAGACATGAGAGGGAAAGAGGGGGAAAATGCAACGACAGCAGCAGCCTGTTGAATAGGGATTTCTTCTGTCTAGCGACAATGTCTCATTGTTTTTCAGAGGAGGGGGGAAAAAATACTGGAATTGTGGAATGTATGAGTCTCATTCATTACACCCATTTTCTCCAGTTTAAAACATTTTCTATAATAATAGTGGCGCTCACATACATAAATACAACAGTGATTTCCTTTGGCAGGCGGAGCACTTATGACATCTACCCCCAACAGACTCTGAGACTGTGTATGTCTGTGCGAGAGAGACGGCTGAAAATGTGCGTGTTTATAGACTCTGGCATTCATTTCTGTATTTGTGTCTGTGGAGCACTGATGGTTTATACAAGAAACTGTACTCTTTCCCCCCCTGCAGAGCACAGACCATCTGACAAGCTGGTTGGCACTCCATGCTTACTTCGCTGCTTCTTGCCAAACCTGCTACCCCACAGTGCTGCTTAATGCTAATAAAAACCTGGAGCACTAAACAAACATTTTCAGGAGAAAACTGAAGTGGGGAAAAAAAGAAAAAAGTTAATTTGTCACAAGTTGCTTGTTGTTTTTTGGCTATTCTAGCGGAACTGGCAGTGTCAGAAGCCCTATAGCTGTATTGTTCTTTTTAGTGGCATTGTTGTTCAAAGCAGAGCCCCCTCCAAAACCCACACCAAAGTGAGTCTCAAAATCCAAACATTATGGCTAGAGTTATGCACCAACAACAACAAGCGTCCAGCAAGTGGTATTGGCCTGACTAAACAAACAAACAAAATACAGGATAAACCACAGGAGAGTGGGAGGCAGGCGTCAACTTGAAACTCTGCATGTCAGCACAGGCCGAGCTGAGCCTTTTTACTCTGCCAGACAATTTTCCATATGGAGCTTCGATAACCGTAAAGATTAACTATCTGATTCTCTCATGAGAATCCAGACAGAATGCGTTGTGATGGGAAACACACATGAGAGGTGAGATTAATGGTGCATTATCCAAAGACTGCAACAATCCAAATATTGCTCCATTTACGGGGCTCCTCCTCATCCCCCAGGCTCATTTTCCTCTCTTCCGATACAGTAGGCCTCTATTCAAGAGAGGCGGACATAAATATTTACAGTCATTTGATGCATGCGTGTGAGGACAAGACTTCCATCCGCAAAACTCAGAAACAACCACCATGGGTGGATCGTAAACACGCATGAGTGGGAAAATCGCTCTGGAAGCAAAAATTCACAAGAGAAACCCACACTCGCCTGCCATTCAAATAGTAACGTGTCATTCATTCACATTCAGACTTAATTGTAGTGACTTCATTTTTGCTCATCAGGAGTCAAAATAGAAGCAGGTGTGTATTCCTGGCTTCGCTGGAGTCCCGCAGGTGAGGACATGCTTGCAGCTTTGGTTTAATTCAGTTCTTCTTCTGGATGAATACACCCTAGACTTGCTGGGTATGTCTCTCTACAGGGCGAAGAGGTAAATTGCTTCATTGAACTCTCAATTAAAGGTCAACCTTTGACCTCCTACCAAGATTTTGCCTCACATGTTCCCCAGCGGTGTTTGGAGTCACATTGTTCAAAGCCAAATCTGGTGGAGCATGTAGAACTAAGAGCCTCGCCTTGATAAAAGGGCTGAAATGTTATGAAGCAGAGGGGTGAGAGAAGAAATAAGTAGCCACTGATATCTTGATATGTAGTGCCAAAAGTGTCAATGGAAACCGCCATGGCCATGAATCACTGATACATCACAGTGGTCGTGGTGGCTGCAGCTCGCTACGAGCAAAGGTTGACATGAGCGGAGGAGACAGAGGGTATGTAGTTTGCCTCTTGGGAAAAGTTTCTCAGGGCTCCTCAGTAGGCCAAAACACACTCAGCTGCTCTGGTTAAGCAGATGCATGCCTTTGTGCCTCGATTGATTTCCTGTTTCTGCCAGCACTCGCAGGAAGTGATCTGGTGACGCAGAAGAGGGGCCTCTAACTGATTCTGACAATCCTGGAAATAGGATGGTTCTTGATCGACTTTGACTTGAAATAAACACTTCTGAACTATTACAACTTGGGTGTTATTGTAATAGTTTTGGCCAATAGTTTTTTCTTTCTGTTTTAATAACCTGCTCATGTAAATTAATTGGGAACAATGTGACATCGCTACAGTTAAGCCAGGGCAAGAAACAAGAGATCAGAGGATCGGACACACTTTGGAATTACTATTTGGAATAATGCCTCATTGCACGGGTAAACTGTGCATGAAAACGTACGGCAGGTCAACTTTGAACCACAAAAGTTCAAGGTTCAGCTTCATTGTCATCACGCAATACAAGATTGCACAACGAAACGCAGGTAGCCCTCTCCAGGCTACACACACAGAAAATATTTATCTATTTTATAAAGTGAAATAGTTTAAATTAAAATGGGAACAACTATAACAAAGACAATTAAAAGAACAAAGTAGAATATAAAAAGTAGCACTGAAGGGAGAAATAAAAAAATATATTTAAATATATTTACATTGAAGATATACACATGAATGCACATACACAAACAAAAGGAAAACATGTAGAACTGAGGTCTGTCTTCAAACTGTGATATTTACAACAAAAAATTTGGGAAGTCATCTTTATCTTCTCTTTTAGATTTGTACGGTTAACCTGGGGATTTGATTTAAACCTGCTGACGCCCTTCTTCTCACCTCTAACCTCACCTCCTCTTTTTTAACGATGCTGTCATATTCCCAGATCACCTCAATTAATTTGGTTAGCATAATGTTAAGATTACTGAGAGGAATGATGTCCAAACCATAAAAACAAGACCCAAGTTGTATTAAACTGGAATTTAAAGAATTAGGGTGGCCATATTTTCTGACTTTCCTGCCCTGTCTGTGGCACTCACCCCCAAACCCATCGTTTCTACTGATACGTAAATCTCCTAAAAAGAAATATATAGTTTCAGTATTTAAAAAAAGCCTGAAAGATTTAGTAAAAGGTTTTAGAAAATAAAAATGGAGTGTATTGTGTATTTGTTGGGGATTATTTTCACCAGTTAATTTGGCAGCAGGACGGTGAATGTGAGATTCTGAACAATACTGAAGGGCTATGGCACAGACAAATAAGGCTTTGGCTATACACTCAATAATTGTTTGTACGATCAAGTCTGATTTTTGGTTTTGTTCTTTTTTATGGGGTTTGTTGACAATAACAAAAATATAGAATATCATGTCTTTCTGATTATTCTGTCTCATCTCTAGAAACCTGCCAAATGCACTGCCATACCACAGAGAGCTATCGCTAAGCTGATAAATCAACCTGTCTTTTTACAGACATATAAGTCATAAGTCATTCAATTTGCCTGGCTGGGCTGTTTCAAAAAGACACTCCTAATCGGGCTCTGTGTGCAGAGGCTCAGCCTCTCTCTCACACCTGGACCAGCTCCAGGGGCTGTGCTTTGAAGAGCTGTCAGTCAAAAGCTCAAGCTCCTGTGTGCTGGCTTGGGGCACCACTTCACCCTCCTCCAACAACTGCACCTGACTGAGCTTGTGCAGGGACGTCACCTCACCTCAGGGGAAACAGCGCTGCACCGGCTCACCCTGTACCTGCTGGCATATGTGCCAGGTTGTGTCACAGAGAGAGAAAGAGATGGAAACAAGGGAAAACTGTGTTGGCTTTTTGTCATTCTTGATGATTTGTGAGAGAAAGAGTTGGATGTTGGAGTGGGAAAGTGGTTGGATATAGCAACGCCCCGTAGATATCTCCATGCACTCTCATTGCCCTCAGAGATCTTGGCAGTCCGTGGTGAAGTGAGATACCGTAAGAAAATAAAACATGGGCCTTACAGTGCTGGACCCGTGCCCCTATCACACAGTCTGTACGCTGTTTGCTGCCAGAGCAAATAAGGTGGCTGTTATTGTAGAGGACAATTACATACTGTTAAAAAGTATACTCCTCAGCCAGCGCCGACCTGTTTTAAAACCCACTGTGAATAGAAGAACAAACACTGGGAGGAGCGCTCTCTCTCTCACACACCAAGTGAAAGCACGTGGCCACACATACACACATGTGTATCCGTGCGTTTAGCCTCAGCCAACCGTGAACTCCCAGGCATCCACTTTCACTCAGCCGGACTGTTCGTCTAGCGACCCCGCCGTCCGATGTCCAAATGGCACAATTATCTGCAATTTATGCTCAGACAAAACGGATCACTTCCATGGTAAATGAAATTCCCCATTCGGAAGAGCAACAAGTGGGAGGAGATAAGGTTCATAATACTTTCTTTGGTATGAGACAAGAGAGGGCACAGGTTCAGGTGTTTTTGAGGGATTAAAAACATTTAAAATGCTTCCTGATGATTAAAATAAAGGTGGTTCTTCGACGAGAGAGAAGAAAGGCTCATTAAGGAAACCCTTAACTTGCTCTCCATCCAGGAGAGTCACAGCCGTTGCGCTCCAGCTAATATCTCAGCAAGAGACTTGAATGACTTTCTCTTAATGAGTGATGAGAAATTAAAAAGCTGTGGAAATCCAATGCTATGCTTGGATCCAACTGCATTTTCATTAGGTTTTCAGATACCCATTAATCATGTTAATGGGCCTGGAGAGGTCAGTGGCAAAAACAAGAGATCACTGAGACATTGTTTTGCAAATGTTGGTGCGGGATATAAAGAGCTTTGGCTCATCTCCAGCTCTGCTCTGACCAGGAAACAATAACAAGTGTTATTGATAGAGATTGAGTTGACTCAATCTCTATCATGTTATTATTGCAAACTATGCTAAGGCAATTATTTCAAAACACTATTCATGAATGTATACTGGATTTCTTCCCAATGTGAATATCTTCTTAAAGTTTTATTTATTACAAGTAAAACAGTTCTAACTTAAAAGTTTTTTTACAAGGCGTAGTGAAGTTGCTCAAGCCTCCCGGATGCTTACCTGAATTGAAAGATTGTCTTGATTTACCTTTCATCTTGCTCACACATGCTTGTTGGGACACGTAGGCTTTCAGCTTCTATATGCTTGGATGTATGACAATGTACACAGACGTCATAAGGTGAGTGTCTCATCTTAAAGGAAAATTCCATCCTAGGACTCTTTTGAAGTGTCATAAGCAATCAGTCTTTTGCTCAGTGCTGTGTGGGACGTGTTGCAATTTACTTTTCAAGTGTTTGCACTTTGCTGCTGGTTATTATTTCCAACATTTCCGAGAATGACTTTGACAAACCCAGTTTGTGACTGAATGGTCTGAAATTATAAGTATAGCCACAATGACAAACTTGGTCAAAACAGCTATTTACACATCTTGCAGTTATGGAGCTACATTAGCAATGCTTTATCAAGTTTATCTGATAATTTAATCTCTATATATCTAATATTTACTCCCCTCTTGCTGTGTTTTGGTTTCCGCACCTGAAGGAAATATCTGGCTCATTAGCTGCTAAAGGCTCCACTGTGTTCATCACCTAGTTGCTGACTTTATATATCTGCTGATTGGTGCTAGACACGTGTGTGCAGTGGATTTTTAGAGCTTTTTCACAGCAAGAAAAGTAAGTAAAGTCATTGATTTAAGGAGGAACAAGTAAAAGTAAGGAAAATGCGCTGATGAGAGCAGGGAGGGTGAACCAAACATTAAAACTGTGGGCCGAAAGACCAAAACAATGAGCTGAAAGATGCTAAAACGTTCCACAGAGCTGAGGGGAACTGGAGATTCAGTTGATTATTTCTTTGTGTGTTTGTCACTACAAACTCTGACTCATTTCATGTTACAATTTCATTTCTTTAACATAAGAGTGTAAATGCACATATTCACACGATGCCATCAATAGGTCAACTATGCAAACCTCCCTTGAAAGAGCACAATCACCCACGTACACACACAGATCCCAAGGTCACCTGTGTGCGACAGATTAAGAGTCTAAATGGTTGCTGTGTGTAGCTCTAATGACTGATCTGTCATCAGTTTTCATTAAGTGCCCTGGGTTTACTAAGGTGAGACCGCTCTGCCTGCACAAGTCTGGTGCGAGACGCCGAGCTGCGGATTGTCGATGAGAACACAGAAAGTTGGAATAGCAGAGTGACCTCAACTTCCAGTAAAATACTGGAGCTGCAGAGAAACTGGTGTTGCGTGTTTGGCATGTGCATACAGAGCCTGTGACTCGGGTCGCTGGCCCTGTGTCCTTAAAGGCAAATTCCAGCAAAGTCATCATTTGGAAGAAAAATAACATGCTTCATGAATTCCAGAGTAGTCTACAAGATGTTTTGCTCAGGCTGTCATATGCTTGTCCAGTCAGCAGGAGATAATCACAGATACCAGCCAAGCCTGTGCATACCAAACCATATTAACATGATGAGAAAATTCAAAGTGAAGAAACTCAGTCCTTTTTCCTAAAGAGACACTTAGTTTTTAAGCTCTATCGAGAAACTGTCTTACTGCTTGAGGGACATCAGCAGGGATGGTGTAGCGCCAGAGCCAAGGACCAGGACAGGAACCAGAGCCTTCAGAGTGTCACCTCAGACAGAACACACAGCAACACGAGGAGCTTGTTCGCAAAAGCCCAGGAACACTGCTGACAGTGTTTAGACAACTGTTTAAGTCTCTGTTTCCCGCTATAACTCACCCTGCCTCCTCCATCCTGCCTCTCCAGACACGGATGGAAGATGCTGAGATGAGCGTCCGATACAAACGGGGAAGAATCAGTCAATAGATGTGTAAACAGATTTTATTCTGTCACTAGATGGTGCTGGAATGTCCATACCTTTGTACGCAAGTGTAAGGAAATATCATTTGTAAACATAATGTAAACTGACTGAGAGGAAAGTTTCCTATCACTTCCTGTACCTTTAAAGGAGAAAATCTTGCAATAAGTCAAGGACATCTACAGATTATCTGATCTGAACAGAGGCAGAGATGTATTTTTCCCACAGCAGTGCATGATAACATTAGTTTCAGTGAGATTAACAGAGATTTGAGGGGAGCCATTTCCTTTTTAATTAAACATTAATATCGCAGGCAAATATTCAACATAAATGATTGATCTGGTTTATCACAGTCAAACAAACAGCACAGATAGCCATCTGGAACAGAGACTATCCTAAAATGCCCTTTCATAACTGCACTTATAAATAGCTTTGAATCTAATCCCTGAAAGAAACATTAAAAAAGGGAGGAAAAACAACCAGAGAGTTAACATGCTCCCACTTCCAAGAATAGGCTGTACCACAACGTCCAGGATTGGATTTTGTGATAAGCCAGCCATATGAGCTGCATTCTCTATCTGCTCTGACCCGACTGCATGTGAGCTGCAATAACAAAGGCGCTCAGCAGTGGGCCCCCAGGGTCCGTTTACTCAGTGGTGTAATGTTTGTGCTCTCGTGGCCCTCACAACAGCCGAGTGCAGCCCTTATCAGGGGCCCCTGCCTAGTCCGCCACGGCCCTCTGGAAAGCTGTGGCTACACCGCAGTGTGTATTCTACCACTGCAAACAACCCTAGCACAAAGGCGCAAAGGGTGAGGAGGTAAAGAGAAGGATGAAAAACAGGGATCTGATGCCTGGGGTCTTGGATGCTTTCCATAAAGGGGCCTCCATCCCTGCTTCTCTGGAGGGAAAGAGGAGAGGAGGGTGGAGGGTCGGAGTGCATTCCTCTCTCCTCATGCCCTGGAGGGGTGTCGGCTTTGGCTACAGAGTGGGGAATGAAGGCAGGCCTAAGCCCCTGCAGACACGCAGGCCTCGGCTGGCTAATGCTCTGTTGGCCTAACAGCAAGCAAGACAGAGAGGTCTTTGGGTCCGTCACTTTCCCCCAGCCCAAAGATTTGATTGACCAGCTGGCCTCTCTGGTCCATCTCGAATTATACACGAATGTACTGTACAAAACCATTCTTGATTGTGAGAATAAAAGTGTTTTTCTAAAAAAAAAAATCAAGAAAACAACCACGGGAAAGTGTTTATAGAAAACATGTCCCGCTGTGAACTGTGCTGAACTCATTTCATTTGTTTGGTGAGTCACAGTGCCAGTCCAGCCAGAGGAGAAAAGGACTGTTCCATATTTTCCATCCTTTTTGCTGCTTTTTGGGCTCCTTGACTGGCACGCAGGCAGGCAGCAGGCTGGCATGGCCATTGTAATTTCCAGCTCTGTCCTTTCTCAAAACGCCTCAGAGAATAGTGCTTAATGTCACTCTAACGCCAATTCAGTCTAATTGGAAATATCAAATCTATAAATACCTTCCAACCACAGCAGGAAAAAATGAATGGTTTTGTAGAAAATAATCCCAGTAGGCATGAGGATGAAATCAATCATTTTGAAGTGATGATGATGACACTTTGAAATAGAACAACTTCCTCATCCAAAAGAATTGAAATTTCCTCTGTAGACCCGGCTTCTGCGATGCCAGTGATTGATGCAGCAATCTTTCCAAAAACCCACCAAAAAAGCTGTTCCAGCTTAGTAGAAACCATCCCACACTGTGACCAAAAGAGGCCTTCCTTCCATCGAGCAGCCAACCCACCAACCCACAGCTCTCTCTTTCCGTCATGTTCTCTCCGGTTTATCCCCCAAAAACCAACAGCAAAATAGGATGCAGGCCTTCAGACTGTTTTGAATTGAACCCATAAAAAGGACAGACGGAGACATGGAGCACTCTTTTTGGTCCCCAAAAGAAGAGGAATGTTAAGTATATCCCTAAGAAGATTAGGGGTCTCCTTGGTATAGCACACAGCTTTCCCTCGATGTGCCAAAGGACCAGAGTAGATCAAAGCCACCTCGGACTTCCTCGTCATTAGCCATGGCTTATCCCCAAATGCTTTCACCCTCTGATACTGACCCCCTTATTATCCCAGCACACCCATCACTTCTGCTGGCTTTGGAAACAGAGTGCAGGGCTCTGGCACAGGATGTAACCCCCCCTCCCCTTAAAGACCCCCTTCCTCTCTTATTGAAAAAGTTACAGTCACTCAATCAAACTCAGACGTAAACAGCACAGGAAAAGGGGGCCTGGTACGTGTGTCAGTATTTGAGTGAACTGACATGACACAACACAATTTTACCTTTGTGTGCTTTTTCCATATCGTTTTATTAGCTATATGTATTTGTTTTTTTTTTTAGAAATTACTAATTAAAACATACAGCATTAAAATGACTAATACCAAACACACTGACTTATGGAAAATATGTAATGTGCTTCAGCAAACAGAAAAATAAAGCCTAAATGGGAAACTAGTGAATAATTGTTTTGTTACTGTTATTCTTTATCCTATTTCTTTTCCTTTGTTTACAATACTAAATGTGAATTTGTTAACATTCCTTCATTGGTCCTTTGCCGTCTGGAAGCCATTAATGTCAGTGGTGTGCTTGCCAAGAAGGTTATAGGCATATTTATACACTTATGGCTCCTAATCAAAACAAAGACTGGCCATCTGAGCCAAGCGTTTACAGTATATATTGTTTGTGAAATAGAAATACTTGCTTCAGAGGCTGTGCGTGTAGAAGGGATTTCTAATTAGCATTTAGAGCAGTCACAGGAAAGATGAAACTACTATTCACTAGCTGCCACTTTGTGATCCATAAAAAAAAATTAAGCAGTAATACATTGCACTGCACTCGGTTCAACCCACCATCATCCGTCTTACCAGCCTGCTATCACCAAAGTCAATAAAGCTCGATTAGGCGGATACAAAGCAGGTTAAAAGAGTGCCTTTGTTCCAATGTTTATGAAGACATTCCTCCATAGTGTAGATTATCCACCTATAACACGGGAACAAGCCTGTCTCACAGAGATGGATTTTCTCCTGAAAGTATGAAAACATAAAATGTAGTGCAATCCAAGCATTCAGTGTGTTTGCACAGGGTGTGTGAGGCCCGCCTCGGTGGAACCCGCTCAGGGTTGCTGGGAAGGCCACCTGAGCGACAGAGAGCTTGCACCTGTTCTCTGTTTGGTCAACAGTGCAATCGTAGCCCGGTCACACAGCACAATGCTATCGCGGCCGATCTAGAGAGCAATCCAGCGCTTATCTCTTATTGGCTCTGATTGCGGCCATTCAGGCCAATTAGGAGCTCTCCCTCCTGCTCAGGGTTCCTGCCCTCGAGCAGCGTGGCCCCGCTGCACGGCTGCTGTAGTTCCTGGACTGTGCCAAGCCCGCCAGGGCACTGAAGGACTTAAGATTTAAGCAAACATCACGGGATGTCAATTCCCACATATGGATGTGTTTGTAGAAAGGAAGAAGAAGGTGGAGCAGTGGCTGTTGTGAGGGTACAAACCCTGTCACAGCAATTAAGTAAAACTGTTTTAACAAAAAATAAAGCTCCTGCTGAGTGGTTTGCACTTTTTCCATGGATGGTTGGTTTCAGTTCACTGTATGGCTCAGAGGCAAAAAAAGAAAAGGGATTCTGGCTCTTGTTTGGACTGAACTTACAACCTTTCAGTCACAAAATTGTCCAGCAGGCCACCCTGTCTTGACAACATTATACTGTCTGTAAAATCTGTGTTGTACCTAAACAGCCCCAGTCACACAATGATCCAATTAGGCTCTGCCATTGCCCTTGTGAGGATCAGTCCTGCTAAATAAGCTTGTGGGAGATTGAGAGAAGGCAGGGTGCTGGACTCTACAAGAGCTGCAAGGTGCAAACGCTTGCCCCACCAAAGCACTCCAGTGTGGATGAAGAAAGCAGAATCTGGCATTGACCCTGTGTTCACACCGCTGCCCACGCCTCAGGAACCTGAAAGAAGGACTTTGAACACACCTCTAAATACACACACACACACACACACACACACTTGCTGTTTCTCTTGGGTGGACTCGCCGGTGTACGTCACCAGCCTGGCCACGTCTGACCATTGCCGGGGATACGATTCACAGCCCAGCCATTAACACCACGGGAGCACTGGAAATCTTGACACAAACCTGGCAACATGCGCATATTGCCCAGGCACTTCTCCAGCGTGAAAACTCCAAATTAGACGTAGAAAATAGAATTGAACTTTTCATGAGAACTGAGACTTTGCCAGCCTGTGATACCAGCATCATGCCTGCTCGCTGGGTGTGAGTGTATGTGTGTGTGTGCAGGTGAGAATGTGTGAATCAGACCAATATCTGAGAATCACCAAGTGGGAATCAGGTTGATGATTATTTTTTAGCCAAATAGCTTTGTTTAAATCGGCTGTTCTCTGCTGTCACATGCAATGTGCTAGTTGGCTAAACCAATTAACTATTAACTAGTTAATACTATATCTGAGTTTAACACTGGAAATAGAAAACGAAAATGAAAATGAAGGATGATGTTCACATATAGGATCAAGTGGCACTAAGATCTCAGTCACTGAACAGAAGAATGGAAGGAGATCCGTGCCTGTATACACGATGGAGACGTAACACCACATATATCACAGAGGTGTTGATGAAGAGGAAGGAGATTCATGTCACTACTCTATCTTCACCTTTGCCTGGCAGAGCTGTGCAGCATCATTCTTTGACAGCTGAGAGTGCTAACGGAGAGCTCTGGAAAAACAAAACACTAGCCAGAGACAGAGAGGATACTGGATATGAAGAGGGGATTTAGAGAGAAAGGAGACAGAACACTGTCCAACTTCTAATAAAGACTGTGTGTAAGGGGTATGTGTATGTGAGAACATGCACGGCAGAACAAAATCTCTCAGCTCAACAAGCAGAAATCCTGCCTAATGTAGGGTGTCCTCATAGCATATGTGTCATATCCTTTTCAACATGCAACACCTTAAAGCGGTGCGTTTGATATGGCATGACATGGCAAGATTCCTCCTAATGTTTTCTAGTAGGTGATGAGCCTAGCTTTGCATAAAGACTGCAAGCAGGAGGAAACAGTTAGCGTGGGTCTGCTCAAAGTTCAAAAATACAGCTGCCAGCACCCCAATTAACATTTTATATTTTGTTTGTTGAATTCAAACAAAACAACAGTTTGCGATTTCAGAGGGAGTTATGTGCAACCATTTATTGTACCACTGTGCCTACAGAGACCTGTTATAAAACCTGTGCTCACAGCCTGTATCTGGCAACCCGCACTATAGCTGGAAATGCTGCACAGAAAGAGTGGGCAGATGAATAAACTGTTGTTTGTCAAGACAAGGTTTCATCGCCCCAAAAGAACAGTAATTGTCATTTTTAGAATTCTTTTGTTAAGTAAACAAACAAGATACAGCAATACAAAGTATTAATAGGTGTATTTTGAACTTGAGAGGAGGCTAGTTGTTTTCCCTTGTCAAAGCTTTATGCTAAGCTAGGCTAATTGCCTCCTGGCTCCAGCGTTGTACTTAACGCACAGCACACATAGGTAGGTAGGTTTATTTTCACAATATAACAAGTTATAGAATTAAATTGTGGTTTGTGACTCCCTTCTGCTATTTAATAATATTACAGAATCAAATATAAAAAAAATGGTAAACAGAAATAAACTATAATCAATGGAGCAGTGCTGCGGATGAATTAGAGTCTAAGAGTCTGACAGCTTAGGGGAAAAAGCTGCTCTGCAGTCTGGTGGTGTGACAGCAGAAGCATCTATGTCTCTTCCCAGAAGGCAGCAGGGTAAAAAGGCTGTGGCTTGGTGGGTTCTGTCCTTTAGTATCCTTTGTGCTCTGCAGGCACCTTACCTCAGTGATATCACTGATGCTCGGGAGATGGGTACCAATGATCTTCCGAGCAGTTTTGATAACCCGCTGCAGAGTCCTCCAGGCACATCCCATGCCAGTTTGTGATGTTTCCAGTCAGGATACTTTCTTTTGCTCCTCTGTAAAAGCTGACAAGAACTTGGCACGGGAATTTGGCCTTCTTAAGCTTCCACAAGAAATATAGTCATTTCTGAGCTTTCTTCACCAGTGTGGAGATGTGAGATGACCATGTCAGGTTCTCTGTGATGCTGATTCCCAGGAACCTGAAACTGTTCACCTGCTCCACCTCAGCTCCACTGATGTAGACAGGAGTGTGTGTCTTTCTCTCCTTTTTCCTAAAATCAACGACCAGCTCCTTAGTTATGCTGACATTGAACAGCAGGTTGTTCTCTAAACTACAAGATTACGAATTTCCTCCCGATATGAAGTCTCATCGTTGTTTGGAATCTGGCCGATAAAGGTGGTGTCATCAACTTCATAACAGAGTTCTCTCCATGTAGGGGGATGCAGTCGTGGGTGTACAGCGTGTACAGCGTCTACTAAATGCCTATAGTAGAGCACTAATTGAAAGTCCCATGAGGAACTGGGATTGGGCCAATTAGCAGGTCATTAAATACAGAGATTCATGAAATTGTTGGCCAACAGTGTCATAAATCACTGTCTGACACTTTGTAATCATGGGGGTAAATGTCAACTATGAATCAAAAATTGCCAAAAAAACAAGTGTCTTTCAGCAACTGCAGGATCAAACAGAATCTAGAAACTAGAACTGTGCAGAACAAGAACTATAAATGAATAAATAGTCCTAAACAGTTCTTATTTCACTTAGAACTATCCCTTATTTTTTCCTATTTTAGGGTATTTTTAGTGGCCATGTTAGAGATTTAACCAAAAAAGCTAAAACATTGAGTGTTCAAAAAAGTTTTGATTGACATGGTTGAATATCTAGGTCAATTATAGCCATGATACTGAACCTTTCACTAAAACACTCGGGTAACAGGGAAGAGAAGTCTGAATCAATGAGATACATATGACTAACAGACCGCTATGATCTGTAAAGACACAGATCTACTCCTCTACTCATGGAAATGATTCTTGGATTGCCTTGAGAGGCAGCCAAGCCATGCCGCAGTCACTGAAAATCAAACATGCTGGGCAGGGTACATATGAAAGTCTTTATGGGACCCTATAGTGTGCCTCATTCTTTGTTTCACTCACTCCTTGCCTTCATTCTCCTTGTCTTGTCATCCTCAGGGCTCTGTAACCTCTGTGGTTTTGGCAAGTCGAAGCAGAAATCCCAGTAGTTCCTGTTGCGGGGAGAGCGACTATTACAACCCCACACTGCTACAGTTCACAGAACAATTATCATAATTATCATTTCACCACATAGAGCTATGATATCTAGTGATGCGGCTGCCATGGGCTTTGAATGTCAGCTTGATATGCCTTTTGCAGTCTGTCTTTAATTTGGTCTCTTTGTGTATTTAGTCGTTCAGAGAAAGAATACTGTTTGTCAGTTCAGTGGCCACTGTGAGAAATGTATGATACAACCAATATCTAAAGTGATATACAGAAAGACATTATGAAAAACGCAATATAAAAACAGCATATGCATTTGAGCTGTCAAAATGAGCTTCCCTGTCCCTCTACACATCTGGCAGGGCACAGGCTGACCAAAGCCAGTCTAGAAAGAGGAAAATAAAGAACAGGAGAATAATGAGCAGGATAAGAGAAGAGATGAGGCGTCCGCTAGTCTCCCAAGCAGAGGAAGGACAGGGAAAAGTGAAGTCAATAACAGTTTGTATTCGGCCAAGACAATGATCACATCCATCTTCCATCTCCATCAAGTTCCTTTTTTCTCTCAGCCACAGTGACTGCAGGCAATGACCATGACTTAACCGATATGAGGAGCGGTGGGCATTAGACACCAGCATGTCTACCATTGAGAATCAGTGGGCCGCCAGGGGTGAAAGGTCACATCTGAGCATGGGGATGGGAAACCGCTGCAGCCAAAGGAAGGGGGATAAAGGAAAGACCAGTGCAGGGTGGTTATGTATTCACTGGCAAAATGAGATGAGAAGCGGTAGTTAGAGAGAGGGAAAAAAAGGATGAGATTGTAAGTGAGGTTTAGACTTTATATTTCCTCTATGATTTTTGGCCTGCAATCGGAACCAAATCACACTTAATTTTTTGGAGGGATCGACCTTCCTGTTTAGGTATAAATTCAAAAACCTCAGATTCACTTTTTATGGGATTTCTCTTTGATTAGATGAACATGAGCAACACAGTCTAAGACATATACAACACAGAGGCATTGTATGGAGTCTAAATGCAAACAAACTTATTAAAAATGAAAAAAAACAAGAAACAAAGAAAATCTGTAATATTGATACCTATAATATGAACGTAAAACCAAAACTGTAAGCAGGAAAAATTCTATTAATGAAAAATATAATTGCTAAACAAGAAAAAGAACCTGCAAACAAAATTGCAGTCATATGATCAGTTATCCTGTAACTGTCATATAAAATAACTGATGCCCATTCTCTGATCTTTGGCTTTTTTAAAGGTATAGTGTGCAAGAACTGAGATTGTCAAACACATAATCCAAACAAATATAGGACAGCATATCAGGTCATTACTGCTGCAAACCGTTAGCTAGTTAGGTCAGTTAGCTGACTATGTCCGGAACCGGGCTCAGCAGCCTGTACTACAGGTACAAACAGAGCCACTTAGACCAACGAAGGTCAGGTTGACAACATGGAAGACAGTACCAAGACACAGCAAGACCCGGTAGGTTCAGGCAGGGACAGGAGTCAAGAAGGAGAGGAACGAGAGGGAGGTCTGTCATCAGAGAGGCAACGACAGCGTGTAGAGTCAGAATATTTTCACATCTGTGTGAATTAGGGGTTAATTTCGACCAAATCAGAGTTGGTGATTGTTGGAACAGTGGAAAGACTTAATAATGGGTTTTGGCAAGTTTTGATCATCATTGACTGCATGCTGTGAAAATATAACTTAAAAGTCAGTGCACACACAAGCTATATGATGCTAGGAATAATCAGCGTTGATGCACCAGTATGTGCCTACTGCAGTGCAATACTATTTGCTATATTGTTGGTAGTTTGTATGTATCAGTGAAGTGATCACAAATGTTTTTTCTGTGTTGTATTTAGAGCTGTAGAAGACATCTTGCTGAACAGATTTCTGCTGCAGTGAAACCTACCAGCAGGTAAGGATGTTGTACAGTGACATTACAAAGTCAGTTAGAGTAATGGATCACTGCTATAAAACAAATATCTGTTTAAGATATCTGTATGGTTTTTGTCAACTGTGTTAGCATTTCACTTGTTATTTAACAGTAACACAAATCTAATGTCATGCTCACTCTCTCAATTCCAAGCGCTTCCCCTCACTCACACTACATTTAACAGCACACTCTTGCATACTTGCGGCAGCTGTAATTCCCAGTGAAGCCACATTTCCTTCATTAAGATATATTTCACTGGCATATAGTTCTGGGTGCAGCCTGTTTCAATAAGACCCCAACAGACTTAACCTGGCTCATTTATCACCATTAAAGAAGTGCAAGGAGCCCGGGACAGGTGCTGAAATCTGCTTGACATCACTATCAGTATTTTGCAGTGTGGCTGAAGTATTTACGGCACTTACAGGAACTAATAAGGAAATGGACAGCAGCACCATAGAGCAGGATTAGCCCTCAGCCAGTTCTTCCAGACCTTTAAACTGTATTAGAATGGAAAATATTTTAATCATCTTAAAGCAGCCTACAAAACTCTATTGTAATTGTGCTGCTGGATTAAATCCCTAAAATCTAATACTCTAAACATTATGAATTATGTGTAAACATTATTTAACTGAGACCTTTTCTTGAGTTGTTATCCGATCCTGCCCTTAAATCTTTCAAAACGACAAGCAACCTGGTTTCCATTTAACCACTTAATTTAACCACATAATGGTTCCTCAATGCCTTAATCACTGCAGCTCAAGATACGTTTCTCAGTCGCACCCCAGGAAAACAAACCTCTTAATGACGTTTGTTGCCAGGCGTTAAAGTCAGATCCAACTGCAGAACAATCGGTTCTGGCTTTTCAAGTCTCGACAATTGACAAGATTCAGAGGTGCGGTACAGCTCAAGAAGGAGCAGTCTGAAATATCTAATGTGAAGAGCGCATGTCACAACTTGTGTCTTGTCTTAATTCTCATTATTCAAGTTTGGAAAAGTAATTTCACTGTTTGCTCTGTTTTCTTATAGCTGAGTAGACCTGTTGAAAAGTCTAAACTTGTAATACTCTTGGCAGACAGTGTGTGTGTATGTGTGAATATGTGTATGTGCATGTCTGTGTATTGTGTGTGTGAAGCAGCACCTCAGGGTTACCTCCTGGGCTGAATGTGAGGAATCCGCCCCTGCTTTTTCGATAAATGTGCACCCAGTGCCCTTCTTCATGGCGAACCTCACCTGGCCCAGGTGTGCTTCCCCCACCCTGAGCCATCAGAAAACCTGAGGCTGCAGGCTTGCTGGGGTCGTCTAGCCAGTCAGTCCTGCTTTATAGCTCATCTAGCTGGGACTCTCTCCTCCTCCTGTCCAAGCAGCTATGTAATGAAGCCCTAATGACCCTGTCACTCCAACTGTCACTTATTTCCACCTGAGACACAGCAATAGATGGGGGAAATTAAGGTAAGGAGGTGAGATTGGCTGAAAGTGGCTGGAATTGAAAGAACGCGTAATTCATCAAGGGAAATCAACGGATTAAAGTGAAAACTACAATTTTAAATTGTAGAGCAATCCAAATTGGTTAAAGATGATATTGTGGATATATTTGAATATAAAGGATTATTACAAATGGATGACTTTACAGAAATGTAAGAACATATTTTAAAAGTTTCATACTTTTTCATCACTTTTTCATTGCAAAGTGATTTTTCTCTACAGTAAGTCCAACTGTAGTGATCCCTTTCAACGTTTTCCAAGATTAAATAAAACAAGCCCAAATATATTTTTAGGTCATGGAAGTGAACTTTTGTTTACTTCCTAGATAAGCCTTTATTGGTCCCCAGATTTGAAATATGATTAAGTAATTATACTTAATGTTTGTATTTATTAATATAGAAATGTGATAGATATCAAGAAAGAAAGAATATCCATTATATATGTACGATTGAGGAGAAAATACTCAATTCTTTTACATTATTAAAAGACTAAGACTAATATCAAAATTTGTTCAATTTTACTCCATTATAAGAAATCGTGTATTTAAAATCCCAAAGTAAAGGTACTTAAAGGTACTTTAATATTATCCGCTAAATGTGCTTAAAGTATCAAAAGTAAAAGTACTCGCCCTGCTGAAAATTTGCGCATGTGACTGAGATTTTATTTATATTTATCAGAATTAGATTGTTTATGCTGATGCATCAATGTATAAGCGTTTTTTAATTGTTGTAGCTGGTCAAGGAGTAGCTTGTTTTAACTACTTTACATTGAAGTGGCATACAGTCCAGTGATTCCCAGCCTGGGGGTCAGGACCCCACTAAAGGGTCACAAGATAAATCTGGAGGGGTCATGAGATGATTAATTGGGGAGGAAAGAAGACAAAAACAAAGTCCTGGACACAAATCTGTATTTTTAATTTTTTTTGGAATATTCTCAAATGTTTGCTTTTTATGTAAAATATTGGAGAGTTTACCTCTTTAATTTGTGACAAGGAGCCCCATCCAGATTGCTTTTATTGAAAGCATTACAAGCCAAAAAGGTTGGGCACCACTGGTTTAATCTTTAATAATTCATGGTAACGTTGTTGTTGCTGCATTAATCTCAACAGTAACTAGTACACCTGTCAAATAAATGTGGAGTAAAAAGTGCAAGATTTTGAATTACAGTGGAGTGGAAGTATAATGTAGTATGAAATTAAAATATTAAAGTAAAAGTACCTTATAAAAAGATACAGTAAAGTTCTATGGATTGTACTGTATGAGCTATGGAACATCTCTACCACTGTGTGGAGCAAGTGAGCCACTTTCCCTGCAGAAGTGAGAGAAAATGTTACAGAAGGGGAGGGAAGGACCAAGGAAGAATGAGAAGAGGGGGAACAGTGTACACTCGTCTGGCAAAGCCTGAGATTGCCTGATTAAAAACATGTGCTGACCCCCGATTGCCAAGCTATGACAGACAGACTGCAGCAGACACAGATACACAGACATGACCAAAGAAGTAAAGAGCTCCACGTGTGAAGCTATACATGCTATAGATGCGCACGCTTGCAGAAACACGTTCAGAAATGATATAGGTGGTGGTGGGGGACATTTAGATGAGGTATTCAAATTTGATACTGTACATCCTCAATGTTATACACTGGACCAACGATCCAGAATAACAAGGTATGAAATACAGCTAAATAAATTCAGACCTCCATCTTTTTCTTTTACACACTGATTACACTGAGGTTTCCAGAGAGGATTGTGTCCTCCTGCTTGGGTGGTTAGTTGATCATAACAAACACACTCTTGATAATCAAGAGAGGCATTAAGAAAAAGGAAAGGTGGGTGGGTGTCCAATGTAAGAGCATCACTGGCCCATGACGTGAGGAACTGAAGCGAGCCAGGAGAAAGCAAACAGAAGCAGAGAGCTGTGGAGATCCAGAAAGAACAGCAATGTTCGAACCCAGAGAGAAAATATACACTTTCTAAAAACACAAGAACTGGGCAGCAAACTCAGCTCCAAAATGACAACATGCAGAGACTCTTTTGTTCTCCAAGTGGTTGGCTGGGATGCCAAGGCTTTGAAGCTGACAACTGATGAATCCGGACCAAGGAAACAATTTGGGGGGCGGGAGGGATCATGACTTTAATAAAACAAATGTATATATATATTTTCCTTTATTTAGACTGTGTGTGTATTTTCTGTTTCATTGTGATCTTTCACCATGCGTTTGGTGTGGCCTGCCTTTGGAATATTAAATATTTATCCTATCCTTGGAACACATCATTCAGTCTTTTCTCACTGGTGTGGGTTTCAGAAACACACATGCTGACTAGTTTACCTCTAACAAAACATTTTCAAGGGCGGTTGGGGGTGTTATATGAGTGTTAAAATGCATCAATCTTAATATATCAGCGCTGCCTTGACACAATTGGGATTTCAATTGGCACAAAGCATTAGCCAGCAGCGAAAGCAAGAGCAGTTTTCACATAGAAGATGTTGGTTGGGCTCTACCCAGAAGTGGTCACGTCTGGAGCTGCCATGTTTGTCTGGCTCCCCTTCTTATCTTCTGTTGATCTGGCTCTTAGAACCTGCTGCCAGCAGTCACAGAGACCATTACAGTTCCCCCATCACAACTTATTTATGTTAGCTTTGATTAATAGCCTGTGCATTTGCAATGAGACGCACACGCTGATTGAGAAGTGGAATGGGGTGACTTGTTTAATTTGAAAGGGAGCTTAATCCATTCCCACTCCTCTTGTGACATTTCAGTCGTACACCACATGAACAGAAGGGGAGGCCAAGGAGTGCAGCCTACATGCTACATCTGCAAACAAGCCCAACCAGCTGTGTAGTGTATACATCCTAAGACTCTTTAAACCCTCACATCTCTGTTCATTTCTCAAAATTTACATGGAAACAGATTAGACATGAATTTCTGAGAGCTGGTTTCCAATATGGGGGAGGATGCTTTTTTCCAAAACCTCATTTTTTCTGCAACTGGAGCGAAATACTGGAGGTCTCCAGTTTTTGAGCACACTCAAATTTGGAAATGTTTCTCAAAAATTAATATTACGCATTAAGAAGAATCATTTTTCACAGATGCAATATCTGTTGTAAGCACATAAAACATATACAAAGTATATTTATATCTATTTGTGGTTTATTTCTTCCCTTTTCCTGTCCAGTCAAGGCCTCAAAGTAAACCAGAAAGACATCTGGGAGAAGTGATTTTATTGGCATTGTGAAGCAAAGTGTGAAATCACAACAGTCTACTTGGACAAGAGCCTCTCCTTCTCAGAAGCCTTGCTCAATCCCTTCTGTACACCCATCATACACGATGATGGCTGGGCTTACCTGTCCCAGCATGAATTGTGCAGAGAACAGCGTAATGCCAGCAAATAAGATGCCACTTTTATTTTGCTTTGGTGTTGCTATAAATATTTAACCAATACACTGTGTTACTATGACTGAGCAAGTAGCGACTAGAAGTGTACAGTAAAATTAATTGCCAGGTAGAGCTGAAACTGTAGGGTGTACCGTGCTTCAACATGCCAGATAAAAGAGTAACAGCCTCCAACACACTGTTGCATAAGACTATTCTCTGTCATAGTTCCTGCTGCAGCAGCAGAGTCAGAGCAGGAGTGGCTGTGTGTGTAATGCTGAGGCTGTACTGGTCAGTGCAGCTGCAACCCCCCCCCACCTCGGCTGCTTCGCATTATGGTATTCCCTCATTCCCCATTGTGAAATTTGTTATCTATCATGTGACTGCCTGGGTTCCATTAAAGCTTACACTTTCCTCCATCCTTCTTCTTTTCCCTTCCTCCCTGCCTCTTTCTCTGGTGGGGGTGATGCAGGATGGTGACAGATGGAGTTTCTCCTCAGGTTTATGGATCTGGACTTATGTTTATTTGTGCAACAGCGGGCTCAGCGGGAGCCTGCCCTTTCCCCGTTAGCATCCCCAATATATAAGAATAGCGTGTGTTTATCATTAGGTGACCCAAATTCTCTTCATGTGCAGGCATCCATCCCTGTGTTTGCACTGCATATCTATCAATAATGAGTGAAACACTGACCAAATACATTAAAAAGATGTCAGCATATAGCCCAGCCTTATCTGTGGAGCTCAGTGGAGTCATACAGTAGGTATGTAGTAATGCACATTTATGATAACCCAAATGTGTGCAAATGTATTAGCCTCTGTGGACCTGATAACAAGTTGGCGCCCCAGCAGAACTGATATCACATGACAGAGTGAGTGATTGTAAGGAATAGAAAGAGTCTGTCAAACATATGACCAATTAGATTACTCCAACTCTCAGCTACACCTTCATCATTCAGTCTGACTCTTTATCACCCCACCCCCTTCTTTTGCTGCCCTTGCTCTCCATTTCTCTCCTCCTCTAGCTCCTAGCTGGAGGTGACCACTCCGCTTGGCCACATCTCTGTCCAGAGACCCTACTTCGACACTGCTCTGTTCCCAGTGTCAGGGAGATGGAGAGGACCTATCAAGCCCAAACACCTCCCTTGTCTTCCCCTCCTCCGGAGAAAAGGCCTGGGAAAGGAGTGAGGCTGGAGGGATAGAGCTGTTAGCCTGGTTTGAATAAAGTGGAGCTGTTAGTCTGATGGAGAACGGGCTGTTCCTCTGTGAAAGCAGCTGTCAAAGTGTGAGGCTGAGACAGGGTCTAATACTGATATCAGTCAAATACTGTGTGAAAGGCTCTTTTACAGTGATGTATTGTACTTGTTCAATATGGTATTAGCAGATGCTAAAAGTAGCTTCAAAGCACACTCATCCATCTGATGGTCTCTCAGACTTGCTATGACAAATATTGCGATTATAGCATTTCAAAATAAAATACTTTTTTTCACGCAGATTCTGATGCAAGACTCTCCCTAGAGCATAGAAGAGGACAAATTGAAAAAAAGTTGTGAAAGGCAAGCAACCTCAGAGAAAATTTGAAATACTACATCACTAAGAGTTTCAGTTGTTACGGAAAAGATGAGAAGAAGTATGTTTGTGTTTCTGGACTTTAATTTCTGAATAATTTGCTGTTTTTTTGTCAGATCGCTCAACACATAGGAGTCAGGGCTGTACTCTGGAAAAGCAGAAGTGAAGTCCAAGAACAACTACCGCTTAATGTTTACACACACCCACACACACACACACACACACAAAGGTCGCCCAGCTGTGAAAAGAAGCCAAAATACACTTAACTAATCTGCTTGATCTAGCAATTTATTGACGATGAAAATTTCAAAAGGGTTGAAACTTGAGCCACATGCGCCTCCTAAACCATGGCCAATGCAATTTCCACTGACAGGCAGCAGGGGTTTGGATGGTGGGGTGGTGGGTGGTGGGTCAGTGGATGGAGAGCTTTATTGGCTGCATTCACCCCTGCAAAAAACTAATTCACCCTCGATGACAACCAACGGCGAAGGGGCGAAAGACGAGATGCATTCTTTTTACCCCCCTCCCTCAACTACCTACTTTATTAGCTGGCCTTTCTGTGACAGACTATTCATTCACTGCCCCGCACTACCCTTTCTCTCTGACACACACTACGCACATGCCCTCTTTCCTCCACACACACACTTTTGCACACACCAACAAACCCATACATGCTATATTACCAGCTGGGAATTTATATCACTTTCACAGTGAAAAAGCAACTTCACCTCAGTCTGTGCACAGGACTCCATCACTCATGTGCACAGGCTGCTCTTTATGGCTGCACAGTAGTGGGGCCCCTCATATACAGTGGGCTCAGAATACACTCAAAGCTGTGACACACACAGGGAATTACAACAGAGCAGGCCTGAGTTATGTCTACACACATGAAAAAAAGTTTTATCTGGTTTTCCTGTATATTAACGAATGAACAGACAGGAAAATGAGGATTCTGAGCATGAAGACAGAAGGACATTTGTCTTGGTTAGGTAATTCATTCATCCAGTCTGGAGCAATAACTTATCATAGTTCAAAGCAAAACAGCCTGTCATTAGTTAGCTGTACCTCTCCTTGCCTCAATTACACTCTTGATAGGACCATGACTTTCCATGGAAGTTTGAAGAATAAAAATAAAGAGATAGCGTGTCTAGTAGGGGGTGGCACCAAGAATTTCACTCTCACTAACACCTTGTCTAGTCCGACCACTGAAGCTCCATCTCTCCCGGGGTTGCTCTGAAGGCCAGGAATGTGACCCGCCTCAGATCTCCCAGGGCTCCAATGAGCTCCACATTGTGCTGAGGTTAGGTACCCCTCAGGTCCAGCTGGGCTTTACTAGCAGTCCTGCTTTCAGCAGCTCTGCAGGCCTATCGAGTTACCCTGATTTTGGGTCAGCAAAGCCCTCCTGGATCCACTTACAACCCTGTTTCATTATTTCAGATTTATCACTGCCATGTTTGCCAGTTGCCATGTTTTCCCTCCATACGTCGCTAAGGATAATTCATAGCATCTAATAATGCACAAACCAAGACATTTCAAGGGACTGCAAGTTGGAGTTGTTCCCAGGCTGGAGGGATTAGGGGCTCCCTAGGGGCCGCTGGGTGAAGCGGTGAAGTGTTGCCCAAAGGAGAGAGAGACCAGTCCCAGTGCAGTGAACATTACTGTATATGTACTGAGTCATTGCATGACCTAAGGGTCTGGCCTGACAGCCACCCACACCCTCATCCCAGAATGTCGCTGTACAAGGCAGACCAAGTCCCGGAGGAGGGCACAATGGCAAAGTAGTGTCATGGATGATTTCCAAATCTTTGCAAATCTTGCATGCTATTTTCCCTCTATTGTGTACCTTACTGAAGCCGAACGTCATTATTGTATTATTATCTCATCTGCTGTTGTTTTGGAAACAATGACCAATTGATAAATGTGCCTCACAAGGCTGTCATGATACATTTAAACTGCTTAGGGCACATAAATATAAGTGACAGGGAGAAAAAATGAGCTATTGCACAACTCACTACATCTATGCAACAGTAGGACTTTGCATCTAATCTCTCAGGGGCCTCTAGGGGCCATTTAATGTTGTGTTCTTGTGCCGGAAACTCTCTGGGGTGGTGGGTACAGGAGACTTGGAACCGGGATGGAGCAAGAAGGGGAAGAAAGCTGGGATTCATCCACCATTACCATAATAGAATTACCGTGGCGAACAAAGCAGGCATTAGTGCACCCACGGTGGCATTTGGAGAAGATCCATCTCTCTTTCCTCTGCGGGCCGGCCCTCGCCGCTTAAAGAAAAAGAAAGTCTACCCTTTGTTCCCACTTTCATGAGTGTTGCCAGATTGCAACAAGGGGCTCAACGGACACACGGACCTGCACAAACACACACAGCATGCTTCTCGTACATACTTGTGTGTGTAATGTGCGCCTGCATGTGCGCACTCACGGCTGGCCGGTTCCTCAGTGTTCAGCAGGCAGCTTGACCTGCCCATCAAGAGGGATTACATCTACACAACTCCACCAAAACACTGTCAGCACCCTGCCCCTCCCTCATCCACCCTTCCTTCCACTTCTTCTGTCATCCTGCTCCCCCCCCCCACTCTCTGTCTCCTCTTCACTTTAACCTTTCAATCCTTTCCTCTTGCCTCTTTCTTCTCCCTATTAGACTTCAGTCTTGTCTGATGTAATACATTTCCAGTATGCCAGCATTTCGCCCAGCTGTGTTGCATCAAATATCACTCAAAGTCCCCTGAAAGAGATCAAGCAAGAGTGTCGGTGACCTCCAAATATTTATCACAAGTGTTAGCTTGGCATACCTGAGAGGAAGTTTCCCTGCACAGAGAGCTACGTGAGCAGTGGCTATAAGGAATAGCTGCTACGCTGATTCCCAGATTAGGCAACATGCAGCACTGCTGGTGTCAGATTGTCTCGGTGATAGAGGGAACATGGCGCCGCCATGCACAAACACAGTAAGCTATTATGAAATGGACCTGCAACTTCTGGTTGGCTCTCTCCGTGCATGACCCACTAACACACACCTCAGCCAACAAGAAGCATTCAGCAGACACACTGGAATGTGTGTGTCTTTTCAAAGGGATTCAGACAAAGATTCTGCAGCCTGATAAGTGTCCTGGAAAAAGACTTAATTAATGATATAAATTATACAAAGGATTACTAAAAAGGATGCAGCATTTTTATTAATAAGGATGAGGCTGCAGAATAACTTGTTGCCTACAGAAGTTGATCCATTATTTCATATTAATTAGTTGCAGCTACAGTAGAAGCAATTCGGATTTTTAATATATATAGAGTACATTTGGAAAAGGGGTATCTTAAATCCCCAAGATTAAGATACCCCTGAAGATGGGTTTCAGGAGAAAGTCATTCACTACCAGACACGTCACACATCTGTTCTCCAGACCTCTGCCACCCCCTAGTGGAATCATAAAATAATATCTGTACCACTATCATTACTTATTTTATCCATCTCTGTGTTGTTCTTGGTTGGACTACTATCTCTCTCTCTCTCTCTCTCTCCCTCCCTCCATCTCCCCAACTGGTGAAGGCAGATGGCTGCCCACCCTAAGTCTAGGTTCTACTCGAAGTTTCTACCTGATGAGAGGGAGTTCTCCCTTGCCACAGTCGCCAAGTGCTTGCTCATGGTGGGAACTGTTGGGTCCCTGTAAAAAAACCCTACAAAGGGTACGGTACTGCTCTATATGAAAAGTACAATGAGATAAATTCTGTTATTAATTGGTGCTATATAAATAAAACTGAATTGAATTAAATAAGATATAACTCCTATACTAATACAAAAATACAGTAGGCTATACACACTATGCTCTAATGTTGACAGTGCCCTACTTTGGCAGATAGTGTACAAAGCATAAATGAACTATACAAAAAAACCCAGGAAAGATATAAGTTGCCCACTGACAACTGTTAATCAAACTACAGCTTTCAAATAATGTTCAGTCAATTTCAAATTTGATAACTTAAAAAATGAGTTAGTAAATTAGGGTTTGTAAGATTTCTGCTTGATTTGTTTGTGTCTTATATGCTGTCTCCTGAAACTGTGACACATCTGTCCACATTTTTTACTTCCAGCAGCAGTAAACAACCCTCTGTTTCTGCGGTATGTTGCATTTGTGTGACATCCATCATTGCCACTGTCAAAAATCATGGTGTAATTCCTTTAATCTGAACATAACAATATAGTCATGACTTGGTTAGAATTCAAAGAGAACAACTGGAATACAGTGCTTGTCTGAACACAGTCAGGAATTGCAGCCATAAAACAAAGCTTTGCTTGCCTATACAGTAGATGGCTAGTCTGTGCGGATATTTTCCTTTGAAACCACGGGAGAAACACTAAGGCTGGACCTGTTTCTCTCTTGGCAGTGTAGCACGTGCTTATCCCCAGGAGTGAAGGCCTGCATGGGCCGCAGCAAAACAGCCCACCGCTCCTGAGCCTCCAGCTTCCCCCACGGCCCCGCTCTCACACACAGACCCAGTGCGTCCGGTCGGACTACACAGAGAGGAAACACACGTATTCCGCTTGACTGGAAACAAAAACACGCAGCTCGGCGAGAGACCCAAACACAGCAGGATAGTCTCTCTGCCCTCACAGGAAAGAGGCCGGGGCAGTAAAACTGGGATCACACTGCACATTGAGAGACCGAGCACATGTTCATAGATACACAGGCGCGAATACAGCTTCAGATAAACACACATACACATATATATATACACACAACCAACATTACAGGAAACGGGTCAGCTGCAGTACAGGTATCCTTTACATCCTCTACTGGCTCCCACTGTCCACCAATGAAAGGGAATACCCCCACTCTGAAGCTCTGGGCCCGGCTGGCCAAGCATACCACAGCTTATAAGAGGCCATTTCCTTCATAATCATCCCTACCTTCCCCTGCTCTAATCTCCCAAAGGATAGTGGCAATTAGCCCGGGGAGAGCCTTGCTGTAGTAGGGGCATCTGTAGCATCTCTATTACCTCATGGCCTGCCATTGAAACCCACACATTTTGGAACCAACCACAGGCATAGCTTGGATATCAGGGTCCCCTTGAGTCCTCTCATGTCTGCATATAATAGGCCTGGCTTAAACTTTTTTTCCCTCCTCTCTAACTTGTACTGTGTAGTTAGTCTTTGTTCATCTCTTGCAACCTTATTGTTTAGCTGCTTTTCGCTTCACAGTAATTAATAGGATCCCCCTACAGTGGCTCTTTGTTATTTACACATAAAAAACACACAGAGGGTCTGGATGTGTGGTTTGAGCTTAGTCAACAGGAGTTGGGGAAGAGATCTTTCAGTTGTGTCTTCTGGGCTTGTTGACATAGCAGTGAGGATTTCCTATGATACATGGCATTAATATTATCAGATAAACTTCCTACCCCCAGTTTGGATTTTCCCCCCAGGGCATCTGTCAATCTTATGAAGTTTGCATGTCCCGCCGTCTTTCCGAGTCTTAACCTTGTTAGCAAATCATTAGTCTCCTCCTCACACACATAACCCTGTCATTCTCTGAGGATTAGTAGTGTGGATTCATGTAAAAGCCTGTGCGGGAGCGGCACACCATGATGCAGTAATTGACAGAGGCAGCGCCACGCTCCTGACACAATGCCCTCATTGATTCCTCTCTGCTTTCGTAAATAACTGCCCTGGCCGCAAAATGCACACGTGGAAGCCACAAAAGAGCTGTTTCAGAGATAGCAGAAGCTTTTTAAAAGATTAGCTTGTCCGCAAGTCATTACCGGTACTCAATAAGAGTTTGTCATCGTGTGGTAATGTTCCAGAGATCCTGTTGTTCCCCTATGCTACCCCTGCATACCCCGTTTTACTCTCTCTCGCTTCCTTAAATGGGAGCAGTGTGGAGTTGTGGTGAGGTGAGGCCATGGTCTGCTGAATACTGTGGCATTCATCTAAATGGAATCAGATAAAGCTGGGGGCCGGAATACCTTCAACATAAACATCACCTGCAGCCCCCAGGAGGGGCCCAGGCACTGCTGGGCAGCCAACCAGAGTTCACAAACATCAGGGGCAAAAGGATGCTCAACCAATAGCGGAGGCTTAAAGGAGGGAGGGAAATCATCTGAAGAGTGTGTGGCTACAGGTATCAGATGAGATGAGGCCTGTGGGTTTCTTCCACGCCAGCAGATACGCCCAGATGTGGGCAAGGGGAGGTGATGTGGTGTGTGATAGTGTGTGGACGAGAGAAATGGATGTGACCTCTACATGTGTAAATCAGGTTCACTGTGGAACGGGCTGGGAGAAAAACAGTTGATAACATTGTCAAAAAAAGGTGAGAAAAGTCAGCCACAATTACAGTGATGTGGACAAGACAGGCAGTTTGGCTATACGGGTAAGAAGTATCAGGAAAGCAAGTACATTTAATTCACTCAACTCAGGTCAAAAGGACAGGAGTGAAACAGAAATCAACATACCTAGACAAATAATTATCCTCATAAATGGAGCAGGCGCTCAAACCAAAACTAATTCCACTACCTGGGGTGTGAGCAGCCTAAAGAATGCTCCGTCTGGGGAGGGTGTTGAGAAAATAATGGAAGGTGGGATAATTACAGAGAAAATGAGGAATGAACTCAGTGGTAACCCTCAGAGAGGAGGGGGAAAACAAACTCAAACATCTCACACAAACTCAGAGTAAGATGGGTTTTCTTTAAATTCTGCGGGCAGGTATGGACCTGTCCATCCTAGATTAAAAGCTATCTGTCAGCAACAGAGGAGAACATGCTCATGGGAAGTCAATGACCTGCTGTACCTCATTGTCTTACCCACACAAACTGTGCAGCATTGGCTCTGCCTCTGCTTGTTGCACATAGAGGCCTGGTTCGATGGCTACTTGTACAGATGATTGAGAATGTGTAACAGCGAGACTAGCGCATACGATTGATTTGCAACTGGCTGTTAAGTCTCGCTGTATGTAGCGTGAACCAGTGAAGGCCGGTGTTTCCATCTGTTAAATGAACATAAGTGCTGCTCTTAGCTCTGGATCCAAACACACTTAATCTTGTGTTTCTGACACTACATTGAATCTTATGTTCAGGAGGTGGGTACTGAGCTGACAGCCAAGAAGCAGATGGAAACAAGGTTTCCAGGAAATAAGTGGAGAAAACGAGTTGGCATATAGTGTCTGCCTGTTAACTTTAGGTGGTAGAAAAACTGCGAAAGATAGAGGAAAAAGAGGGATACAGTACATATAAGATGGAAAAAGGAAGTGACATGTGAGGATGGCTGGATGGGAGTCATTATCAGAGCCATTTGGCTAGCTGGGTGGTAGTCTAAAGAAGGAGCAGTATGAAAGAATAGAAATCCTGTTGTGAGGCCCTGCATACTGATGACCTGGCTGTAACGGCTGGATCGGCTCTCCGGCAGTTATTCATTAAGCCATTAAAGGAACACAATCAAGTCATTTGTGTGGCCTTCTGTTTCAGACTGTTTTTCTTCTCTTTGTCCTCTGCGTTTTGCATGAGAGAGAAGAAACAGAATACACGTCAATGAATAAATCTGAGGCGAAGAAAAGAGTGAAAACGGTTAGACCTGGGCAGTGAGCTGAAGCCAGCTGTTGGCCCTCCTTCTGAGCAGGAAAGAAATAATTAATTGCGGAAGCGACTCATGCAGGAACTAATTCGCTTTTAAGACACTTTGATAAATGAACGGACATTCAAATTCAATCTACCTGGGTTGAAATTAAAGGAGGATAATTGCAAAGAGCACTTGATGTAACAGGACTTTTCTTACAAAGTGCCTGCCATTAGACTTGAAAGAGCCACAGCCACTTTGCCTCCTATTGAGGGGTCAGAGCGCCCTCTTGTGACAAGATCTTCAGACAGGAAAAAAACACAGAAAATATAAAGTTAACAATATTGATTTTATTGCCATCCATATATACATATATCATTTTTTCTCTTGTATATTTATATAGCTTAAAGCATTAGGATCACTGTCTAAACAATGAACAGAGAACAATGAAAAAAAGGCTTAAACTTACAAAGAAAAGCAGCAGAGTGTTAATCAAACTTGTGCCTTATGATAAACAGGCAGTACAGTACATGTTGCTTCCACAATACTGCATGACATGATTGGAGCAGGATACACTGCATCAGGTAAACTACAGCTGATTTTCTGCTGGGTTGTGTGACTTTATGCTGGCTCTCTATGAGCTATGGGAAATGCATCTACAGGAACAACATGTAGTCCCCTAAAATAGGCCTGGGTTGCCATAGTGACAGTGTCTGGGGTTAACTGTAACACAGAATAGAAACAGCACTGACGTGTTTATGAAACACATTAACACACTACACGGGTCCTGTGGATGGAGCTACTGTCTCGTTTCAGGACAACTAAACACGGTACGAGGCATTTACACACACGATCACTAAAGTCTCTGCATTGTCAAACTGATCATTTTGACGATGGATATTTACTATGTAAAGATGAGGCAAAAGCAGAGCCGGGGAGATACGGCAGCAAGACGAAATCATTTCCTAAACTGCGTGTCAGGCTTTGTGATTGTGATGAGCAACAGTGGGAGCAGCACAGATTACTGTTTGTGTGTAAATGATCCATCAGAGGTCATGATTAAAATGAGTTACGAGTCATTTTGACAGCTCTTCTTGTAGTACACACACCAGAGATCAACCTCATTACACAAACGTCCAATAATACAAAGAACAAAGTATCCTCTCAAGACTTCATAAAAGTAGAAAATTAAAAAAAAATCCATTTGGATTAATGAACAACCAGCATCTATTTAACTGAACTGAACTCTACGGAAGCTAATTAAATGGTATCACTCAGGTGACAGTGGTCAGATTCCTCTCCCTCTGTGTGCAGGGAGATAACATACTAATAAGTGTCTAATAGGAGCAGGGAGGCCAGGCTAACTAATTTTACTGCCATCCAGCAGTTAGAGCTGCAGAGGCTTGTGCAGTAACAGGCTTTGGTCAGTCACTTAGACAGCACTGCCAGCTGTGGATAAAACATCCAGTCTGGTATGTCTGTCTAGAACAATATTGTGTCTCTGTTACAGGGAGGGCAGAGGAATCATTCAGACAGTGTGCCGTTTTTGGTTAAATCAGGAGTGCAAAAAAACTCATTTTGGAATTCAGGCATGGTAAAAAGTAAATGGGGCCTTCTGTAATGGCACTGCATTTTCATAATGAAATGAGAGGTGTGTTATTTTGGGATAAATTCATTTTGCCACATTTAATCTCAGCAGCAAAAAAGGCAAATTAAACCTGTAGAGCCACAACAGCACTTTAAAGTTATTAATACAGGCACACAAAATAAAGTTTAACAAGCCGACCATTAAAAAAAATCTAATGATTTAAATTAATTAGACAACAAAAACACAGACCGAAAACGACAATCTGTATTACTTCACTTGTTGGAGAAATCAGGACAAAAGTGTGGGGCTGTTACATGCACACAAACACACGGGTCATCCCAAATATTAAGAAATGTCAAACTCATAGTCACAGACACAGACGGACTCTAGTGACTGACAACTTCAAATGGAGGAAACTCCTCATCTCTCCTCTCTTCTCATGATGTGGAGATTATCATACCTCCCCTGGATGCAGACACAAAGTTTATTGACAATGGTTAGGTTCTTGAAATTAGACTGAATGGGCCTGATTTGCACCAAAGAGTGTGTCATCCGTTCTCTTCCAAACCTCCTGTCTCTGAGGTCACTCTGTCAGCTCCTGGTCAAGCTCGACTTCCTCTTTGCCAAGAATGGTTTCTGGCCCAGCTTCCTCTCCCTGGAACAGTTCCTCCATCAGCTGCTCCCCGGCACTGCCGGCCCGTGATGCCCACAGAGCAGCACCCTCCCTCAGGCCCAGGGAGCGTAACAGTCGTGCATAGTCCAAAAATGCAGTCTCGATAAGTTTATGTGCAAACACAGTTTAAGGAGAACTCACAGCATTTGATGGGACATAAAAACACAGTAAGCCAATAAAAGCTGTCATAAATCAAAAATATGCTTTCATATAATGTCACGCTCTCTGTCAGTGCAGAGTGACTTGAAGCTACTGGCAGACTGCTACATCTTAAAAATGAATAGGTGCCTCACATAATCACTTTGAAAAGTGGTAACTAAGTTGATCCCATGAAGTTGACTGTATGCATACAAACAGATGACAAAGTAAAGGATAAACCTGAATAAATGAGTAAAGAAACAAAATAAATGCAGATGAATCCAAACATGGTCACTCACTCCTATCACTCATGATATGGATTACATTGACGTTTGTAGTCACCAGATCTTAGACACTTTGAGCCCTATTTTCCTGATTCGCTGCTTTCTACAGCACTGTACATTCAGTTACAATTCATTTTTTTGTGTTTTTGTACTTGTGTGGTATATTCCTGGCTCCAAATGGACTTGCTGGCAGGAGTGAGGAGTGGCACAGAGGAGGCTGTCTTTACGGATTAGGCAGCTCAATTAAATATTTTTCTCATTTTTGCCTGTACTTATGTGTGTGTTTCCCGCTCAGACTACCTTTTAATGCAAACACCATCCATTTAAACACACATCTGATTGGGTGTTCTGAGACTGTTGTGGAGGACGGAGCAAAAGAGAGTTTCTGTTTGGGTTAGGCTTACAAAAAGTTAACTATATAATATAAAAACACATTTTTACAAGTTACCTGCCTTAAAAATGTGGCTAATGACAAAGAAAGGTGAGAGTGACGTATTCAGTAGCCATATAGTTAATTCCCTTTTAAGGAGTCGACATTGATAATCTCAACAGTGTCATAGCAACAGTGGGGCACTATGCCCTATCCTTTATGTTAGATAATAAACACATTTACAACTGACAAAAAAACTAAAAGATTAGTATGTGATAAACTGTAAGCAAACCACACAGACTGACAAACAGGTACTTTACCCAAAATCTACATTACATTAATTAATTTTTTTAATCCAAAGTGACTTACATTTGCTATATATATCAGTCGCACGCTCTGGAGCAACTAGGGGTTAAGTGTCCTGCTCAGGGACACATTGGTGGATGTGTCACAGTGGGAAATTGAACCGGGGTCTCTCACACCAAAGGCATGTGTCTTATCCACTACTCCATCACCATCCCAATCTACTTTTTAGGTGTCTACCTTTTGCTCTTGTATGTTTTCAAAGTCTAGGGTGCAAAAGTTATCTTCCGAGTCTACGGCCAGACTGTGCTTTTAACCACAGAATGACAGTGGCTATTGGGATCTTGTGAAATCTAGCACGATGTGCTCTGTGGAGCATCTAAATTGAGATTGAGAAAAAGCTATTGAGTGCACTTCAATAGTAGTAGAGATGGACAGAGTAAGCAGCGGAGCTAACTTCTGCTATAAATGGCCCTCAATATGGAGTAATGGGTTTTCAAAAAGGATATTGGAAGAGTCGTTGGCCTCCATCACCCCATACTTCAGACAGGCTTCGATGAAGAGGGCGGTGCGATCAAAGTACCTCATACTGCCCAGGAGATAGAAGGAGGAAGAGAAAGACACAGGCAGAAGGGGAAGGGGAGAGATATTGTCAGAAACCAACGCCATCCCTGCCTTGATGTCAGTGATCCTAAAGCATACATCAACCCTGTCGTCCAAATGGCACTCCAACTCTTAGCGAGAGCATTTGCCGCTCGAGGCATTTCAGAAGACAAGCTGTCAAGGAGGAGAAAAAGTAGACCAAAAGCAGATCGATGCTGATGTAAAAAAAATAAAAAAAACGCGGTCAGACTGTACCATACACTGAGAAGTGTCCTCCAATGTATTCAGGGAGAAAGGGAGAAGAAACTAAGAAAGAAGCAAGTGTTCATGATTTTGAAAGATAAAAATAAGGACGGAAGGTGGCAAAGGTCAAGAAGAAATAAGTCACAGTGTATGTATATTCTAAAATTGAATGTGAGACTGGACATTTGCATGTATCTATTTCTGAGAATGGAATTAATAGAAGATCAGATCCCTTTTGACACTAAAAAGTTTAAAAGTTTCTCGCACATCTTTTACTGCCTAAATAGATACAGTAGGCTCTTCACAGCATCCATCCAGGTTCTTACCTATGGAGCATCTCTCCCACTTTGTAAAAGCAGCCCAGAGAAAGCAGCACCAAGATGGCTTTGGACTTTTGGTTGACCTGCGGGGAGCCCAGGTGCTCTGCCCAGCGCTTCAGCACATCTGAGCTCTCCGCTGGGCTCAGACGCACCTGGAAACACACATGCAATTGTATGAGCAATTGTAAGAAAATGTTCTGTTCATGGAAGGATAACTTTTGTTATGAATTGGCGCTATATAAATAAAATTGTTTGGGCAGCTCTGAACGTTCCTGTCTTGCCTGTCTGTCCCAGATGTATTATTGCAATGGTAATACTAAAACTAACAAGATTCCATTTTTACAATCTTCTTACAATTACCAACAGAAACAAAGAAAAACCTCAAGCCACCACTTGCATACCCACACACTCACAAACTATCCAAACATAAGAGTATCAGATGTTGCCTTTTGATGGACGCTGACATGCTGTATTACCTTAGCCAGCCAGGCGTCGCGGTTCCACTCCCCATAGGTCTGCAAGTAGCGACAAGCATCTGCCGCCTTGTCAATCAAACACAACAGCTGTACTCCCTCTGACAGAGAGCACAAGTAGAGCATTTGTGAGATGGAGAAATGATGGCCTGTCATTACACAAGGTGGCTAACTGTGTGCAGGCCCCATTGTGAGGTTTTTTAATACGGAGTAAATCATTATGCAAAATGTGGACAATGTAACAATGGAAAAAAATGCAGAATCTATTAATTAATCTGTTCAACTACAGGTTGGTGAAAATCTGGTTAGAAGTACCTGCAATCTACTTAAAACATTTAGAAAAGACATCATATTTAAAGGTGTATAGTTCATTCACAGTTATAAAGACTAGCTTCATTATTTAAAGATATTTTAAGGCACTTTCAAGACTGCAGACACCCACACAATGAATGCTGCTCGCGCTCATTAAAATAAGAACTGAATCGGCTGCTAACTGCTATCACACACACAGTAACACTACCTGCTAGCTTGCCGTTGGCGATCATGTTGGTGGCCACTAGTTTGATTGTGGACTGTGAGGGGCCCGAAGAGGTGATAGTGGTCACTAGGCAAGCCTTGAGTGAATCACAGTAGTAGCTGGCGTTGTCCGCGCTCGTCTCCAACAGTAACTGCACCGCCCGGTCCGTCTGAGAGCAACAGCAAAGAGATGAGGATGTAATGACTGAAGTAGGAGGAAGAAACAAGGCATTAGCACCACAGTTAGGCAAGCACTGCGTGAGCTGAACAAGATGGAATAACAAGGGGAAATTATGTTTATTATCATGCTTTTCATCTGGTGTAGATGACGGCTCAAGCTCATGTTGGGGTCAGCTCAGGCTGGCCTCCGCATGCCCGCCTACAGGAGGGCTGCACCTCCAACACACACACACAGCCTGCTGATTGCAGCCTGTGATTGAGGGAGAGTGTTGACACTGACAGGGTAGAGAGGTGACTCCAATCCCCGCAGACTGAGATGCCGAGGACAAAGGCAGCATTTATCTTCCATCTTGCATCATTAGACTCCACTGATATGACCTATATGCAATTATGACAATATGCATGTATGCACAGCTACGGTGTGTGAAGGTGTTAGTGTGTCAGAGAGAAGGACAGTATACAGTCTTAAAGCTGCAAAGAGGGAGAGAGAAGTCTGTGTCACATTTATTTTTGTGACACTAAATGTGAGAGCTTAAGACAAAAACTTATATTACAAAAAGTATGCTAACCACTGTGCTAAATACATCAGGTATTTGAAGCCTCCTTAGACATCACTGTGTGTGCAGTATGGGTAGTGTAATACTTACCTGACCCAGCAGGAGGAGCTGGTCAGCACATTTCTTAGTGTGTTCATAACTGGAGCGTTTCACCTCCTGCAGGTGAACCCGATCCAACTGGAACTTCTGTTGAGCAGTAAAGGTGGAGCCACAAGTTAGCTTCATTTTTATTTATTTATTTTTTTAAACACACTGCTTCCAAACACCCATGGACAAATCTTGTACGTGTGTGTGCGTGGGAGAGAGAGATAGAATGAGCTCGTACAGATAGATGATACACTAAAGACATTAAAAGAGTAATGATGAGCAAAAAAAAGATATGGAGGACAATTATAGAAATGCAGAGTCCAGAGATGGAGAGTGAAATTATAAAGCCTTTAAAATATTCAGGAGTTTTGACAGTGTTTCTGGTGCCAGAGACATTATTTCATTACATGTTCCCTGATGGGAGATCAGATTTTCTTTCCAGTGAGCAAATGAGAGGCATGAAACATGAAAACAGCTATGGATATTTCAAAGCATGAAAGCTCATCAGTTTTATAAGAGGACTAGAGGGGGGAAATGATACAATGAGGGGAGAGATAACAGAATTGTAGAAAATGAGTTACATAGCCTGTATGTGTGCGTGTGCAGACTTGCGTATCTGTATATAACACAGAAGCTTTACTTTTTTTCCCACTTTATTATGACGAATTCTTCTGTGAGTCACAGCCGTGGGCATAAATCCTTGCAGAGATACCAAATGAGTTTAGCAACCCTGTGCTCTATATTGGAGTCTTGGATATTAGTAATTACAGTCATACTTGTGCCACTGAAGCTGCTTTATGACAACAGGAGCCAAATGTAGCTGCAGACTCTCTGGGTAGCTCTTTGAAAGTCTTAACGTTGTGATCACTGCATGGCCCCTCATTAAAAGGGAGTACGACTTTCTCAAAAACAGAATGGTGCATAATCCATTTTTAAAAATCCTGAAAAACGCTCAAATAAAAGAAAATTACAGGCTTATTTGAGACTTTTCAGTACGACGTCTGCTGACTGAAATTAGACGGTACATTTACATTCTGCTACTTCAAACTTCAATGCTATCTAAAAGTTTTTCGTGACTGGGTACTCGTCTTTGATCAAAAAAAGTATACATTCTTTCCTCTCCCCTGCTTCTTTGGGTAATACTTATGTAGCCTTGTGGGGAAAGAGACCAGACATACAGTAGCAAAACCAGAAAATGCCTGTCTTCACGCAGTGTGACAACATTTTAATTACTATCCACACTATTTTTTTTTAAACTATTCCTCCAAAGTCCACAAAAGTATTTTCTGCCGCCTGGACACAAAAACAACGTGTGGTACATTCCAACTACAAAACGAACAAATAATCCTAATCGCATACACTATGGCAACATGAAGGTGGATGTCCTTGCTCGGAGGGCTGTGTGGCTGCCATGCCGACCAGCAGAGGAGGGCTAATCAATGGGCATCTTCTGAAGAAACTTTTCAGACACTCTTCAGAACAAACTGGGTCGATAATTAAAGTTGAAAAAAAAAGAAAAGAGAAGGGTATTGTTTAGAAGGGCCTTGTATACTCTGGTTCAGCTATGTCATCAGCCAGACGCATTGATCCGAGCAATGACACGGTGCAAACGAGAGAGGAAGGCTTTTTAATTGAGAGTATGCCGGTGTGGGCTAGAATCACTGTGAGGAAATGTTGGGCGAAAGTGAAAGATAGGTTTGACCTCAAAGGCTCAAAAATGTGAGTTGCTTCCCTTAAAGACAACGGCTTAGTGAGACAACAGAGGTATCATTAATAATAGAATGTACTGTGTGACGGGGGCAAGGTTGTTGACACTGTGATGACAAGGGAAACGCTGGTGGTGTGTGTTTGTGTGCGGTCTGACTTGAGGATAATAAGTGTCTCTGGATGAGACAGTCAGTGTTGACCTCTGGGATCCAAAACAAAAGCAGGCCAACACTTTCTCTTCTTCTACTATTTCACTGACCTGGAAGTAAGAGCTCTCACACAGGACGTCATTGCAGATGTCCAGGTGGTTCTGAGGTGACGGTTGTGTTCCTTCACTTTGGGTCTGACCCTCTGCAGTGGACACACTTAGCTGACGAGCCTGTGCAAACGACTGGAGGTAGTGGGACGCCACTGTCCAGAAGTGAAGATCAGACTCATCCCCGAACAGCCTGCGGTGTGGCACAACAACATCAGCTGGACCCAGAGTGGATAATATTCACTCTGGAGTAGTTAGTCATATTCTGCAGTCTCAGTCAACATGCTGCTTGGTTCTTCAACTAACTTCTAGTTTGTTCACTAATGACCATAGTTCCTAAATCTTCCAGCCCACGCCTTCTCCTTTAGTAAGCTCCCCTCCACCCCCTCTCCACATCCTTCTGCCTTTTCTTCCATCGTTTAGTTCCCTCAGCCTCCTTTAACATATCTGCACAGGCATACAGCTGTTGCTAGGTTACCTTGCCACATTATCAATGCCATAAAATTTGGACGGGGTGATGCAGAGACATAATCATGAGCTTTCTGTAAGAAAACAGTAAAACAGTATTCGTCATAGAAAAAAGGTTTAGGGGTATTGCATTTGGGCTCCGACTGGCTGTGCTAGATTTTTCAGACGCTCGAGGGAAATGAGAAGTGGAGCAGAGACGAGATCAGAGTTGCTGACACCAGCTCTCGCGTCATGCTTTTTCGTGGAGATACAGAATCACGGCTGTACAGTTTCAGCAAAAATAAACCCTGGTGTATCTTGACAAACAATTTGACTGCTTTGAAAACAAAATTATCCAACTTGCCTCATAATATTACATCATCTTGTTTATCTTTCCTTATCACATTACATATTCTGAATTAAGGAAAATGTAAAAAAGAAAAAAATAAGATAGATTTTTATTTCATTATATATATATATATATATATATATATATATATATATATATATATATGAGTATAGAAGTATACCATTTAGCACAGATTTCTGTAGAGAATGTTTTATAATTTTATTATTTTGATGCTTTGATACCCTTGGAAAAAAAGAACTCACTGCTGATCCATCTACTTATGTCTTGCTCCGTTTAATTATATCTGGAGCAATCAGAAAACAACCTGTTTGACATGTAGCTTGACTGCAAACCCAGTTCGGTTTTAGATCATTGTGACAAATAGACCCACTCTACTGCCTAAACTTAATATTCGTTCAGACAGACAGGAAGACAATAGCAAAACATATCTAACGTCTTCTGTTATTTGTAACCGTTTCTGTCTTTACAGTTACATTTTTCTATAGTTTTAGTTTTAGTCTTTGACACAGATGCACTGTTTGAATGTTAATAAAATAATTGTGCTGCAGTACCAGTAAACCATTAAGATCAGTGCAGACAACAAACCGTCATAACTCCATACTGAGTTTTTACTCACCGTGAGACCAGGAGGCAGCGCTGCAGCAGGCTGAGCTCCGGGTCCTGTAGCACACTCTTCATATCACTAGGGAGCCAATCAGAGACAGACAATCAGAGCACAGCGAGAGCCAATTACACTTCTCAGACACAGCAGGGCCAGTGTGGCTTATACGTGAGATTCTTCTTATCTGTCAACCCACAGACTACACTGTCTTTGGGCCTGCTGTCTACACACAAAGGACTCAAATATACATAAACAAAAACTTATACTTGGCACAGATACACAGATAGTACAAACTCAAGCACCAACATCTGACTGGCGTTTGCATCATGACATTAATATTAACTATGAGCTACTGTGTGTAATCATTCCTATTAGAAAGTGTAGTAACTCACTTTGACAAGGAGTTGAGCTGCTCCTGGATCAGGCCTTTTATCTCGTCCTTCTCATTGTAGTCTCTGAAGCAAAGGGATCAAACTCAGTCAAATGGCTCCTCTCAAGTCTCCCTAAAATACCTGACCTGATATTAAATGGGAAGCTACGAACGTGCTTGTTAAGAGAAGTCGATCTGTGGTGTCAGGCAATAATAGATAACTCTGTCTTAACATTTATGCTGAGGTCGGGCAGCACAGCGCTGCTAATATAGCTGCCTGACTTCTGATAAGGCAGCTGTGTGTATTTAATGGAAGAAAGCAGTGTTGCACTGATGGCTCAGATTAATGGGGCATAGTTAGATCTGGCTATAGTTAAAAACAAAACTAAAACTCATCTCTCAGGATGGCCTGTATTGGCTCCCATGTTGATTTGTTTACAAAGGTGAGTTGTTTACGCTGATAAATTGGTTATGAGTATAATACACTTAATGCTTATGCTACAGTGGTATAAAGAATACATCAAAGCTATTGTTATACACTGATGTTTGGAAATGCAATACATTTTTAATTGATCCTGATTCTTAGGAACAATTTCGGTCTTTCATTAATGATTTACTTACAACACAGCAAGTTTCTATTACATATATTACTAAACACAAGTAGCTTCGACCTTTAGAATATTCCTGCTTACAAGTTATTCTAGTTTGTAATGTGAAACTGAACTAAATCCACCTCTTCAATACAAAGTGAAGGTTTATTAAATAGGGATGGCACCATCAAGTTCTGACCAAGATCCCAATTGAAGGGATTCATCTTTCTGTAGAAACTGAGGTTAGTCAGTCTGAAATGGATTAAAATGGATAAAGCCATTTTCAGAAAAATATGTTTGGCAGCATCATACGATTGTATAGAGTTTTGAATGACACACTGTGTGTGAAGAGAGGAGGTCAGCCTGTAACTGTTGTTCCAGGTGAGTTTAATAGAAGATTGACAGATTACTTTTAAATTTGAATGCTTCATTTAAAAAAAAAAATACTATGCAGTGATTTAAACAAACGGCAAGTAAGAAAAACATGAATAGATAAATTAGAAGACACGGATGCTGAATATATTACAAGCACAGACCAGGTAAACCAGTACCAGGTTATTCATTTTATTTCGATTAATTTGTTTTTATAATCTTTGGAAGCCAAAATTGGAAGTGATATTAAAAATTGATTAATTGCACATCCCTACAATTTACTACAATTAACACAGGATCCATTGGATCAAGCTTTACGTAGTGGATACAAATAATTATAAAATGCATAGGTCAGCCCTGATCCTGATTTAGCTGGCTCAGGGCAACAGCTGCTCAAGCAGTGCTGTTTCATTATTCTAGAGTCAATTATCAAGTTGCTTACAAACATGTTTGAACAACATTTCTTTCGGGCATATACAGGATACACCTACAAGAACATGGAGACTGGGGCTTATATATTTTAACAAGGTCATTACTTTAGAATTTTCGACTTTCATTCTGTGGAGTTGCAGTTTCTCAAAGCATTCATGTTTCAGGTGACTTTTTTTCTGAGAGCTCTTGGGTTCATCCCACAGTCCAAAGACATGCAGGTCAGATGAAGTTGAAAACTTAAAACTGACCGTAGGTCTGGATATACTGACTCTGTATTAGCTCTACTAACAGTCCTTAATAGGTGATTCTTTTAGAGTGGACACATTTACTGTAGACTTACTCAGAACTGAGACTTACACTTGAGTGATGTCCATGGTGAAGGTTCCTGACCAGGGCTGCAGCAGCAGGAAAGTCTTGAGTGTGAGGGCAGCTCGGGGCACCAGCAGGTAAGGACACCACACTGGATCTGAACACATTCCCCACAGATCAGACAGAACACAATATTAGGCCGCGGCTGTGCATGTCAACATGAGTAGTACTACAGTAATATCACTATCAATCCATTTCTCTCCTCAAACCTCCATATGCAATTTTTTCATTCATTTAATTCCTTCACACTCTGCGTTCCCTGGCTCACCACTCAGGTCTTGTTCATCCATGCGGTAGCTGGCGGACTTCATAGCCATCTCCAGCACTCGGATGCAGCCGTCGTCCGAGGCCAGCACAACTTTGTCTGATGTGCACCAGTCAATGTCTAGGACGCGGTAGTTCACGTTGCGACCGATCCGCATGCTGCTCACCATTTGGACCTGCAAGAGAGGAGGGCCAGGGTAGTTCATCTCAAACTGTCACCTAAAAGCCTCTGTTAAAGCATCTGCAACAACTCGAGAGGCTTTAACAATGGACAATTGCTGTGCAAAATTCAGAAGGGAGACAGACACAATAGAGGATGATTTTTTTTGATTCAATAAAAGCCTGTTGGATTAAAAACAAAGGCTGGCAACGTGGTAGTAATTGCAAACTAATTTATGCTGTGTATAGCAGGACACCGAATGGAAGTCTCAGTGGACAAACAGCCTTTTCAAAAGGTTTTCTCCAAAACCTCTCTCCCTCTGGCTTTTTATCGGGCTGTATGGGACTCGGTGCAGTCCCAGCTGTCAGCAGAGCACTGAAGCATCTCGGAGATTTCTCCTACACATCCTGCCCTCCCTCATTCTCTCCTGCCCCTCCCTCTCTCTCCCACCCCTATGGCTGTTGCTCATTTCCCTCTGCAGCTTGATCCATCTGTTGTCTGGCTTTTACAGTTGGGGACTGAAAACTGTGTCTTACCTTGGCTCCCCTCAAGAAAACACATCCCTCCACCGAGATAATAGTGTCACAGTGGGACCCTCTCCCTCCACCCCATGCTGCTTAATATACTAGAGCATATATCTCTATATCTGTGTCCACATTCATCAGCTCTTCAATTTTTAACACATTGCTGCTGGGTAAGCTAACAAATATTGTTGTGTGGCTACCGAGAGCAAACAAATAAAGTCCAGTCTGTGATATTAGATCAAATGGTGAACTGGAGCGCAAACTAGCCGCAAGGATTCTTAGATGAGGTGAAATGAAGACTGTGCAGAGAGAGGACTTTCTGGACGATGATGACTTCGGTAAACAAAGTTAAGGAGGAGGCGAGGATGCATGCCGCTTACAGGAATCAGGATCATCCATCCTGCTGTGGTTGAGCTTATATATGTCAGTGGAAAGCTTTTAAGCCTTGTGTATGTGTACTTCCACAGTGCACTCTAATGATTCTTTAATACAACTGGGCAATTACAGTGGATATACTATTACCACAGCATTAGTGTGAGAGGGGACTTTAGATAAATATACAGCACAATATCGTAGTGCTTCAGTGATTACTGTGCTACGGAAACACATTCATTCTGCCGCAGCAAATCTGTTCAAATGTAAACCACCGCTGCTAACCAGCAGACCGTTGCAAACTCTTACCTTGTATTTGAGTTATGCAGTGTAGTCAGGTGACGCGTGCAGGGAACTTATAATGTGTTACAACAAATCAATAGGTCAATCAACCGCTGAGGCTTAGTGTATGGAGCCTCACCTCTTTGGTGTCCCAGACCTCTGCTCCATCTGTATACATGACCAGCAGCTTTTGGTTGCCCTTCCCTGGGGCGAAACGAATCTTCTTCACCCAGCCACGATGTGTTGGTATTCCCCTGTAAAGCATTAACAGCACTGGTCATTTCTTTCCTGTTTATTAAAAAAAGTAAGATCAGCATACATGGACATATAAAATCAATCTATGAACAGTCATATCACAGAGCCAGAAGGTGGTTAGGAAATGGTTTCTGTAGCATCGGATAGAATTAACAGAGTGCAGGTTATAAACTAGATGTAGAAAGAAGTCATCATGGCAGATTATATGTAAGGTGATAACTACTGCATGAGAAAAAAATATATACTTATTTGACTATTTAGGAGAGCCCTGTTTATCATTAATATGACATAAGGGATGATATATGGTATTATTATTATTATTTTTAGTTTTGTCTATATTGGTAATTTTTAGAGTTTGTGTTTCACTGGCCCCACAACACATTTGCTATTTAATGTAATGTTCATTAGTAGTAGTACTCTATAGTTTATAACATATCAGATATTTGGACGGAAAAATGCACAACAGAAAGACGCGTGTAGTAAGGTAAGCGCATTGTGGCAATCGGCGCCTGCGAAACACACACAGCCACCAATTCAGCTCAGGAAATATCTGTAAATTGGCGTTTCAAACTAAACGCCTAAGTCCGAAAGAGGCCCAGTCTGTCCTGAGTTACAGCCTGGTTAAAGCCAGTGCGCCGCTCACCAGCATCGGAGGCTGCGGGGGAGGAGGGGGACTCCGGTGTTGCCGGAGAATTACTAAGCTTGTCTATTAAACATGAGAGGCGTCACTCTGTTCTATTTTAGTTAGCCAACTTTTGAATTGAACCTCAAACTGAGTGTTTTTAGTTTGCTTATGGGGATACAGAACGATGGACTCCAGGAGATTTGAACTGAGATTAAGGACGCATTAATTGGTGGTTGGACTGTTGATTTTGTATTGAGTGCTTACTGTATAAGTTAACACCCTGTGGTGAAAAGGTAGGCCGACCTCATATTATATCATATTATTTAATGCCATGACTTGACTCAAATTGTGTTTCTCATATTATTAGAATTTGATAATTGCTCATAATAATAATTCTACCTAATTCATCATAACACAGGTCTGACCCACAAGTAAGAACAGTCTATGTTTAATCTATCTAATATCATACTATACAGTGATTTACTGCTTGTCCGTTTTGAATATTACAGAAGGTAAAGAGCTTAAAATTGATCGCAAATTAAATCGTAATCGCAATATTGGTTAAAAAAAATCGCAATTAGATTATTTTCCAAAATCGTTCAGCCCTAATTTACATATACATATATGTATATATATATGCATAAATAAATCCAATATTGTAATCCTAACCCTGGGGCATCATTGCGTATGGGTAGGCGTAGCGTGTATGTGTTTAGTGGCAGAAGAGAGGGAGCCCCAGCTTCACTGGTATTGTGTCGAGTTGTCTGCACCTCATGGGATTTTCAGATTATCTGTCACCGTTAATGAACCATACAAAGAATATTTTATCGTTAATAGCCGTCTACTTAAAGCATGCCATGCAGTTGGCAGTCGGCAGCACGGCATGCATGCAAAACATTGCACAAAACCGGTGAATGACAGGCGAGAGAGAGAGAGCGAGAGAGAGGGAGAGAGAAAAGAGTCTTCAAAAAGCCTCAGTTTAGCTGGAAATTTACAGTGTAAGTTGAATGAACAGAGACTGCAGCTCTGCAGCTTCTCGAGATTAAAGCAAAACTACCCTGTGTAACATCTTATAAATATATTTTGCTGTACTGTTGTTCAAAGTACTATTTCTAACAATAACAAAGATTCTTTTTATACTGCATTAGACACAGTATCTTGGTATGGTCTCAACATAACAAATGTTAGGGATGATCTTTATTTATGTCATGAGTTTCTTAAAATAAAGGGGGGAAAAATATCGGCCGATATATTGGCTATTGAATTTTAAAATACTCAAATATCGAAATCAGTATCAGACTTAAAAATCCCATATTGGTCGAGCTCTAATTATTTTATAAGCTCTTTATATATATATATATATATATATATATATATATATATATAGCGTAGTAAGTGGCCTAAAACATGCAAAAAAACTTTGCTTAGTTGCTACCTGGACAAACGAGCTTTGAGGTCCCAGAAGTTGAGATTGCCGTCCACGTCCCCAAGCACCAGAGTGTCACCTTTCCAGGCAATGCAGGCGATACTGCCCATACTACCCTGGAACACAGGAGGCAGGCACACATTCAGAGAGAGGAGCGGGAGAAAAAATAAGGAAGAGCATGTAATGTCATGTATTTGAAAACTGCTACTAAAGTTGACCTAAACAATTTTGACAGCATGTATTGATTTTAAGCCTGTATGGATTATTTTAAATTATTTACAGACACAAAATTGTAGGAATTACACTACTACCTATTAGTGTCACAAATGACTTACTGTAGCTTTCAAGAACTGAGATAACCTGTATTAGTCCACGATCATAAACATAAAAAACATGATGATATGATTTTATTTTATAGCCAACCAATAGGTAGTTAAAAAGCGCGATTGCAACAGCATGAAAACCGCCTTTTCCCTCTACTACGAAAACATTGTACTCTCTGGCATTTAATGTTTGAGCTTGAGTCAAAAACAGGAAAATAAAATTTAAAATATATGTGGCAGCTGGGTGATAAACAAGCACGACATCCGAGTTTAAGTATGGCTGCGCCACAAGACCGAGTGCTGATGTGAAGACGTAAAGCGTCAGCTCACCTTCAGTGCGTACGCAGTGGATGAAAGGACAAAACTTTTTAGGAGAGTTTTTGTCAGTTTCCTGACAGAGATATGAAGATCTTCTATCATCCTGAAAGGACTGTAAAACCTTTGGGGTATGCAAATCTGTGAGCAATGAATCTGCAGCCGTCATGAAGATAAGGCTTTAAAATCCTCAGGTAACCCTCCAGTGTCTGTGTGGTGTGAATAGATGAAGGTAGTGAGCGAGCAAAAAACAGACTGTATCACAATGCTGCTCAGAAATGGACTTGAGAAATTGATAAACCATCATGGCTTTCCTTTACTGTATGCAGCAAAGGGAATATAGCTGTTTTGATTGAAAAAATGAAATAAAAATGGATAACTGTTGACGGTGGAAGAGCGTATGAAAGTGTGCTTTTATTATTGGCAGAAGAGGAGGGCAATCAACAGCAAACAGAAGGTGCTACCTACAATATAGCATGACTCAGCTTGATACAATTACAACTAGATAATGAATACAAGAAAGTACCTGAAGCTAGAGTCTTGAAAAAGACTTCTCAAACAACAGCTTGAATTTGATGGGACTCTGGGGAAAACTGATGCTCAGGCAACTAAACACCTTTCTTTAATCAACACACAAAGGGTTCTTTCTTAGTGGTGACACATCGACTTGTAAAGTAATCCATTGTGTAAAACATCCTGCTGCTATGCTATTACCAGCACATCTTGTAGTCATCCAGGTGAAAAGAAACCCTGTCTCCGGTAATAGTTTGTTTTTGGTTTTACCGGCCTGCCCATTTTGCTGTCAAAGCAAATTAATAGCTCGGTTACAGTTAGATGCTTTCCAGGTAAATACAGTAACAGTTTCTCTTCCTCTGAGCCTGAGTCACGCTCTGGACCAGTGGAGAGAACACAGTGCAAGAACTCACTCTGGGACAAAGTGATGACACACTGATGACACATGTTTAGTTTGTTATCTAGCAAATAAATACATTAAAAAAGGTTTATTCTGGCAAAAAGAAATCATAAAGCTGTAGAATTTAGCTGAAAAACCTTCAGATTGATTGCATACAGTTTATTAACGAGGGTGGCACATTAGGCTGGCCACTTTTTGTTATGCAGCTAAAAATCTACTATCTCGTCCCCCAAATAAGCCCCACAAAAAAAAACTGCAGGACACAGGATATAAAAGGGGGAGTGATGACTTTGACTTTATAGAGGAGGAAATTGTGCAGATACTGGCTAGCAACCAAAAAAGAAGTGTTTCTTTTAAAACAATGCAGTTGACTTATCACATAAACAGGGAAGTAACTGAACACTGCTATAAATTTTATATTCTTTTTCACACTGAGAAAGAATAGTAAATATTACAAAAAAAGATCAAACCTTTAAACATAAGAAATGATGCCTGGGAAAGCATAAGAGGAGACAGACAAAAGACAAAAAGAAGAGCACTTGTAGCCTTTTTTATCTAAAATAAAAGTGACACAATCCATCACGCACAATGTCGTGTGCAAAAGTCAAATACAGTATAGAGGACAGCATATGTTACAATACTGAGAGAAAGCATGGATTAACAGATTTGACAGATGACACAGGTAGTATACAGATATTTACAGAGAGAGGGAAGGAGAAATGCAGCGGTAGAATTAGTGATAGGAGACATACTGATGCTCGAAGAGAGTAAACAGGGAACAGAAAAGACAGATTTAGATCTCTGTGTACCAAAAGGATTAACAACATATAAGATTGAATGAAAAGGGAGAGAGCTGAAACGGGTAGGATTAGCTTTGTGCAAAAATAAGAGTGGATGACCTTTAGGAGGATCATAAGTAAAAAGAGACATATAAAAGACACACAGTCTCTTGACTCACATCAGGGGGAATTCGTGCACCATCTTTGACTGTGTTGCCCTCTACGGTGATGTGGTAGACCTGCCCGTCTGTGTCAGTGAATACAAAATGCTCCCTGGCTGAGATGGCCTGGCTGGTCTCCGACTTGCTCTCTGCATCCTGCAGGAGACTGTAGTGGAGAAACATGTCAGGGTTTTTTGCACTTGTTCCAGTGTGACATATTTTGGCTAAACATCTTAGTATTCTGCCGCAGACAATGGTAAGGCCAGCCAGTGCTAATCGTACCCCACGGGGTACTTCTGCTGTTGTCAGGGGAACAATTGTAGAGAAACTTAACTAATTTGAAAACATAAAAATTCATAAAATATAATCCACATATTAAGATGTCTGTATGTACTGATGTAAACACTGACTTCCGTTCAATTGTATGGACATTATTTAATATTATTTAAATATAATATAAAAATACATATAATCTCAATCTGATGTTGAAGTGTTAATCTGAAAAAACTTGCCACACTCCGCTTTAGGGCTTTCGATCCTGACAAAAGGCTTCCAATAACAAGCTAAGGCTTTATAACGCTGACCTGATGACTGAGGATTCAACGCTACTCTGCTCGGCGTCCGACACCGTCTGCCGAGCGATGGCCTCCCTCGCTGCCATCTGCTTCTTCTTTAGACTCTTCAGGTTGTGGGATGGGGACCACTCCTGTTACACAGTACATGCAGTTACAGCAAAAAACCCAAACAAAGACCCAGACACAAACACATTTGCCGACATAACAGCAAATCATTACAGAGCAAAAAGCAGATGGATAGAGACAGGAGGAAAGGAAAGTGATTTGCACGTACAGTAGATGCTCACTTAAATAAAACCGAGGCACACAGGAGAGCTGTTTTCCCTGGCCTTCCTGTCTAGCTACTGCAGCACTGTGGCTGTAGTCTGGTTGACTCGAGGTTATAATCAATATGGAAATGAGACAGCAATATGTGGGCTGGGGGAGGCCAGCATGTATTATTAAGGTTACTGGCGGTTTTATTTGCACTGTGGAGGATTTTACAGCCCCACTGTAAAGTTTGTCCAGCATAACTCTTCTTTTATGAGCATTTCTCTGGCCTAATGAAGCCACTGTTCTTTGCTGAGTTTGGGGAAAATGCGCAGACTAATCTTTCAAATGGCCCACTCAAACACAAGAAAGCGAAAAGGGCTCAAAACGTATAAGACACTATTAACAAAGGGACGAGTCAACAATGGGTGTTACAACACTGACAGTGTGTTTTGTTTAAGTAAATATATAAACTAATGTTCTGATATGCAGCTGTGAATTTACATAATACTGTAACGTCTGTTGGCATTTCTGTTTCAATTTCTACAGTATTTGTTGTATTTCTTTCTTGTTGTGTTTCACTACCACCTCAGACTTAAGGATCGGTATATAGGACACATTTTTTTATTAGTGAGTAACTTTGTCAGTACCAATGCAGTAACAGTGGGGAAATTCTTAGCCATCTCCCGGAGAAGCGTCCCTGTCCTGATGTCCCACAGCTCCAGGGGTTTGTCTCTGAACACCACCACCAGGTACTGTCTGGGATGGACAACACAAACAAACAAACACAGACAGTTTCTTGAGGTTCCTGAATTTTAAAAAAAGGTCTCTATAAATGTTTGCCGCACAGCTTGGATGTCTAAACCTTGTGCGAGCATGCATTCAGTTTATCAGGTAATGTTTCAGAAAGTTAGTTTTTTGTGTTCATACGGTAAAATAAAGTTTTCCTTTCCGCAAGAACCTAAATGCAACAAGGATGAATTTCCAAACTGCCCCTGCTTTGTGTTAAAACTCTTTAACCATATTGTAAGTATGCCTTACAATAAAGCACATTGTTTATATCACAAAATGCGCAGCATGAACAAGAACTTTTTTTGCACATAAGAACTGGGGCAAACATGGGTTTATCCCTCGTCCCCATAAGACTATCAAAGTTGTTTAAGTAAAAAAATCTATAGAACAAATTTAGGTGCAAAATGTTAACCAGTCTTGCTATCTAAGCAGGATGTCATTTATCTGCAGTTGTTAAGCAGCTTGTATGTAAAATATATATATAGTAGATTTTTAGCTGCATAACAAAAAGTGGCCAGCCTAATGTGCCACCCTCGTTAATAAACTGTATAATATATATATATATATATATATATATATATATATATATATATATATATATATATATATATATATATATATATATATATATATATATATATATATATATATATATATATATATATATTTTATGGCCATGGCTTGTGCACTGACCCTTGCATTCATTGCCTCCAGCAGCCTACTTATTTCACTCTAGAGAAGGGAACATTTGTTGCTATTAGCAATAAAGCAAAAATGCAAGTGTCAGAAGTCACTTAACGTAGGCAGAATAATCAGTGGCGTCACTCTCCAGTATAATACACTATCCATTTAACCATATTTTTGATGTATACACAAGACAAGGACTCTCCAAGTTAGCTTACAAAAATCAGATGCCCTTGAAAAGAAAGAAGTTAGTGTCAAACACTGAGAGAAAGTGAGAATACAAATGACAGCTTCTATCTGATAACCTTGTGTATAGTTTTATTTCTCAGAAAATGTGTGATGACTGTAAATGCATGCTCTTTTATTAATTTATTTTTTAAATATCATAGTCCCATTAAAAGATGCAGGACTGATAAAATACATGAAAAATGACGATTCAAAACTGCACAATATGAATATAGATTCAATGGGTTACTACAACACCTTAGAAAAAAAACAAGCAAGTGCAATCCAACCTGGGAAAAAAATATGGGATTAAATGTTCAAAGACAGAAGGAGAGCTAGAGAGAGACAAAGGTGAGATGGTTCTGGGCCGGCAAGGTGATGGGATGTGGTGGGTGTAAATGGTGTACATGTGAATGGGCAGTGTGTGTGTGTCCCCGGTAAAAGCATAAGAAATTGTGTGGTGTTTTGGTATTTGGTTTTGTTGCCGGTGGGGGTGCAGGCAACTCACTTGAGATGAGACACTTTAATCATCTCAATGGGTGGCTCATCGTTTCCTCGCTCGCCTCTGAATGCAAAGCATCTGCCTGGAAAATACAACAGACACAGAGAGAGAGACAGAATAAGAGAGGGAGAGACAGTGAGAGTGTGGGGGAGAAAAGGTGATGATGTAAGCCAGAAGATGGTATCTTTCCTTACACCTGTGAGGACACATCTCATTTCACTTTAGTGCCAGAGCGTCCTGGTTTCATCTGTTTCGCTTGAGTGGGAAGAGCAAATGGCCGGCAACTTATTCTCGCCATCGCCACCTGCTCTAATCCTTGCTTTTCGTTTGCATTTTTCCACCCTACCAAAGTCGACATTATGCACAGCATCAAGGTGCTTCTTCAAACAAAACAAAAATGCCCTTCAGGTGTCCTATCACATTTGCCTAGTGCTGATCTGGGAGGAGTGTGTGTGGCCTATTTAAAATGTATAACTGACAGAGCTGCCTGGGGTGGTTTGGTTTTGGGGGTGACCTCCAACACTTGTGTTGAGATGGGAGTTGGTGTGTACCAGAGGGGACAAAATAGCTAAGCATATGGTGTAGAGATGGTGCACTAGACGCTAAAGTGGCCCTTTACACCATTTCCTCTTTTGTTTCCTCAGTTATACACAGCGGGAGGGGTCGCATGATGGCAGAGTGTCAATTATTCCAGCTCATTATTTAGATGATCAGGCTACAGGCTTTAATCAAGTGTCAAATGTGAATTCACAAAAATACACGTGTTTTTTCAACTGCTTTAGGCAAAGGCAACAGGGAGTACTTTCTCAGGAACATAACAATGTCAGAATGTCATGCTCTTCGCTTCCTGGTGATGATCACCAAAAAGATGATGAGATGATGACATCTGCCATGATCACGCTTGCATAATTGGCGTTGTAATTATCAAATGTACACAACATATTACGTATGTATACTGTGTGGGGCAATGTAAACTGAGTTTATTACCACTTCTCAACACCAACCTCCCCTGCAGCACACAAAAAAATCCTTTCATAGATAAAGAATATGTCCATTCGCAACAGCTGCTATCATTGCTGTAGAGACCAGGTATCACTAAAAGTGAGTAAGGCGAACAAGGAAGGTGATTTTTCCTCACAGCCGGAAATCTTATCAGAAAACGCTCCCGCTGTAAAGGTCACAAGGTGTCAGCCATAGTGGATTAGTCTTACAGGTGAAGCACAAATCTGGTACAAGTACAGAATATATTTTTGTGCTGTTTGATTTAAGGACTTGTTTATGTAAAAATATGCTCACTTAAGACAAAAAAGACAAACGCACACAAGCTCAAGTGACAAAAATTTGCAAATCTGTCTGAAGTCTTCTGTATCTGGCCCAGGATGTCCAGGTCTAGCAGCAACTCAAAGGCTTTAACTGTCATTTAAACATCTACCATTAAAACATTATATGGAAAATACGGCATGAACACATCTGCACTCAAATGGGCGGGCTGAAAAACTATACCACACAACAAATTTTCTCTGTAAAAGGACTCATCATTATGTGCAGGTTAAATCACAATGTCTCGCGTTTTTTTTCCTACAAGTGTGCACGTTACCATCTTGGTGCTATGCTGGGCTAAACACGTCGCAGACCTATTGTATCCCTTTACTGAATACACACAGATTAAATTGAGATTGATCTTTTCCATCTATCTCTTGATAAGACAGCAAAGTGTATTTCCCAGAATGCTGTGACTAGAGCAAACACAATCACACATCAGAGATGTGAGGCATGACACTCAGCTCTCCTCAGCCTCCGTGCACTCCCAGCAGATACATTTACACTCAAGGGCACCTTGGAGGATCTCAGCCAGTTGAACTAATTTGAAGTGGCGAGAAAAAACAGTTAAGTATAAGTGTGTTGGAAGTGTGCGGGCCTGTAACCAAAGCTAATGAATGCTGTGGACTAACTTTAACAACTCTGGGGCTGAGAGTCACTTCTCTCGCTGTCATCCTGAATGAATTATGTATAAAGGCTCCCAACCATTAAAGAGTCCCAACCATTATAGTTTTTCTCAAGCCAGACACATTCAATTTAAGTAGACACACAACAAAAACAAAAGATTTGTAACATTTCATGAATTATTCGTATTTAGAGTCAGGGTAGAGAGGGGTAAGACACCCCCCTAAGCTCAATGTCTATTTGCTGAAACATAAAATAATATTTTATAGGTTTTTTGGGTTTTTTGTATCTTGGATAGCCATTTTGTATAGCCATGCTTAGGGTAACATAATATAATATATATGAAGGGTTTAGTGAATACCTCAGACAGCAGAAACCCGAAGGTGAGGACAAGGAAGATGAAGAACCGTCATGGAGGGACAAGCCGCTGCACGGCATGTGCCACAGACAAATAGAAGAAGTGGCAGATATCAAGAAATCCTACCAGTGGCTGGAAAAGGCTGGACTGAAGGACTGCACAGAAGCACTAATCATGGCGGCACAAGAACAGGCACTCAGTACAAGATCACTAGAGGCTGGGGTCTACCACACCAGGCAGGACCCCAGGTGCAGACTGTGCAAGGATGCCCCTGAGACAGTACAGCACATAACAGCAGGGTGTAAGATGCAGGCAGGAAGTGCGTACATGGAACGCCATAACCAGGTAGCTGTCATAGTGTACAGGAACATCTGCCACGAGTACAGGCTGGAAGTCCCAAGGTCAAAATGGAAGACACCTCCTAAGGTAGTTGAGAATGACCGAGCTAAGATCCTGTGGGACTTCAAGATCCAGACTGACAAACTGGTGATGGCTAGCCAACCAGACATCGTGTTGATCGACAAACAGCAGAAGAAGGCAGTAGTGATAGATGTGGCAATACCAAGCGACAGCAACATCAGGAAGAAGGAACATGAGAAGCTTGAGAAATACCAAGGGCTGAAAGAGGAGCTAGAAAAGATGTGGAAAGTAAGAGCAACAGCGGTGCCAGTGGTAATCGGAGCACTGGGGCCTGTGCCCACCAAGCTGGGAGAGTGGCTACAGCAGATTCCAGGTAAAACATCAGAGGTCTCTGTCCAGAAGAGTGCAGTCCTAGGAACAGCTAAGATACTGCGCAGAACCCTCAAACTCCCAGGCCTCTGGTAGAGGACCCGAGCTTGAGGATGACACATACCACCCCGCAAGGGTGAGAGGGGGTTTTATATATATATATATATATGTAATGACTGAACACAATAAAAAAATTATGCCTTATTTTAAATGAGAAAAAAAAATGATTCTGCTTAGGCCAAAATGGCTTTGATCAAATAATTTAAAAAGTTGTGATTAAACAGAGGAAATGGAAATTTTTAATTCAGTTGAGACTACGGGCAGCCAGAAGAAATGTTGAGAAAAACAATTGTGACAGTTTCTGTTTTTTGTTACATTTACCGTGGGGTTAAAAAGGGCTGAAACCTGAAATAGTCTAAAATTCGATGCTTCGATGGGCGGAGCCCAATTTGACTGTGAATATCACTGTCGAAGCTTCGCAGTGAAAAAAAGATCATGCCATTCTGGCGATATGGGGGCGCTCAACGTCTGATTTTACATAGAACTACCAGTTTTCCCCAGTAAGTTAATATACAGCCTATTACAGTACACATTTCAATGTTTAATGCTGTAAATAAACATGTAAAAAGAATAAAACTTTTCAGTGCGAAAATAAACCCAAAATTGTAACCCTAACCCTCGTGTAGGCCTAGTGTGTATGTGTGTAGGTGCAGAAGAGGAGCACTTGCTGAAGAGACGGAGCCTCAAATTCAGTCCCTTGCGGGAATTTTGAATAATTTATCACCGTTGATGAACCACGCAAAGAATATTTTAGCGTTTTTAAATAAAAAGATGATCTTTGTTGGGCGTTGCACATGCGCAGTTCCTAGTTAAGGACTACTAGCCAATCAGAAGCAGAGAAGGGCGGGTCAGCCAAAAGCCGGTAAACAGCTTCGATTCAGCTGTAGGCTACATGTTGCCGACCAGCTTGTCAACATGGACTGGAGCAAGAGTTTCAGAGTTGCAAGTTATTAATCTGTAACAAAAGTATATTTCATCCATAAAGTTTTAACTGAGCTCTGTCTCTACATCACATTAACAACTTTATGTCCATTGACTGCCTGGAGGGCAGCTAGTGTTTGGAAGGGAGAGGAGGTGTGCGGTGCAGCTCTGTGTTTTTCCACCGGTGTTTTTGAGGCCCAGTCGGACTAACCGCTTGGAGGTATTTTGCTGTGACGTCACAGCAAAGCGGAAAAAAAGGCTGGACTACACTGTTTTCAAGCAGTTCAGAGCAGCGTTTTTTGTGGGAACTCCCTTTGAGCTGGAGTTTGGGCTTTTTCGCTCTGCAAATCTATTAAATGCACAAAAACGTATATAACATAATAATATAATAAAAGATGAGGGAAAAAGCCAAAAAGTATAATACCTCCTCTTTAACCATCATCTCCTGACCACTCATTACTTCCCCATCAGGTTTCTTTCCAATTCTGCCCTCTCTTTCACACAAAAACTGAAGCACTGTATATTTTCCACTCCCTTGAGTTCACTGCTGGTTCAGTAATTCTATAGACCCATCAATGGGCACAGGCAAGGACATAAGTCGCTCTGCAGGAACTCATGATAGGATCTCATTTTCAGACCTAGGCATCCCTTGGTGGTACCCTAACACTGTTTAGTTTGGACCTAATTTGGAGGAGTGTGTTAAGTATCCCTTGGGGGAGAACAAGAAGAGTCCCTCAGAGAACCATATTGACAGAAAAAGACAAATAAAAAGAGAGGCCAAAGAGGGAGAGAGCCTGAGTATATACTTTCTTTGCTGTTAAGGCTGCAGGAATTCTGAACAAAACAGAAACCTCAATAACAAAAGGCAATAGAAAATTGCTTGGTAGCTTCAGGTAAAGGGTACAGGTGTGTGTGTGCGTCTGTGTGTGCGTGTGTGTCTGCGTGTAAGCTTCTCACCAGTAGGCAGGTCGACATGCTGCAGTTCATTTCGCACCAGGCCCATGTTGTTGGGAGCAGAAGTGGCAAAAGAAAGGAAACTGGTAAGACTCACCCATTCAATCCCCCTGTGGAATAAAGACACACACACACATTTTAATTAAATGAATAATATTGCTATCTAATTCTTGCAGTCAAATGTTCCTCCACCACATCCTAGCAAGCAGAAAGATAAATTAGACACCTAAAACTTGTACAAAAGATGTAAAAAAATGCACAGCAAATCAAGCCAGCAAGTGTGAGATATGAATATTTCGGAGAAGTGCGCCCAGCTCAGGGAGCCCAAACTCCACCGTAATGAGATGGTAAATAGCCACATGATTAATTAGTCGATTTCCCCACTAAAATGTAAATGAGATGCTAAGTAGCCAGGCCTCTTTTGGCATGGCTGTGCTGGGGCAAGGGCTGCTGGGCTCATTTCCATAAAGCACCTCTGCTCTCCCTTCCACAGAAAACACACTGCTTTGAATTTAATGTTGAACGTCACAGCCTGGGTATAACAGCAGCGCCCTACATGTGTCTCTGCAGGAAGGGAGAAAATCTAATGGAGGTATTTTCAAACAAAACATGAGGAGTTTAAATACACCAAACCAGTGTGCAACATCACGTAAACTAAACAGTGTGGATGTGCTTGCTCGTGTTAAATAATATATGCCGTGTGTGAGCACAAGGTACAGTAGTGTTGAGTGAGATGACGAGCAGATGAAAAGATGGCTTTTGAGTCACGACTGTAGAGCAAATTCACAGTGACAAACTGACACGAGAAACCAGGCAGAGGAAACCACTGCTTAATCACTCACTTTAACCCACACATACGCACATGCAGGGGTAACTACAGACATTTGAAGTCACTTATGCTTGTGTTGCATAGCTCATTAAAGTTTGTTAGAGTTTTGAACTTGTGGATACCAACTTTCCTCTCTCTTCTCATTAGAGAAAGTCTGGCTCTGCTTCAACGGATGGCGTTTGCTCCCAATCAATCTCTTAACAGCATTAATTGATTCAATCTTGTGCTTAATTAATCCCGGTGAAATAGTTTTGCTGCTCATTAGAAAATACTAACTAATGACTCACAGCCTGCTCTTAGTTGATGTTTGGCTGTTGCATAGTGGGGCGTTCAGAAGGTGGTGCGACATTCTGACTTGATCCCTTTTAAGTGTGACCTGCCTCACAGACCATTTAATTATGGTCTTTAATGTCCAGTATGTTAGAGAAGCACAGCAGGAGAAAGGAGTTTAACATATAACAAAACTGCAATCATCATTTCAGAGTTTTCCCTTTATGACACAGAGCTCCCTCTCCTCATTCTTCAAATCTACTAGTGATGGGTGAAAATGAAAACTCTTTTTTAGTTTCCAGTATGTACCGGGTCAGCTAGTTGAACATTGAATCCTTGACTTTTCCCACTCCTATTCATGTGCTCCTGGGATGGTTGTTCTTCCAACTTCAGTGTGTTCATGAGTTTTAAGTTCTAAAGTGGAAACGACATGGAAGCTACAGAAGTGAAGTATTTTATTGCTTAGTAGCATTTAAAAACACAAAAAGCAAAAGAAACGGATCAGGTGAAGCATGAAATATGACTGAAAAATAGTTTTTCAGATCATTCTGACAACATGAATGCAGCGGCAGCACAAGGCTGTAGAGGTAACGTGGCAGTCTGCTACTTGCTTAAAAAGCGATGGATCATTGGTCAGTGACATTTCTTTAACATCGTAATCAGCACAAAGCCTGCCTAAATACAGGTTGGATGCTGAATCAGTGTATTAAAATGACTATGTTTATTTATTAATGTATACATGGGGATTGGTAATGCACCGACGTTTGTTGGGGTAGGCAGCACTAGCTCGCAAACGGAGAATAAAGCTTTTCTTTTCACACTCACAGTCACTGTTGCCAGGTGACATCAAGGACAACAAGACAAACAAATACTTAAACATTTATAGACAACTGAGTATGGGGAGTTTACAAAGAGGTCCAAGGCATGGAGGTGTTCATAGAATGCATTACAACAGGTATTCAACAGAGTCTCTACAATTTATCTTTTTAACACCTTCAATCTGTGTAAGATAGAAAATTCTGATGTTGAGTTTCATAACTAAATAGCTTTTAATTGTTTTGGGAGTTCTGTCATTGAGTCCTAGAAATGTCATTAACAACTGATCAATACTTTCCTGCTACTCCTGTTTTTATTTTACATTTTCCTGGTTCAACCACAAAAGGAGGAAGCTTCCTAATTTAGAATGCAGCTATTCCCTGAACAGCCCCGTTGGACATTAAAGGAACAAACAGAAGAACATTTGGCTCAATTTCAGCCACGTATCAAGTAATTTATTTGAGGGGGGATGGATAATATTTATATGCAGCATTCATTTCACATTTCTCCCAGCAGTCATTTTGACTTGTCATTGCAGGAAAAACAAGCGCAACTAATAACATTTATGATGGCTCTGTTCTGCTAAGGTGTTCCAGTGAGCCAGCATGCACAATATCAGAGTCTTACATTAATGTTTTTAGTAATCCCTGTGTTTGACAAGTCAAAATGTTTACTGTGACAAATGATTATATCTTTTAAAATTTGCTTGGTAAACAAGATTTAGAAGTTATATTGGTTTCCTTTTGTGGTGGTCAGGTGATTTTTTCTAATTCTCAGAATTGGCAATGATAGTATATTTGTTACTGTTAACTCACCAAATACAAAACCCACTTACTTACTTACTGTATCTAAGTATTACATCAGCAGCTTTGGGTAGATGTGTAACATTGGACATCACTAACCTGACACACTTCTCTCCTTCTACTCCAAACACATACACAAACACACACATACAGAGTGAAATATAGGCCTGTAATGCCATTTATTGGGCTGTTGTGATGAATTGACTTGCACGGTACACAAAGCTGGTCCCATTTTTCAAGTGCTTCTAAGCTCCCACGCTTCAGAAAACAAATTCACCATTCACTTATTTGTTGGGATAAACGTACCGAGGCAGCTCTGCATTATTTTTTTCAGCTCCTTGCAACTCTGCTGTTTTGTTTTTTTTTGTTTTAAAAGCATGCTATCACTGTTGGGAGTAACCCGTTACAAAAGTAACGCAATTACAGCAATGTATTGTATTTTGCTGTAACTCAGTAATATTACACATTACTAAAAAAATCTGTTATATTAAAGCCATTAAAATCTCTGTGATGCATGTTACAACGTATTTTAATCCGGAATTAAGTGGTGTTTTGTTTTTTTAATAATTCACCAACATAGAAACATTTCGGCAGCAGAAAAACAAATCACTTCGTAAAAGAGTAATGTTATTTACTGTTGCGGGAATCCGATGATTGAGATTGTAGGCAGGGTGCAAACTACGGAGAGCTCGGCTTCTCCCTGATGGATCATGCGTAAATAGATTTCGATAGGCTACGCGTTTGTGTTTTAACAAATTACTTTCATGACTAGAGAGGCTGTTGTCAGCTCATCCTGACCTTTTAATCAGAAGGTTAATTTTTACGACCCATTCAATCCAACGCAAAAGTAGTGTAAAGCATTACAATTCAATGACAGTAATATTGTAAAATAACTAATCACTCTCAAATGACAGTAACTAGTAATCTATAATGTATTACATTTTGGAAGTAACTTGCCTAACACTGGGTTTGATACACAGTTTGTCGTGCCAGGATTTTTCTGTTACCTTCACCACTGTACATTATATTTATATTTACTCATTTAGCTGATGCTTTTTGTCCAAAGCGACTTGGTATATGTCAGAGGTTGCACGCCTCTGGAGCAACTACGGGTTAAATGTCTTGCTCAGGGACAGATAGGTGAGAATTGAACGCAGATCTCCCACACCAAAGGCATGTCCACTGTTCCATTGCCACCCTGTACATTGTACATCAAAAGGTAACCAGATTGTCACTTAACAACATGAAGCATTTTTATTTCTTTTTTGTCCAGTGTTTCGCTTGCAAAAAGAAGCAATGCTACTACTATCTGCTTTGCGTCTGGCTTCAACTAAAATCAGGGATTCTCAAGCATAGAGAATTAGGAGGCGACCGACTGTCAAATTTCGACCTGCCTTCACACCCGACAAAACTCAGGTGTCTTCATGGTAAACACTATTTTCTAACAAGTGCTTTGCATTTAGTGGATTTCTGTCATTTGCACAGTGCACTGGGAAAGACGCTGCCTAAACGTCCACAGAGGAAGAAAAGAGCAGTGAGATAGCCAGTGAAATGTAAAGAAAGTCGTTTTTGAAATATTTTAATCAGATTTTCCCCCCACTTTTACTGTATACAAAAGTTCAAACAGACATCTGGAGAACCTGATATCAGCTCATACAATACCTACATTTAAAAAAATGACCACATATAAAAGCAAATAATTTAAATTAGGAAGCAAAATAAACAAAATAAGTATTAAAAAAATATAGCCAGTCTTACACTAAACACTAAAAGTGTCTTGGTAAACATGTACGGCAGGATAAATTAAAATACATACAAATACATTGTTTAATGCCTTAATAACAGGAGGACAAATTTGTGCAAATAATATCTTGCCAGCAAACTGTGACAAGATATTTAGTATATCAGTATTTGTGGTCATTTTCTCAGTCCCAGACATAACCGTGTCATGTGACATGCTTCAGGAAGAACAAATATTACTGGGACCACTGCATTATGTTATATTTGATTTTAAGCAACTTGCTTTTTGTTAACTGTGCAAATTAACATGTTAGCTTTTATATTGTATTTAATATAATGTTGAGCAGGGGGCCTTTATTTTTTTAATAAAACATGATAATTTTCTTCCTTCGCGTAATTATTAGAACTATTAAAATATGTTGCTTGAGCCAGTTGAAGGCATGCACATGTCTGCATGTGATCAGGTGATTACCTCCGGCTCATTTTGAGCCAGGATTTTGACATATTTTTAACTTCAGTTGCTTTGTACAGTGCATTGTACAGTATGCATGCTGGTGTACAGTGAGCCAAAACATTTTTTGATTATGTACACCATATCTTTAACCACTATCTCCATGTTTGGATACTTTCATTTTGCTCTTGGCGAGATGTGCATCTTTATTTCTTCAAGTCAAGAATACCATACTCAGCTGTAGCACTCCGAGAACATAAACCAGATAAAACCCTTATAAAGCAAGCTAAGGAATTATATCTCTTTAACACATGATATCTGACATGGCAATCTAATTATGCCATTTCCCATTGACTCTGCAAACTCTAATGAGCCTGAAAACAATCAACAGAAAATCAATCCCCCTCGTGCTGATTAACTAGCCACTGGAGTCTTGTTCACCAGTGGGGGCTGAACTAAGGATGCACAGATCTGACTTTGTCTGTCTCGATATGATACTGGTACTGATGTTAGCTCTACTAGCAAAATGTTTGGGTCTACTGGCACACTGCTGATGCATAGCATCATATGTGCGTAACTGAATAGATTGGTCACCTTGTTACCAATACTGGATCCAGCTATTAGAGTAAGTATCAGGCTGATATCTGATATCAGAATCAGATCAGAGCATAGCATCTCTGAACTGCTCACTGTGGAAATGTTCGGCGTGGTTGTACACATTTAACTACACAGAAACAATTATCTTACCTGACTTCACAAGAGTGAACGCTGAGTTCTTTGTGGAGAAGACCACTGGTCAGGTTATAGACCAGTACAGACCCATTGCTGGTGCCTGAGACGAAGAGACAGAGAGCAGAGCGTTAGAAATATGACACAGAAAGACAAGAAGTCACAAGCTGTACTATTCCTTATCCTAGCAGCATCTACCCTCCAGCAGGATCAGACAGACGGTGTGTCAATGTGACAACCCTGTGTGTTCCCTGTCACTGCAGTAGGTTTGGATAGAGGCAGCACATCAAACCCTGTGTCACTGAGCTCACAGCCTGGGAACATTGTACTGTTTCATCTGCTGCTGGGAAAATAGCACTACAATTCCATTCCTCCCGAAACTACACCTGATTAAATACTGCAGGTGACATTTAACACTGTGATCAGAAACTCTGAGGTGGTTTGACAAAGTGGTGTTTTTTCACCTTTGTTCATATCGCAACAGAGAAAACCAATAAAAAGCTGGATTTAAAATCATCTTGCAACTTTTTTAGCATTTGCTGGGAAAGTTGAAACAAATGTATCTGCGTTCCTTGCTCAAGAGTATCCTGGCAGTGCATTTTGCTTATTTAGTATCAGATTATATAATGTGTTATATGTGTTTGGGCACTGAGTATTGTGCACTGTTTTGTATTGGTGATGATTTCTAATTGAGCTTATTAAATTGTAGCAAAACAAGTAATAAAAGCCCTTATTCACACTTCCAGCTTTGAAAGATAAATGCATACGCATTTTTTTAATGATTAGAAGAGCTTTTTCATGGTTTATAAAATGACACGGGCTAATTTTAGATTACTGTGAAAAACAATCAGTTATGAAAAGCACAAAACAATTGAGGTTATAACCTAACCAAGGAAGCTAAAAGACAGCAATTAAAATAATTACTCAATTCTAGAGCACGGCAAAAACACAAACAAACTCAGCAAATGTGAAAGCAAGTCAAAAGTTCTTTTTATTATTGTGGTGAAAACGGGCAGGTGTAGGAGCCCATTTACTTCTATAATTATCCTAAGTATGATGGAGCTGGGCTGATGTGCCCAGTCCTTCTGCAAAGGACTGCTCCGTCTTGCACTGGGCTTCAGCAAGGCGACCACATGCTGACACAACATCTGGAGGTGGTGATAGGCAGTGGAGCATTAGACATCTGTGTGTGGTGTGCATGTGAGTGTGTCTTTCCCTCCTTCTCCCTGTGTAGATGGCATGTAGTGTAGAACTGTAGGATGTTCCAGAAGAAGTGGAAGGATGGAGATAATAGAGAAAAACAGTATGAATGTTTAATTTATTCAAGATGATCAAGAAGACGCTGACCTGCCATATGGCCTGGTGATGTGAGAGAGATGAAAACTGTAGAAAAGACTTTATTTTGATTGCAATTGCCAGTTTACCCACAACATCGGACATCAAAAGCCAAATTCAGGTCAAAGAGACCTACCAAAAAGGTGCAATGTATGAGTAGCACTATGGAGTGTTTGGAAGTTGTTAAGTTATCCCTCTGTAGTTTTTTCCAAGATGAATGCACAACAGCGCTCTGTCACTTTTATGCTCATTCAGCTAGTGTTAAAACACAGCAACCTGGTTTTGTTTAGTCCACTGCACGGCTTTATACCCCACAGGGAGCGTGTATTGCCTGTCTGATTTTGTTGACTTGCACAGATTTTATTTGGAATTTTTTTCTTGATTTTTGTGCTTCTACCATGGGAAAGTGGGCTAAATATTTTCTTTTTTGTTTGTTTTAACTGTGTTTATTGTTGAAATATGATCGGGAGTCAGCACAAGGTTGAAAACTGACCGGATTTGTCTACACCGTTTCTGACTTACTGCCCGCTTCAATCTGCTCCGTGCAGCTTGACTTGAATTGACTTGGCTTTCGTCAAAAAAAGATTAGGCACGTCCTGTCCTCTGTTTCCAGTCACTATGCTAAACTAAGCTAACCAGCTGCTGGCTGAAGTTTCAAATTGACCTTACAGACATGACAGTGGTATCCATCTTCTTATCTATCTCTTGGCAAGAAAGTGAAGTTAATGTCCGCTTCACCATAGAAATGATTTGGTTATTTCACTTGTTCCAATAAATTCAACTTACTAAAAGTGCTGAACAACTTGTGAGACACTAAGGCTTTGTAAATGTGTAGTACTGCAAAATTCTGCAGCCGATTACATTTTGTTTGTTTTCTGTACATGCAGTCTGATTTCCCATCTCGTTTCCCCAAATAAAAATATGATTAAAATCCTTCACCAAATGATAGGAATTTATTTGTTGTATTATTTGGTGCACTAATCTTGACTGTAAAGGCTGATTCACACCTTCAATTTCTTGAAGACAGGTGGGTAGGAGGAAATTTCCATAGGCTCCTCACACTGTCCTTTTACTTGCGATAACCTACATTTCGGTCCTTAGACCATCAGGTAAAACTGAGGAACAAAGAACATTCAAGATATAGTCAGTCAATCAGTCCCACAGTCAGTGTGCATTTAGCTAATTAGAGGCACATCTCGCCAAAAAAAAAAGGACATTATGTATAACAACATTTATAATATTAATTTATTTTTGTTATTTATCCAAAATGATCTCTTCTATAGTGACAATAAAATTAAGTATTACTGTTTAGGCTACCCTATGAAAATACTAGGCAGTAGGATACCATAACACAAAATTAAAATATCCACATTCAATCTTACATGTAGTGACAATCAAAGGAATATGTCCTGGCTGATCTCACTTAAAACGAAAATTCTCAATACCTAATTCACAGCATCACCTTTGTCAAGGTTCCAAGAGAACTGAAGCGATACCAAAAGGTGACGTAAAAACACAGTAGACTACTGATTGGCCAGACAGAATCGTCACTATTCACTGCATCATCATTGCGTGCACCAGACAGGGATCAGTGTTTTATATTTTACAATTGGCCGTGCCGGGACAAAACAACCAATCACAGCCAGGAGCAGTCTCTAATGCAGTGTCACTCACTACTCGTGCACCTGCTGTGTGGGGAATAACGTTTGAGGGGAGACAGTTGTATAGTAGGCCTCTGATCCAACTCTTAAATGTTTTTATAGCTTTCTCTGAAGCCTGGAGTGCTCTGCCCTAGGCCGTGTAGGGTTGGAGGGCTATCTTTGAGAAGACGAGTCGAATTAAGAGGGACTTCGGTCTTGGCGAGACTTTCATAAATAAAACTGCATACCAATTCAAAATCTATCTAAATGTATCAACACACAGCACAGCGGATGACAGAGCTGGTCTATCCTGAGTTGAACCACTGTGCAAATAAGTGTGAGGTGGCAGAAGATAATGTACACTCTAAACTGGAGGCTTTGAATAGCCTATTTTTTTGTGGACTGCAAACATAATGGATATTCCCTTTGACAGACCACTGGAGCTCAGAATGAGAATCAGTCCATCTGATAATTGTTTTGCTGTCTGAGGTGCATGCCTGAGTAGCTGCCTTTATATCAGTACATAGGTGTTATTCTAGAAATTTATGTTTTTGCTTTGATGAAACTTTGTTCTACTCTTAATGTCGTTTCATTTTGCACCGAAGAACGCAGCAAATAATTACTGTTAGGCATGGATAAACAAATTAAGCATTCCACCATCAGATGATTAGGAATGGATGTTGGTTTGTCTGTTTGTTGTTACTGAAAATGAAGGCTCTGGGCCTTGTACCTATTTGTAATGGAGCTGTCAAGTCTCACACAGATTACAGTTTTTTTAGGCAGGAGACTAACGATTGCTTCTGGGAAGGTAGGTAGGCTGCACAGCTTGTGTAACCTTCTCTTTAGAGGCAAGGAGCAGGAAACACTCACAGAGGGGAAACGTGAGAGACAGAAATACACAAAACAGATGGGAATCCCTGCCTTCTGTGTAACTCTAATGAAAGCGTGGCTGGCAATTTCAACCACCAGTGCTTTCACACCATCAGCAATGAGCTCATCTCTTGCTTTATTTGCACCTAGTGGAAGGTGTAAAAACTCAGTTTGCCTTGGCTGTTCCTCTGACTGGTGTTGCCTAAATGAGAGACTCAGTAAGTCCCCCTTTTAACTCAACTACACATTAGGTTGTAACCTAATGCAGACAGATCTGCCAAGCACTCATCCATGGGTCGCTCTGGATTTAGTGATCAGGTGCATTCTCTGGCTCTTGGTAAACAGGAGAAGTGACAGATGCCAACACCTGCCAGAACACCTGTCACAGTGCCAGCCTCGGCACCTTTACTGAGGAAGTGACAATTGCAACTGTAACCCTGGAATGTTTTCAATTTATAAAGCATGACAACGTCAGATTTCAAGACTCCAAATATGGTGATTTCTATTTCTTCCATTTCTATGTATTATTCCCAATTGTGCTAATATAAGAAATTGGCTATAAATTAAATATACCAGCTTCAAGATACTTAAACATATGTCAGCTTTTAAATTGCCAGGACATCGCCTCCACCTTTTAACAGAGATGTGCCCTCCATATAAATCCCCAATGTAATTATCCAGTCCCCTAAACTTTCTATTCACAAGCCAGCACACAGGAGGAAGAACAAAAGGCAGATTTCAATAATGCAGCAAGAGACTGTTTAACTACTTGACTCTGGAAGCTGACTATGGGGACCTGACAAATGATGTGCATAGAAAACTCAATCGCCCTGCTCTAGTTTTAGATTCAAAGCGCCACTGGGAACCAGCTGTGCCGAGTAAACCCCACACCATATGTGGCATGATGGGCTCCTACTGCACCCGCTCCAAAATTCACAGACTGATTGGAGAAAAAAAAAATAGACAGGTCTCTGACTGAAAAGTGTTTTTGAAATGGCTTCTTTTAAGAGAAATGTGTTTTTAGGTAGAGATGACTTTTTACTTTTAACAAAACACACATGAGACAAACCTGTAAATAACAGATGGACAACAGCCATTCGTCATCCCTTTAGGCCTTTTAGAACTATAGCCTAGCAGTCATTAAGCACTAATGTGTGGTGAACTTAAGAGATCCCTGTGTCCCACCACTCTGGATGTCATTCACATATCAAAGTGACCCAGTGAAGACATCTCTTGTTATGCTGGGTGAAGGTGTTATTATTCATCTGCTTGTCTGAGGGTCTGAGGGAGGCAATGCATCTTTGAGATATGATTAATTTATGTGGGCTATGTCAGGGGACTGAGCATAGCCTATTTTTCAGCTTGACAACTAAACTGAAGGTTTGCTGCGTTGGGGAGTGAACAGCAATTCACCTGGGCCCAGGCATGAGAGTGTGCGCACACAGACATACCGCTACACTCACAGCCAGACAAACAACAGAGTCACATTAGATACATGATTCTGCTCCCACATAAATTGAGACGTTCATAATGTTATGCATCATTAATGTGGGGAAGACAAGGGAACAGCATTTGAGGAAAATTGCTATGCTGATCTAAAACAAATAAATCTTTAAACTATACTTTATTATATTAAAAAAAAACATTCACTGTCTCTCACTTTTTCGCCTATGGCTGTCTCTGGGGAGTAATAACAGAGGCTGATATTTTAGATTAAGACTATGCTTTTTGCATAATTTGCTGGGACCATAACAGTTAGATTCAATGGAATGCTACTTACTCACTTTCAGCCTCAAAGAGTCAAATTCACAGCAATGTTATTGTATATTATTCAGACATACTGATGTGTGCACTTCATTTGAGAAATCAGAGCATTTTTAAACTCAAAGATGAGAATCTGCAAGGATTCAACAAAAGTGTCAGCAAGTTTAAGTACCCTTTGTAACTCCAAAAATATTCTGCTGCAACCTTAATAGCTTACATTAATTGGACTACAAACAGTACAATAAAAGACAACATTTAAAGCCAAATTTAAATTAAAACAAACTGGAAATTGCTGACCTGGAGATTCTTAAAAAGATTCAGTGACACTGACAGGTGCCTTAGGTAGTGCATATGGATCAGTATATATCATAAATGTGTTGCTGTTCTGAGGTAAAGACATGCTTGACTTAATGCTTGCCTTCATATCAGTAGCTATTCATTTCCTGTTTTGTCATGTTGAGGTCTTGCTCAGCTGCTATTCATTTCCAGTGCTTATTATATCTTATTTTTCCGACCCAAACCACAGACGCATACTGATAAAGGGCCTGGACGTGCAGGCGATTAAAATGTGTAGCTGTAGCTGCATAATCATTCAGCCCTGTGCCCTCCAAAGCATTTCTTCCACACTGGGTGTTTTGTGCTCTCATCACTTCTCAACACCCAAATCTGTTGTCACAGAGATGCATGATACAGTAAATGAGTACAAATACTATACAACTATGACAGAAATACTATACCACACCATCAAAAAAATATATCTATGCTCATCTGTATATATTCATACAGAATAACAATTTCACCACCACCACTAGGCTGAACCATCAATCCAAGGCAGGATGGATCCACGTTGTTTACACCAAATTCTGACCCTACCATCTGAATGTCGCAGCTGAAGTAGAGACTCAGAGTAGGCAACAGTAAGGTGAGCCTGTGCGAACTGTAGCCTCAGTTTCCTGTTCTCAGCTGACAGGAGTGGCACCTGGTGTAGTCTTCTGATGCTGTAGCCCACCTGCTTCAAGGTTTAACATGCTGTGCTTTCAGAGATGCTATTCTGCATACCTTGGTTGTAACAAGTGGTTATTTGAGTTACTGTTAACTTTCTGTCATCTCGAACCAGTTTGCCCATGCTCCTCTGACTGCTGACATCAAAAACATTTTTATCCACTCAACTGCCGCTCACTGGATATTTTCTCTTTCCTAGATCGATCTATATATCTATATCTATACATATAAATAGATAGATATAGATACAGTGGATCGAAAAAGTCTACACACCCCTGTTAAAATGCCAGGTTATTATGATGTAAAATAATGAGACAAAGATAAATCATGTCGGAACTTTTTCAACTTTAATGTGACCTATAATGTGAACAATTCAATAGAAAAACAAACTGAAATATTCGAGGGGGAAAAATGAAAAATAAAAACCTTACAATAACCTGGTTGCATAAGTGTGCACACCCTCTTATAACTGGGGATGTGGCTGTCTTCAGAATTAACCAATCACATTCAAACTCAGGTTAACTAGAAGTCATTACACACCTTTCATCATTAAAAGTGACTCTGATTAATCACAAATAAACCTCAGCTGTTTTAGTAGGATTTTCCTTAGTTGCATCTCTGAGCAAAAGCCACAGTCCGCAGAGAGCTTTCAAAGCATCAGAGAGATCTCATTCTTGAAAGACAGGTACAAAAGAACTTCCAAAGCATTAGATATCCCATGGAACACACTGAAGACAGTCATCATCAAGTGGAGAAAATACGGCACAACTGTGACTTTACCAAGAACTGGACGTCCCTCCAAAATTGATGAAAAGACGAAAAGGAAAATGGTCACGGAGGCTTCCAAGAGGCCTACAGCAACATTAAAGGACGGTATTTCTGGCAAGTACTGGCTGTGTGGTACATGCGACAACTATCTCCCGTATTCTTCATATGAATGAGCTATGGGGTAGGGTGGCAAGACGGAAGCCTTTTCTTACAAAGAAAAACATCCAAAAACAGCTGAAGTTTGCAAAAACAAACATCAAGTACCCCAAAAGCATATGAGAAAATGTGTTATGGTCTGATGAAACCAAGGTAGAACTTTTTGGCCATAATTCCAAAAGCTATGTTTTGGGGCTGTTTTTCTTCAGCTGGAACCGGGGCCTTAGTCAGGGTGGAGGGAATAATAAACAGTTCCAAATACCAGGTAATTTTGGCACAAAACCTTCAGGCGTCGATTAGAAAGCTGAAGATGAAGAGGAAGTTCACTTTTCAGCTCAACAACGACCCAAAGCACACATCCAAATCGACAAAAGTATGGCTTCACCAGAAGAAGATTAATGTTTTGGAATGGCCCAGCCAGAGCCCCGACCTGAATCCAATTGAACGTCTGTGGGGTGATCTGAAGAGGGCTGTGCACAGGCGATGTCCCTCGCAATCTGACAGATTTGGAGCGCTTTTGCAAAGAAGAGTGGGCAAATATGGCCACGTCAAGATGTGCCATGCTAATAGACTCCTACCCAAAAGACTGACTGCTATAATAAAATGAGGGTGTGCACAATTACGCAACCAGGTTATTAGAGGGGTTTTATTTTTTATTTTTGTGTTTTTAAATTTATTCATACATTTCAAATTATTAGTGCACTGATGATGCTTTTGTCCAGTGTGAATACCCTGATAACCCTTCAAAATAGCACGACTGCCTAAACCTCTTCCCACATTTGTCACAGAGGTATGGCTTTTCTCCAGTGTGGATGAACTGATGCTTCTTTAAGTCCCCTAAGCAATGAAACTCTTCCCACATTGGTCACAGACATAAGGCTTTTCTCCATCATGGATATGCTGATAAATCTTCAAAAGTATAGGTAGTCTGAAACTCATCCCACACTGGTTACAGTGGTGTGGTTTTTCTACAGTGTGGGTAGGCTAATGTTGATCCAGCTGTCCTCCATTAATACTCTCTTCATCATCATCATCATGATAAGGTCTATCTGGGTTTTTGCTGGTCTTTTTCTATGAAACAAAAGCAAATGGAGAGAAAAAGACAATCACAAGAGTGTAAGAGGATATTAATGGGTAAATGTGCCCTAATTACACGGGAAGAGGTGTCCTGATACAAGCACAAATTGGACATGGCAGAAGCAAAAAATGGAGTGGGGTTCTTTTTAAGTCTATTATTTTCTATATAATGAAACACATTATTATCTAAATCATTCATCAGACTGGAGGAGCTCAGCTGCACTTTGAACTCAATTTAAAAATCCTGCAAATAGTAACTTTATAATCAATAAAATAATAATCAAGGGATGCTGCTATAATGTGAGCAGATGATGATCATCATAGCTAGCTGGGAAGCTGAAAAGTATTTGGGTAGGAGATTTTTTTACTGGGAATTCAGCCTGCCAGACTAACTACTACTACAACTCAGGTCTTTTGACCTCTCTGTAAACTAAACAACTACTATTTTTTAAACACAGACATTTCTCTGTGTGCAAATGATTGGCTGTTAAGTTAAATATACCACGGCCCACTGAAGAAAGTTATGTTGCAGCTTGTAATGCTGTAGTGACTTCCTGTTTACATCTCTTGATTGGATTGATCTAGATGATTCCAAGCAACCGATATAGAAAATACTATCAATGAGGTGTGCAATTTACTTAACTTAAATTAACTTAAATTTCATACATAATCCTAGTTGCTTTGAATGTAACTTACCTCTGTTGATAAACTCATTTTTCTGCTGGTGTTACTCTTCGCTTCAACCATCTGTGAATCAACTCTGACATAATCAAATACAGAGTGTAAGTCGGATAAACCCCCCAAAACCGCAATAAAAACAGTAATTATGATAAGGCTTAGCTCCCACACACAAAGAAACGTGTTCATTTGGAGCGCGCAAATTCTTTATTATATATATATATATATTAACAAACAAAACAATCACTACTAAGTAGCCACAAGAGAGAAAGTGTTAATCTAAGTTAGGTAGACACTTGCAACTGTGAAAAATAACAAGACAACATTGTAGCTATCAGTGCTTCAGATTGTGCATTTTAAATAACTCCAACTTAAAAATGTATTAACAAAGATATTAATGGGAACAATAACAAAAATGTAAGTGTGGCTAACTTATATTCCAGTCAGTCTTTCCTTATGCAAAGGAAGATGGGGCTCAAACAGGACCAGTTAACAATTTACAAAATACATAAAGTTAAAATGAATCAGTGGATTTCACTAAATACCCCTTTTTTAAGAGTAAAATTAATGACAAATAAACTCCTAGTAAATGAACACTGGTTGTTCCAGTCAAAATGTAGCAGCCAAACAAAGTTTGTTGGCTTTGATCATATATGCTCCTCTAAACTATATATCTACAAATGGATCAGCTGAGGAAAGCTTGTTTTTACTTACCGTTTATGTCTCACTGAAGTTTTAATTGACTTCTGCAGGTTAATGGACATCTTCACAAAAGGTCAGAGTCAGACAGGTTTGACAGATGAACTGATGGTGTCCATGGTAACCCAAGGCGGATTCCAATTTCAAAAATGTTTTACAAATAAAGACGGCCTGGAGCGTTCTAGTTTATAATATCTGAATCCTGATAGCTTTGCACAGTAATGAACACATTTAAAAAGAGAGAAAAAAAACTGAATTACAAAAAAGGTATTATAAACTGAATTATTATGGTAATGTGTCACTTTCTGCAGCTGTGTAAACAAATTCAAAATCCCAAATTTTTAATGCAGTTTTTATCAGTTTATTCCAATTACCTAAAGTATGTAAATATAGCAAGTCATATGTATTCTAATATTAAAAGATTGTACAATAGTGTGCTGCCACGCTCATGTCAGCAACACACTAATGCCTACTTTAGTGGAAAACCCAAAGGCTACAAAGCCACAAAAACACAAAAGCAGTTCATTTATTATTGATTTTCTCTATGAACTACAGCACTGATGCAACTGGTTTTACTCTCAGTCATCTCAAATCATGTAGAAGAAAAAAACATTCTGAACACAAGTCAATAATCAACCTCCAGATTTTTGTGAAAAGACAGAAACTAAATTTAAAAGCAGACCTTTGTCCAGACTTTGAGAAGCCCAGATGTACAATAAAGATGCTGGCACATTATGAACTTCATACTGCTATTTTTCAGAATACTCAGTACTTTCTATGTGAGACGGATCACAGCTCCTTTACACTGAGAAGAATTTGCAGTATTAAGGCCTTTTTGCACGGGAAGCGATTTACACACCTCATAACTCATTTTCAATAAGAGGTGAGCGTGTAGGAAGGGAGGCGCGGGCATTGCGACAGGCGTGGCGATAAGTGAGCGTGTTCCCGTGAGACTGTCGCGGTCGTGCTGGCCTCACGCACACATCAGAGTTGAATTGTCTTGAACTCCTTGTTCGCAATGCACAGCTCATATCAATGGAGAAGAGACTGATCCTCGCTGTTTGTGAGTTTCCAGAATCTATAACTGTTTACTAAATAGTTATCAGGGCATTAATATGAGGGAATTCGCAGGGCAGAGCATCCCCACAAAAGTGAATGTATCAGGTAAACTTTTTTAGCTTAAGTTAAATAGGCCGCAGCTGTTTACCGCACCGTTGCCGTTGGCATGGTTACTAAGCACAGAGCACCTGGTCTCTCTGTCTGATCACATGAAAAGCGCAGACTACGCAGGTGGAGTGTCGCTTCCTGTGTGAAAAGACCTTTAAAGCTGCTTGCATGCTGCTCAGACAGCGCCTAACTAACACCTACATTCTAAAGTTGGCAGTAGTTGGTTTCAGACAGACTTTTGTTACCTACTTTTTCTTATTTAAGTCACAAGGCCGAGGCTGCAATCCCTTTTTGCCAAGTGGAAAACTATTTTTTACTGGGTGTACTGGCCCTTTAAAAGGTATTTCAACAGGTTACAAGTACTTGATGAGCTACAATCAGCCATAACTTGTATTCATAGTTTTCACGTGATGTCACATTCCATAGAAAACGCTCCCTTGGATGGCAAAAAAGACTTTACTTTCCACTGCATGCCAACCAGGAACCAACTGTTATTTTGAGTTTGTTACGTTGGCGTTGCCAAAATGCTGGAGGGTTGTTGTTCTTTCGGATGCATTAATTGAGGAGGAGACGAGCCTGAGCTGTGTTAGGTGAGGGATTCCTCACAAGCTAAACGCAAACATTACCGCAGTCGAGCGGCAGCAGGGACCTGGCGGCTTTTAACGGTAGAATATAATGCAACGGCAAAAATAATGTCATAAGGATAATTGCAAGAGACACTCCTTTATTTTTTATAGCCTAACTCAGCCGTGAATCATGTTAATTATTAAGACTACAGTCTGTTATCCAGATATAAACAAGGATATTGAACATAGGCCTACCAAACACAAATGTCATCTGCAACAACAGGCTAATTTTATTGCCTATAATAACGTTTTGTCAGGCCTGATAAACTGCAAACACTTCAACCGTGATTATTCCGTTACAAGAAACATTAACGTTTCACAAAGACAATACCTTTGCTACCACAGACATAAAGTGACGCTTATTTGCACATTATGACTGTTTGAGATAAAAGCAGCTGTAAGTGTATAAATACAGAACGTAGCTACAGCTTTGACATGCTGCGTGCACTCCTGCGGAGGGCCAAGAGTTTTTGGCGGATGATTATTTTTCAGCCCGACACCTGTTGCATCCCCCAGCGCATGTTCTGATTCAGATTGAGCACGAACAGGTGAGACTGTTCAGAGATGGGTCCGTTGTCAGTGAGAGAGAGAGGAGCGAGAAAAGGACACCTTGGTAACCTACACTGACATCAAAGAAAGCATGGTCCGCATGCGAGTATAAGCTTAGTTGTCAAGGGAACGCTCTCAGAACGTTGCAGTTTGTTGAAAAACGGTGCACAATACTCAGCACTTTCTTTGTGAGACGGATCACAGCTCCTTTACACAGAATAGAATTTGCAGTATTAAGTGGAGGAGATCTTTCATTCATGGGAATAGAACCCCCAACTCTGCCAGTGGTAGTATTTTGTATAATTGTGAGTGTGCATGTATTTCAGTGGTGCATTTTACCTACCTATAGCCAGCAGGGGTTGGTAGTGGTTGATGTTTTTGGTAGTAAGAGGTGGACACATGCGGATGGCAAATGGTGGCAGCGGGAGACCAGACAGCAAGCCAGTCAGCAGGAATTTTAACTGGACCTCTTGCTGGTTTGATGATGGAGGAGGAGCCTCACCAGCTATCAAGGTCTGACCTGGAGACAAAACAAAACAAAAAGTTGCTTAGTTAGAAATGGAGCAATTTAAAAAATATTAGACAGAAAATATAGCATGCTTAGTATTTCTATATAACATGAGAAGTGTCCATTAAATGTCCTCCTTTCTGTTGCATTTTTTTGTAATATGAGGAAGAAGACTGAGGAAATACCATCTGCAATAAATCAATATTACAACTTTTACAAAATTCTACAAAAACAATTTATGTGATTAAATCTCCAATGAGGAATCTTTAATATTGCATGTGTTGATAAAACTGTTTTCAATATAATATTTAGGCATAAATTGAGATGGCCAGTTTGAATGAAGTTTGCTTAATGATGATCTGCAAGGTAAAACTATCATTTTATTCAATGGAGTCTGGTGGCTAGCAAGAGCAGTATAAGGTTTAACAAAAAGGTCTATCTCTACAGGGATCCTTTCTATAATGTTGTCATGTTGCACTTTTAGTGGATGTATGCTACTTTGACGGTCGCATTTGCCCGCAAGGATTAAGTTGCAGCCATTGCAGCCTGTTTAGCAGCTGCAAGTTGAAGCGCAGGGCCAGAATATTTTGATAAATTAGGGGTTTATTTCGACTAAACCTGAGGTGGTGATCGGAACAGTGGAGAGACCAACAATGACGGCTTCGATGAGTTTTTTAATACTTTTTGTCCAGTTTGAATAAAGTATGTTTTACGAAACACTATTGATGGAAAATGACTCAGTGGTGTCTGGTGAGCCATAGCGCTTTTTGTTTTAGTCTGATATGCTGGTGATCAAGTGAAACATTTCATGGCAGTGTATGTTGCATACAGCTCCCTATAACTTTTTGTACTACAATGTGTGTTCTACATTATTTTGTATACTTTTTATGGAGAGAGTAGTTTCAGTCTGTAAATGTTTTAGACAGCTACTGTGAAGCAACAATCCATACGGATATTTTATTAAAACTGCTGGCAAGAGTTTATTTCACCCTGCCAGTATCAGGTTTACTTGTTTGCAGTAATGTGCATTAGGAATTACATTATTTCTACAGAGCACAATCACACATTTTTGAGAGCTGGCGTACCTGGAGCATTATGCATCACAATACGATATCAGACAAAAGTACTGAACAGCATTTCAAAGCAGCACCTGTTAGAAATCCAGATGAGGCTGCACATGGGGCCTTATTGTGTGCAGGTGAGAGTCATCCTACATGGAGTCATGTTCGGGGTGTAATCTGTCTAAATATATATACAGTGAGGAAAATAAGTATTTGAACACCCTGCTATTTAGAAATCATGGAGGGGTCTGAAATTGTCATCGTAGGTGCATGTCCACTGTGAGAGACATAATCTAAAAAAAAAATCCAGAAATCACAATGTATGATTTTTTAACTATTTATTTGTCTGATACAGCTGCAAATAAGTATTTGAACACCTGAGAAAATCAATGTTAATATTTGGTACAGTAGCCTTTGTTTGCAATTACAGAGGTCAAACGTTTCCTGTAGTTTTTCAGGAGGGATTTTGGCCCACTCCTCCACACAGATCTTCTCTAGATCAGTCAGGTTTCTGGGCTGTCGCTGAAAAACACGGAGTTTGAGCTCCCTCCAAAGATTCTCTATTGGCTTTAGGTCTGGAGACTGGCTAGGCCACGCCAGAACCTTGATATGCTTCTTACAGAGCCACTCCTTGGTTATCCTGGCTGTGTGCTTCGGGTCATTGTCATGTTGGAAGACCCAGCCTCGACCCATCTTCAATGCTCTAACTGAGGGAAGGAGGTTGTTCCCCAGAATCTCGCAATACATGGCCCCGGTCATCCTCTCCTTAATACAGTGCAGTCGCCTGTCCCATGTGCAGAAAAAACACCCCAAAGCATGATGCTACCACCCCATGCTTCACAGTAGGGATGGTGTTCTTGGGATGGTACTCATCATTCTTCTTCCTCCAAACACGGTTAGTGGAATTATGACCAAAAAGTTCTATTTTGGTCTCATCTGACCACATGACTTTCTCCCATGACTCCTCTGGATCATCCAAATGGTCATTGGCAAACTTAAGACGGGCCTTGACATGTGCTGGTTTAAGCAGGGGAACCTTCCGTGCCATGCATGATTTCAAACCATGACGTCTTAGCGTATTACCAACAGTAACCTTGGAAACGGTGGTCCCAGCTCTTTTCAGGTCATTGACCAGCTCCTTGACAGATCTGTGTGGAGGAGTGGGCCAAAATCCCTCCTGCAGTGTGTGCAAACCTGGTGAAAAACTACAGGAAACGTTTGACCTCTGTATTTGCAAACAAAGGCTACTGTACCAAATATTAGCATTGATTTTCTCAGGTGTTCAAATACTTATTTGCAGCTGTATCATACAAATAAATAGTTAAAAAATCATACATTGTGATCTGGGGTTGTTGAGATACTGCACTACTGGTCAAGCCTTCTGCGGAGGATGACAAGCACCACAACAACCGCAATGTTCATACTTTACACTTCAGGGCGTGTTAAATTAAAGCATTAGTGCTTCAAAAGTTCCATAACCGTAACAAGCTCTGTAACAGTTCAAAGACGGATCGCCATGGGCTGTAGGTGACCTGACTTCAAACTTGGAAGCTGTAAGTGTTGCTGTATTTTGTGTTGTTTTCTGGTTTTACTGTTTATTTTAAAGGTTAGCTAATTTGGTTAGCACATTGCGCGGCTAATGTTGCTAGCAGGCTCGGCGATGTTGGACTTAATCCTGAGGGACAGTGAAGAGAAACTAAACAGTAATCCTCATTTGAAGCTCACTAACTAACGAAAGTAGTGTGTTGGATGCTTGCAGTTGTTTTTCATGTTGCTTTCTGTGAAAATTTAGTTATAACGTTACTACAATGCAGTGGTTAGTTGTGGACAGCCCATTCTGCTCCGTGTGTGTGCGTGTGTGCTTCTGCGGTATGTAAATTGACTTGAGAGACATGCCCTGAAGGTAACGATATACAGTAGCTAACATTATGTGTGGGGAAAATAATGTCAAACTACAAAAATGAGTTTTGCTTGGCAATGTTGTTGACTAGCACTTAGCAGCTAGTTTGCTCCGACCATAAAGCTGCTGTTAGCGGCTCACTGTGCAGTGCGGCGAGGTCCACAGACACTCTTACTGTGCTTTATGGCACCAAATTACTTTAAAAATGCGATAAAACAGCATACTTCAATGTTGATCCCCAACATATTACCGCCTGTGACATTACTTCACCCTGACAGCCCTTGTCAAAACATGAGATAAACCCAAATGTTTTGTAGCATGGAGAGAAGCGTGCAATTAGGTAGCCAGAATTCTAGATACCTATTTGCAAAAGAGCAGATTGGCCTTACTGATCTAATCCAAAGCTGTTCTTTGACTGACTAGAAATGTTCACACAATTTGACTGAAGCTGGAGCTAGCAGAAAATATCCTGTATTGTTTGTTTCATTAAGCTGCAGCCTCAGTTATCAAGTTGGCCAGTTTTAATGATCTAAAGGAATTTAGAGGTGAGTTGAGACAATTAAGCCGCAGACCCATGTTTTACACAGTTGTATGTCTAAGCTTCATCCACTTAAATCTACTTTGCTGATTTCATTAGATTTCTAATATCAGGCAGCCCCCGTAATTATAAGCCCCGGGTCCTTTAATATTTTCAGTGACCTAAACACACCTTAATGTTAGGGAAGCATTTACATAGGAAGGCCTTTCACAATCGCAGTGTTAATGACTAAAGTTTATGAGTTCTAAATGGTCAATCATCTCCTTTTGTGTATTTGCTGCAGAGCTATAGTACATCCTCTAAGGTTGCAACAACCTTGAAGTTATAATTGGTACTGGTTGAGAAATCCATTTGGTTTTCATTTCATGCACCATAATAGGCTTCTTTGCATTGGAAATGCAATGGTTCTAAAAATGAGCATCAGTGCAGCTTGAAGATATAATACAATAAGATGAAGACATACTTTAAAACAAACCAATACATCAGTAAAAAAAACATAATTGCCATGTTCAGCAATTGAAAATATGCAATGAAAGCAAATATTGCTTTCTAGGTGGCAGCTCTTCCTTATAGCAATGGTCAGTTTGTCTTTGCCCTTCTGATACCCTTCTCCTGTCAGCCAATCAGCATCAGATTTTAACAACAAGCTAGCTTTTAACATAATTTTAGCAACCTGCAGCCCAGTGACATTCCCTCATAACAAGAGCTTTAGTCAGCAACTGTTAGACAGAGCTATTGCTCCAAGCAGTAGGCTGGCTCCAATCTGTGTGTGTGTGTGTGGGAACAGACAGCAAAATCCTGCCCTCTTATGCCAGCAGAACTACTACTGCTCCGCCTCCCCAAGGCCTTCTGCTCACTGGCAGTCTGACTCACGGTGAACACAACTGACAAACGTACAAAAAAATCCTGCATCTCATTACTACTTTATAGCAACATTCATCTTTTGATAGGCAGTTCTGTTCTAAATCAACAGGGAGGATGGAGAGAGAGGGGTTGAGTATAGAAGACTAGAGAGAGAGAAAGATGGGAAAGACACTATAAGCAAACGGATGAGATGGTAAAGAGACAAAAGAGAAAGAGAGGAGGGGCCAAGCGCCCATGGGACTCTTTGAGCAGAGCCGCTCAGACTGGTGAATAACAGAATAACACGGGCCTGTGTAGAGCTCAGAGGAGAAACCAGTAGTCATACATTAAAGCAGAAAGTGAAGGCATGCCCCGAGGCCCACACAACTAACTGAGGTACAACAAAAGATACAAGAAGGCCTCACACATATACCATATATACACACACACACACACACACACACACACACACACACATATAAAGCATTCATTCTTTTTAGTTTTCACATTTGGCTTTCTTTTTATCGCGAGAAAGATGTTGCTGCAACAAGAAGCAATATATGTGACATTATGCCTTGGAAACACCGAACTTGGTGGAGTTTTGACACCAACATGTCTGGAGCTCGCTTTGGTGTTAATAATGATGTGTACAATCATACCGATCATGCTGTTGAGAGAGAGATCCTGGATCCTCTTCTGGTTTGGGCCCAGTGGAGCACCACAAAATGACACGGGGGAGTACAGCGGTGAAAGACACGAACTGACACAGAGAGGGGAGAGAATATTAATTAAATACAGTGTGAAAGCAGTGCACACATGAGTTATTGAAATCAAGTGAATGGGGAGTGATAAATGAATGTTGCTTGTGTGGATGATGAATGTAATCCGCTTTTTAATAAGTGTCTACACCAGAGAGAGTCAGCAGCATTCCTAGAGGATGACATGTGTACTGATCCTTATATTGATTAGATGCCGCTCAATAAATAAACAGATGATTCCTAGAAAAAACATCTTTTTAGGATTTCTTTTGGCTTTCAAATTGGAACTTTGAGCACAAGAAAGCATCGGATTATCAATTTAGTATAGTGTTAAAGACAAATGCCATCATCTGAAAAGTCCTTAAATAGAAAGCCCAAGCCTATAATAAGACAATTTTTCACTAAGTCGCAAAAAGCAAAAACATGCCATTTCACTTTAATTCAATGCTGCTGAGTTCTCTTCACGTCTGCTCAAAATAAATTCTGGGTTTGCTCACAGGCAGACAAACCTCTCTCTGCCTCACACAGGAAGCCAACTTAAGAGAGAAATACAAAACTGTCTCCTCGACAGCAGCAAGGTAGTGCTCCATCAAAGGGAAGCAGGGCTCATCAACGATAGCTTAACTCTGTGCACCCCATACCTGCACTAGTCCCTAAGAAGACTAAATTTAGGTCAGAGGATTAAGTAGTTTAAACTCAGTTTACATCACCTTACAAAGTATTCAAATTTTTAACCATTACCTCTCCCTGCCATTTCAGCCACCACCTAAAACACTGTAATGTATCTCTACAGAATTATCTGTGAGTGTATACCTGGGATTGGCAGCAGCCCTGCCTGTGTGGGCTTTGAGCTCCCACAGCATGGCTCTGCCGTCGCTGACCATTAGCGCAGCGTTGTTTTCGTTGACGGGGCAGATAACCATGCGATATGGCCGGACTGTCTTGGTGACTCGGATGGCATCACACTGAGAACGCAGGTCGTACACCAGCTCGTGGACACTCTGCTCAGGGTCTGAGGGATGGAGAAATTTAGTATTCAAAAGGGTAAAAAGCCAAAGAGAGGATGGGAGAGTGGAAAAGAAAGAAGAGGGGAGATAATGAATAAGACGAAATCAGCTAATTGATTCTGCGTCAATGGAAGGGGACGAAAAACAAGGAGGAAAAAAGACGATATGTGGGAGAAGACATTGAGTAGATGTTAATAATAAAGGGAATAGAGACAGAAAGTGGAAGGGAAGTAGATAAGAGCAAGAGAAAATGCAACTGAGAGACAGCTTAAGACAATTTTTGAGTAAGTGTGAGAGGAAAGAAGAGGAGCAGAGTAGAGAGATAGAAGGGAGGATTTTAGAAGATAGGGAACGAAGACAGGAAATTAGTGTGAGAGACTCACAAACGGAAATGCCAGGGAAAAAGAAGAATGAGCAGCGTGGAAGAGACTGCAAGAAGAATAAGTGAGGGAAAGAGAGATTCAGTGAGACAATGGACACCCATTGGCTTAACACTAAGCCAAAGATAAATGAGACTGTATGAGGCTAAATGCCCACTGGAGCATAAAAAATGCTACAGGCTCCTACTGCAGTGCAGTTCGGCTGAATACACGATGACTGGTGGACAGCACGCGAGTGAGAGTCGGTTGTGTATGAGACGAGCAATGTTCTGCACGTGTGCGTACATCTCTGTGAAGAGGTCTCATACCTGCTGCTTCCTCTGCAGTGGTAGTGGAGCGACACACTCGGAGGGTGATACACCCGTTCTCATGGAGACAGTAGAGGGCATCCCGCTGAGCGCAGGGAATCACCTGAACACAAAGAAACAGGTGATGATGTGTGTGTGTGTGTTAAGGATCACATTAGGGATCTTTTGAGGCACAGTGCTGAACACGTGGTACTTAAGTTTGCTCTTAATACTGCAACAATGTGTCAATCCATTTGTTCCACAGGACGAGAAATTTAACATATTAAGCATGTACGTGTAATTTAGTTTAATTTATTATACAAATAAATTATAAAAAAGGGGCAAAACAAAAGCCATTATGTCAGTATGAAAAATACAGTGTTTTTTTGTCTTATAAAAAAGTAACTACAGAAGTTAACTTCTCATTAGCAGAATGTCCATTTCTGTTTGCTAATGTCCAAGGTGACTTCTTCGAATTGCTTATATCCTCCAACCAATAGTCCAAAACCCAGAGAGAGGAAAGGGACTTTAAAATTTATTGTCAAAGCTGCCCATTAACTTTCTGTCTATTTACTAATTGATAAAATGGTCCAGCTCTAGTTGGAAAAAACAATATAGTATAATATATATATAATAACTTGTTGTCTTAACAACTGAGAACATGTGATTGTGAAAGTATTCCCTACATGAAACAAGCAGCAGGCATCCATTTTGAGCTGCTTGTGTGTGATCAATTGTACCTACATCAAGGGTAAAAAAATGTAAATTTTCAAATTTCAAACAGAACATACAAATTTTGAGCATCTTTTTAGCGTCATTTTTGTTTTTCTAACTAATCCTTTTAGATACACTCCAAACATGGTCTCACACTGTGTTGCCACAAGGCCATGCTTCACACAGACGCCTGTCTAAACCCATTTATGCCAGTGCAGGTGAATAAAATATTACATACACTTTCCAATGTGGTGCAATATAAATCAACAGCAGCACAATCTGCAGCCTTTTAAAATAGCCATTCAGGTGCATCAACACCTTGTTGAGACTGAACATTTCAACTCTACATTGATAGATTGTGTATTGGATTGCATTAGATGTACCTACACTGTGTACAGTGTGTAGTATAAGATGTGCGTGGGTCTATAATTCACATTCGTTTTTCTTGGCTCCTGGAGCTTCTACACAACTTGGACTTTTGCTGAAGTTGTGTCATCAGTCATGCAAATTGGCTGCGTGACAAGCACTTAATAACACTTAGAGAGGGGAGGCACTGGCCGGACAGAGCTTGGGTGGCTGAATAATACCCCTCTAGTCCTGCTCTGTGACTTTAGCACTTACTCCTTGACTACAAAGGCTTGTTCTCCAGCTTTGTACTGTTTAACCATGAATACGTGTATTAAAAGATCACTGACAACCCATAAAAAGTATGATTAATGGAAGTACAATAAAATATCAAACAGAACACAATTTCACGCACACAGAAAATGTCAATTAACTATAGTGATAAGCTAAAAGACAGTAAACTGGTCCATTCATGTGGATACAGGCAAGATATCTGAGGTTATACATTCAAAAATGGGCATATTATGGCTCCAGTAGAGTAGAACCACCACAGTGAAAGCTATGAGATTTACTCTGTGAAATGACAAGCCACCACGATGGTCATTTCTTTACAGACAGACACAGAGTGAGAGCAGAGTGAACAGTGTGGCATTAAGAGACAGTTTCTGTTCCATTACTGGCTCTGCGGCCGTGACAAATCCACTATCTAATACCCCCACAGCATTCATCAATTTCCAATTAGAAATCCACTCCAAAAGAAGGGAATTGGCACCTAAAGGTTACCGGTGCTGCTGAATGTGACTTTCGAAAGGAATAAGAAGTCAGACCATGTGTAGTGCTAGTGAGATTTTTTTGCTGTAGCTAAGATTGCACGGCCCTGCTGTGCAGTCATCAGACCTTGATGAGGTGAGCATTGAGAGCAGGCAAGAAAAGTAGAGAACTTTATCATTCATGGCAGAGGGAATTGGCTTCCTGGAAGAATCATCCATAAAAAAAGACAGATTTTGGTGAAGTCCTTCGAGTAATGCAACAAAATTAGAAACTGTGTACCAGGTTTCACATGAGGGGAGGGAAAGATAGAGATGTAGAAGTGTGTTAGAGTGAGACAGCACATCCATCCTTTCAGTTATCTCGCCTAGACCAGTGCGAACGAATGCACAACAGTAATGTCCCTCCAACACATTCCAACCCATTAGACAAAAAAGGCTTTGAGCAAATCAACCACCTAATTTCCACCCAAAACTAAGTTAACTCTTCTTATGTTTGCAATTTCCACAAACTTTGATTCCGTCAACGTTTACTGAGATCTAATTGCATACATGTACAGAATTTGCTGTACATGTATGCAGTGCCTCACCTGAATGAAGGGCACCCCAGAGCGCTCGATGGCTACAACACCCACTGTTTGGCTGAGCTCCAGGTCCAGGATGAGGATCTCTCTGGGATAAAGCAGCAGCATGTGGTTCCTCTTGGATGGCAGGTATGACAGCTGCAGACAGTCGTTCAACGTCACCGCCTCCGCACTGCATTGCCACAAAGCAGAAGCAGGAGGGGAATGCACACGAAATAGGAAAAGGAAATTCTTTTCAGTCAGCTTACTTTCTTGAAAAATATGGCAAGTGCTCTGAAAAAGGTAAGCTAAAAAAACCTAAAACACACCTATCTATTCATTGATCAATGAACTTCTTCTTACATTTCAATATATTGCACACAAGACATGTTTGAAGAGGCAAAAAGAACATTTTAATGACTAAAAATGAAAGTGTAGATAACAGGATGTGTTGCCAGTCTTATCCTGAGGACACATCACCAAAGATATTATGAGACTGCTGTAAAAACGCATGCATATGAAAGATGGAAATATTACTTACACCAATGTGATGATGGATGAGAAAGTCTTAAAACAAGTTTAATAAAAACTGTCTCATTCCTAAAATCAACTTGATCTTTATTCATGTCGACACATACAGAAGGCTGAATAAATTAGTTATTACTGCTGTAGTATCTATGAGCCACGAGCAAATGAGGGAGAACTTAAAAGTGAATTTGGTCTAATGACGGGAGGCTGATGATTTAAACAGCGGAGTCCTAAAAATGCTAAGTCTGTCTGCTGTAACTTATCTCACATGTGTTTAAATTAATTACATGTACTATTATCCACACCAGCAGCCGGGTTTGATCTATGTGTGTGGCAACAAAGCAGTCACATATATTTAGCAGTTCAATCAAGAAGGAACAGAAGGCTGATTTTCACAGAATCTACGACCACGTCTGTGGCCATAACTCATTCCTACAGCTTCATTCCTCTAGGTCACCAGGATATCAAATAAAGGCGAGACAAACGTTATAACACAATGGAGATCATTATCATCTTGGGGAAAACGGAACAGACAAAGTGGACTCAACGGGAGAAGCTGTGGCTGCTGCACTGTTGCCAACTTCCTGAAGTCAGACGAAGCAGAGATGGGGGCTGAAATATCTGAGCCACCAAAGGCAAAACATCAGAAAGAAACAGTTAAAGATACCTCTGTGCCTCAGAAGTAAAAAAACAAAAACAAAACAACAGATCTTCAAAGAGAAAAAGGGAAAAAGAGAAGAAGTCGTCCTGTAACCCTGAACCCTCCCAAAAATATCCAGCTGTCCAATTTCCAAAACATCACACGCTCCTCACATCTCTCTCGCTTTGCTGTCAATAACGCATGAAGCCTACTGCAGTCAGTGGATCATACATAGTTATACACTGCCATGCAAACATGTGTGCTCACAAACCAAATGTGAGTTGTGCAAGGTGTGTTTGATAGCATGCAAGTCTACCTCAAAGGACTGAAGCTTCAAAGCTTCAAACTCTCGGCTTCTATTATTTAATCATGTTAAATAAACATAGATGACCCAAAGGACATCACAATCAAATATAGTGTTTATACATTATGTAGTCACTTCAGCTTGAGCTTCTGATGTCTAGACAATACAGTATAAACTCACACAACTTGATACTGGCAGGCAGTGGTGCATAAATCATGACTTTGGCTTGGATTTGCAAATGAGCACCAGTGTGTGCATATTTATGTTTAATAACTGAGGCGCCCCCAAGTCTTGGCTACGAGAAGACCAGCAGCATCTGGAAATGGCAGTGGGGACCAAAAAAAAAAAAAAAGAAGATAAAACTGAACTTCAAACTCTCATAATTCACCATATAGACAAAACAAATATCTACAACATCAAACACAGTAAACCTTTTTCACTTTAGTTGCTCATCACCTTGAATTTTAGATATCTTTTGTGGTTTTTAATAGAACGGCTTGGTACATTTCACATGCTCTTTCTAATCTTTTTCGAATATCTTTCCTAATATAATTAAATAACTATTTCAAGTCTTAAAGGTTCAGTGTGTAGCCTGTTATTTAGGTGGGTCTATTGACACACATGCAATATAATATACATGACTATGTTTTCAGTGGTGTATAAACACCTTACATAATGGACCGCTATGCTTTTTTTACGTGTTTCGTCACTACGTTGAATACATACAAAGAAGAAGCAGAAAAAGAAGAAGCAGCAGTAGTAGTAATAGTAATAATAGTAGTAGTAATCGCCTGGTTGATTAGAATTCAGAAAAGAAGTGAAATTTAGGACAAATGAAGGCCCACATGTATTATTTAGCACAAGAACCGACAGAGCTGCCACAGTAGCTTCTCCTGTACACTTGCGAAAGCAATGACCGCTGGTGCATTCATATGGTCCTCCTTAAATCTTTATTGCAAAAAGAGGATTAAAGTGTACATGGGACATTAAGAGGTATACAGATCAGTATAAAAATACAAAAGACACAAATAATAAAAAAAATTGCCATGGGTAGTCTATATTATATAAAGATATTAGAAGAGTACCAGATGTTAACAGTTTTCACAGCCCTTTGGTTGTTGGATTTAGAAATGAAATTGCTCTAATAATGCTAATCCAACATCTTTGTAGCAGCATCCATGTTGATTCCACAAAACAACCTAAGAGCACATGAAGACGAACTTAAGTCGGAAGAACAACTTCACAACTCGGGTAATGGGACCATCCGAGGAGCACGTGAATGCACCATGAGCCATTGGTTGCAATTTGCAACTCTCACCACTAGATGGCACTAAACCTTATACACTGAACCTTTAATCTTAAGATTTTACATTAAATCAACCTACATTTTTGATACCAAAGGGGTTAAATATTTTCTGCAGCCTATCAATATATTTATATTCAGTAATTACCTCTAAATGTACTTGTTTTCATTCTTAGAGGCAGAGTGCGCCATTCCTGAATTGGATTGAATCTGCCTTCACACCCACAAGTGATTTAGAGGAAACGATACATAATATGTTACTAATGTTATTGTTATTTACCTACTGTTGATTCACTTTACACCATGCAAGAGCTGTATTAAGTTACTGCTAAAGCAAATGCAACATCGCAAAGGCTGCTTCACATTAAAAGCGTTCAACTGCGGTGTCAAGCAGTCATAGGAAATACAATGTACTGGACTTGTGCAGTTAAGTATTGTTCATTGAATGCCTGTACAAGACCAAAGTTGTTTTATGAATTTTTTTTTTTAATCAGCAGATCCAAAGGAGCAGCTACAGTGAACAGTTACATGGAGAGTTGCAGGCAACAGACTGCACAGCGTCAACTCCACCACGGCTGTCTGAAATCTTAACTTTACTGTCTAAATAATTTATTGTTTTTCTGGTATTTTTGTGAAATTAAATTTATAAATATTATAATTCCGACAATAAACGTGTGTGAACAGGCGCTCTCAAATGTGAGCGTGAAGCCAATTTCTGTCATCTTGATAAAGGGACCAAATCTGTGCTGGCTAACAACCAGATTAATGGCTGCCTGATGAGACACTAATGTGCATGACAGAGTACTGTATACACCGAGTTTCTGATAACACTCTGGGAAAGCAAAGCCTTGTTTAAATCCACCATCTATCAACCACAGGCAGACGGAGCCAGAGAGGAGAGATACTGTAACACTGACCATGATAAACACACATAACTGACACACAGACAAAAAGGTACACTGAAGGAATTCAGCATTTCAAGAGCAATTACACGCTGTGTGGAAGGTGAGGGAAGAAGGTGTCACATACCAACAGAAGACACAAAGACTGAAATGGACACGACAAGGGAGGCGAGAGAGAGAATAAAGACAAGTAAGATTAATAGTGTCTTTGTTATTACTGCTGGTTGGGTGGGTGGACAGAGAGACCGGGGTGCTGATGCTATAAATAAGCCTGTTTGACAGTCACAACCGCTCAGATAGGAAGCTGCCAGCACATCAAACGAGCCTTTGGTTCCTGATCCGTTGCAACTTTTTATAAAGTAATGCTGTACACAATTTTGCAATTTTGTCTTAATACATACCTTAATGTACTTAAGAATAAATATATAAATTAGGTTAGCTGCAACTTATTTGTATTTAAGTGTTAAATAGCAATGTAGTAAATCTGCCAAATCATCAAATCTTTTCCTATTCTTGAGGGTCCTCAATTTCCTGACACTTGACTTGATTTATCACCAGATGTAAGCTTAATTGATATGACACAACCAATTCCATCAATTTCAAACCATGATGAAAAAAAAGTCACCAAACTCTATGCTGGAAGTGAACAAAACAAGCAAGCTTTTACATGCAAGTCAACCACAAGATGAAAACAAGATCCAAAATCGATAATTATTCTCCCTTATTGAAGCCGGTTATTTCATCCTGTTAGAGAAACATAAAGTCTGGCAAATCCCTTAGGTGTAGCCTGTTAAATAAAAGAGAGTAGAGTAGCACAAGTTACAGAAAGAGAAAAGAGAAATATATTGCCCAGCAGCAGAGGACATAATCAGCTCATGCCAACAGGTGCAGATTCACTACAGGCCAAGGGCATATACATACACTTTGTACCTAAAGATGCCCTGAATGCCCTGAAAAAGGACATATAAAAATATCTCTTGGAACTCTGTTGGAATAAAACTCAATTGAGCTGACCCTCAGCATTGCTTTTTAATCTCAGTTGCCAGTAGAACTGAAAGAACTGAAAGAAAGTAGACCAGGTTATGGGGGATCTTTAAGAGTGATTTATGAGAAAGAGATTTTGAAAATGGTTTAAAATATGTAGCAACATATCACAACACATATATCGCAGTTAGTTCAATCTAATATAGTGACTCTTACGTGGGTTTTTCATTGGTGATGAGAACTTTGACCTTGTTGAGGGCCTTCTTGGCACCAGTAGGGGCAGGGGCAGCAGCGGGCGCAGGCTTGGTGTGGGCGGGGCTTGCATGGGGGCTGGCGATGTAGACCTTTTTGCCGGCGCTACCTGGTGGTTTGGAGTGGGTAAAGTCTGTGATGAAGACTATTCCTTCGCTGGTCAGCACTGCCGAGAAAGAAAAACATTATGAAGATGCATTTGCTTGTCACAGCTGGACACACCATCAGCATTGTGTTAGCAACTTTCCGTCGCTTGTATATCTGTGTTTTTCCTCTGTTTTTTCCCCAAACAAATGAAGTACGGAAAATGAGACGTTATCAGTGGTTAGAATAATTGAATGCAACGCATCTCTCTAAAGGCGGTGTCTGATATGTGTTAAGACATATTCAGGCATAGTATTGAAGTATTGAAAGTGAAAAAGTGAAACAGTAAATAAACTAAAGCTGAGTCAGATTTTTGGACACTGCTGTATACCTACATGCCATATTGGAAGGGTCAAAGGGGTCAAAAGAAAAGGAGAGGATGTTCTCAGCATAGCTTTTCTTCCACAGCTTGGTGCCCGTGTCTCCGTTCCACAGTACGATGTAGTTGGGAGGGTGGATGGCTAAAAGCAGATCACGAGACGCATCCTGATTCCACAGCCACTCCAAGTCTAGCAGAGAAGGACAGCAACACAGAGAGGAGAATGTGAGAATGAAGAGGATGGAGGCGTAATGTGCGACACTGCCGGGAGGGAAGACAGAGAATGATAGTAAGAGCATCTTAATGAAAACAAATAGCAGGCAAACAGAGCAACAGATCAAAGCTTTGCCTTTGGCAGTGCTGACAGGGTAATGGCCTCTTCCCGTACAGAGCTGATGGACAAAGAATCAATCCAGGCCTACATGGAGGGGAAGGGGTGATGGGCTGGGGGGGTCCTGAAAGATCTCTTACCTTGGATAGGTTTGGAGTGCTCCTGGATCTCACAGTGGGCGGTGCCGCTGACCACATCCCACACTATGATCTTCCCAGAGGCATCTCCTGAAGCCAACCGTAGACAGTAGGGAGAGCTCAAGTTGTGGTAGTAGTTTTCCCGGGACCATTTCACCTACCAAACACAAAACACAGGCTGAGTATGTGGCAGTCGCTATGGAAACACTGCAAGAGTTTAACACTGTTTGTGTGAAGAAAGTAAAAAAACTAAAGCTGACAGTAACAACCTTTTTTCTGAAATAGAAGATGATGAATTTTGCTAATTACACAATGGACACAAAGATCTTCGTGTTAACTGTAGAATTCTCCAGAACAGATTTACAGATTTTAAGTAATAATTAGTCCATGTAAATGTGGGCTTAATGGAAAAGGAAGAAAATAGAAGAACTAATATCAGACCCTGTAGGAAACACACAACATTGTAATGCAGCCAATGCAAGCTCTACACTTAAAGAGGTCATATTATGCTCATTTTCAGGTTCAAAATCATATTTAGCTGTATATGTACAGTTTTAACTGAGCTCTATCTCTAAATCACTGTAATAACTTTATGTCCACTGACTGCCTGTAGGGTAGCTAGTGTTTGGAAGGAGAGGAGAGGCAGCAGGTAGGCGTTAGGATTGGGTGGATAGACGATGCCATCGTCCATCGGCGATGGCTGACTAACATCACGACGTTGAGCCGGCATCGTGATTGTAAACCTTCCGCTCCCCAAGCAAAAAAAACCCCTCAAATTTTCACAGTACACCACTTTGTGAAAGCAGGTTTTAATGACCAAGAACATTCTTCTTATTGTTTTAAGTAAGCTTTGCACCTGCCTCGGAATTCCCTTCTCCCCACACTCTAACACACTCACGCACACTTAAACCTCAGGTAAACACCACCGGCTTGCCCGCTTACCAATAGCCTACCAATTTGTTTTACAGAGTGAAGTCTGTGCAATAAGACGTGCACACAAGACGACTGCTGCCCCACGTGTGCATGCGAGCATGACATCGTCCAACTCAATGTTTCATTGTAGAGGTCGTCCAATGGAAATTTTGTAGACATCACCCAACCCTAGCGGATGTCTTGTCACTGTGTACTGCAGCTCAGAGTGTTTTTCCTCCGATGTTTTGTGTCAGACTAGCTGCTAAGCGAGCATTATGACGCGCGTTTTGCTGTGACATCACAGAGAACAAAAGGAAAAGGCTGGACCACAAATGAGCTGTTTTCAGGCAGTTCAGAGCAGTGTTTTCTGAGGCAGATGGGAACTCCCTTTGGGGTGGACTTTTTTCACTTTGCAAACCTATTACATGCACAAAAAAGTGCATAAAAACTCAATAAAGGAGAGGGAAAAAGGCAAAAGCATAATAGGACCTCTCTTAAAAGGTGGGGTATGCTAGTCTAGAGAAATCCAATACCATGATACCATGGATATAAAGCAAATAACAACACAGCAAGTAATGTAACTAATGATAGCTGAGTTGTAGGCGAGCAAAATCCTTACAGTTGCTGCTGTGAAGCTAACATGCAGAGAGGAGGAGACAGTCCCAGAGGCAGCGCGACAACTCCAGACAGCAGTACTCACATCTCTCCTGCTGCTACAGCTAACATCACAACAACAGCATGTCTTTGCAAACTAGAAAATAAGCTGAATGTCCGCGTCATTTAATGTTACCTGACACACAAAAAAGATGTGTATAGGATTAAAATTGCATTCCCACATTATTCTATGAACAAGTTTATTAATAATAATAATAATTGATTGTGTCTGTCTTTGCTCTTGAATGGGCATGCTCTTTACACTGCCTACTTCTTTTTTTTTAATTTAGCAAGCTTTCTTGTGTCAAGCTGGGTGGTGAGGAATGGTCCACTGCTGTGGCTGCGGTGCTTTACAAGATTAAAGTGTGCTTCCAAGTGAGGAATGGGAGCCTCGGACTGAGCCCAGGCACTGATAATCACTGTAGAATTTATTGCCCATTATTATCCTTCTACAAAACACACAATAGGACTCTCCGTCAATAGAGAAGCAACCTTGCGCCACTGTTGCTAGTGTTGGCTTACACAGTGAAGCAGAGCTGAATCAGTCTTGCAGAGAGGGACAAAAACAACTTAGAGCAAGGTCACACAATGCTAACATTTACACTGGGTGATAAAATACTACTCCACTGAAACTGACATTTATATAAAAGACACACAGTATCTGTACGGTAATTCTACTGAAGACATTTAAAGCTTACAAACCATACTTCACATACATATACATGCTGACTTACAATGCACCAGGTCAGATTTCAATCGTGTCAACACTTTTTGTGATTGAGAATGAAAAAAAAAAGGAAATAGGAAGCGGAACAAGTGTCCCAAAACCAAACTTCGTTATCCAACATATTCTCTTCACATTAATCAAACCAAATTGTCAGATTCATTCTTTAACATAAACTATTGTACACACTACGGTCAACTTAACTTATTGATAGATGTCAAATTTTATTCTGTAGCCTATAGAGAAGAACTGCAACTATTAGTCTATTAACTGATTAGTCAATTGATAGAAAATTAATTGGCAAAAATCTTTATAATCAATTAACTGTGCAAATTTGCTTCTTTTCTTTTCTTGTTTCTTTGATAATTAATGAAACTTGTTGGCATTTGCATGGTTGGTCATTACTCTGCTCTGGGAAATTGTGATGGTCACCATTTTTCGTGATTTTATAGTAGGACTGAACGATTTTGGAAAAAATATTGTACTGCAATTATTTTGAATGATACTGCAATATGATATGCGATACTAGGGGGGTGATCATTTTACATCATTATTCTCATGCTCATTGAAAGACATTAAAATTAATAATGGTATGACTTTTTGTAGGAATCTGTACTAAACAAAGAGGTTTTCTTCTCTAGAATCTCTACAATTTGTGTAGATCAAGACATCTCTGCAGCAAGACAATATTTAATTTAAAATGGTATTTTTTTTTAAACCTTTAACAACTGACACGTTTATGAAAAAGGAGTCGTTTTCTAGCTTTTTTTGGCTGCATTTTTTCAAGATACGGTCAAACGCTGTTCCTGGAGCAATTAATAGTTACAGTCGCTACCAAGAGAAGTTGATAGGAGAAGTACAATTTATTCTCTTTCCAAAATCTAAAATAAATCCAGAAAAATGTCAGCTGTGGATTGTCACTAACGTAATGTTAGTTAGCTAACCCTAGCTAACATCCTACTGAATATAATGTAATAAAGCCCTACTGTTCTGCTTTTTAATGATTGTAATAATGAATAGAGGCCTACTCAGCTGTACAGGAACAGTGTTGATCCTTAATATCGTTGTCTTTTTGGAAGCGGGGGTCCACTTGTGATCACTGTGTGATTAGTACGCTTTAGCTTCTATCTTTCATTTTTTTCAAGTCCGTTTGACAGCCTGAATACAATCTTCAAATGTATAATGCAAATGCAAAACTGTCTGCTTCTTTCTGAGATTGCTTTTTCCAACAAATTTGACAATATTTCTCTGGGGAGTGCAGTAATAGACAGCACCAACAGTTTGTCGGACAAAGCAACAGTAAATAAGCAAAGGTTAATTGTTGTGTCGCCTAAGATCTGAAAACTGCAGTAGGCCATATTGCGATTTTGATAAAATTTCTATTATTTGTTCAGCCCTATTTTACAGATTTAACAATTAATAGTATAGTTTAGAAAATAACCAAAAACATAATCGAAAATAAAAAGAATTGTTAGTTGAAGCCCTAGAGACTAGACAGATTAGCCTATAAAAACATTTACGTAGGAAACCCACCTTGACCACATTAGCTTTGTGCCTCTCCAACACCTGGATGGTCTGGGCCGTCTTTGGATCGATGATGAGAATACTGGAGTGACATCCCTGAGCTATCAGCCCCTGCCAACCCCTACAGTAAATGAAAGTCAGAGAGAATGATGGGAGGGTGAGCATGACAGATATAGAGGAAAGTGTATGATGAAGCAAGTGAGAGGGAACTGAAAGTTCAGTCCACTACAGAATAAAGAGATGGTTTGTAAGTGGGAACCAAGAAATCACGCAAATTGATGATGTGTAGATAAACATTTAATTTTATGAGACAACATCAATGAATGCGTCCATTTGACCCAACACTGGTTTGTCTAAACTCTCTTATAGATATAGTATAACTTGAAAGCTGTGTCCGCATTACACTTTCTTGCTTTCCAATCCATATCAGTACCTAGTATCTTTTAGCATACATACAACGTCTGCATGCACATGTTGCTGGACCGCATCCAGACTACACAAAAACCCCAACTCAATTCCACATCAAATTCCACATGAAAAGCTCCAATATGAGCTACTATCAGTTTTGTTGTACACAGACTTTCTATTGATCCGGAGTCCTTGTGCAACAGACTGATACAACTCGTAGCTGAAGTGTGTAACTGTATACCAAATTAATAATAAAAGAAAAAATAAAGACTAGACACAGGGGAAGTCTGCACTATTTACTACTATACTTCCACACATGCTTTCCACCTGCACGAGTTAAATCCTATCCAGAATATTTAGCCAACACTGTTACTGAAGCTGATTATTGCAAAGAATATTTGTAAATAAAATGCAATATAAATGGTTGTAAGTTTCATGTAGGTGGAGATAAACCTGGTGATTGTGCAGACCTTGTCGAAACTGGTAAAAACTTAAACTGCAGTCACAGTCTCTGCTGTGTTGCTCTGGGAAGATAAGGCTTAAGAAATGCATTAGGCCCAGCTAAATGTCAAATCACATCACATGACACAGGATGCCCGACGTGTTTCGCTGGTTTGTTGAGAAAAACAATCAGTCTCAACTGTCACTGGCATCCTTCTAGGCAGTAATGAAATGAAACAATATAATGAAACGCATACATTGTAATTAGCAGTTCGTAACATCATCTGTCAGTAGCGCATCTTGACTGAAGCAGCTACAAAATGATGCTAACGGCAGAGGTGCAGTAATGTTACTCACCAATCTACAGCGGTTTTATTCTGCAAATTGAGAGTGCCAGTCAACGTCCGAGCCGCGAGTTTGATGTTGACAGTGTATGGAATCATTATTGTCGATCACTCTTTGGGCTACATTAACATTTATTGACTAAAAGCTGTTACAATCGATTAGCTTCTGTGGTTCGTCTGTTAAGATTACTAACAGGAAGTGAAACGGTGTTTCTCAATGAAACGCCGTGTGGGAACAAATCCCTGCCTATCTAGGTTCCCTGCATGAGTTTCCGTGCTGAAACAAATTGTTGAAATGATTAAATTCTCGAAAAATGTCAAACGACAAGACAAGAAAAACACATTTTTTAAATATTATTTCATACTAAGTTACTATTTATTTTACATACAATGGTGCCTTAACATTTACACTGCTGTGGGGAATTATTATTGTTTCATCTTTAACCAATGCTTGATTTTTTTTAATTGTCAGTGACAATTGATTGGGTGTAAATTTATAGACATGTAGACAAGCTGACAGTATTTGCCTATAGAAATCAAATATTTAACATCCTGTTCTGTTAAATCAGAAGTATTCTTTCAAATCGTTACCTATGTAAAAACATCAGATGATATTGTCCCAGCAACTTAGCTGTCACTATAATTTCCCCCTTTGTGATGACAGTGATGATCTTATGCCCACTGGGTGCATAAGAATCTGAAATACTGAAGAGACCACATGTGGTTCAGACTAGGTATGCTGCTAGAAACAAACAGGAAGGTGTTGATGTCATGGTTTAGTCTGATGAGCTTGAAAGCAACACAAGAAACAGTGGCTTTTGTGACAGACAAAAAATCTGTAGTCCATATTCTCTTGTCCAACTTTGGACCGTCTGATTTGTATTGACAACCACAATCAAATTCTCTGACCTCCTACACACGTATCACACAGATTCAAACTGCTGCAGTCAGATTTTTCTTTGAATTCTGTCATGCTTCTTATGTCTGTATAAAATGCCCTCAGCTCATGAATAAGAGGATTAAATTCCACTATTTAATAGCAAAAATGGGCCAAATTTCACTCAAGAAAATCCGTTACCTTCAGCCTTTTTTTTAATGGCAGACTATGACATCCTGACAGAAGGATGTCATAGTCAAGATTCTCTGCTCTGGGGCATGTGAAATGAAGCAAAGCTTGCAGTGCAACACAAACAAAATATTCAGAGTCAAACAACAGGTTATAATGGGGGGCTGAAAGTGCATAAAAATTGGAACTAGATAGTTTATCTATATAGTTTAGTGACCTTAAGAAACAGTTTCCACAAACTGATAGATTACTATACTGATGATTATTGAAGCCTGGTGATGACATTCAAGAACAATAAATCCCATCTTTGTCATGATTATTGGATTTTGTTCACAATCTGCTGAAGCTCTTTTCTGAATTACATATTAATTATGAATTGGTTGACTCAAGATTGCAACTCACTTTATATGCTTGATATTTGACTCTCTGTCTAAGTCATCTTGTGGTTATGGTTTTCTGCTCATTCAGTCTACACACCCATTTCTGTCACATTTATAGTTATTATTGCAGGTCTGCTGTCTTTGGGGACACTGCTGAGCTGTAATAGAATCAGTGTATTTCTCACTCTTCCCTGAAGCACACATCTTCAAACTTCAGTCAGATATATGGCTGGTTTCCATTTCAAGATAATCAAAGGTGTGAATATCAATTTGAGAGGTTATGACTCAAATACATTGTCAATATCATCTGAGCAACCTACCACATGCCAAATCTCCACCTACAATTTAAAAGTACCGTAGTCATTTAAAGTATCTAATGGATCTCATTTATGCATTTCTCAGTTTAGTTAGTTTCCCTTACTTGATACTTATACATTTGGCATTATGAGAGTAAGACTTAAAACAAAATGACCCTCGATAGGGTGTATTTTTTCAGTACTTGTTTGACGAATGTGAAACATTTCTTTCTTTGAGAACTGAGCAGCAACTGTAGCCAGTGGATACACAGAAATTACATTTATATTGATCTTCTCATCTGAATGCAGGAGACCACTACCAAGCATATTCCCCAAAATGTCAAAGTGTCTCTTTAAGAATGATGAGTATGGGTTGTCCTAGTCAGCTAATGATAATATTCTGAAAACTAGTATAGTAACTTTAACATCCCTGGTCAATTTTGTCTGGGGACCAATGCAAGCCCATATTTTCTGTCACATTTTACTATTTACTATCAAACGACCTCTTGATGTGCTTCCTTCTGTAATTATTCTAACATAGCATTAAATAGATAATGCGTTATCATTTCTTGAGCCACATCCTCCTTCCGATCTCTGTGCAACCTAATGTTCGTGATAGGAAACAGGTTTGCAGCTGTATTTCAGTCAGACTGAGCTGACTAATTTCCACTTCCACAAACTATTCTGACCTGCTGTACAGTCTATCACATCTTTATACATCAACATACTGTATAACTATTGTGTTTGAATGTTGTGTGCAAGGTTTATTTTACATTAATTTGCAGCTGCTTTGCGTTTTGAACAATGGGGTGACACCACATAAGTTGACCAAAGTGCTGTACAGTGGCAGTGGCAAAAACAATATATCAATAAAATATATAAGAAATAATAAAACATAGGAAAAATGGAAGTGGCAAAACACAGATACAACCAAAACAATGACAGTCAACTAAATAAAACAGACAGAAGGGCAAAGGATGGGTTTGGAGATGAGTTTTTAATAAGCTTTGGGAAGGGGCTCTAAGAGAGAGTGGGAAATTTTTTAGGGGCAGTGCCCGTGAAGACACAATCCCCTCAGAGTTTGTCGTTTGATCATGGATGACTAATGCCTGTGTAGGGGCAGAGTGGGGGCTGAGGGTGTTGGATATGTAGAGGGGGCGCCAAGCTGTCAAAAGCAAATTAACAATTAAGTTGTTAAAACTAATATGTTTGCACAGAGTGATAAGAGTGTCCCATCAGAGTCGTGCTTCTGGCCCAATAAGTCTGCTAATTAAACATCAAAATTGCATTGTTAGTAATCGCCCACCACAGTGACACATGTAGTCATTTTCTGATCTGATCCGCCGAGTGACATGTAACGGCTTTTAAAAACTGTTGTAAATAACAGCTGCAAAAATAAAACTGTTTTCCATATGGTATTGGTTCGGTTAGGTTCAGGCACAAAAGCAACTTGGTTTGGGTTAAACTACCTGGCTAAAGCAATAGCCTGACATCTGGGAATATACGCTCATACACCCTCTAGCTGAGAGATAGATGAAAAGATTGACTGCACTCCATTCATTAACACTCATTATGAGACTATAGCCTTCAGCCGATCAAGTTTGCTTAGCATAAAGGTGGCAGCAGGGCGAAACAGCTATCCTGGCTCTATCCAAACATGAAAAAATCCCATCTTGCTACCAGCACCTCTAAAGCTCACTAATTAACACATTACAACCTCTTTCTTTATTCTGTCCAAAACACAAGTGTAAAAACAAGTAGCCTAGTTCTGAGAGGCTTGTTGTTGGGAGGTTATTCTCGTGTGGTCATTAGAAAAATGTAATAACCACTGTCCTTTTAGCTCTGTTTTGGTGCCGAGCTCCTGGCTAACTCCTGAAAATGAATGTCTGGCTTTTAAGTCTGTTAGATGCACAACTTTCTCTACCAGTCACTTGTTTACCTCGGCTCTCTTCTGTTCATGCTGGAGAGGCGTTTAGTCACGTTATCCTCCCAGGACAGGCCTTATTTGACAGAGTGAAAGGTAATAAATCAGTCCTTTATTTCTCTCTCTTGTTTTTCTCCCTACAGCCTTTAAGTTTCTGTGGCTGTGATGAGGCCAAGAGACTTAGGGTGGCAATGTGTAATGAAGGTTCTGTAATGAAAATGGAGAGCAGGGATAATCACACTTTGGGTCATGTAAAAACCCAATTAGAGCCTGAGTGCTCTGAGTGCGCCTGACTGCTGGCCGTCAGCTGTGTTAAATATCCCATTATTTCCGCTACTCATCTGGATTTCCAGCATCAATATCCACCCTTATGTTTGATGTGTTTATGAGCATGCTGAAATATTTTATTGATGTACACATCACTGATTCTATGAGTTATATAAATATTTGCTCATGACACATTTTAGATGTTGAAATAAAAGTTGCCAGAATTCCCATACTTTAGTTTCAGTTTAAAACATGACATGTTACTTTAAAATAATCCATCAGTGACAAAACATACCATGTCTGTCACTCAACTGTTACTTACTTGATTTGGTATGGCCACTAGCTTGAGTTGTCTGTCGTGCAAACTCGAGAGATGAAATTGCTGTGATAACTGAGTCTGTTTAATGACTTAGTTGGTTTGTCCCTTCTACTTTTTTTTATTTGTAAAGGAACATGTGCAATGTTAAATATATTTCACATGTTATAATTTGATGCATTGTGCCAGAGTTGGCATAATTTTCACCTGCCATCCCTTGGCAGGTCACAATTTAAACATCCACACAGTAACAGAACAGCACTAACAAGACTAGACAAACAAGACAGGATGCATACAAAATTACATACCGCAGTACATCACACACACCATGCCAGTGTGTGTTTAGATGTTTCAGAAGCTTTAGCACTTACAGCATCATTATCCAATCATACATGGTGGTCTGTAAACATTTCAAAATCCACTGGATTCAATGGAAATTGCTGTCATGTTTGAAACAAGCCTGATTTTCTTACACATTGAGGAGTTCATATTTTGGAAATATATGTTAATCACTCGATGGTATTAATTTTAATAAATATTTCTTGCTCAGTGCCTACAAAATATTATTCAATAGTAATAGTAATAATATTCTCACTAGAAATCCTGTGAATTGGAGTTTCAAAATGGCAGAATGTTTAATACATTGTGCACAATATTAAAAAAAGGGAAAAGAAAACTGAAAAAATCACAGAAAAATCAAAATGGGTTAAAACACAGTGAAAGAATCAGTTATAACAGATGTGCTGAGAAGAAAAAAGCCAAGAGGGTTATTGTGTGGATCCCCTCATCATCACCTGTCCTCTAAACATTTAGCCCCATCATGTCTGTTTTTATGTTTTTCAGAAAACAGAGCATTCATGTGGAACTTCTCCCCCATAGTCTGTATGCTCTCATGCATACCCGCCATCTTCTGAGCTTCAAATCAGCAGAATTCCCTCTGTGAGCGCAGCGGGCATTATTGATTTTTCAAAAATCCTGGCAGTCCATATGGGAGGTTCAAGTTAATGTTTTACCATGTCACGTCTGAGTTGAGAAAAAAAAAAGCAAAAACGTTTTTCTTTCAAAGTTCTCATCACCAGATTAGACCTTCTGTTGCTCATGAGGCATGTCAGATCCACATGAATGGCCCAGCCCCTTGAATCATGCCTCCAGAATATGTTAACAGCTCTCTTCCATATTTCAAACAGTCTCACTTGACAGTTACAGCGCTCCATGTCAGAATGAGTTATTATGTCACAGTTCGAGAAGAGAGATCCCCACAAGATACCCCTGATGTACTTTTATCATCAGGCAATTGAACATCTGCCATATACATATATTAATACAAGCCTGAATGAGTTGTATAGTAAAGGCATTGTCATCTGTGTAATTGGCAGCGCTGTTCCTATTACTACTGCCGGCATGAAATTGATTCTAAATTGCTGGCTTGTAACAGCAAAATGAGTAATCATTTTGTGCTCGGGCTGCATCATTTCTTCTCACTGGGGAAAATTATACATAATGGACACACATTTTTTAATATATTTATTATACAGTGTAAAGTAGAAGGTGAAAATGAGGGTGCTGTGGTAGGATCGTGTCAATGGATTAACATCATTGAATTTTTTGCTCAGGAAATTAAACCATATTTGAATGTTGAGTTTCAAAGTTCATTGTTGAGATTAAAAAAACAGCACTTACAAAAAGAATCTCACTTCAAGGTCAGTTTGGTACCTGTCCTAGAGCTTTTTCTTATTCTTACCTTCTTTATCACATTATCTTTCATCAGCAAATTAAGTCTGCGCTGTTGTCATGGAAATGTACAGTAGATGTTCCAAATTTTTTCTTAGCACTTTCAACATGTTTTTTGTTATTTGATAATGGCAGTAGAGCGAGGCATGAAAAGCATGGAAGAGAGGGTGGATGACATGTGTGACACGTAGTTTGTGACAGAATCATTTATAATTAATTTTGAGGTCAAATAATTCATCCATCCATCCACCCTCAACTGCTTATCCTGCGTACAGGGTCACGGGGGGCTGGAGTCAATCCCAGTTGACATCGGGCGAAAGGCGGGGTACACCCTGGACAAGTCGCCAGTCCATCGCAGGGTCATGCATAGACAAACAATCACTCACACTCACACTTAAGGACAATTTAGGGTCACCAATTAACCTTGGTTGCATGTCTTTGGACGGTGGGACGAAGCCAGGCCACCTGGAGAGATCCTATGCAGACATGGTGAGAACATGCAAATAATTAATTTGAAAAGCTAATTTCATTTTGATTATAAAATGAGTATTTATTACAGTACTACAGTATTTAATTTTCAGGACATGTAATTTAATTTATAATAGTTGTGAGTGTCTATTAAGTGGTCACTGTTTAAAAGTACACAGCAATTAATACTAAGAAGTGAAATGCCGATGGATAATGCTGATATTTATCTGTGTGGGTTAATTGGTCATCGATCTGTTGGTAATGCCTCGGGGCCCCAGTAGGGGGATTTCACGTCTCTTCATCCTAATTCGTTACAGACGAATGAAGGCGAGAGCTGCGTGTGTGTGTGTTTCTTCATCCTTCTCTTGTTACTGTTCCCCTTGGTCAAGGTAATTACCACTCACAAAGCACTGTACACATGTTTATATTACATTTAGTTATGTTACAGTGCATTTTAAAGAGTGAAAGAGACAATTTTGCACTAGTTTCTTGCTATACTGAGATGATGTGTGTGCTATGTTCACTTCGTTGTTGGTGTTTAAGCTAGGGGGCTTCCACACCTGAAAGTTCTCACCAAGGTCTGAACCAAAGTTCATGTTTTGATACATTTCAATACATTCCTTAAGTTTTAGTGCTTGGTCGAGCGTGGAATGCTTTCACACCAGAAACGAACCAAACCATGGTTCAGTTTGATCAGGACTGAGACTACCCCTTTTCATCCATTTGGTCCTGACCGTGGTCCCAGGGAGGTTTCGCACTTGTAATTTTGGTTGAGATCAAAATGAAAAGTCCAAAAGTCCAGACCAAAAGAGGTAGGTGTGAAAGCCCCTTAAGCTAGTTACTGTTACATCCATATATTTGTGCTATGAAGTTACGGTGCATATTTTCACTATAAGTCCCTAGTTCATGTCATTTCAGTAACAATGAATACGTGGACAAGTTAAAAGTACATTCCATTAAGCGTTTCCATCTGTATTAAAATGCACATCAAGTGGGCATTCACATACACTGGGCACGCGCATGCCAATGTAAAAAGGAAGCAGATTATCTACTATGCAGCTGCAAAAGATTTAGTGAAAGAAGAAAGTTCTTCTACACACAAAGGACAGCACCAGAGATGTTTTTGTATGGGCCGACAATGGAACCGTTTCTGAAAGTAACATGCAGGGTTGGGGAGTAACGGATTACATGTAACGGCTTTACGTAATCAGGACACACAAAAAAGTAACTGTATTCCATTACAGTACAGAAAAATAAATAATCAGCTCGCAAGTACAGTTTGAGATGAAATACACGTCACCAGCATCATCAAAAGACCAAATGAGGGAATTCACTTATAAGAATGAATTTCATCCCTCCAGAGACTTTAAAATATTTTCCATGTGCATCACAACAAAGCTGTTCCTGGCTTGGCTTCCTGGCATGTGTAGACACCGTTCTATAGATAATAGGTTGTTTTTTTTTTCCTTTCATTTTTCACCCCTCTGTATCTATATCTCTATCATGTGTGGTTGGGAATGAGCATGCAACTGAATAGCAATTGAGGATTATCATGAATAGACTTTTGAGAAGCCTTCAACTTTTTTCTGTATGCACCGGCATTCTCTTTCCTAATAGTGGAGATATGAGTGGGATGGAGATTAGTTAAACTATGCATAATACTGGTCATTAAGCCCTTTCTGAACCATTATCCACAGACTCAAACCATTTAAACATTAGAGGGAATGAGTCAATAAACCACTAAGCACTCAGTAAAGACAACAATGAGAAACTGTAGGAGGAAAATGAATTCATATAAATTGACTAAGGAACCAAGGAAAACAGACAAATAATGACTATGCATATTTGTCAGCTTCATCTTACAGTGAATGTGGAAAGAATATTTAATGTAGTGGTAACACTGTGTCAGTTAAACCTGACCCTGAGAGAACCATAAGTGGTGCTTTCTGTCTCCTGGCTACACTTAATGCCTCATCAACACAAACCACACATGCTGATGTGACTGTCAGCGCTTATTACTTTTTCTTGCTGTGGCCTCCTTCTTGATGTTTTATTAACATCTAATAAATGACAAGGAGACGGACGGTCAGATATGAAATGCTGTTAAAGAAAATGAGCCTCTCCCGAGAGGAGTATAAACACAATGAATTAAACCTTGGGTGTGTGAACTTTCAATAAAACAGTAAAACTATATTCAACATGCAAGACAGATGAGGGTTCAGAGCCTATTTGTTACACCAAGGAAGAGCGGTGGGAGGACTGTGTAAAGGCCATGAGAGAAGTATTTCACCAGCTTAATGTGATGATGAAGCCTATAAAGCTGCATCAACATGGTAATGTTTAGATGTATTACAGTCATGCAAATCATTTTTCACTAGCATATATTTCTATGATCCAAATCTCGCAACATTGGGTTTCTAAGGCAGATAGTACAGCTGTGATACTGTAAACTTATAAAGTGACATTTTATAGAGTTAGTTTCTCCGGCACAGCTAAGGTAAACGGGATAAATTCAACCCTGGATAACATACAGTCAATGGTGAAGGCAACAACAGAGACAATAAAGACTTCATAAAAAAAGAGAGCGAAGAGAGAGAGCTGAAGTAATAGAGAGAATAAATGTTTTTCTTCTATCTCAGTGACATCTCATTGCATTCTGCTTCAGCAGTATTGATCAGGTAGGATTTATAAAAGAATATGAATTTGACGTCAAATTGGATGGAAGGAACGAAAGGAATAGATATGAGGGCTTGCATTGTGGGCCATTGTACACTGTAAATACAGGCCCTGAAACAGATCATGTCATCCCTAGTACCTCCAAGCTGTCCTGCCTGATCTGAATATAATGGGAGGAGTGAACGTGAGATGGAAGGAAGAAAGTGAAGGACTCTACAGTAAGGGTAGCCATCTCTTCCTCTTCAAACGTAAATGTAGTCCATAAAGAAATACAACTGAACTGACCAGCTCCTAAGTGTGTGTATGTCTATTTCCATGCACATGAACACACATTATGTGCCCTCACGTGTTCACTGGTGCATGTATGGGCTTGAATTAGAGGCACTCCATCTTGGACCAGGGACGTGTTATGTGCTTGATACCCAAGTTTCAATTAAGCCAGATTACTTTCCAAAACCGAGGATGCATGACAGCTCAATATTAATTGACTGCTGCCTTAGTGCAAGTGTGTGTGTGTGTGTGTGTCTATACCAGTGAGGGAGTGAGAAGTGAGAAGCAAGAACAATATGTAAGGCAATGATGGGCAAATGCCACCAGAAATAAACAGAGAAACAGAGAAAAAAACAGCATGTAAGTTAGTTTGTTTACAGTCCCTAAAATAAAAGTAAATCTTCACTTCAGGCTGTTGGTGTAACTCCTCTGTCTTGTGCTCTCCCCTGTCCCCTGTCAGTCCAGATGAAAGGAGCTGGAAGGCTACCTGAATGCATTACAGTACGAGATAGAAGAGAGGTTGTGAACTGTTCTGGGCCATTGTACATCTGATCCACGACCAATTGGGACCACAATCTCAAGCAGTCCACCAATGTCTATATGCTGATGAAAGTGTGTTTTCTCTGAATCAAATGTTTACAGCCTCTAGCAGCAATGGAATTATCTAAATTATTATCTAAACAAAAAATGAATTTCCAAAGAAACAAAAGTTTTTTTTATTGGCTAAACTCTACATTTATAATTATGTTGGTACTTTTCTTGATCATCTATTAGAAACTATCCAGTCCTCAAAAGTAAACAACACATAACGTCGAATTGCAACTGGCCATTAGAATGACACAGACGCGTTTTCTAATCAGATGTCCCTGTCGACAGGAAAACATCATTGTCTGGTTCCTTTAACCCGTTACAAATCATTATTTAAATACCTCCAGTTTTATGATCTTATATCTCTATGGTTAATGTTTGGTTATGCTTAGGCACAAAACTGACTCAGTTAGGCTTAGAAATACATCATGGTGTGGGTTAAAATAAGTAGATTAGTATAAACACATGACAGAATTAACACAAGTCACATGGCGTCATCTTTGACTATAATACATACGAGACTCAAACCTCAGTCTCCTGAGTGACAGTCCGCCCCACCACCCTCCTTACATCTTTATTCTATGTCACCTCACTCTTCTGCCACTAGAGGTTGCGGCCTAACAAAAAAAGGTCCCATTGACCTGTACAGCTGTTTTTTTGAGGCCTGTTTTTAATTTTAATGTCCATCATGACCTTAACAAGAGCAGCGCTGGTGCTGTGACGTGGTTGAAATCTTGACTAGAAAACCTACAACTTTTTTAGGGCCAAGAGGTTTTAAACCTGTTAAAACACTGCCTTTTGTACTGTCACCATGATGTTTCCTATACTGCCAAACCCTTACCATACCGTTAATATAGTTTAATTGCCATAAACATGATCTTTCCCTAACCCTAACCATACCATAGTAGCCTTGCAGATATTGCAGAAAGTGATAACATTAAAAATATTAATATTAGATGTAAAACAAAAAAAACTTAATCCATCAGTCACACTCTCCACAATCTGTTCACCTTTTTTCAAATCAGCTTTTACTACCATGTACAGGCCTGAAAAATGGTACATCTTTACAATAGAGCTTCCCAGATTAATGTCGGATATCCTCTCTCTGACCACCGTTCTTTTTCACTACCTCATCATACCACCTTAAACCTCCATAGTTACACCAATACTTCCGTCATCAAACTTAACATTCATCTTGAAGACGACCTCTTCTCTTATTCACACAACAAAAGGGATCCATCATTCAAACACTTAACGGCTACACAAGTCAATATTGCACATAAATAATCCCACCCTCAAGGTCATATACTAACCGCTGACTGAAGTCATTCATCTTACACCACCTGTCACATACGTACCAATGTCCTTCTGATGCTAATATATTATTGGTCATCTAGTTCATTGTTTTCGTTGTTCTTTTGTCTCGATATCCTGCAGAAAGAGTAGTTACGAAAATGAGTATGTGCCTCAACCTTGGCAATGTTAACCAATAGCAAAGCCTGTAAGAGGGTGTGGCAAAATACAACAGGGTAATCTGCTGGAAAATGTGTTTACCGCATGAACACAATGTTTTTAACAGTATTTATTATGACATTCCTTAAAGTTGATGGAGTGAGTGTAAATGTGAAAAGGCAATCAAAGACGGAATCATTTTAAGATAGTCATAAGTGTCAGTGTAAAGGGGGGAAATTTCTATGGCATGAGATGTGATGCAGTCAACAACCAAGATTAGAAGTTTTTTATAACACTGGCATAAAATTAAAAGTCTGTCACACCCTTGTTTTTGGCTGTCATGACCTGCTCTGACCAATGCTAGCCCTTAAAAACAAGCGGCGACACCGCAGCAGTGATGGTAAAAGTAGATGAGTCTGGCCACTGAGAGGTAATCAATCATCCTCACTGTTGAGATGAGAGCAGGTTCCACTGCAGTGATCCCGAGACAGTGACGGGGAGGGAGGAGAAACACCAGGCTGGCATGAGAGAGGAGGTAAGTCAGATAAAGTGCAACAGAGTGGAAAAGACAAAAGCGAAGTTTGATCATGTCCCTACCAGGCACAGAACCGAAACCTGACCCACACAGACCAGGGAACACTGAAGGGGTTTAGGACTTAGTAGTGCAGAAGATATTGGTGTAAACTTCACCCTCAAACTTTAAACCTAAACACTGTAAACCTAAAAATAGTGGCTACCCTACTTGTATAAAGTTCGATAGTTTTGTGGATGCCCAAATGTGTTGCAGGTAGCCCAACAAAATTAAAACACCTGATCATTTTAAAGGACTGCATTCCATTTTTTTTCTACTTAAGCATGTTGCATTTTCACCATATGCGAAGGAAATGGGATTCTCTGAACAGGTGATGGATTTATTTTACTTTCCAAACAGTTTGACTACAGCTTATGTCAATTACAGCCATTGAGGAAGTGATTTTTGCCCTGCAGATGTTCATCATCAGTCAGACTTCGGGGGCTAAATGACTTTGCAATCAGGTGGTAGTTAAAATGACAAATGAATGCAAACTCATAAATATGGACTGTGTATTTACTGTAAGAAGCCTTTAATTTTATACTCAATGAGGTGTTTGTGTGAAGGCTGCCCATAAATCTACAAATGGATTTTGCATATAATCTGTGCCGAGGCAGCTTTATACTACGCACACTTTTTGATTTCCAACAACAACACATTGTTGAACTAGTTCTGTTCTCAATATATTGAAACCTGGAAAATGTGCAAAATATCACTCAAATATGAAAGAAGTTTAAGCAAAATATGAAATAACTCTTTTCTACAAGATTGTGGTCAAGTGCCACTATCTTTTAGAAAAGGAATGAACTGTCAATTCAACCCACATTGTTAGCCCTAAAGAAGGATACTGGATTACAACGGAGTACAGCCTGAGTAGCTTTCACTTTTGCTATCAAAACAGGCAAATTTCTGCTGACTCCTCCTCCCTCCTGCTTTCCCTGTCTTCCACCCCAACCCAAATGTTTTTATCCCAAGGTCTTTTCTTTCAGGAGAGTGTTGAATAAAACATGACACCCAACTAGCTGTAAATTTGTGAAGCACATTCAAATTTGGTGTTGTGTGCACATTAAGAGGTCACCTCTGTCTGGTCTGTCAGAACTTTTTAAAATGTATTTATTTGAATCCCATTAGCCTCTACCAAGGTAGCAACTACTCTTCCTAGGGTGCACACATAGACTGTAAAAAAGATGTAGCCATCGTGACGTCACCCCTTGAAAACCGTCGTTTTGAAGCCTCGAGTTTGGCACTGCCATGGTGAATTTTTGCAACCAGTGGAACCGGATGGGACTCCAATTGGACGAGACAGTGGAGTCGCCCCTTGCTGGCCCTTCGACAGTATGGGGGTCCACGTTAGCATCAGATCGCTCATCAGAAGCTTCCCGCTTGGGTGCACACAAGTAAACTTGCAATAAAGATTTGTTCTAGAATGTTGGCTTTTTAGATGTCCAATAAATCAGAACATTTATCAGTCCCAGTATATTGCAGATTTGATCTAATTGTTTGTTCTACTGGATTTGTTTCTGAAGTTGCAGTAGTTTGTAGTTGTCCAAAATTGCATGAAAGCCCATTAAGATGTGTTGGTGTTAGAGGGTAAAGAGACTGTCAGTAGTAATGAACATGTAAAAGCATTATTTTCCCCTCAGTGCTGTGTTACGATGCCCTAAATCGTGGCAAAATAGCAATTTTATATGAATAATTTATTGCACAACCGCTGTCATTCAAGAAAGTTTGCAAATTTAAATAGCTGTCATGTTGTGATGGATAAATTAAACATTTAGATGAACAGACGTGAAGCATTGCTTTTAAATGTGCAAGCTCTCCAGGACTGATGATAACCTTTTAAGCCGAGGAAAGGGAAAAAGTTTCCCAGGCTATGTTGCATACTGGTATATATCAGCAAATACGTGTTTGTCTTTCATCTCAGCAGAGCGCTCATGAAAGTAAACTTGGGAACTAGTTAAGAACCTGGTTGCAGCAGGAAAACATTTGACTTCAGCATGGTTCCACAGTGACTTCAGCTGAGTCGGACATTTATCTGGTGTCGGCGGGAGAAGCAGCACTGACATTTTAGCTGCTCAGAGGGTGGGGTGGGGAAGGGGTCGTTAATGTTCAGGTGAGACAGACCTCCCCTCACTGCAGCTGGAAAGAAGACACATTATTAACTGACTATATAGTGACAAAACAAAACATTTTGTGGGAAATGATGTTACAACCAATATAGAGTGTTTTAGCCATGCTAGTAGACATGTAATTCCAGACAGACATTCAAAATTTGCGTGAGTTCATTAGTTGCAGTGTTGTCAGGCAACACTGTCACTGACACTCATTCTGTTTGGGTAGTGGAACATAAAATTAGAGACTAAGGGATAAAGATGGTTTCCTTCTATCTCATACATATTGTCCTGTCTTAATAGTCTAACTTGTATCTCCCATAGACTGCACTGATCTGATACTTAAAAATATGGAAAGTGCGTCCTGATCAGTTCAATACGGAACATGTCTTGTAGTTTCCGGTTGCGTGATGATACAACAACAATTTAAAGGAAGATAGAAACAGATATAAAGCTAAAAACAAGGACAAAAAAGATAGACAAACATAAACATAAAACTCTAATGTGCATACAAGTAGATGGAAAATAGGTGTGCTGCATAAATTTTGTCATATACAAATGTCATAGGATGCACGTGCCAGCTCAAGCATTTAATGGGAAAAGCACCTCAAATTTAATTACATTCCTTTTCCAAGTGTTGCTCTAATTGCTGCTAAAAACTAAGTCAGATTATTCTGTCATCATTTATGCATATGGTGAAGTCCTTTTTTTTTGAGTATCAATGCCAGAACTGTTTTTGTGACATCTGGCATCTCAAAAGGCTTGTGGAAAACAAATGTTAATTCCATTATCCAGATGCTAGAGAGAATAATGTAATACTGAAACTCTGTCTCTCTAAGCCAGAATGTGTTGTGCTATTTCGTTTTTATCTGCACAGTACACTCAGTAATGGCCACTCTTAATTCTTTTCCTCTCAATAGTGGAGTTGTTTCCCAGACATAGGGGACCAGGATGGGCCTAAATGGGACACTGTGTTGCCGCATCTCTATTAAGCAGCAATTTAGCCATTGCACAAACTAGAGCAGAAAATTACCAAAGAAACATTTTGTTTTAAAGTTGCTGGGTGGCGAATACCAAATCTCTAAATTTTTAGGGCTGACACTAAATGGGAGATATAAGAGCTAGGTCAGCACATTTTTGTGCATGTGTGTAAGTGGATGCATGGACATTGTGTCCCTGCCAGGATGTCACAGTATACAACACACTCAAGCTACTGGCAGCTCACCAAGCAGACATAAAGACAGACCGAGAAGCTGTGAGAAGCCATATACTCGAGGAGGCTTTCTGGTAATAAACACTTTATGCTTACACTCACCAGAAATGATAAAACCATTCCAAATTATGCATACATGATTAATTCAAAGAATAAACAATTACTGCACTGTATGGTGTAGGAGACTGTCCAACCTGCTAAATGCGTATAATATTTATGCATTATCCAGTTTTTGCAGGAAAGTTTCAAGTCAACTCAATCATTAAGCAGACAAAGTTCCTCCAGCAGACAAGAGAAAGCGCCCAAAATCTCTGTTAAATGTTTTCAGATAGTATTCATGGCGGGTATAAGATGGAATCCCTGGATATGGTGCAATTTGTGCTACCAGCTGCAACTAAATGATTACTGACTGCTTCTTGTGCCCGGCCACACTCACAAGACGAGAGAGCTTCGAGGGAAGAAGGAGAGGGAAAACACACGAAGGTTTATTCAACATATCAGCAGTCAGGTAATCCGACTTGCAATGGAATAAGAAGATTAGCAATACACACTGATGAGTGATGAACTCACAGGAAATATTGCTGAGGAGTCTGTGTTGAGTTTAGCTGTGAACCTGGACAGGTTCTGCACATGCATCCAAATCAGGGACTTAATATTGCAGGATGGAGAGGCGGCAGCCTGGGACTTAGGTTTTACAAATTTCCTAACTCCTTATTCACCATGACATTCTTTAATGTGTCATAGGGTGTATTTTAAAAACATGCATCAATAAACACTCCCTTTTGTTGTTCCTCTTACCTTAAAGTTCTTTAATTGGATAGCTTCTTTTCATTGTTTGCTACTATTATGCCGAATGTGCTTCAGGCAAATGATTGTTACGGACTCTTTGCAGCTGCATCTTGATTGTTGGATCAGCCGTGGTTGCCACAAGCCACCCTGTTCACTGGTGCTTGAATGCGGCAAAGATTTGTTTATATCCATACAGCTTGGAATGTAATTGGCTTCAATTAGTGAAAATGAAAGTGTCTGAGTTGTAGCAACTTTAGTGCATCTTTAATAACAAAGTGCAAATGCAGATGTTGTATACATCATTTCAGTGGAAGAATGATGACTGAAAGACAAAACAAGATAAGGCAAACATTAATTTCTGACATTTAAGTTAAAAATAAACATTCCTAAAAAGGCACCTTTGAGGATACATTTGTGTGTCTTCCTTGACAGTAAGGCTGAAAAAGTAAAGGTTTTCACTATGGATTAGCAGATGGGTTGTATCACTTGCCAGATGACATAGTACCAAGCATTAAAGATTTATGGATAGAAAATCTGTAAATCACTTTAATGATTCATGCATATTTAACAAAGCCTCATAAGCAGTAAAAACCTGTGTCTGAGTGTAGAGCCAATATGTCTGCTTCATATGATAATGAACATAGGTGCTTTCAGCAGCCACCACCAAATCGACCAGCCTGAAGGTATCATCTTTCACTCATTCTTAACAAAGCCCCTCAGATGGATGAGAGGCATGTAAGCCTAAATGGAAATGAGAGGATGAACAAACCTATGTCTTCCTGTGTGCATCCTTCCAGATTCTTCTACAGCTGACAAAGCCCTCTCCATTAGGAAATGGGCTGAGGCAAGCAAATTAAGAGAGATTCATTCAGAGCAGGTTTGATGTCTCATAGCCTATTACTCCACAGTAACCTTCTTAAAGGTTAAGCACAGTGGAACTGAACACTATTGTATGGAACACCGTTATGGCAGAGCAATAGCAGGGAGGCTGTTAGAGCAGAACTGCATCCCATCACCACTAAGACCGTACCAGGGCAACAAGTAGACAAGCTGTCCCAGACAATTAATACACAATAAATCAGGAACAATAACAATTTCTTTCCATGTTCAGGAATTTGTACATTGCTGGTCTCTATTTTTTGACCAAGTAAAGTTTGTTATGAGCACCAAGGCTTCATGTCAATTGACCTTCTGCGTGGGATGCGAGTTTTTTTGTTTTGACTTACTGTAATATTGTTGTTTTGACTTACTGTATGATTGTAGCAGTGGAAGTCATCCAACTTTGTAAATGAACAGCAATATGTTGTATTGCCCCGGGGACATAAAGATAGGTCAAGTCAGTTCAGTCAATTGAAAGAACAATTTTCTAACTTTCTAACCTTTCCAGAAAAAGAAAAAACTTTATTCTCGCAATATCACTTCACTCACATTTTCACACATTCGTACCTGAATGTTGGCTGAAATGAGGACAGCCTCTCACTTAGTGGCACTTTCAACTACATGATGAATTAGGGGAGGCACTTTATGATCCACATTTCCATCATGTACACAGGCTTACTTTTTTTTTTTTTTTTTACCTCTGGGTTAGTGCTGTATGGTCATTGCCATTGCGAGCCAAGATTATAAAAATGTTCTTATCCAAACAGCCAGGTAGATATTTTCACTAGTTAACACAACTTCAGGCTCAGGAGTTTGTGGAGAGCAAAACAGAGCTGCCCCAAAAAGGACAAAAACTGTGTGCAGGTTTAAGACAAAAACCTGCATGCTTCTGTCAACCTGGCAGCCAGGCAAGTGATGGAGTCTGAAAAGGAGGTTGCAAAATGCTATGTAGGGGACTTACATTGCCCCAGAACCTGAACCAGAACCCTGTCCATTGGAGGGTCTCGAAAAAGAAACATGTCTGCAAGTGATTGTTTGTCAGCAACACAAGAAACAAGAAGACTAGCAAAAAGATGAATCCAATTGTGGTAGCCAGCACATTGCTTTAACAGAGGGGATGCAGGCAGTACAAAGAGTTGGGCAAGGGTACCCATCCCAAATGCAACGTCCTGAATGCTGCGGCAGATGGCAGGACATTCAAAATTTTTATTGATTTCGAAAAAGAACCACACCACGCACAACGACCGTCCACAAAATGGCCTTTCAGACATATACAGTATCTGTTCATACCAACAAAGTGGTGAACGTAAAGTGAGTTTTTTATGATAGAACAGTTAAAAAACTGTTGGGTTCTGATACACTCACAAAACTGAGACAAACAGCCAGATTCACCTCACTGTGAACTCATCTCTCATTGGCTTTCTTCCATTCTTGGCGTACATCTATGATCCCCAAACACCACTTGAGTTGTTCTCAGATGTTGAATCAATATCAGACAGCCTTAGATTGGCTCAGATGTCTGCAAATGTACTAGACAGGGTCTGTAAGCCTCCTTGCAATGATCAGATCATCGTGCTAACCATATAATCCAGACCAAATAATGGACCTTTATAATGTTGTAAACTCTTTTTTTATTTTTCTCTTATTTTTACTTTACTTAACATGGGCTTTCACTATGTCCCTCTCCTGTTCCCCATACAATTTATATTGTATTTCACAGAGTAGAAGGCAGCAGCAGCATCGGCATCCTCGACATGTCCCTGGATAGCCCATGTGTTCATACACCTTGTGAAGCCAGGTTGCTGTCGGTCTTGATGGTAAATCTAATCCAGGCCAGCTGTAGCCCCTCTCCTCTGCCGGGGGCCTCAAGGGTTTGGCAGAGTGGCAGTGCCAATGCCCATCAGTGCTAAACATCAGTCACTGCATGGCCCAGATTCACACATCATCTCCACTTCAGAGGGCTAGCCGAATGCTTCTGTGTCTGTGTGCGAGTATGTGTGCATAAAATTAACTAACCAAGGCAATTAAAGATTTCATGGCCCAATACAAACAAACCTGATAGAATTCTGCCACCTGAATAATGCAGAGTAGAAGTAGTTATCTTTTTGAAGGCGAGAAGAAGGCAATTTAAAATGTGAACTCCTGCTTGTGGTGTTGCTGGTCCATAAACATCCACCTCCTGTTTATCTCAACAGCATACAAATTACACAGAGGTGACACTTCTGCCAGGTCAAAAAAAACCAAAACAGGTCAAAGACTAAGAACAAGTTATTTAATGTCAAAAAAACACAGACTGAGAACTGCATCGCAAAAGTACATGAATCTTTTCAAACGTTTTTGAAAATATTCACAATGGAGAAACTATGGCCGCCTCAGTGAAAGAAATATACTGTAAATTCTTTGACAAACTAACATTCACAAGCTCTTCAGAGAAAAAAAACAAGCTGCCACTGATTCCTCAACAGGATCCAGGCAAAGGGACTGAAAGCCAATTAACTAGATAAAATGAATAAATAAGGAAAGATAATATTTATCCTGTCTGTTGAGCCCCTCTGCTCAACGGATGTGTATCTTCCAATAATGATCTTAGAATATATATCTAAAAAATGCCACTTTTGCTTTTCTCTTTTGCTGCTTTGTTTTGAAAGGTACACATCACAAGCACCAACAACCACAAGCAAAACACCAATTATATATACTTCATCATTAAAATACTTTATGAAATGTATAGGTGCATTCCTTAATGTGATATTTACCTTAACCTGTGAAGTCTTATGTTTCCTGAGAGAGAGTAAGAGAGAGAGAGCTTCAGGGTGCCCTGGGGCAGTGGAGCTGCCTGGCTGAAACTAGCTTTTCTTTCAGGGACATAAATTGTTGAGGCATTTTAGTGCCTTTAGGTGATATTAGGCTTTTAAGTAAGCTAAAGATTTTTGGTTTATTAAAATACAGCACATATCAAAAGAAATCTTGTTTTAGACGCTTTCTATGTCCAGCTTTGTCAATGTGGACCGTTAAATATACACAGTTGATTCCATGTTGTTTTGTTTTTTTCCCTCTCAGCTCAACTGTTTCCTAGAGTGAAGTTATGAGCACCTTCTCCTGCAGCTTCTTCTCCTTGACAAAATTCACGAGGAAGAAAAAGGGACAGACTTTGGTGTAATAAGTTCCAGCCAAAGTCATCAGCATCCTGAGGTTGCAGGAAAACTGCCTGGCCAAGAAATACTTGGCACATAACACCCCATAAAACCACACCAACATTTTTACACTCTGGATTTTTAATGGATTGAAAATATTTACATGTTACTTAGTGAGCTTAAGAGGCGCTGGTAGGTGGATTTTGTTACTTTTAGAGAGAGCCAGGCTAGCTGTTTTCCTGTTTACAGCCTTTATGCTATGAGCTAACTGGCTGCTGGCTGTTATATTTAACACACTGTAATAAGACTATCAGTCTTGTCATATAACAAGAGAAAGCTGATTAGTGTACTTCAAAAACTATCCCGAACTGTTCTTTGCAGCAAGATGTAGCAGATGGTGGTCTTCATAATAAACTCTGCAAACCAACAGTGAGGCAGCCATCTTGATACATGACTTGATAATGACATGTCATTATATCATGTAGCAACAACCAGTAGGAGGTAACATTATCCATCTCATAAGTGCAAAGATCTGCACAGGTATTTTGTAAAAGTATCTTGTTTGTCTGATCTCAGCTCTGGATGTTTATTTGACTGCAAGCTGAGTGGAACAGGATGTTTTAAAGTAGAGATATAATCAGACACACAGATTTGTAACCCACGATGAGCTATTGTACCTGTTGAATTATTGATGTTTGTCTGCTTTTTAGAGGCAGGTGGTGCAACTCATGACACACTAGTTATTGTTTACAGGTTTTATAGCTTCATTTACTCAATCTTTTTAGGTCTCTCCTGCTCACTTGTCGATCGGCAGGTGGATACTTGCATGGGTGCACTCTCACCCAAGTATATGCATATGCTTGAGCATGCACACGAGACGTGCACGCTGGATCCCCCGAGTCAGTATGTCTGTAAATAGGCTGACAGGTAATCCTGTGGTTCCTAATGTTCCTCAAGTCAGTCAGCTGGAACAGATAGAATTTCAGGGCTTCTGACACAGAGTTTCCCATGGATGGGCACCTGTATGTTTCAGGGGAGCTGTAATTTTACTTTGCACTGTGGTTATTATAGATTAATAGATGAAAACCATAGATGGGTTATAAATGTTCCATGAATACAGAAGTTGATGTCTGACAAAAGCTAATACTGTACCAGGTAGGCTCAGGAATTCTCAGATTGTGAAATACATGTGTTCAGACAGAAAGCAGGGTGATAGAGGCAGCACAGTTGTATACAAAGTCAATAGAATGACCAAACTAAAAATGTTTGAACCTGAGCAAAAAAATACATTTCCAGCTATTGTACAGCTAGTGTTTGTACAGTCAGTAAACTGGTCTTTGGGGATTAATCAGCATGGCCTGGGGGAAAAAAAGTCTTTTGGTCAAATTTGTGTGCATGGCACAAGGCAAAATCTAACAACACGCCTTTAGGTCAGCCAAAGATAATGTAAAGCTTCAGCAGCCTGAGTTAGAAAAATGTCCTGTGTTTTTTCCTTGGACCATCTTTCTTGCAGCGCTGCAGTGGAGCGATAACACAGAGAGGGAATTTAGTACTAAAATGCTTTAACTTTAGAAGATACCCACTTGGTTTGTCTAACTGATGCCTCACATTAATTTCAGTTCAACTTCAGAAAGCATTTTTGAACAAGCACTTCAGCCCCCCATCTCTCCTTTTGGAATCACGTTAGGAAGAGATCTTTTTATGGCCAGTGTGAGCAAGAAGAACAATTAAAGGAACAAATAAATCTTTTTGCATTTTGGAATCTGAGTATATTGACATTAAAAATGTTTTCTTCCATTTTAATATCAACCCAAATAAGCACTAAAAATTACAACATTGACTTATGGCACATAGAAAAATCCAGTTATTTCATTTTGAGCTGATGTTGGAAAGGCAATTGTTGTTCGAATTTACCCACAGTGCATGTAGCAAATATAGATGACTGCAAGTGTTGTCTCAGCTGGTGTATTGAATGTAAAAGAGATACATCTGACAGCCAATTCTGCTATCTTGGCTTCCATGATGATTTGAATTTGAATTTTACATCCACTCCATCCACTCACCACAATCACTGTTGGTGTTGCCTGTATGGGTCTGTATGTATGGGACTCCAGGATTCCACTTTCCACGGCATTAATAGTCAGGGCTACTAGCCTCCTTCATGTTGGTCCATTGCACTTAGCTATCATGAAATATTGATTCATTCCACACTGGACTTTTATCTTGCTTAGCCGAGCTGTTTTTGTTCACAAATGCACACAGATGTACATACACATGTATTCTGTTGGAGCCGTTGGAGATTTCAAAAGACCGGCCGCATCACTGTGAAAATCTACTGTTAATATTTACATGAAAACTGAAGCTGCGCACGCACGCACACCACAAACAAAGTTGTCAGAAATAGGATTCCTACCAAGTGTCATTCATCAGTCATGATGTTTAGATGGGGAGGTTGGTGGGTAGAGAGGTTGTGGCAGCTCCATCCCACAGGTCTGCAGATAGCAGATATGTCAATGAGTCACTGGTGTCGATTTAACTTAAGTTACCCTCAACACAGATTTAAAGAAACTGATCTGAGAGAGATCATATCCATGAAAAGGGCTCATCTTACATCTATTCTGAAAATGAGTTATCTGATGTCTGTCATTCAGTATCTCAAAAATATACACCTGGTGATCCAACCTGCAAAGGTGCCATCTGTCTGTCAAGTGCAGACAGAAATTACCTGCTATCATTTTTTCACCTAAGACTCATAATTTACAATTTTGTGCTGTCGGCTGAGTTGGTATTACATTGGCAGATATGTCATTTTGAAATGCAGCTCCTAAAATAAATCATCAGTGTTGGCAGAATGAACGGTTATGAAAATGTAGATTATTTTCTCAGCAAAATGCTGTTTTACTTCCTGCATGAGGATTAGGAACAGTAAAGAAAAATGTACAATTCACAACAACTGTTTGAGTTTTGAGGATTTCAGTGTGATTTAGTAATATGAAAATTTGGTTTGAACACTCAACAAACATTTGGACCTTTTATGATCTTTCCCACAATTCCACAAAAATTCAAAACATCTCAAATAAATCACTTCTTGTCGGTTCCATTACTGTATCACTGCTACTGAATAAAATCCAACTTCAGGTCAATATGACCTCAATATGACAGACGTTCCTACTCTATTTAGATCAGTATTCTCATATTATAAACAAACACTAAATACTCTCACTCTGTCAGACACATGCATGTATGCATGCTCAAATGACACATGCTCAAATACACTCATTTACATGGCCAGTTTAGACCCAATTACGTTTAAATGTCTGAAAAATCCAAAATGCCTCCTGTTAAGAGCAATTTTTCTAAATGTTTAATAAAGATATCTTCTCAATTTTGATGTACTTAAAGAAACAGACTGGATGATTAATTTCTATTGCGTTTGTCAGCCTAGTACTTCTATGTTCTTCCCCGTTCCAGTATGTTTATACTACATAGCCTTATCAAAGATAGTCAAACATGTCTGGGAAATAGGGCATGGTATATTGGACAAGAGTTTTGCTACATGTTTAATTTTGTTAACTAAATCAAAACACAGCCAATAACAATTTCCAGCTTTCTTCCCCCAGCTCTTACTTTACTGTGTATTTGTGAAGTACATGCTAGCAGCCAGCTGAAGCAGCAGTGCTTTCTGTTCAGAGTTCCAGCAGGCTCAGCCACTGGTCTTCCACTTCTTAAAAGTTCTCACAACTAGGTCAGTAGCTGTTAGCATAATGCAGCTCACCTGTGGCTGCTGTACCTGGTGCAGAGCAGATAATTTGGGTAATCCTTTAGCTCTCCTCCAGGAAAGTTCCCACTTGCCTCAGCTGTGGGAGAAAATGCTGTCTGTGGTGTTGACAATGTCGGTTCACTGCAGCAGTGCAGCACAGAGCTGCCACAGAGGGTGTGTTTATTGATTTTCGCTATTTTTAATGACAGGCTCCTCTTCTGGAACAGCCCCTTGCACACTGACATCTTTGCAGAGGAACCTTCATCTCCCTGTCTGTTGTTTGAGCTGTCATACTCACCAGCAAACTCACCAGCTTATTATTTTCCAGCAAATGAAGATAAATTATCTTTCCATCATATCATTGGTTACCAACCACATTAAAGCATTAACTAGATGAGGAAAATGCCCTAAATGACAGTAGTTTGTGAAACCTTGTTAAAGCTGTTGGAAATTTAACACTTTTGAAAGTTTTGGGCAAGGTTCCAAGTCCCAAACATTAAAGTTGAGATGTGCTGGCGGACTGGGCTGGACCTGTTCTCTCCGTGTGTTGGATAGCTCTCCTCACACAGCAGCCATCAATAACACCCCTGAAACAGCAATGAAGAGAATATAACAGTGTCCTCCAGAGTAAGCCTAAACCTGCCAATTCGATGGGGGATGCCAGCTTTGTGCAAAACTGCTCGAGCTTGTCATGGTTTTGGGTTTGGTTATTATTTTCCTGTTGTATTCTTGTTTAGACTCTTCCTAGTGTGTGTTAGTGTTTGTCACTCCCTGCCTCAGTGTTCTCCATTAGGTTCTGTTAGTATGCTCCTGTTCCAATGTGCTCTTGTTGTATTTTGTTACATTCGTCCTTGTGTATTGTCTTCAGCTTTATTTCCTGTTTTACTTTGAAGTTGGCGCGGTCTGGTGTACGTACAGCTTTGTTTACTGTTTGATTATTCCTTATCTGTTTCACCTATTCACTCCCTCCCTGCTCATTTTATCCTGTATTTAATTTGCTCACTTCTGTTCAGTCCTTGTTTTGTCCTTGTTACATGTGGAGTGTTCTGCCTGCTCCCCTGTGCTGTTGATTAGTCAGTTGATCATTTATACTGTTTGAATTTCAAGAAGCTCCGTAAGCCTGTTTTAAGTTTCGTGGAATAGCTTGTCAGTGTCTGCATCTGGGTCCAACCTTGTTAGTTCTCCTGCCTCTGCACTCTGCCTCCTGACAGAGCTGAGATTTAAACTTCTGCACTTCAGCAGCACTGTGTACATGAATGAACATTTCATTATAACAGACTACTAAACAACTTATGTAACCTGTCTTGTATTAAAGTCTAAGCAAAACACAACATGCCCCATTCTATACGAGTAGTTATTAATTTTACATGAAAAGTTATTTTAACATTCGCTGTTTTCACATTAACGCACCAATACAGGTCTGCATTCCCCCTGAAGGAAATGTGTGAGAGTAAAGTCAATAACAGAATGCAGTGAGAGTAAAACAGCCAGGGAGGAGGCAATGTTAAAGGAATGCAATTACATAGAGTAATAGAATAAAAGTGTGTTTCTTCTGATAATAGTTTAGGCAGATTGAGTAACAAATAGCAATGCCAAAGGGGAATGCAGAGATGCAAGGATTGCAATTTTAAGTAGGGTTATACAAGCTTTTATTCTGATCTTACTTGTGTGACTTATTCCAGTTGGGTCATTTCTTACTGATAATGTCCATGACACTGGATGTAAGAAAACAGCATTTTTACAGTGTTTTATTTCCCATGGTATGTTTTGTTTGTTACAGTGGATGTACAGTCATCTCACTGACCAGTCTTCAATATGAAGCAAAAGAACAGCGAATTTGACCTTCTAGGCATAGAAATAGATCTTGACTGACATTTTCAAGATTTGAGTTGATATTTCTCAGGTGACATATCGTCCAATCAAACCATGCAGCAGATGTTTGGGAATCCATTTATACAGTTTGAAAGCTCCTTTTCAGTGCACCAAAAAAGATTAGTTAGTAAAGTTTTCTTAAACCCCCTCTCATAATTATTTGACAAGATTCCCTTGTGATAAAGCCTCCATTCTTCCAATGAAGGAGGTTTGTCATTTTCTAACTCTTGAATGTGCATGAACAATCTGGATCAATTTCTCCTTCTGAGTGAACCAAAGTAGAGTACAATGTGCACTTAGCATTTAGGAAACAAGAGACTTTGCCAACAGTTCCCTGGGGTTTATACTGAATGTTGCACTTTGACAGAACTTTGACTGAGTTTTGTGTATTAATGAGGCAGACATGACAATTATCACTGAGTTTTGTGATATAGGACAGTACCCCGGGGTATTTATTATAAATGTTAGTTTCCACTTCATGATTGTGATTCATGCTGAATTGGAGGTTTATTGTGCATACACACCATTTTGATATAAAAGTGATAATATAAAATATTATACAGGAGGAGCTTTTCACCTTTTTTAACCCACATGATAAAAGAAGATCTGGAACTGATGTTTTATTGCAGAGGAAGACCTGTAATGAATTCCGACAAAGACATGGATCCATGTACACAAAAACACAATCCAGGGTCATTAATGTAACTCGAGTATACTAAATTTACTCTATGTGAACTTTACTTGACTTATGATTTCTGCAGAGACCCGGTGAGCTCAGCAGAAGCAAATTTTTCTTACATAGTTTATCCAATATCAGTTACAACTCAGAGGAGACACACAAGTCTCACAGTCCTCGGCTGATTCATTAATTATGAGCAAATCTGAGGACTCCTTTATTTGCCACTTGCTTCAGAATCTAGATCCATTCATTACTCAGAAATGTGCATTTCACCAAAAAATTATACCAAATTAGAAGAGTAGGGGAGAAAAAGGTATTCATTATTTAAAGCTTATGCCTTAATGAAACCATTCCTTACAGTAGCAACATTTGCTGCAGTAGGGAACTTTGGAAGAAAAAATGTCTCTCTCCTGTAACCCCTAGCTCCAAGTGAGTCTGAGGTTGGTTGTGACAAACTTTATTAAGCACAATTTTATTAACTCAATCTAGCTGTAACAGAAATCGTTGTCAGTATAGATCAGCTATTACAGAAATAAACACTCACAGACACAAACAGAGACTTTGTGAAAATAAATCTCTACCTCCGCTGGCTCCCTGTAGTAGCTCTTATCAGATTTAAGACAATGGTACTGGCCTACAAGGCTGTCAATGTAACAACCCCCTTCTACCTGTTAGTCAGACCTTATGCCACAGCTCGAGCTCTCCGCTCAGACCTCTGCTAGCAGGCCGGTACCACCATCGCTCAGAATAAGCAAAAGTTACTCAGCAGCTCACAACTCTTGTCTGTCATGGCACCACAGAGGTGGAACAAGCTCCCGGCCCCTTTGCCTGTTCCCTAACTGGATACATTTGCCTTGACTTCCATGTCTGCCTAATATTGATCTTTTTACTTCACCTGCCCTATCTGAGCTGTGCTTCTGGTTTACCGAGTTGTTGCAGAGAGACACTTTGCTTCTTTGTGCATGTTTTGCCCAGTAAGTTTGATTTATGCTCCCTCTTCTACACAAACACATACAAAAAACTTTCATAAACATATTTGTTCTGTCATGCAGTTTACAAGAACTTTATTTGCTCTGTAGTAGTAATGTTTGGCGGTATGGCTCAGTTCTGGGACCCAACTGCCCCTCCACATGCCTACATGGAAAGCCATAAGGCAAGAAGAGCACCTCCCTCCCCATCCATGTGCATACATGGAAAGCCCGAGGCAGAGAGAGTAGTAGCAAAGATTGGCTGCTGTCAGCTGATATGCTGGGATTGTGAGCTGACCTCGACTTTGTTGCCTGCCTGAACTAACACCATGCTCAGTTTTTAGATTAAGAGACTTGAAGAGCAAATATCTGATAAATGTCAGTATAAGAGATTCTGACATACACTAACTGAATCATAATTCGTTTTATTGAATAATTTCTTATTGCTACAATTTATCTAGTGTTATTGCATACCCTATTGAAACATATATATAGTTAGTGTGTCATCCAATGTTTCTCTCATATGAGGTCAGAGAAAGCTGCTCTGTTGTCTGCCACTTTTCAGTATTTTGTCAGCATCTACAATATTTTTATTGTAATTACCACGTTAACTATCCCTCTTTCTTCACAGTGTGAACAAAGTGTGTGTAACCACAGGTTCATGAAATATCTATTTAAAACACCCATTTGAAAACACTGAGTGTAATGGAGTGTTGTGTGCAGAGTCTTGAAGGGTATTGCAATGTTAAGTGATATTAGATGCCAGCTGACTGTTGATGTATTAGATCCAGGTTGATTTGACTGCCATAATAGCACTGCTCATCCAGAAGAGGGGAGCTGCCCTTGACAGGAAAACAATATGGATGTTTTGAGGGATGACACACTTTCCTTTCATTGAGCACTATAATGATTCACACAGTGAAAGGAAACTATCTCTTCCATCGCCATTGCAAGCAAATATAATGTGACTGACTGGCAGGTCTTTGCTGTTGTATTCTGCTATGCTAAACAAGAACTGTTTTGTGCATAGTTTACCTGAATAGCACACCTAATGTCACAAACACTGTAAGGTTTCAATGTGAGAGTTGCTCAGGAGCAACAGCAGCTGTCTGTAATTGCTGCTATGTGGGTGTTTTACTGATGTGAGTGCTCAATGCGCCTTGAAACTACAATATCTAGAATAGCAAGAGCACAGACTCTCAGGAAATATGCTATTTAAACAATTCACTTTCAATTCCTAATAAAGTATACAGTTTCTCACAAAAGTGAGTAAACCCCTCACATTTGTGTAAATATTTGATTATATCTTTTCATTTGACAACACTGAAGAAATGACACTTTGCTACAATGTAAAGTAGTGAGTGTACAGTTTGTATAACAGTGTACATTTGCTGTCTCCTCAAAATAACACATCACACAGCCATGAATGTCTAAACCGCTGGCAACAAAAGTGAGTACACCCCTAAGAGAAAATGTCCAAATTGGGCCTAAAGTGTCAATATTTTGTGTTGCCACCATTATTTTTCTGCACTGCCTTAACCCTCTTGGCATGGAGTTACACCAGAGCTTCACAGGTTGCCACTGGAGTCCTCTTCCACTCCTCCATGACAACATCCTCCACTTTCCGTTTGAGGATGCCCCACAGATGCTCAATAGAGTTTAGGTCTGGAGACATGCTTGGCCAGTCCATCACCTTTACCTTCAGCTATTTTAGCAAGGCAGTGGTCATCTTGGACGTGTGTTTGGGGTTGTTATGTTGAATACTACCCTGCGGCCCAGTCACCGAAGGGAGGGGATCATGCTCTGCTTCAGTATGTCACAGTACATGTTGGCATGCATGGTTCCCCTAATGAACTGTAGTTCCCCTTCGAGGGGAACTCGAACTGCGTCGGTGACGACACTATGGGAACGCCTTTAGGCGAGGCAGGGCTGAATGTGAATGAAATCAACTCCAATCCTATTGGCTTAGTGAGAACGGTAGCATGTGACGGCGTAACCGTGGGCGTATATAAGCACGCCGGCACATAGATACGTTAGCTTTTTTCTATTCAGCAGGCACTTTGGCGAATGTTGTTAGTGAAAGCTCCCACATCCAAGACGAAATGGCTGGTATACTCACCTGGAAGTCGCAAGCGTGTCCTCTGAGTCGAACCAGTTCCGCAGATGTGTGCATTCCTGCAGAAGGCTTCTCCGCGGTAGGAGATTCTCCCACGAACTGTGTGTTGCTTGTCCAGGTCTCGCCGACGCTACAGCAGCTCTCGAGGGAGCTGGCTGTGGTCATTACCGCGCCTTGGTCATGCGGGGACTGAGGTCCCGCATGGCACTCTTCCTCAGAGGACGGCAGGATACGCTCTCCCGTGGCTTAGAGCCCAGCGGTTGCCGAGGCAGACCGGCGGCTTCGGTCATGGCGATTGTAGCAGGACCTGCTGGAGGATCTTGAGACGGCTGATGCCCTTTCTCTGCCTTCATCTGCTGATTCCGACTCTCCTCATCCCCGTTCGGCGAGGCAAATGCACTCTAGCTCTGAGGAGCTAGATGTGTTTAAGCGTCATGGCGGAGGAGAATGACTTCGAGTGTGGCCATCAGACCAAACTGCTGAAGTGGTTGGGCTGCTCAGCCTCTGATTGGCCACAGGCTGTGAGAATCGACACTGTAAAATTATCAGTTAACGGATGTCGTCGAGAACCCCATCCCATGCCGACTATATAAGGTGGTCTAAATTCTCTGCTACTCCCAGATGCTGGGGCGGTCAGGACGGCGATCCCGGAGCTGTCTGTTTCCGCGCTTATGCTGGCCCGAGGTCAAGAGGCTCAGACTGCAGTTCATCGGCTTTCCTGGCCGCCGAGCCGTCATCCAGAATCAGCCCGAGGTTGTTCTCAACAATGGCCTGTCCCTCGTCATGGAGCGGTACATTATCCCGCTGGCGACCTTGTCCACCGCATACTGCCGAGGTTGCAGTCGCGCATCCAGACTCACTCCCGGGATCTCTCCGCGTTTGGCTTCAGGGTCCACATAATAAGATACACCACTAGCGAGGCTGGTCGTTGGCAGACTTTGCAGAGTGTGTTTCCCCTCGAGCAGCTTGGGACGGCGAAGGGTCCCCGTTTCAGCCGAGGCACTGGGTCCTCAAGTGGCCACTAACCTTTTCCCGAACCGCAACCACGGGGGCTGTCAAGGTTGCCAACTGTCGTTCTTCTCCAGTTTGCTCAGGTGACCTCGAGACCAGCAAGCACGCCACCAACGGGTTGTCCTGCGCGATTTCGGACTGGCGGAGCATGTCGACATATCTGGTCTAGCCATCGGGATAAGATCGTTCGGTCCCCCCCTATCCACGGTACTCGCGCCGGTGACGAATGCGCTGCTGAAAAGGGGCGGTGGGTCGTTCCGCGCTTACCAACCGGCGGAGGCGTGCCCGAAGATTCGGCTGCGTCCTGAGGAACAGGTTCAAGAGCACCATCCCTATTGAGTCATCGGTCCGAACTGGTTGTCACCATAGATCTCAAGGATCGCCTCATGCCCCATCCATCATCCCAAAGGAGTTCTGGGTTTGCGGAGTCCTTCCCCTGCACTCTCTCCACCTTCACCAAATGCATGGATGCAGCACCCGAGACTCACAGATGCTCAATTATATCGACGACGGCTATCGTGCAGTCTGAGTGTGCATTGAGATGGTTCGCCATCTTCAACGTTAGGGCTGAGGCTCAGCGTGAAGAAAGTATGACCAAGAACTGTGTTGTGGGGATGTGGACTCAGACATGGGCAGCTGTCTCCAGCATCCAGTCCATCTTGAAGTAGAAGTTGGCGCATCACGTTCCGGATAGGCCTCATGGCAGCAGCTCAGCGTAATACCTTCTGGTCTACTGCACATGAGGGCCTAGTGGTTGAAGACCAGGATTCTCCCGAGGAAATCCGTTCATCCGACTCATCAGGACGTTCTTTCCAGGGACCCGTTAGGGCATCTTGTCGCCGTATCGTTGACAGATAGACTTCCACTGGGCGGTCATGCCGCTGCAGGCATCATTTGCATCAATTGCGATGCGGCATGTTCGGGCTCTGAGGACTTCCTGCGAACTCCAGGGTCGCTTCTTGTCGGTCGACAACTGGTGGCCTATCTGAATCACCAGGGCCCCTCTTGCAGACTGGGTCTCCGTGGTCCGAGCTACGTCCATCGGCAATCATTCGGGACTTAATCGAGCGACTCGGCAGGGCGCCTGGAGACTCCACCCGGTGGTGGAGTCATCGAGGTTGCCCATAGGCGGGACTTGTTTGCGTCTCAGACGCACTTCTCTATGGTTTCCCTGAACCCACTAGGCTGGGAATACGGCTCGTCTGTGCGCTTTTCCATGCTTGCTCGGGATCCTGGATCGTCAACGTATTTACTGCCTTTTGGCTGACCGGTGGTTCTCAACCTGCTGGATCTCCTGAAGGTCGGCAGGTCCTCGAGAACCTGTGTCCGGAAGGGCGGGTTCTCCGCCCGCCCTGTGGCGGGGTCTGGCCGAGGCGGTACAGTACGACAGGACAGTCGCCTCCGCTCAGGGCCATCCACCGGGAGCATCAAATGGGTTTCCTGGTCAGAGCGACAGTTACCTGCCGGTGGTTCAGGTGCGGTTTTGCAGGACCACTTTGCCTTCCTCAGGTGTAGGGCAGCTATCTGCTTTCCACCTTGATGGTCCTGTCCCTGTCGATTCCTCCGTGGGACCCGAAGGATGAAACCGCACTGAGTTCCACCGGGACCGCAGTGGTGTCGTCGGCTGGCGCCGACCGATTGGCTGGGGCCAAGTACCTGACCCTTAAGATGGCTTTCTCCATCACTTCTGAGGAGGGGGACCCAGGCCTTATCAGTTGCCCGCAATGCCTGAGTTTGCCCGGGAATAGAGTGCCATCCGCACACTTTTTCATTCTAAGGTGCAGTCAACACAATGGGTCTGGTCTGCAGACGTTTCATCCTCCACCTCATGTGGCGGAAGATGAGAACTTCATTTGCTCTGCCTATCAGGCATTGGTACATACAGAGGTCCTCCAATGGAGGAAGGCAGACCAATTGCTGGTGTTGTCCCCAAGGCTGGGCTCCCGCTTCCAAACAGATCAGCAATGATGTTCAGACTATCTCCTGGCATCAGGTGCGCCCACCTATGGCCTAGCCCACGAGCAGCCCTCCGCCTCTGGAGCATCTTCAAAGATCTGTGATGCAGCTGGCTGGCCCCACACCTTCATCGGTTTATAGTCTGGACCTTCCCTCCGCACCCGGCATAGGCTCTCTCTCTGAAGTCGTGCCCACAGGTTGCCTGCAACTAGGGCAGGGTTTTGTGTGACATAATTAGTATCTCGTTCCCATAGTGTAAAGTCACCCGGCGCAGTTGATTCCCCTCGAGGCGTCTCGGGTCACGTGGGTAACCCTTGTTCCCCGAGAAGAGCGAGGAACACTCG